>JBAMCD010000221.1:2500000-3750000 GCA_037075365.1 Drosophila emarginata
TTTCGAAATTGCTCTTAGATTTTTGGTTGTAAATTGGTAATTTTATACTGTTGACGGTATATTCTACTACCTTTTGTTGCGGACCAAATTGTTGGAATACAAAAATAATTGTTAAAAAATAAAATCGTAAATGTTTTGCTATTGTCTGTCTGTGAGTGTTTTTTTTCCTTCTTTCTCTTTTGATTAAAAACTGTTGAAATTGAAATAAATTTCAAAGACAGTTACAAGCAGTAAATGTTTCAAAAGAATGCAATTCAACGAGTTTAACTAAGGAAATTTATGGGCATACGCTCAATCTGCTTGAATATGGGAAAGAAAATCGAAAATCATAATATATGGCCGTTCTCAATATACAATTTATTTAAATCAAAGTCTAAAGCGTTATTTATGTTCACTGTGTGTGCCTGTGAATGTGTGTGTGTGTGTGTGTGTGTATGTGTGTGTGGTGAATAAAAAGGGGGGAATGTGGGGTTGGGTGATAAAGAGAGTGGGAGGAAAAACAAGGGATTGCGTGCCTTGTGTCCCTTGCCACATTTTCATTCCTGCCATTGTGAATTTTGCATTTGAAAAGAAAACAAAAGCCAAGCCCAAAAAAGAGGATACAAAAAAATAGAAGAGAGTTGGGTGGGGGGGAGTGTACAAAACTCGCGTCAAAACATTTCGCTGACTAATAGACATAAAATAGCCAAAAAGCAGGAAGAGGCGACTAGAACTATTGTGGTACAACTCCATTTTGGTTTTTAATGTTCCGTCATTCACGTTTATTGTTTAGCATGCTTTTAGCCTATTATGAAAATTCTAATAAACAAAAACCAACAAACAATGGCCATTTGTTTATAATGTGTATATACATATATGTGTGTGTATAAATGTGTTTCAAATCGAAATTGATATGAAGTGCCATGAACATGTGTCATAAATACAATAATTGTACTTTATAAATCTAATTTTCTAAATATATTAAACATTTTATTAAATTATATATGTAATCAATAACAATAATTAAAAATTATTAATTGGAAAATATGAAATAAGATAATTTAATGATTTCAAACATTTTTGAATATTTAATAGTTGTTTTTCACTCATATAAGATATAGTTTAGTTTAGTTTAGTCTCATGTGTAAAACTTTTTATGAAACAGATTTGTGAATAACTTATTTTAAGTAGAATTTAAATTGTAGTGTAGCTTAGCTTATTATTTATTGCATATTTAAAGAAATTGTATTTGTATGCAATCTAGATATTTTGAAAACTTTATTTGATGAATTAATTGCAGTCAAGTTGAGTAAAATTCCTGATCCAGTTTCCCTTTGCTTTTCCCACTTCATAACATCTCACATACATACATATGTATATGTTTATATATCGGTATTCTTCTATATGTGTGTCTGTATAACTGTATCTGACTTCAGTCTGGCGCCGCTCAGCTTGCTAAAGTGGAGTCAATGAAAATTGCAACTCCCACTTTGCTCGTACGTCAATTAGGTAACGGTTTCTGCTCAACCATACCGCCCGCACAATGTACCCCAACCGTCCCCTTACTACGAAAGTTGTCTGCATTCCTTGTTCTCTCTCTTCCTGGCGCACTCTCTCTTTCTTGCACACACATGTACATACACACACACTCATACATACATATATACATACATACGTAGCCTTTTTATTGCAGTGCAATTTGTTGTAGAAATCGTTTTGTCCGACAGTTGAACAGTTTGTTATTTCTTTTAAATGTTCCAAGTAAGAGCTTTCGGAATTTTCTGTTCTGGCCAACGGTCAAAGTACACAAGAGAGAACGAGAACGATGTGAGAGATAGAAAGCGTTAGGTGGGTTTGTTTGTAGGTAGGCAGAGAAAATCTCTTTCTTGTTTGGGTGTCTATCTGGGGATGGGGAGATGGGGGATTTTGTGTGGTCTTTTGTCTATGCATTTTCAATTTGCAAAATGAATGAATGCAGTCAAACAAGTGGAACAATGCAAAGGTAACGTCATATTTCGGCCTTCTTCGGGGCACATTGTGGCGACAAACCTCATTCGTAATGCAATTTCCATTTGTGTGCGTTCTGTTTAAATTAAAGTGGGGCAACACCAAAGTGTCAGGTCCTTTTAAACCTGCTACCCACATTGAGTGTCGATCTCCATCTTCCCTTTGTAGTCATTCCCAGTGGGAAGTTGGGAAAACATCCTACATGAGAGCGAATCAAAACAAGTAATGCGCATAGGGAAATTATAGAAAATGTGTTACGTACAGGTGAAAAGCTACCATACATACACACATACGTATATATATGTGTACATATATATAACATGACGAAATCTCATCTCGCCCACCCTTTTTGGAGGGAGCTTCACTTCAAATGTTGCGGTGGCTGTCAGCACTTTGAGACGCACTTTGGCCAAAGCAATCTTCTAAACAGGATAAATGTAATTGCGCATGAATTTCTACGCATATTTCGTTGTCGTCGCCGTCTGAATTTGAAAAGATTTTATTTTCGGTGATTTTTTGTTTGCTTTTTCCTGTTTTTACCGTCGGTGAGAGAGACTAGCAGCATTTTAGCGGTCAACTGTGGGGCCAGAGATCCGATTGGCTCATCATGAAGATTGGGACACGCCCCGTTTAGTCAAGCAGAGGGAGAGAACCAACAGATTCTCTCGCTCTCCGTCTATGTGTGTTTCTGTGTGTGTGTGTTTGTGTGTATGTGGGTCTAATTGACTCCCATAACGGTTGTTTTGTTTTGAGCAAATTGTTTGCAACACTCTTTGAATGCTTCGTGGTTGTTGTCTCATCTCACAAAAAGCAAAAGCATTTAAGAATTCAATTTTGCCCGGTACTGATACTCTCACTCTTTCGCACTCGCCTGTGCAAACTCTCTTTATCAGTATTTCTCTCTCATTTACTCTTTCTCTCTCTCCCTTTCTCTTTGTCTCTGCTGGTCTGCAAAAGTTCTTTAGCCGCTTTGCAGAACTCAATTGTAAAAATGGCCGACAGTATTGCGCATGAGGGAGGTTTAACTGAAACGTAATGGAAAGGAACACTCTATAGGGATACGTATAGATTCCGTAGGTTATACATATACGGTTCCTTTTAAAAAGGATTCCTCTTTTTAAATGGTTCTAAAGATTATTTTAAGTGATTTTGACTGCGGAAAAAATTTGTTGTACAACACGTCGTATGAGTTCGCTGCTAAAATAATTTAACTTGATTTAATATATTATTTTGATTATTTATTAAAAATTTCCAGACTTTTTTTTGGAATTGATTGATATTTTATAAACTAGTTTTCCAAATTTTTATTTAATATAAAATATTTTGGAAAGGCCTTTTAAACATGCGATATTGTTCGTTTCCGTAACTATGAATTTTATTTAAGCTTTCATTTCCAATTGCATTATTAATTGGCCTCCTGACTCTGTTAGAGATTAAACCTTTATTCTCAATCAAAATATCACATGCACACATTTAAGTTAATCCTCTTTTAAATTGATTGACCCGTGTTCGGAACATTTACCCACAACTACAAATCAATTAAAATATATTCCAAACACTTTTGGCCAAAAACTTTCTATCTACGTTAAGACATCAGCTGCAACAACAAGCAATAGCAATAGCAGCAACAACAGTTCAAGTAGAAGGAATATTTGAATAGCTCACAGAGCAACACTTGACCTCTGGTAGGTGGCAATTGATTGATTTTATATTGGCATTTCAATAGACTTTGCCCGAGCACACAAACACAGCAACAGCAACAGCCAACGGAAACGGCACCAGCAGCAGAAGATAGACCGTTATCGTCCCCACTTGAGAGATGTTCCAAATGCCAAGTGTTTCTCTGGCTCTCAGCTTAAAACTTGGTTTTTTCGCACAATTTAGACGATGCGTTTTTTTTCGTTGATTTCTTTTTTTTTTTTGTTTTTGTTTGCTTGTGTGTCGTCGTTTCCGTTCAGGCTGGGACACAAGAAAGTGTCTGTCGATGCGGTTGCAGCGCAATTGTCGAAATAAACGAAAAGGAATTCAACTGCAAATGAAATGGAAGTGGGAAAGCAAACTGAGCACAAGCCAACCCTCTTAGAAAGAGAGCGAACGAGTTTGTGTGAGAGAATGAGAGACATACACACCCTCCCAGCGGTAAAAGGAACAAGGGGTAGCCAGGTATAATGCTCTTCTAGTATATGTGTGTGTGTGTGCAAAAACCATTTAGTGCCAAAGACCAAAAGAATTTCAACGGCCACCAACCAACCAACTAACCAACCAACCACCTCAGTTGGTTTCAGTTTCAGTTGAGCGCCGCATGAGGTAGCAGGCTAGAACGAACGCTCTCCGGACACGACCGGGGGTTAAAAATCTAGAGACTGAAACAATAAAAATACTTAACGATCGTTTTCATAAGCACACACACACACACACACACACAAGCATACACTGCCACCCTCACACTCACAAGCATATTGAAAAGAGAAGCGAGGTCGGTTTGCCGGCAAGGACCAGAAACAGGACCAGGACCTTTGCGTCTGTTAACAGAAACATTTGAATTTAAATGCGAAACGTTGATCAAACGGTGCAGACGTCTCGCGGTGAAACGAATACGGCAAATTGTTTACGAAAATTGTGAATTTTTGCATTTTAAGTGCGACGGCAACTAATAACGAGTGTATAACGTTTTCTATATAAAATCAGGACATAAATATATAGACAAGTGCAATGTCTTCCTCCGAAGCTGAAGTTGATATTAGTGTGGTATCTAGTCCAGAGCCAAGTCCATTAGGCGCCGCCGGCCTAAACATAACCAATGGCCGCGATAGTCCTTTACTGGCATCACGTTCACCGGCACGCTCTGCCGACGGCAGTACGCCGCCGGCAACACCAACACATCGCTCCACACCGAACACAACAGCCGGCACACCCACATTATCTTCCTCATCAGTGGCAAATTTAACAGCAGGAACACATTATCATCATAGTCCGACTGGAGCTGTTCCGCCGGCTGTATTGCATCATCATCTGCAGCATCATTTAAGTTCGTTGGGCGGACATCCAGTGGCCTTGCATCATGCCTTGCACAGTTTTGGTCATCTGCATCATGCTGGAGCCCACGGAGCGCCGCATCCAGCAACATTGCTGCAACATGCCATGGTACCCACACAACAGCAACACCAGCACCAACAGCAACATCAACAACATGTTGACCGGCTGAGTCCGACACCTGGCTTAGCTGCAAAATCACCAGAACGCACAGACAGTGAAGAGTTAAGCGGTCATAGTCTAAATAACAACAATTCCAAGACATTGAATCACAATAATACCAGCCCTTCCGCAGCGGCAGCTGCAGCGGCGGCGGCAGTTGCTGTGGCAGCAGCAGCCGTTTCTGTTGGCCAAAATAGTAATGATAATGATAGCAATGGCAGCAGTAATGGCAATAAGGCTACAACGGGATCCAATGGCTTCACTAGCTTCTCCATATCCAGCATACTGAGTCGAAGTGAGCCGCCAAAAAAGAACGGCGCCACCACACTGATAACACCCATTCCACAACTGCCACAACCTGGTCCGGGTGGACCACAGGATGCTGCAATGCTCTCAAGGTATGTATTTATGTATATGTAAATCCCCAGATCGACCAGCCAGATTAAGATACCATCAACCTGAAACCAAAAAGTCAAGCCTCAACAATTTCACTTGTTTCAATAGTTTTGAGCAAAATTTTATATAATCCATTTGAAGGGTATACAAGAAATAAAACAATGGAAAGACTAAAAGGTTTTCTCTAGGTGACACAAATCCCTTCCCAGGAAACATGAAATATTCGAGCAGTTCATAATGTTTGGTTCTTTAAAAGAAAAACTTAAGATAAATAGGATACACTAAAAGTGTATTTCAGTTAAGTAATGCTCTCATATTCAGATCAGATAAAAGAAATTTGATAGTTCTAAAGAAGCTAAAAAAACGACATTAAATTGAGAAACATTACATCAATTTGGATTATATTGAAAAACAGTTAAAATTGATAAGAAATTACCAAAGATTAGCTAAAAGATCAGTTTTAAAAAAAAACTAATTTTATTATCCCTTTGAAAGTAAATATCGATTAATTTGATTCAGAACTAATGCACGGCTGTATTAAATCCTTGACATAATTGACTTCTTTTATACTGTTTCCCAAATCTATCTTAGCATAGTTTTTTTTTACTCATCAAAATTATAATTTGAACCACTGTACAAACGATAAGACGAAATGGCCCTCAAATTTGGCCTGCAATATCATATTACACAACATTTGCTTATGAAATTCAATGCAATTTCTTTATGAATGAAAATGAAGCTAACTGCCAATGCAGAATTCTGGCTTTCAATGAGTGGTAGAACCCTCTTCAATATACAAAACTGACCTACATAAACGTATACACTTATGTAGATGACGTACAGCAGTTGATTAATAATAAAATAAAGGCAACCAACTTAGTCGACATTTAACGAAATAAAAGAGATCAAATTTCAAATTGGTCGATTAACGCATGTGTTCGATGAATCAAAAAAAAATAAAAAAGAGAAAAAAACAATGTTGCACTTTTATTTTATGCAGGAGTAGAAAGGACTCCCTTAAGTTCTTATGTTGGTTTTTTTTTTTTTGGTTTTTAAATAATGATCATTTTCATTTCATTTACGCGTGCTCGCACCGCTGATCGTTGGCGATAAGAAAAGCGGCAAGTCGAGGGTCGCACAAGCCAAAAACGGATCGCCCTCGACCAAGTGTTGACTCCTGCTGTTTTGGCGCTTACAGCTGACGTGTGACCGACTGACGGAATGACTGACTAACTGACTGAGTGGATGGCTTATCGGTTAATCATCAGAATTGGACCCAACCCAGTTAAATTCAAATGTTTAAGCATTGAAAATGCTGAGTGATCGTTTAATATTTTCTAGAGAGTAGCCAACGACTTTCACCTGGGCAACTGCCATTTAGCTAAAATATATTTTGACAGTATCATTGCATTTTTAATTAGCCTCTTTTTTTTCTCTACTGCAATTGCTGCGGTTGCTTAATTATGGTCGCCGTTGTCTTTATTCTCTATTCTTTAGAGTTGTAACTCGATACGCTTGTGAGTGAAATGTTTAACAAAAGCCACAAAAAAGAAAAGGGTGCTCCTCCCGCTCTAAGTCCTGACTAGTCCAGGATGAGCTTATTGTTCTCTTTTTTTTTCGTTTTCTTCCTGCAAGGATGACGCAAAAGTACAACGGTTTATCGCTTATATGACTGACATTATAATTATTATATACTACTGTAATTACAATACAATTGCAGTCCCATTGCACTACGTCGGGGCTAAGGATAATGAATCTTATCTAACACAAAGGGAATTAGCTTGTTGCGGCATTTAGTGGTTGATGGTTCCTGCCTTTGATTCATATCAATCATACCACTCTTTTGCAGATGATTGCAATTGGGTGTGTCAGTGTGTCGGTTTTTCCCTTATTTAATATAAAGCATATTCCAATGGTATTCAACAATTCTGATATCTGAAATCTAAATCTCAGGTTTGACTTGAGCGTGTGTCATTTGCTCGGCTTCCTGTGGAGCATCAAAAACTAATATTATGTCCCTCACAAATGTCACAATTTTTCAAGTACTATTGTACTACCTAAGCCTCTCTTTCTCTCTCACTCTATGAATACGATTATATGCAATATTTGTACGTTAATCCCATCGCCTAAATTCTATGGCTCTCTGTTCCTGCTTATTCAAGTGTATGCCATTTACACAATGTTCAATATTTTGGCTACTTTGTGGCCTGAGTCGAGTATGTACATTATATAGTGCGGGCACTACCCTTTCCAAGTGTCACCAAAATTATATATAATACAGTTAGAAATGTGCAGAGAGAGGGATAGCAGATCAGGCCAATTAGTCTGTGCAAATCTTTTATACATGAACGATTTCTAAGCGGTTTAAGCCTAGAGGGCATGCATATGAATATTTCTGCTTTCGGCTCAATTCTGTTTAAATTCTATTATTTAAATTAATAATTTTTGTAATTCGTTTTGTGAATTGTTGCTTTGCATTTGATATATTTAAAGCAGCTGCCTGGAGGAATAAATGTGCGGGCTAATCAAGTCAGTCAAGCAATTGAAAAAGTTTGAGAGAACAATAATTTTGTCTTATTACTTACATAGTTAAGGAAATCAGAAATAAAGACAATTTTAGTAGAGATACTATTCAGTTGAGTTGTTTTGGGTGATAAACCTAATAAAACTATAAATATTATATGCCAAATTAATGCTTAAAGTTCCTGTGTAAACTGTCCTTTATTTTCAAAAACATTGTTTTTATATACCTGTTAATAATTTAATTCACTGCTAAACATAGATCTTTAGAAATTTATATACTTTATATAAAATGAAGATAACTTTAAGTGAGGTTCTCCTTTTGCCAATTACTTGAACCACTTGGAAGATTTGGCCTTTCTGATTTGAATTTCACTTTCACTTAGATCTCAACTTCAATAGCAACCTTATACAAAAATCAATTTGACTTCTAGTCTGTGGAATGCGGTAGAATTCAGGACTTCAAAGCGTCTTGACAAACCAAAAGCAAAACAAACCCATGTTGAACGCCATGTTATACAACTCAATTGCATAGCACACTTTTATCCTAGCACAAAAGGTCCCCCGAAGACAAATTATGACAACCGGTAAGGTATGGGGGCAAAAAAAAAAAGGAAAGAAAAAATGAATGAAAAGCGAAGGGCATGGGGATTCGCAAAACAATTCATTAAAGGAAAATAACAGCCATGCATCAACTTGGCAAGGAATGCCTCACCCAAATGACCGCCCTTTCCATCCGTTTTGTTGACTTCTGACAGTTCTACAGTTCTAGCGATGGGCAGAAGGAACGGAAATGGACAGAAGGTGGCAGCAGTGGTAGGATGATGAGGGGCCGCACCCACGATACTCAGTTTTAAACATGGCCATCCACTTCCGCCACAAAATGACACCAATGTAAATGAATACACAGTCGTTGTGGTGGCTGGCCGCGATTGCGGATCTAGGCCTTAGGCAAAGTAATTTCGTATTTATTTCATTAGTGGTCGGACGGTTGTAGGACCTTTTTTCTTCTTCTTTTCTTTTTTTTTGTTTGATTTGAATAATTAGTTGAGCAAATAGCTACAAGCTGTTTTGCAAAATTCCCCGCTCTGACAGCGGAAAAATTAGCGCAGTAATTGAGGTAATTTCTTTTGTTTCTCGTCTCCCATAACCTAAGTCGAACTGAGCTGAGTATTATGGCTTTTGGCATCTTTGTTTGTTGCTTTTTATTTTTGGTTTTGGTTTATTTATTTGTTAGCTGGCTTCAGCCAAACTAGCCAAAAGCCCAAAGCGGCTTTCTCTCAATTGACGCTGTAAACATGAAGCCCATTAGAAGTGATTTTAGCTACACGTTTGGGGAAGCCTTTGAACCGCCTTCTCTGAATAGGGCGACTCATAATTTACCTGACTGCAAGTAAAACTAATTGAAAAGCATTACTGAGAGAGGCAAAAAGGGGGTGTGCGAAAAAAGAACTGTTGGCTATTGATTTCCACACCTGTACCTTGGCCGCAACGAAAGAGGTCACTTAAATGTTAATGTCATACACACACACACATGGCCAAGTTGGATTGCAGTATATGTCTGAATGCCTGCTTAAGTTGGGTGGTGCAAAAAATCACAGTCCACCGCAATTGTCATTCTGTCTCTGTCTAACTTTAAATATGTCTATGTATGTCTCATACTGGTCAAGGGTCAAAATGGGGGTTAACAACACTAAACAAAACGAAATGAGTAGCAAAACGAGGCCCAAAAGCCAATTCAATGGGGTGGTTGTTTAAGCCTGACATTGGTATTCAAGACTGGTGAGAAATGCATTTTGTATTCTGCTTTCATTCAACTTGGTTAAGTACCAAAGTTCATTGAGTGCGTGGGAAGCACAAAATTCACCCACAATACTATTGGCCAAAACGTAATCAATCGAATTGCATTGCATTGATTTATACAAAAAAAGGGAGAATAACATTCGTAATTTGAGCGGTATCCAATTCAAATATAATAAAGTCTTGGAAGCATGTTTAGATAAAAAATTGTTAATATTTTACTGTTATGTTAAATCAACTTAAGTGAAAGAAGTAATATTATAATATATTATATAATATTATTTTGGTTATCTCAACATAGACTAAATAGATATAATAGTGAATAGCTTTCATTCATTTAGAATTGTAAAATCACGACTAAAAACAAGATAGGAGTACAGTCTACTCCTCGTCTTTTATATATATTTAAAATCAATTATATATGTAGACGTTTATCTATTTATAAATCAATTATACAAGAGATAACTAGCAGCTTTTTTGTTTAAAGTTTTTATCGCTCAACTCTTTTCAACAGATGAACAAATATTTAATATGCTTAATTTAATATTCTGATTATTTAAACAAAGTGTTAATTAATTTTTATTGCTATTAAAATACCTTTAATTTACCTTTTGTAAGTAATTTATTTCTGCCTGACTAAGTGATTTGATTTTTAAACTTTGATTCAGCCCAGTAAACCTCAAAAAATGGCACAACACCCCCCCAAATTACCCCAAAAACACAAGGCACATACTTCAACTTTGTTATAGAAATACAAAAGTATATATATGTATGTGTATATATGTATGTATGTATGTATATATGTGCATACTTATATATGGGGCATATTATAATGGAAAAAGGCAAACAAAAAGTGTTTCGTCTTGCAAATAAAACTTTGCCTCTATCTACATAAATAAATAAAATGTATTTATAAAGATGCTTTTAAGCTAGCAACTTAACAAGGTTATACAGACATCTACCCACACTTATATATATGTATATATGTATGTATGTATAGAGGGTTTCTTTGGGAGGATTGTGGCATGGCTAAGGAGAGGAGTGGGGCTGTTGGTAATTCGCAGCAGCTGTTGTCAGTTATGCCGCTAGCTTCGGGGGGTTGGTTTTGTTTCAGGTCTAAGATTTGGCCCTATTTATGCCATTAAGTATATATGTAACCATTTCTTGACTTTACATAATTGCAATGCTGTTGAATAATTTATGATTTAATTGGAAAATTGTTCCTTGCTCCATTTCAGATTGGGTTTCATTTCACAATGGGGAGCACTAGCTGGACGATATGCTGCCCTATGTCCGCCTGGCTGGCCGTGGGCGCCACAACGTAACCCATTCCATAGTCCAACACATGGTAAGTTTAATTGATTTACACTAACTCTCTGATACTCCTTTCTTACAATTAACCAAATAGTTAAACTAATTGAATTACATACCTTTTCAAAATCGTTTGTGGAATGCCGAGTGTCCAATTGCAACATTCCTTTTTGCAGATTAACCTCTCTGCATCTCTCTCTCTCTCTCTCACTTTATCATCTTATTTGTCTTTGTCTCTGCTTAGTTAAAGATTAGACATTCTTTGAATGTCTATACCCGTGTCTAATGCTTCGAAGAATTTTTCCTTACCCCCCTCTTGTCTGAATCCATTGACAATGCCACACATGGATACATATACCATTGCATTAATAGCCATTTTCAATTAATTGCAATTTGTAATCAAGTGTTGAGTTACGCCTAAAGCGTTGAACATGTTCGCTGTTGCTTTTGCCCCACGTAATAGTATATATGTATGTATGTATGTACTACATACAATTGGCACTCTAATCCTATTTAATTGGCCCTATCGGCATTAGGGGCCATTGCAATTGCATTTGTTCATGTAAATTGCCCCTAAGTTTTGCACTCCCATTCCCCCAATAACAAACTTTCACCTAACCAACAACTCCATTGTGGGGCAAGTTGGTGAACTTAGAAAAGCTTTTTATATGCCACATCAAATGCTTTTCAGGCAAATTACGGCAATTTAAACTTTTTTAAATGAGATCAATACTAAAAGCCCGATAAAAATAAAATCGACCAACACTGACTGACAGCCATTTTAAATGGTAATTTAACGTGCATCAATACACGCACATAGGCACACACACAAAGACAGAGGATATACTCATACATACACATACAGACATATGTATGTGTATATGTATGTACATATACATATATATGTATGTACATATACATATATATGTATAAAGGTTGGACGCTCTCCGAGTTTGCGCTGTAAGCTTCTTAGGAGGGCAAGGACACAACAGTAAACTAGAAAAAAAAACATGAGAAAAAAAAGCAACAAACGACGAAAGACGAAGACAAGTGTGAGGTTAAGTGTTGCAGCTTAAATCTGTGCATGTAGCAACCCCTGATGGAGACACATCAACCAACCAACCAACCACCCACCCACGCACACACATACCCACACTCTCCCCTCTCTCATACTCCCATTTAGCCTCGCACAGAAACTGACAAATCAACTAATATAATTGTTTCTCTTTCTCACTCTCTCTCTCTGTCTCTCTTTCATTCTCTCTTTTGCAGACAGTTCCTCGACAAACACAACGGAGAATCCACCATCACCCACATCGTTGAGTCCCAACAACAGTAACAACAACAACAATAATAATAGTAGCAGCACTGCCAATGCCAACAACACAAACAAATCACCCCCACATCATCCGTTATACCAGCCTCAGCAACAGCATCCACATGTTCAACAGCTTCCACAGCATCCACTTCAGCCGAGCACACCCACAAGTAGCACAAGCAGCAATGGTGGGGGAGGCGGCAGTGGTGGAATTCCTGTTGTCCATGCACATCATCTGTCTGGTTCACATCATTCTCATGCCAGCTATTTGCTGCCCACCAGCTCAAATGAGTCCGACGATGATGGCGAAGAAATAATTGAGGAAGATGATGGCACAGATGGCCCTTCGGATAGTTCCTCACCGCATGGCGATGGCAATGGATCGAAACGCAAAAAGAAAACCCGTACAGTCTTCTCCCGTGCCCAAGTCTTTCAGCTGGAGTCCACATTCGATCTGAAGCGCTATCTTAGCTCATCGGAACGAGCTGGCCTGGCCGCATCCCTGCGCTTGACCGAGACGCAAGTTAAGATCTGGTTTCAGAATCGTCGCAATAAATGGAAACGCCAGTTAGCCGCTGAACTGGAGGCAGCAAATATGGCCAATATGGCGCATGCTGCTCAGCGATTGGTACGTGTTCCGGTACTCTATCATGATGGTACAACAGCCGGATTTGTTCCACCACCACCTCCGCATCATCATATGCAATATTATGCAGCGGCAGCGGCACGCAACACCAGCCCACCGCGACCGCCGCTGTCATCGCTAGTATAGGGCGTGGGGTGCCTAGCGGCACCCATGTCGCTGCTGAAGCCGCCAACGCCAACATCAATGATATCGTCGTTGCCTCCGCCGCTGCTGTCGTCTACACGCCCGCCATTGAGAAGCTCCCCAATGGAGAGAATAGATGGAGATGGAGATTCGGATGCAGACCAAGAGCGGGCCATTCTCCACAATGGTGTGGATGATGAGGAGGATTCGGCTATCGATGTAGAAGCCGATGAAGACCCAGATGTTGAGCAGACGCCTTTGGAGCCTCCAGAGCTGCGCACAAGCCACAATAATTGCCTGGAACGCAAAGAGACCGTGGGTTGTGGAGGCGGATAAATCGATAAACCGTCTAGTGCTGGTACTACCTAATCCCAGTTGAATTGTAAATCTCAATTGAAACGTTTCACTGGCCAAAGTAGTGCACATCAATTGCCAATTGGTTTCAATGCTAACACCTCCCCCATCACCATCGTCGCCCCCCCCTTCTAGAAAAGCTTTTGTAAATATATATCTATATACATAAATATTAACTTATCAGCCCAGTGGTGGATGGGCTAATTGCTCAATCAGTTACAATTGTATCCCATATATACATATATATATTTGAGAGATATGTTCTACGTAATGGGCTTAACATTTTCTCACAACATATGTAAATGAACATTTGCTTTAAAATTGTTTAATTGCTGGTCAAGAATTTTAGTTTTTATTTCTCGATTTATTCCTCCACACACATGTAAAGCAAATAAAATTCAATTTTAATATTAAGCTTAAACTAATTAATAAGCCACAAGAGAAAAAAAACGAACACAACATTAACAGAAATAAGAACAGTAAAGAAACAGAATAACGGCATAAGTCAAAGCAATTACCAAATAATTAGTTAAATTATTTCTAAACAAATAAATCCAATGTTGACATAATCCAAACTAAATCGATATTAATATCGAATTAAACCAAACAAATGAAATGCATAAGCAAAAATATGAGAAAATATAATAAAATACTTATTAATAATAAATATATATATATATATATACACATTATATAAATGAGAACTATGGGCTGAATCTGAAAATTATTTATCTAACATTTATTAATTAATACAATAGCTAAATGGGTAAGTAAAATGTTGCAAAAGAAAAGAAAACGGAAGTACATAGAAAGAGACTTCCTCATGTTATTTGGGAAAACTTCTTTTCTGATGTTTAAGTTAAATTATAAATTTTATTCCATATCAAACTATTATTTTGAGAATATGAAATTTTTTCATCCTATACTTTACATATATCCAAGTTTAGCCAGAAATTCAAAATCGTTAGTAAATAAATACATACGTATCAATAAAAAAATTGCTTATGAAGTGAGAATTTTAAAATATTTTTCATTTTATCAGCAGTAAAATTTTTAATAAATCTTGATTGAAAAAAGTTTAATAAATAATAAACTAGTGAAGTCTGATCTTTGTAAAAAATCAGAATTTATCAGGATTTGATAATTTTTCTAAAAAGGAAAGTACTTCGTCGACAAATGCATTTATACGAGTATACATGCAAATCCAGATGCAGATGCTAAAGCTTAGAAATAATCGCTTGTACTTAAAATTAATTTTAGCCGCTACTATTTCAACAAGTTTTATAATTGACATTGGTAAAGTTAATGGATGGAGAGGGCGATGACGTCGAAAGGCTTTCAAAGTGGCAGAAACACTTGTTTGGGTTTAATTGCCAACGCGAAATACAAATACTTATTTATATATGCATGTAAATGTTCGTATATATATTTATCTGAGCGCATACAGATAAAACTGTAAAATGTTGCCATTCGCAGCAAACAATGCCAATTGCCTGTTATTATTGTTGGCTGGCACAGGCGTTTTAAGTTGCACATTTTATTGTGCAGTTTGTTACAATTTAGCCACATTGGGTGGCGCGTTGAATGTCGGCTGGGTTGTTATACATATACATATGAATATATATTTGCCTCTACACTTTATTGTATGGCATACAATATGTGTACATATATATACATGTATGCATGTCATCCTTTAGGCCGACTTTTCCTATCTCGTGTTAAATTGCAAAAATAAATTGCGAATTGTGCGCACTGAGTAAATAATGCCAATAAAATGGTGAAAAAATAGTGAAGTGCTTGCAGTTATGCAAAAATAAACAATTGTTGGTTTCGAATTACCAAATGCAATAATTACATGTTTACTATATAAAACGTATATTTAGATTTGTACGTATGTATATGTATATTCGCTTTTCTATATTGTGTGGCATGTATAAAATTATGAACGATTGATCGGAGTGTTGCATTTCACACGTTTGCACATAAACACAGTGTTTCAAATCAATTCGATTTAGTATTTAATTGTTTCCTGGGTACTTTTGTACTCTTACATAAAAGGTGTACTCGTTTTTTTATTTATATATATATTTTATATATACACATTTACTTATTAAAATTAACGAAAATTTGATTTTAAGGCAAGATAATTTGTGTACAAATACTGAGAGGATGGTTATCAGAATTCAAAGATTTCACTAATCTTATTTGAAAAATTTGGTTTGTTACTAAATTTTATTATTGAGAGATAGCTTAAGCCTACTACAATTTCATCATTTACGAAATATTTGTTTAACAAAGCTGTTTTAAGCCAAATTAAATAATTGTTAACAAAGATGTAATTTTCAACCGTTTTTAATTAAAACTAAGGTATAAAATTGTATTAAAAATGAATTGCCTTTTTAATATTTATTTTTTTAGTTTCCATTCCATTCATATTAACTTTTAAGTTTCTTTCATTAGAGTAACTTAACTTATAGCAAATCTGATTCGTAGATATTTACAATCTCTAAAATTTTCTAGGGTATATAAACATCAACATACTTAAATTGAACTCTTTTACTTAATTGTATTTTGTGTAATTTTGTATGTATAAATTAAACAACCGCAGGCTGGAATTTGCAACAATTTTCAGGATTGTAGAGATAAACCAAGTTTTATATATTTAATATATTTAAATCAGCTTGCAAGAGAATCTTTTTCTATGTTGTGTTTTTTTTAATTTTTTTGGAAAGCATTTGAGAATGAATTTTATTAACAATAGAGTAAAAGCAATCTCATCGGTCCTGGTAAGAGGGAAATGTGAGGGGTTGTGGCATAAGCTAACTGAACAAATTAGGCTGCCTTTTATGTGGCATGCCCCCATCCTGTTGCTTATGCCGGGCATATTATAGTATTTCGTTTTCATTTCTTTCACTTTTCGGTTCCTTTCTCGTTTTTGCCAACATTTTTTGTATGGATGCAGTCAAGTGCTTGAGCATTTTATTTAAGCGTATGAATGGATTTAATGGTTTTTCTTGCCATCCCTTTTTATTTTTATTTTGTCTTTTTTGGCCAGAAGAGGAAAATGGGATCCCAAAAAAAAAAGAATAATAATAGAAAGAAAAACGTTGGCAAAAAGTATTTCAATTCATTTTGTAAAATGCTTGAAAATTGTAGCGAAATTATAAAAAAAAATTGTCTGCCAAATGACGAGCACTTTGGGTGGCTTCATTCAAAAAAAAAAAAAAAAAACCCCTTTTTTGGCTGCTTTTCAGAATTTTCGCTTTTGCTTCTTTTGGGCCACATTTGCTCATATGTAAAGTGAATTGTTTTGGGTGGTTCAGGCTGGAAATAAGTATATATACATTATGTACATATGTGTTTTTGTGGCAGTGTGTGTGTGTGTGTATGGGTAAAGTGTATGTGTAGCTGTTAGCGAATTGTATGAGCCGCTTTTAGAAGAGTATCAATTTTTGGAAGACTATTTCGGTTTTAATGAGACACTTAATCTCAAATATAATTAAACAATGCTCGAATATATCAGCTCGATAGAATGAAATAAACTAATGGGTATTGTTACCCAATCAATATGATGTAAAGAGTATATTTTTAAAACTATTTCTTCTTTTGATTGAGCTGTGCTTATTTTGTAATTCCTTTTTTATCAGAACAGATTTTAAAAGTAATGTAAGTAAAGAATATATTACAAATCTATCATTTGTATATAAATATGAATAGGTAATATATATAAATAATTTCAAAAATCCTTTTTCAGATACTCCTAAAAATTTTGAAGACCAAAATCAATTTACGATACGTTATCATTAAGCAATTGGAAATTTGTCTTGTCATAGGGTATCCCGAAATCATTTACATGCTTACCGAGTAGATTTTTGTGTGTTTTTTTTGGTTAATTTCATTTTCTGTTGCCATATATGAAATGGCTTTCTGGAGTCTACTTTGGGGCTCGCCTCTTAACATGCCCAATTTGTTGGGTACCGAGTTGGTTTTATGGGTTCGGTGGCTATGGAGATGTTGTTTTGCCTGCAGTAATTTCTTAATTAGCTCGCGATGTGCAATGTGCTTATATATACTTAAATAGCTTGGGTTGTGTGTATTTGAGTACAGTTTGCTAACTTTTTTTTTGTTTATATGTGAGTATATATGTATGTATGTAAGCCAAAACGGCGGAGTACTTATTTTAATTGCAAGCTTTTTGGGATCTGAAGTGCAGCAGCTTATCGCAAAGTTGGCTTTTCAACAAATATAAGTATATATAATACAAACATATATACAGTGACTTAAACTGGTATGCCCATATTTAAAACTTGTATTTAAAACATTTCGTTTAATCAATTCATATATGTATACTAATTTAATATATCACATTTACCGGGATGTATATATTATTTTTTGGCTTGTCCAAATTTAGTTTATCCCCCTGGCTATTCTTATGAATATTTAAACTAACTATTTTTTTTTCCTTGCATTATTTCTTTAACATACAAAATCACTTTCTGTCCCCAAATATTGTCATAATGTCTATCTCTTTTGGGCTGACAGTTCAATTAAGTACAATAGCCATGGCAGTTAAATTACACTTAAAAAAGAGAAGAAAGAAGTCAGCAGGCCTGGATGACTGTTTTTTTTTTTTTGCTCTTTTTTCTTTTTTGGTGTCAGATTGGCCATTATGCCTGTCGCTTTTTGTATTTTATTATCCATTTAGCACATTTATTTTTATTTCACTCTCTTGTCATTGCGGCCCAGAGCGAATGTGTGTTGGTCAACCGAAAATGTTGGCAATTTTTTGCTTTGTCCTTTATTTATTTTTTTATGTCAGTTCTCTCTTTTTTCTCGTGCACTTTAGTTTTTTTTTTGGAATTTTTTTTCATACCAGTTGCGGTTTTTTTTTATGTTTATGACAAGGCATTCTTATTGCGTGATTTAGTTGAGAGGAAAGCAGGGATGGGGGATTGTTGGTGGTTGGTTGGTGGTTAGTGGTTGTACTTCAGATTGTGATGATCCTTGGAATTGCTCATAATGGGCTCATCAGCGTTTTCATTTATTGTTTTTATTTATTTATTTTTTTTTTGCGGTTGTTTTTGGGTACATTAATCAAGCGACATTTGTTGTCAGTCCACTTCAAATGGTAGGACCAAGTCCAGTTTTTTATGACTTGTAGTAGTATTTTATTATGACTCTGAAATATGTGATGTTAGTTGCATTACCTACTGGCAATATAAAATCACTAAAACTAATGTGTGTCTTCAGTAGATTAAAGAACGTATATATATGTATCTATAATTATCTTAAATATATATATTAGAACTTGTACACTAATTTTTAAATAAAGATACATATTTACATACATATATAGTCTGGTATTAAGAGCTGCCTAAAATTCTTTTTGAAATCGCATCTTCTTTTCATTGTTTATGCATTTGTAAAATGAAACTAAGTCGTTTAACCTGTAACACGAACTTCAATAGATATTTCCATTAGTTGACAATTATAGGTCTACACACACACACATATGAACACTCACACACAATGGTATAATCAAATTCCATCTCATTATGCGCCATATTGTTATAAATTAATGCAATAACACAAACAATGTACACAAAACAGCAAACTCGAATTACAGAAGATTCTGAAATGCATACACACACACAACTACAGGACACACAAACACACACACACACACACATACATATTACGTACTTACAGTTGTAATCCATTTGGCAATAAAAGGACTCAAATACGCATTCATGAATCATCGCTGGCTAATTAAATGCATTCATTTGATGATCAAATTTCAACGCCTAACCGGAAGCTTCCTGTTTGTGAGGCGTCAATTGTCAAACACACACATACAAACATACTTATACATACATATATACGAACACCCATAGACCAGACCCTTGGCCTTTCGTTAACTAAATTCGAATCCAATTGAATAACAATAAAAATTTGCACTCAACTGTCGACAGTTGAGAAGGACTTGCCTTGGTACCGTCTCCTGGTTTTGGCTCTGGTTCTGGCTCTTGCTTTTGCTCCTGGCAAATGTTATTTGATGCCAGCGTCATTGTTGTTGGTCGTCGTCACCGTCTTTCCCGCTTATGTTAGTGTGTGTGTGTGTGTGTGTGTACCTACAAATTATGTAGGCTGTGGCAATTCTCCGTAGTGCTGCGTTACATAACAGGAAGTCAACAATGGGCTGAACCAAACAACGAGTTACTGCACTGCACTCTGCAGGATGTGTACAGGATACAAAGTGTAAATGCTTTTAAACGCTTTGCTAGAACGCGCCCAGACATACAAATAACAACTAGGCACTCCGCCGACTGATGATTGTTGCTTACACAACCTCTCACACACACTCTCACTATTTTCCTTCTTGTTTTTTTTTTATGTTTTTCGCCTCCTCCTGTTTCTGTATCAACGCTATTTTATTTATAATTTCATGTCATTTAGCCTGCGGCCAAAGAAACATTGAACAAATGTTCCATGTTGCTATGGTAGTTGCCCATGTGAATAGATTCTGTTGCTGATGATGTTGTTGTTGCTCCACTTAGCAGTTGAACAAAAACAAAATGTTTATATTTAACCAAATCCTTTATAATTTCTAGCATTATTGTAAAATAATATTTTCAGTATTTCTCTTAAACCTATTGCACGATTTTACCAAATCCGGATAATCAAAATATCGCTTTGCTTATGAATAAAGTTGAAGATTAAATTATTTTATTTCAATAGTGCTAATAATGTTGTGAATTATGTATTAACTTTTATGTTTTATTTATTCGTAACTTTTCTGAATCCTGCCATATTTGTTACCTCTTATATATTATTTTTAATTGTTAAATATTCCTATAATAAAGTTCTTTTTTATAAAAAAGATTTACAAATTATGTTATAGGTAACATTATATAGAAACTAATCGTTTTATAAAATTGTTTTCATAAATTTGACTTTTTAAAAAAGTTTGAACTCTTAAATATATATTTTTGTATAAGTTCAAAGATATTACAGGACATTATTCTAATAATAAGTCAAATTAAAGTATCGACTCTAACTGATTGTGATTAACGATTAATGATGATGCATAATTCTGATGGGTTCTGCAATTCTAAAAGATTTTATTTTGTATTATTAAAAGAATAAAATATATATAGGTTAAATATAAAACTGCAATGTCTTAAAATAATATGAACCCCTTTCCGTTGGCGGTGCAATGGAAACCTTCTGATCAAACAATTACAACTATTTCTACCTTAATGCAATTTGCCACCCCGTGTACTCTTTGGAACAATGTTGTCTTTGCAGCTGAGTCTATTGTCGTCCACATCCTTTCCCTTAGCTGGATGCCATGTGAACAAAATCATTTTAATTGCAAAAAATTGAACAAAGTTGTGTGCCGCAGCAGTTGCCCAGTTGACGTCTGTTTGTTTGTTTGTTTGGACGGTTGGTTGGTTGGTCTCTTCTCTTCTTGATTGTAAAGGGCTATGGTTAACAGCAAGTGGGTATCATGGCTGGATGGTAATGGTCGACCCCATAATGGCAATGGACAAAATACAAAAAAATTAAAAAAAGAAAAACATATTTATATAAAATTGCCGCAAGCGCACGTTTCGGGTCACGCCCAGTAAAAGCTGTGAATGGAATTGCAAATGAATCAACGACATATATAAAAAAAAAAAACTTAAAATGGGTGTGAAAATTATACGTTATGCAACATGTCAAACAATTTTCAATAATTGACTTTTGCAAGGGTTAAAAAAAAAGAGAAGAAAATGTCGAAAGGGGATATTAAATGCGATTGCAATTACTATAGAGAAGTCCCCATACCTCCTTAGGCACCTACGAGAAGCCTCAAATCGATGATTAAAGCAAAACGCGTTCAAGTGTGAAATTAAAACAAACGAAATCCAATAACTTTGGCTAATCTACTTTACTTCAACAATAGCAACAAAATGATTAGATATTTCAATCCCTCGAGACCTCTTCAAAAAAAATCAACATAATTTATAACCATTACCAAATATATACAATAAAGTTTATGCAAAAACCACTTGAACTGGAAAAATGATAAATGTAAAATACAAACAGAGTTTGTAAAGGCAAATGACAAGATGCCAACACTTTTTCCAAGGCTTTTGACAAAGGTTTCCCAATTTCATTTTTTTTTTTTTTTTTGCTTTTTTTGCTAGCCTATCTGAATGTGAAAATCTTTTGCGGTTTAGAATTACCAATTTTCAAAGCATAAATTGGCATTTAACCAATTGCTAAACATCCATCCATCCCAATTTTGTGTATCTCGTGTATCTCCAGAGTCCCAAAGGGGAAACCAAACCTGAGAGGAGAGAGCAACCCACTTATCATATTAAACTATAGACAAAACCAGCAACCATTTAGCAAATCTTCACTTCAATGCCATGAACCAAAAAGAATCAACCGAACAACCAACTAAGCAACCGAGCAACCCCCAGTAACCTGTAAATGGGTCGTTTGGGATGGGCTACGTTTAGGGTAGTGTATAGTGGGTAGTGGGGGTAAATGGGGTGGTGGCTGGTGTCGTACATACAACCCAATTACGGCTACAGGAAATCAGCAACCAAGTCAGTCAAAACAAAATCAAGATAAAAGCGAAATTCAATCTGTCAAAAATAGATTACAGACCAATTATGTGCTCTTTACGAGAACCCCCCCAAGTAACAGTAAGCACTGACAGCAGGGAAGAGCATTTTTGCTTCCTTTTTTGTTTTTATTTTGTTTCCCCTTTTCGGTTCTTCCTCATCCATCTCTGTATGGCCATCAGGCACAATTTTGTGTGTTAACTTTGCTCTCTTCTCTTCTCTCTTCTCATCTCGATTTTGCTTCAGTGTTTGTGTACTCTATATTAAGGACTGCGGCATGTAATTGTGCCTGCTGATGCTGCTGTTGAGGATGGGTAAAGGTGGTTCAAGTAGGAGGAAGGACGATCCAATGTTTCCTGCTATTATGGAATGGGAGGCTGCTTGATTGGACTGAGTTCATTTAATCGACACCAAAGAGCCGAGGCAGTGACATACAGACAAAGTGAGACGAGTGAGTTTACTTTACCATTTAATGGCATCAAAAAGTTACTCCTCACAGCACAAATAGGAAATGACAGGCTGTTAAGAAGTAGATTTTCATATAGGGACAGCTCACTAAAATAGAAACTCATTAAGAATAGGTTATTCCAAAGTTTTAACAATGGGCTGAATTTATAAACTTGTATTTTAATAAATGGTAAAAGAAAATATTAATATACATACTTTTAATTAAATAGTTTACTCTTCTTTATTATGACTTTAAATATTTTTGATTAGAAAAATGAATTCTTAAAAACAAAATTATATTTTCTATTGTATCTATAAAATAAATCTGTTTAAATACCATTATAGCCCATGAGCTAATATTCTTGTTTTCTAGTTAAAGTTTATAATAATCTTAATAACTGAACAACAACTATTAACTTAAAATGTAGTTTGATTTATTATATACATATGTACTTAATGCATCTTATATTAAGTATTTATTATTTATTTATTTTCGATATACAGAAATTTTATATATTTCTTTCTCGATATTTAATTTTTGACTTTTGGACTTAATGGGTAACAAAAGTCTATAGAAGCCTAAAGTCTCTCTTTTAATGGAAATTTCAAATATTCCACTGGTTAACTTTTTATTCTCCAATCTCACAGAAGTAATTAATTTCCTTTTAACTGCTTCTTCCTTTTTTCATTGCTAACAAATCACGACCAAAAGTTAAGCAAACATTGCATACTAATCCAAAGGATAAACACACCCAGCACACACACACACACACACACACTCAAGTGTGTATGTATGTATATATGTATACTTTGTTTCAAGTTTGGATACGAAGTACTTTTTGCCGTTCCAATTCTATACAATGCTCGGGCCAGGGATTTCTTTGTGTGTGTAAAGTACCATTTAAGGGTGATAATCGTTCGCCATTTGAGGGTGCAGAATGGAAAAAAAATCATTGAAAGCAAACATCAGACTGTGGAAGGGGGTAAGATAAAGTAAAAGAGTGAGAGGTAGCCAAGATTAAAAGTGCATTTAATAATAGAGCACTAGTCGTCAAAGAGAAGAGAAATGGGGTAGAGGGGAATGGTGGGCGGCGGGTGGTGAGTGGATTCTTTAGTGGCCTCCGGGAATACTCTTTTACTTACATCCCATACATTCAATACATGCAACATTCAGTGGCCAGAAGGTATTTATGTGCATAGAAGCGAGGCAAAGCTCAGAGTGGATTATAATGAACATTCAGTTGAGGTAAATGTCTCAATGGAGAATAGAGGAGTGAAGAGAGAGAGAGAGAGAGAGGGGTATTGTTTGTTGCCCAGATCCACCCCTTGTTAAAAAACCTAATGATTTAGAATTATTTGATTGCGTGGGCGGTTTGCTGCTGTTTGAGGATGAGCAACCCCAATGAAAGTTAGCGACATATGTTGGCAACATCCGCCAGGCGGAATGTTTGACTGGTTGACTGGCCAGGCTGACTTATGTCGCTATAACGTGTAAAATTGTTATAATTCCTGCGGTTGCCAATGTGTCTCTTTCTTCACATGCAATTAATTTCATTTTAAAGTGCATTCTCATTTCCAATTCTATCTCCACTCCTCTGGCCTTTGGCATGTGGTTTGATTTGCTTGAGCTTCAGTAGAATGAAAAGTGGTTCCCTGCATTGCTTTAATTATTTTCCAAGGATTCTACAATTACCTAATAAATGAATGACAGACCATTGTCCTAAATATAATCCATAATTCATATTAATCTTTGTGAAACACAATAGGAGTAGTAATTATATAGCTTACAAAGCTGGCGAATAATAGAATATATCTAAAAGACATTTTCGCTCTTAAAATTCTACGAAGCCCTTCATATTTATATTGCAGTATTTAATGTTGATCAAAGGAGTATTTATTATCGGTTGTTCAATTTAAATTAAAATTTATATCTATAAAATATTAAATAACCAGTTTTTAAGAAATCAAATGGTAGTTCTCTGCAGTTGCTGAATATTAAGACAGTTTGAAAAAAAAAAACAATTGATCTCTAAAATTATCAATTTTCTATATACGATCTTATCTTTATCTATATCAACTTTCTACTTATCACCTGCCTGACCTTCACTCAATTTCTTTAATAACGAAATAAGGGTAGTTTGATTCTATTTAGATTTCTCCCTTTCGATCAAATAGACAATACAAATAAAATACAAAGGCTGTCTGCCTGTTGGGTGGGAGTTTCAGTCACCCACACAAAAAATGACATTTTGATTTTGCGCACTTTTTGATTGATGACAGGCAGCAGCACATATAAATATATATACAAAAATCATAAATAAAAGCTATCAAAAAAAGTGTGCGCCTTTTTTGTTTGATTGGAAGACTCACGCCCACCAAAAAAAAGGAAAGGAAAGAAAAGAACAGAAAGAAAAAAACGAAATCAAAAGATATTTGCGCGCCTTTTGGGTGCACGGCTTAAACAAAAAGGCGTACAAAGCATCAGCACAACCAACAGCAAATTCGGCAGAAAGTAAAACGAAGAAAAAGGAACAGCTGGGACGTTAGAATCTGGGCAGGCGGTTCAATTGTTTGCGCATCAATGGAACAAGCAAATGCAAATTTTTCAAAAGCGAAATCCGTTAAACAAAAGCCCAGCATACAGACACACACACACATACGATTTATAGGGAACGAGAGAAGAGAACGAGAAAGCCTGACGTGTGTGCTTTGTGTGGGTTGAACATTTTAGTCTAATGAAACTACCTTCAACAACAACAATATGAACTACATACACACAAACACACATACATACATATATACCCATATACAAGGCGGAGGGATTAGAGATGCCAAGGACAAGAAACACTTGCCTCCAGTGCGTTGAGCCGTACAGATTTCGTAGGCGTTTCGCGGCTGCCACTTTTCGCTGTCATTAAGTAAATAGAATGAGACACCTAGATAGGGCCAATGTAGGTGGGCGTTATAGCCTAAGTGATTAAAATGCCGCACAAGTGCAATTTATCAGAGGCATGTCTATATACATTTCACCTTTCCTATCTTTCCCATCAACGATCCGCGATCTTATTGCCCCACCTAACAAATTGTGCGCCTTTTTTCGCGCTAAAGCAACTGAAAAACCACTTTGGCCAAATTGACAACAGAGAACAGAGAAGGTTGAGGTTGGCCATATACAAGGCACTGAAGTCCTGGTAACAACATTTTGCCTGACAATAATAGCCTTGACAGACATTCAAAGCCCTGTTCTTTTCTCCCCAAAAGCATTTCGCATGCGTCAAAAAAAAAGAAGGGGAAAAAAAGGAGCAGTGCGCTTAAAACGCGAGTGCGAATTCTTCACTTCAATGCGGCCGTGTTTGTGTGTGTGTGTGTAGGTGTGTGGGTGTATGTTGCTTGCAAATCCATTAAAAAAATGCACCGAGTTGTCGAGCAGGTAGCCCAGAGGCTGTGTAAACAATGCAAGTTGCCGCATAATGGCACACAATAATAGACAAACAAAACGACAAGACAAGAAACGTAAAAAGCCAAAAAAATAAAAAAAGGGGCCAGCTTTATATACCATTGCCTTTGGCCTTATCTTACTTATCTTTGTTTTTTTTTTTTTTTTGCAGCTTTGTGTAATTGTGTTCTCCCCTTGATACAATGTAACGCATACGCCATGTATGTTGATTAGGTATAACTAGTATTTCGTTTCATTTGGTTATAACTTTTTTCGCCCTCGACTGGCAGGTACATTTCTCAATTAATTCACAACAGAAACCGCACAAAAAATGGCTAACATTGCTTTTCACTTTGGAATATTATAGAGGAACCTTTGGTGGAATGGCTAAGTCTATCTGGCCGCTTTCAGTTTTCCTTTTTTTTTTTTATTTTTTTCTCATCTTCTTTTCCATCAATGATATTTTCCCATTTTTCAACATTTTCGCTGACAGCTGGGTGCAAACCAAAAAAATAAACGTGAAAAGTACATACATACATAAGTAAAAAATGGTAGACTGAAAATGCCATAATACCGGCATACCACAAACTAAGAGGAGGTAATGGCTTTGGATGGAGGCAAAACAACCAAGCAAAAGAATTGGCCAAAGCCGCCCCAGGATGGGCTCGAAATGGATTTGATTTATGTATCTCTCTACCTGTGCTCACTCAGTGACATTGGTCGTATGTGTTTGGTTGTAGTTGATTTTCGTTTTTTTCTCTTTTTTTTTTGATGGGGAGGGCATAACATGTGAGACGATGATAAAGCAGCTGCAATGCGGCAATGGTAAAGAACCAATCTCAGTGGCATCCACAAATTATTTAGAAAATCCTCTTTCACCATTCGCATCCTACTCTATGCACATAGCATTCCATATTCATTTCGTTTGGCGGTTCGTTGACATGATGTGACAGAAAAGCAAAAAAATACAAAAACCGAATGGAAAAATAACAGATATCCAAAAATAAATTCGGACAGTAAACCAGAAAAAAATTTAACTCTAATGGGCGCTCTATACCCTTTTCGGAGCAACGAGCTGCCATTTTATTAAATTAATTAATCAAAATCTAATTTGGTTTGCTCAATTCAAAAAAAAAAAAAAAATAAAAAAACAGAAAAAGCCTGATTTTTGATAAGTAACTCTAAATAAACTAGCCAAATCCTTCATGTTTTACTTTATTTGCCTGCATTTTATATATACATAGTAAACTTTTACTTTTATTGAAAAATTTTACAATATTTCTATTGGGAATTGAAAAACCTAGCTTAATTTAACCCATTTTTCATGTTTTCAAAACTAAACGACTAAATTTGATTGACCTAGCTTATATTGAGGGGGATTTTCTATGATATAGACAGCATTTCTTAATAAATTTTAAAAAGTTTAAAATTTGAGAGAATAGCAAATCGTGATGCTTTCATCAAATATACCCTTTTAAGCTAAGGGTATTCCATTTTTTTTAATAATTGTTTTTCTCAAAAATATTTGGAATTTTTTTATTACAATAACTGCGGCTTGCTTGACGAACCAATAATAATTCCCATTCATGGCATGGTTTACCCATTTCTATGCTAAAACAATCGGAATAGGAATGGAATGATGTGGTGAGTGATATAAAAAGTCAGACGGACTTTTTTTTGTATAAATGACATATGAATTAAATGGCATTTTCTCTCTGTTGTTATGCCGTTTGATCTATTATTTATTATTTTTCGCAGTTTCTTTATGCTTCAATTACATATATGAATGAATTTTAATTAATGCGAATATTGAAATTGGTTTTTAAACAATTCAATTGAAAATAGATACATCAACCCCACCCCCTTTCGATTTCAATAGATGCTTCGTGGGATGCGGAAGGATGATGCTATGTTTTAGGCACTTCACCTTAACCCTCAAGTGGCCATTAAGAGATTAAAGCCCTACAACTACAACAGCAATTAGGAGCCAAACTCTATAATTAAAGGCATTCGGGCGCGTGTTCTTGCAGAATGCAATCAAGCATATTGCGCAGGCCTGGCCACGCCCACTCATTATTGTATTGCAACAAATTTGTAGGCAACTGAAGGGAAGGAAACTCAAGTGGGTTAGCGTGTGTGCACCCACGAGCGTGTGATAATTATGTTATGTTGCCATATAAACACATTTGCGGCACGTGCCGGCAAACACAGGACTCAAACTATAGGACCAAAGGACCAGAAGGACTCTACAAGTATCCATAACCATATCGACTTCCGCATTCATAATTGTGGCCCAGTTTTTTTTTTTTGCTTTCTTTTTGTGTCAGGTCGAGTGAATATGTTTTTCCAACAACTGAAGTGCCACTCAAGTGAAGTCCTATCGAAACTCGTGAGAACGTGGTTCACTTTCAGGTGAATAATTTGCCAGTTTGCTTGCCATTTTGTTTGCTAATTGCATTAATGTATGTAATTTATGTAACCAAATGATGATCAGGGGATGGGTGTTATAAACTCTCTGTGTTTGTTTGTGTGTGTGTCTGTTTGTTTGTGTGTGTGTCTGTGTGTTTACTTTTTCGGATGCCAGGAATATTTATGCCAGTAGTCCAACATTTTGGCCTGGGCAATAATGCTAAAAGTGCCAAACGGAGACTCGTAAATTGCGGCCATTTCCCCGTTCTCTTGAACCATTTCAGTGCCGCCATTTTGTCCAACGAATCCAATTCCCGGCCACAAGTTTCGGTTAAAGACCTCGCCTAATAGCAACAGCAGAAGCATCGCCAGTTTGCCATCTTCGTACCATTGGCCCCCAGGGGAGCATACAATTTCAATAAATATTTCACTGCATTAGCTGTTGGCCTGGCTCCTTATTACAGAGAGTGGGCTAAATCCTGGCTAGCGTTACGGCAAATTGCTTTTTGGCTCCTTCAACAATAACGTGCATTAAATGTTTTGCGGGGGCCATTATTATTTTTTTTTCTTTTTTTTTTTGGCCATCGTCTCCATTAGCAGACATTGGCTCTGACTTTTGCCTCATTTCGAGTTGGCAGTTATGTATGTATGTATGTTGGTTATTTTGTTCCGTTTGTGTGGGGGGACTTCAGTTTGATGTCCCCAGCGTCTATTGAGCTACAAATCGAAAGCGATTCCAATGACAATGCAAACTGTGGCTGCAATTGTTATCATTCGAGTAAAGTAAACTCTAAGAAAACCGCAATATACATACATACATACATACATACAGAACATACTCTTAGTTGTAGGTAGTGATAGTTGACTTAGGCCACAATGAAACACCTTGATTGCCTCTGCCATTCCTGACTAAATGCCTGTCAAGAGCTTTCTTTCATTTTCTGACAATAAATTTTCATTTTCTTTCTCTTGCCATTTGCCAGTTGCACTTGCTGCTGTTACTTCCCCTTGCATTCCCCCTCCTCACCCAAGAAGAGTATGTATGTACATATGCCCGCATTTTTGCACCACAACAATTTGGCTTTGGCTGCCTTCAGCTAACTCATTGTCTTTGGGCCTCCGCATTGCAATTGCTCACAAGTTATCCCATGTGGAAATTTTTCAGTTGTTCTATGTGTGTTTGCCTCTATAGCTCTTCAGTTCTCTTGGCTGCTGGTAAATCGCAATAAAACGAAAGTGATTGTCAAGTGAATACGTTTATATAGTCACCCCACCACAATACCCGTTATTACACCCACTATATATGTATTGGTATCATTGAATGTATGTATGTATTGTATGGATGTATATGCAATTCATCATGTGCACTCTGATGCTTAATTTGGAATGATTAAAATTATTATTCAGATGCATGTTTGATTGATGGATGAGAGTTGGGAATATAATCGTTTAATTCAGACTGATTTCCATTGTGTTTTTTCTCACATTCAATAAATGAAATATTTGCAGTTTTATCTTTCATATATAAGCAATGATAAACTACAATTTTTCGGTGAAGTTAATTAATAAGAAATTTAAGATGAAAATCTCCTTAAATGTCAAAAATGAATTATTTGTTATGTATTTTTCTATTAATACTTTTTAAACACTGGCGCTAAGCATATCAATTAAAAGAAAATTGATTCCGCCTCTAAATCAAATTTATATTGTGAAAATTGTTTTCAAATAATAAATTTTAAATAATTTGTTGTTTCTTTAGCAGTTTTTTGTCTATGAAGAGTTGTTATTGAAATGCATTTCATCTATTAGCTTTTTTAACTTAACTTACTTTTTTTATTATTAGATGGTCCATAAGTTTGGCCTAAAATGTTAGCCATATTGTTTCGTGTCTTTGTCACGCTTTTTAAATGCTTATTTAACATAATAATTTTGCTTAAACAATTCTTTCCGGTGGAAACAAAACACGCAAGCAAGTTTTGGCCACCTTAAATAAGACTCAACCAAATGGGCCAGTTGTTTCATACCCTTACAAAATAATAGTACATGTATTAATTGAAGACACAAGTTAGCTCTGTGAAATTCCAATTGAAAAATGTATATATAAAATTAAGTCAAAGTATATTCTCGAGAAAAGGAACTTATTCAGTTACCAAATTGAAATAAAATTTTATTTGTCTTAAATAAATTACAATCTTTGGTGTATAAAATTATATTTTGTTTTGTTTAAATATTGGCTTATTTTGGTCCCGCTAGTTATTTTTATTATATTATTAGTATTACTAGAACACCATTAATATTCTTTGTAAATTGAAATGAAGAGCATACTAAATTCTGTTGTACTTATTCTTTTAGTGTTTAATTTGTTTTTTTTTTTTGTGGCAATCCGCACGCACGCAGGCAGTTAATTAAGGGTGTGAACTGGTTGAGTTATGCCTGGAGGAGTGGGACTCCATGGACATCTACATTCATATGCGTATCAACCCCTGAACCCCAATGCCCCAAGCTGGCTGTCAGGACATCAGCATAAAAGGACAGCAAAATGGTCAGTAAATAATTCATTAGCGGCTTTTAACAATAAATTTTTGTTGGTTGAACTAAATGGCCTTTTGACTGACCAACCGACCGACTGACTGACCGACTGACTGACCGACATGAAGACGCTTACGGTTTTTATATACATATGTACATATGTATGTATGTATATAATTTCTATTCTTTTATTTTGTTTTGTCGGGGCACTTATTTTAATGAAGTGGCCACTAATTAGTTGCTGCGGTTTGAACTTTGAACCGTGTGCTTCATTAGAGGAAGAATTTCTTTAGCGATAAGACAAGGTTGCATACTCGCTAGTGGCTTACTGTGGCATGCCACCTGCGACTTACAGGAAAGTTTAGTTCTTTTTTTTCTTTGTATTTTTTGGCACAACGGCTGCCAAATTAAAATGCAATAATTCTTCATTTGTATATATGCGAAAGGAAATAAACCAAGTAAGGGGAAGAAGAAGGAAATGTGCTATAATTGAAAAATGTGGTAACAAGACGTTCCATGGCGGTGCTAATGAATGCCCCGCTTTTTTTTTTTGGTATTACTGTAGGCGCATGTGCCCCTCGTTACACGACACGCAAACCGAAACCGTGTTTCTTTCTGTTAGGGTGATAAATGCTCATCAGCCTTTAAGGTAGCTCTGGCAATTAACTTTTACAATGTTGTTGAAAGCGTAATCAAGTTGTCAGCAATGGAACGAAAGAGAGAGAGAGAGAGAGAGCGATTGCAAATTATACCTCTAATTAAGCAAAGTTTTCAAAATGCGGCAAAATTCATTTCCCCCACAAACTGTCAACAAATGGCTGCTCCTTAAGACGGTCTAATCCAGAGGGATCCATTTGCCTAATGCTTCTCTCTACAATATTCAAGGCGTCTCCAATGGCTTTTCCTCATTTCAAATGTCTCACGAGTTGTCATAAGTAACTTTTGCTATGGGGGGCTGAGATATTTTTTTTGAAGGGGATGGGGTGGGGCGAGTCCTTTGGTTGGGAGCAAGCGCATTAGCCGCATCATCCTTCGTCTTAAGTTGCATTCACAAGAAATTGACAATAAGCGGCATAAATTTTAAAATTTCATTTTTATCGCATTGCAATTTTGCTTAACAGTTCCATTTCATTTTCTTTTTTTTATGCTTTCCATCGCTTTCTTGAGCTTCTGTGTGTGTGTGTGTTTGTGAGGGTTTTTATACCCTGTACCCATAGGGTAAAAGGGTATATTAAAGTCGCTAAAATGTATGTAACAGGCAGAAGGAGAATTTTCCGACCCCATAAAGTATATATATTCTTGATCAGTATCAATAGCCGAGTCGATTGAGCCATGTCCGTCTGTCCGTCTGTCCGTCCGTCTGTCCGTCCGTCTGTCCGTCCGTCTGTCCGTCAGTCCGTATGAACACCTAGATCTCAGAGACTATAAGAGCTAGAGCAACCAAATTTGGTGTCAACATCCGTCTGTTGTGTAGACAGGTTAAGTTTGTTTCAAATTTTTGCCACGCCCACTTCCGCCCCCGCAATTTGGGAAAAACCTATAACTAGGGCAATATTAAACATATCGTATTCTTATTTGGCATGCACATTAATATAGCCAAAATGCACCAGCTGACCGAATTTGACCAAAATCGGACAATAATTATCGGAGATATACGTATTTCCGTTTTGTACTGAAACGCCCCATGCAAAATGGGCTGTTAAGTGTGAGCGAGATAGCATGCGTTTGCTGTTGCTGCATGGCAAGCAGTGCAGTGTTGCTGTATGGCAAGCAGTGCATGCTAAGAGAATTTTTTTCGTAAATTGATAGCGATTTTGATTATTTTTGACTTTATGGGGTACTTTTACTTGGTACAGGGTATACTCAATGTCGGCAGGGACGACTTGCTTGCTTCATTTCCTTTTACGTCATAAGCCACATTTAAGATACTTGGCTGGCATTATTGACTTTTGAGTTGATAAAGTGCCATAAATGTCACCCCATTAAAAACAACGTGAGCATTCGCCGCAAAAGGTAAAGGTAAAATGCGCGTTTACTTGCCATACCGCTCCCAAGAGGGGGTAGCAGGGAGAAGGGCTGGTTGCCGGGGCATCAGCTCATTTTGTTGCTACTTGTGCCCTTGTTTGCCAGGATAATGCCCCTCAACTCAATTGGGAATTTCAAAAAGTAAAGTTGAATTTCATGTTCGGCTGCGGCAATTGTCACAGATGGTTTAATTGAAGTAATTACATACGAAATCCGTCTGGATTTGCTTGGTTTCCAGCTCCACCTCTAGCTTATGCTGTAAAATGATGACACTTTTTGTTTATTATTTTATTTTATTATATGTATCTTTATATACATATTTACTAAGCAGCCTGGTTTGTATTTAGAGGGTTTTTTTCCACTGAAAAAAGGGGTTAATTGAGTTGTTTGGCTTTTGGGTTTTTATTTTGTCTTTTTTTTTTTTTTTAGCGGCATCTTCCTAATGAGCTAATGCCAACTGCGTGTAATTATTTAACGACTCAAAACAAAGGAGACAGGAGACAAAACCAACATTAAAAGGTGTCATATTTACATTTTATGTGGTTTTTTCATATGCATTTCTGTTTAACCGGTTTCTGCATTCTGCAAATGAAGTCATCAGTTTTAAAAACATCATCATTTATTTACATTGGTTTGTATAAAATCCCTAAAGAAGTGGCAATATAATGAGGATCGTCAAAAGTTCGGTTTGTCGCTGATTAGGAGATCTAGAGCAAGTCCCAACATATCCTCAAAGTTAATACAAGATTTTACTCTAATAATACACATTAATTAATCCTATTTTGAATCCCGTAAAAAATTACAAAAGATTTTCAATTTGACTAGTTATTGCTTGTTTTGCTTATATATAAATTTTTTCCTCTTATCCTTTTAGTTATAATGAACATTTATTTCGAAGTGCAAAAGGCATAAAAATGCATTCTTACTTACACTCAGAAAATTTCATTAAACGCCTTAATTTTATATGGCTAAAATATTATTTCTAGTGTATGTTTTGTTTATCCAGATATTATTTAATGCAACTGAATAAACAATTATTTAGCTATAAAATGGCCCATTATATGAATTCAAGTATCAGTTGAGACTAACATTATTTGGTAAAATGTTCTCCTGGAATTTATTTTTTGTGGCCAGTTCAATTTTCTGTGTGGCACAGTCAACTGTTGAAGCTGATCCTGAAATCTTGCCACCAGCGCCTAATCTATGCTCCAATTGTAACATTTGGGATAGGAATTATGTTTGGACAATTGAAGACGGCGTTTGTCGGCCATTCCAAAATGAATGTCTTTTAAATGAAGAAAACGATGAGCGAAGAAAACAGAGGAAGAAAGGTGAATATAAAATACCTGAAAAATTGATAATATTTTTGATTTATACTCGAAAAACTTCATTATAGCCCTTAAACTTGTCCCTGAGGACATTTGCAAGCTTGCTGTTCCCAGAAAGTGTCCAAAACATATATCTCCAGTAGCTGCCGAATTCCCTGTACCCGCACCATGTGGCTGTAATGGCAAACCAGGATCAGTTCAAATTCAAGTATTCAACAATATGTGTCTCCTCCAGAAATTTGCTGTTAAAAATAATGCCCGTAAGCTGATTTCAACTTTTATTCCTTATGTATACATATTCATTATATTTATCCTTTACAGCCTACCTCGCCGTTTCGAAATGGACATCAAAATGTTGCTAAACAGGAAATGATAATAAAATTTATTAATGACATTTAGAAAACTTATTTTTATTGTTGTTTTGTTTTCTTGATTCAAAAATTATTGATATACTGAAATAAAATAATTAATTACTTTTAATCCAAGTACGATTGTTTGAATTTCAATTACACTAAAGTAATTATGTTCAATAGAATTGGGTTTAAGAATGGACTTAATATGGATTTCGTATGTCAAATAATTATTTAAACTATTAAATTTGACATTCTTAATAATTTTTGAAAATTACTTGCAACGAAAATAAAACCTCTTCTCGAATTTACATAGAATTTTCAGACATTTCATCCAGCTAATTGAAACCATAATAATGCAGAAATACTAATAAAGTTCTTAAAATTGTTAAGAAAATATAAGAAATATGTAATAACTCTATTTAAAAATGATTCTACATTAAAAAAGTTTATTTTTCAGCGTTTCAAATAAAGTGATTAATCATATTAATGTGTTTATATTTTCTTTTACTTCAAGACTAAGACGTATTTCTATAGTATTTTGATTACACTTTACAAATATAAAGATAAATTTGTATCCTGAAAGATCGTAATTAAGAAAACAAAAAATTACTATATATCCTTGTAGACATTTCAAAAGTCTTTGTTTGCATAAATGTGAAATTCTTAAGTATGCCGGTGTCTTTTCAAACTGTGTTTGCATATATAATTTTATTTAAATATAACATACTAAATATATTTGAACTTGAAACTCGTGTAAGCGTGTCAATAATGTAAACACTGGAATTCTGACCAAGTTTACACTGAGAGAAAAATATATAATAGAAAACATAAAATATTTTAAGTCACTCGGGAGAAAAAATAAACCAAATAGTGAGACTTTTTAAAGAGAAATAAAATATAAAAAATGATTCTCGATTTATTATTTATTATATTTTTGATTGGTTAATATTGGCAAAAAAAAATGTATTCTCAGTGTACTTTCTGTTTATATAACAATTTACAATATTTAAAAATAAAGCCAACATATAATTTTATTCAACTGATCAAACAACTTAAATGACTATAAAAAGGCTCAAAACCGACAAGATGGCATCAGTTGAGTCTAAAGAACAATAAAATTTAGTAAAATGTCCACCTTGACATTGATATTCGTGGTTAGTGCAGTTTTGTATGTGGCTCAGGCGACACCGCCAACGGATCCAACACCACCAACGCCACCAACGCCACCAACACCACCCCCACCAGACACACCTCCACCAGTTAATCATTGCTCCAATTGTAATATTTGGGATAGGAATCTAGTTTGGGCACTGGAGGACTGTATTTGTCGGCCATTCCAAAATCAATGTCTTTTAGATGAAGAAAACGCTGATAGACTGAGGCAAAGGAAAACTCGTAAATATTTGTTATATACTTGCATACATTTCAAGTGTTTATATAAATGACTTCTTTTGTAGCTCTTGTTCCCGTCCCTGAGCTACTTTGTAAAGCATTTATTCCAAAAACGTGTCCACCTAACAGAGCGCCAGTTGCTGCCGAGTTTCCCGTCCCAGCAACATGTGGCTGCAATGGCAAACCAGGATCAGTTCGAATTGAGGTATTCAGTAATCTGTGTCAACTCCAGAAATCTTCAGCTGAAAATGATAATCGTAAGTTGTATTTCTATTGATTGTTAATTATGATTATTATATAATCAAATTTATTATGCATTTTCTTTATAGCCTACCTCGCCGTATCGAAGTGGAACACAAAATTGTGCTAAATTGCAAATGATATTTAATCAATCAATGACATTCTTGAAAAATGTTGTCGTTGCTGTTGAATCTTTTGTTTTGTTATCTTACAATAAAATCAAATAATTTGGGTATGACATTAAAAAATTCAATTGTTTTCAATAATGAAATTTCCATTTCAATGTCGCTTTTGGTAAAGAAGACACGATCCAATACAATTAATTTAAAAATATTAATGAAGTAATAGATTTTGACCGATAACAACAACATTAAAAAGGGGACAAAAGTACACGTCTTTTACTTTTGTGAAAATTCTTTTGTTACCAATTTTTCGATCAAGAGTATTTTGACACAATAATAATTGGAATGCTGTCAAAAGATTTTTGGGCGAAAATATGTTAACAAGCACAAATAATTCTTAATTTTAATATATATCTATAAATAATGGTGTATTAAGTTTTATTTGTTTACATTCAGTATTATTTTCCTTAATTTGTTTTGTTTTCAAATTAAAAACAAATTTTTTAAATTGATGCTATATATATTTTAGACATACATATACCCCTCGCTGTATATGTAAAGAAATTGTGAACTTCCGAAAAGTCGGTATGTCGTCACAGCTAAAAATAATCCTCTTTCTGTGACTTTGTAAACATCTCCATTTACCCTAAGAAAATATTAAATATTTATATATAAAATTAATCGTCAATGATGCCCCCAAGTATATCAACTGCTCAAACAATGGTTATTTATTTAGTATTTTTGTATAAAAAGGCTTGGCTCAGTCACTGCAGTGGCAATATTAATTGTCACTCTGTGGATTTCAATTCGTTTGCAATGTTTAGCTTAAAATTGTTTGTTCTGATTATAGTTGCATGTTGCTTAACCCAAGCATGTTATATACCTGAACCCGAGGAACCGACCTCTCCCCAGTGCTGTGGATGCTGCAAGGCGCAAAAAGATGGAGCTCCGCCATCATGTGACTGCAGACCAAGATGCAACTGTCCTTACTGGTGTAATTGCCGTTACGCTATAAATTGAGACGAAATGGTAGAGTGGAAGATACAAAATCTGGAATGGTTTGCTATCAATGTATACTATTGTTGTTGTTTCATTAAAGTGTTGGCAACCTTTGAATGTTTCATTCATCTTGTTTTGTATTACTTTGTGCGCTCAATTGTGAAGCCTTGAAATGCTACAATGCACAGACAATCATTTTCATTGCATTGATCACTTTTTTATTCATATCCATTCACTCGATGGCAAAGTAATTTCTTTGCTCTTTATGATTGAAACAAAAGACCAAAGAACAACACAAAAGAAGTAATCATTTACCTCTAGTCTCAACCCTAGAAACCACCCATACCCAATGCCCCCCTCCCCCTGCTCTCTGTCCCATTTGATTCATGCACCGTGCACTTTTCTACATGAATTGTTTTTGATTCAAGACTTTTGAAGAATTTTGCAGTTTCATTCTATTTGTTTATTTTAAGGACTACAGTGGCAGGACATTATTTAATAACCCTAAAAGCCTTATCGAGTTATTTAGTATGAAAAACAAGCAATTAAAATGATGAATATGCAATAAATGTGTATTGTATAATATTAATATGGTAAAGAGGATAATTTTTGGTTCGTTTCTCTCTGACATACGCCCAATACACACTGTTTATATGCTAATGAGTCCCACACACACACACACACAAACACACTCGACCGAAAGATATATTTTTATCTAAAAAGGCCAAAAATATACAGAAACAAAAACAACAAGAAGAGGAGAACATACATTTGCCTAATGAAAATAGCGCCATTAAAATGAGAAAAACAACTTTAGATACCAAAAATTCGAAACATGCCGAGTTTTGGCAATTAAGAAGGTTCTGTTAACTGTTTACCCGCTGCGTCCCGCTGACGCTATCCACCTTATGCCTCATGCCATATGAATATGTATGGATAAAGAGTCAGTCCGCTCAAGCAATGACAATGATCGTCTAGCAAATTAGAGATTAACACGCATGTGTCGTCCTTTTTCATTTTGGACTTTTGGTTCATTGACCGCCGCTTGATGGAGAGTGCCAAACTCGTGGCCAGTTTTATAACTTTTGAAATTAGAGCAATTTAATTAAACTATAAAAACGTCACGAATACTTCAAACCGCATAAATATGTCCGGCTACAAATTTTTGTTTCCTTGTTTTTTTTCCTTTTTTTTGAAAACTCAGGTAACAGAGTGTTGTGGAGGGATTGACCCTCAGATAGAGAATATATGCTGAGCGACTGACTGTGTGTTTAATAAGCTATGACGATCCAGAAGCAGGCAAATGCATTAGGAGTTAGCCAGGGTGTACCCATATCACTGGAAAATTAAGTGCGTTTTCACAATAACAGAGAGAGAGAGAGAGTAAGATAGGTAGAGAGTTCTAGAGATGATGATGACCCCTTTGGGTGTGGCTGCACATACACACACACACACACACATATTATTCCATTGCATCTTGCAATGCAAACATATTAATTAAACTGACAACAAGCCTATGCGCCTGTCTCTGTCATTGCCTCGAGTCAGTCAAGAGCAACTTAATTATAGGCAAACAATCATATAAATGCTACAATTATCATATTTATATGTTTATTTTTGAAATTTTGAAATTCACATTTATTTGTTTTCTCGAATTGAGCCTAATTTGATAATTACAATTGCGTGTGCAGTCAGAAAACTGATGATGGCTTAATTGTTGTAAATTTATTAAAATTATGCACTGGGGTCAAACTAAAAGTATTCGCATTGGCATTAAAAATAACCTCTATCATAAATAGTTTAAAAATATATTTCACTTAAGCTAATAAACAAAACATCTTGCAATTAAAGTTGATAAATTGGTTGTAATGCATTTCAAATTTTAATTAAATTCATAAAAATTGCTAAGTTCAGAAAACTTAAAAAAATTATTGCTTTGTAAAAACAGTAGGGCCATTAAATTAAGTACGAAATTGTTATTCTCAAAGTGTAAAATAATTTGTATTTTAAGAATTGAAATATATTGAAAGAATAAAAAGATTAATTTTCATTTATAAATACAATAGGTAAATTTATTTTTTTATTTTGTTTTTGCATACTTAGTTGGTTGTAGAATTGTCAGTTGCAGTACCGGTTATGTATGAAAAAATAGCAATTAATTTTAAACGCTTTAAATCATTGTCTTGATATTTATAAATATTTATTAATTCAACACGATTGCAAATTGTTATTTGAAACAACTCATTTTAAGCCTATAGAGCAATTGTGTAAAGAAATTTTAAATGTTTAATTGAGGCTTATTTTTGGCTGAAATAAATTTGAGGAGCTGACGTTTTATTGATTTTAATAAGATTATACCATAATAACAGTTAAAAAATCTTTGATTTTTCTCTGGAATAGCTTTTTTTACGGAAGCTTTTTATAATTTATTTCTTCCGATTTATATTGTTTAATTATTTTAACATTCGTTTTGTACATTTAAACATTTACTATTGAATAAAGTTAAGTTTCCTAATTTCAAAGTAACACCTCATAAATGCATAAATTTAAAATATACATAATTACCTATATGAATATACATAAATCATTCAATTGAATAATTAATACATATGTGCAAAAGTAATTGGATTGCAGACTGAATTGACAGTTGAGCAGAGTTGATGTTAACAATAAATTAATTGGCTCAATAAATAGGAAAAAAATGTTGTCATTGCGTGAAAATAAATAAAAAAAAATACTTCTCAACCGAAGTCACCATAAAATTTAACAGTATTGTCATTAAGTTTTTATATTCGTTTCCTATGCCAAATGTTGAGTGACAATGAGATGTTCCGTGAAATTGATTGATGAGACAGGCCACAAAATAGAGTGTATCTATCTCGAAAACTTTGACAGATTGCATTGAATGAATTACCAATGAGGAAAGTCAAATGAAATCTATACAACAGTCGGCAGCAAAGTGTCAAAGTAACAAAGTCAATGTAAAAACAAACACCAATATACATAGCTTAGTGTTGTGACAATTTACAAAAGGGGTTGTGGTTAAGTTGGAAATGAGATACAGTTACAGATAAAGATACAAATGTAAATGCCTGATGGAAATTGTTGTGCGTACGGCTTATTGACATTAATGTAGCAATTGTCAAAGGATTTATTAATATCTCAGTTGTATGAGTACGAGGGTTGTTTCCACATTAAAGGGCATTCAAGTGTTGTGTTGTTACTGTTATCAATCATCTGATTGATATTAATGAGCTAAAATTTGCATTTCGATATATAGCGGCATGTGCTTAGAGAGATTTGCAAAATGTTTGCATAAATTACAAGGGTAATTAAATTTCTCTGACAAGATTTTGCTTTCGAATTAACGAGAAACGTACGAAATATGAGGTGTGGGGGAATAACAGGAAGTTCAATTTAAAAGAACTTTCCTTTTTCTGGCATGTGTGTAAATTATACAGAATTTGCCGACATTTTATACTTGAAAATGCGAACCGAAATCCACATACAAAATAAAATGTAACAAGAAGATCAACAATAAAGCCACAAGAATACAAATTACCAAGGCACAAAATGGGCAGACAGGAAAGCAATATACACAGCACTCACACACAAACAACACTCGCACACACACACACTTAGTCAACCATATAAATGCACAGTTTGCAATGCATATAAAAAACGGAAAGAAAATTTGAATTTTTAAATTAGTTTTGTTAACTTTTTGCTCTTGCTCTCTTGCCCTTGCTCTCGCTCGTTTTCTCCTTCCCTGTCCTTCCTCTATCCAGCACAGCCTGGAAATGTTTAACGACTCGTAAGGAAATTGCAAAGTAAAATGTCTTCAGGAACTTCCAACATTTTTATGCAGGAAAGGCAAGAGAAGGCAGCAAATGTAATAATAAAAACCAAAGAAAACCACAAGATGGCGTATGTGTATCTGTTTGTATGTGTATGTGTGGGTAAGTGGGTGGTTGGTGAGTTGCTTCCTGCCTGTAGAAAATGGCGAATTAAATTTGAAATTGCGGACTCTTGTCGGAGAATGGGGTGATGGGGCGAAACAAAAAAAAAAAATAAAGAAATGGAAAGAAAAAGCAAAGAGGCAAATGTCACAGCAAGTTGCGGCAAAAGTTGTGTCTGGCATTGCTTTTTGTTGTGTGAAATATGGAAAAATGTCTGTTTGCGAGATAATGTGTGCGACTGCTGCTTATGCATACCAAATGTGAACACCTTTAGGTGTACAGGCCCAGTTACTGGGTACCGTGTACAGGTAGAGCCAGCTAAGTTTATTTGTTTTGTCACTCATCGCAGGGAACTTGGAGATGTTGGTCTCATAGATCTCAACATATTTTTTCCCTCTCTCATTTCAAATGCAAAGCTGCACTTTGTATAGAATTCACAATTACATTATATACCTTTTTTTTTTTTAATAATTTCTTCAGTTGATTTAACCTTTGCTTTTTTAATAAAAATATATGTTGCATACTTACGAGCGCAGACAAAATTAGTTGAAACGAAACGGGAATTGTGGCCAATAAGCATAATAGAAAATACACATACATATGCACACACAAACATATACATATATACATACACAAAGCAGAGATGAGGAAAAGCAGGAAAAGAACGAACTTTGTGCAATTTATTTTGCCAAGTAAAATTACTTGTCGCTTCAGGCAAATGACTGACGCGTAGGTCCACTACATTTTACAAGAAAGAAATAGAAAACATAAAATGAATAAGAGAGAGAGAGAGAGAGAGAGGGAGAGACAGAGAGGAAAAAAGAGAGATAGACTATAGTGTTTGTATTTGTGTGTGGAAATTACAGCATGACAGGGAATTCAAAGTGAACGCCATGTCACGAAAAATATTAAAATTAGCATTAACATTTCTCATTCGTTTGTATGCATTCATTTTGCCTTTGGTGCGAAATGTTGCAATCAAAAATTGGCTAACAACCAAACCAAAACCTCTGCATTCTAATTTTTTTCCGCCTCCTTCGTATCTAAAAAGATGAAAGGCAATCCTCGACACACTGCGGTGGGCCACAGGCACAAAAAAAAAAAAGAACAAACTTTTGATGCTGCTACTTTGTTACATACTTACCACTTGTCAGTAGCGTTCTTTTCCCCCTTTTTTCCCTATTTTTTGGTCCTGCCGAGGACATCATTGCCGGTCACATGCAAACACATACTCGCATTCATTTATACACTTGAAAAATGTTTGCTTTTAATATTTAGCAAAAGATTATATTAAGTAAAATACATTTAAAAAAGGAATTTCTTAGTAAATTCTAAGCCATAATTTTTGAACTTGAACATGTTTTGTTTCATTTTGAAACTTTTGGAGACTCACTGCATCACTTTGTGTGTGAAATATTGAATCCATTTGATATCGCTATTAAGAGTAAGTGACCTCATTTAAAGAGGAATATATGGCATCGATCTGCAAGGGAGTGAGAGCGTTTGCCAAATTGATTCAATTAGATATAAAAATCTTTACCGAAAGAAAACTCCACTTAGTCAATAAAAAATCTTAAAGCTAGGATATAATATTGTTAAGGTTTTTAATAAAATAATTGAAAATTTACTTTATTTACAGTGTATGTATGTGTCTGTTTGTGTGTATCTATTAGCTTTGCTTATTTCATATTTTGTCAGTCAATTTCCCCAGATTTCAATTGATAAAAAGTCTGATTGGTTTCCATTTTTTGTTTCTTGTTTTCTGTCAAAAAGAAAATTAACATATTTATGATTTTTTATTATCAACTTGGTGAAAGTTTTCTTTCTTTTATTCTTGCTGATGCTGGAAAAAAGTTTTTAATCTACAATTTCTTGTGATGCTTTGCATACAAATGCGCAAGGTTAAAACTAATTAAATATGCCTTATAACAAGTTGCTCTCCATCATTTCGCAATGGCAGAGATTCAGTTTGGTTTGGTTTGAGTATGGGGGACGACAGCTTGACAAATGGAATGAATGGTGGGGGTGTCAAACAGCTTTGATAAGTAACAAGCAATGGCGGCGTTGCTTTTTAAATAAATGGCCAACGTCAATTTGAAGGTGTGGCCTGGCCTGGCCCGGATTGGCGTGACATGGCCTGCCCTGGCATGAAGAGAAAGTAAACTAATTTTCATGCTTGGCACGCTTATAAAAATATAAGGGGGAAAATGATTAGAGAGAACCGAGGGGGAGGAATTTGTATCGGTAAAGTTGGTTAGCTGCCATATGCAATAGTTAGAGTAATTAAATAGCAAATGCATAGTTAATTGGGCCAGTTTTTGTCGAGTGCGAGTTCCAGTGTCATAAAATAAAAAAGAAAAGTTTTAATAAAACTTAACTTGAATGTCAGCCATTTTGCTGTACGAAGTGCGTGCCTATTTATTTAACAAATTAGCATAATTGTTCACAAAATAAAATTCAACTTAACTACAAATGATGGCTGCCGTTCGTTTGCCCAGTTTAGCCCTGGCTAACTGTTAATTAACATGTGGGTGCAGAAGGACTGGCAGGACATAAGCAGGACATTCGACGCATCCCGCAGCGCAAATTAGTTTGTACGCCAATGCTAATTGCAAAATAGCATGTCATCGGACAATGAAAAGCTCTCTCTCTGTTGTAACTTGTTACTGTTACTGCCGCTGTTCTTATTGTTGTTGTCGGTTAGAAAATATATGAAAATTGTTTTGACTTTAGATAAGCGACAAACTGGGCAAAGTCAAAGTCAAGTGGGTGGGGCATAGCATGGGTATGCCGTGATAGACGCGACGCGCTAAACGAAAGGACAATAAAATTTATGACTTGCAGTTGAAGACGAGCCAAAAGTAACCAAATGCTAAAAACAAAAAAAAAACACACACACACGCAGACATACATATATAGATACTTAAAAGCCACTTGCAAAGTTTAATTACCAACTAGGCAAAACATGTTGAATAATATTGAAACCAAACAGCTGGTCGAGTGTTCACGAGATCACATCTAGCGAGTTTTCATCTTTTGTCATTATACTCATTGACTGACTAACTGACTATCTGTCTGTCTGTCTGGCTAACTGTCTGAACTCCGGGACTCTTTATTCATTCATTCAGCCTTTGTGTTTGTCCATCGGAGATAAGCTTTGTCGCCAGTTTGTTGCAAACACGCAATGACAACTTTAGCCATGCTGAATCTACCACCTATGAAGTTGTCTTTATGCTCTTGTATATGGCTTTGTGTGATTATATGAAAGCAATTTTAAACAGCAGACACATTTTGGCAAGTGCCCAAGTCAAGGATTCGTTTAAAGTGTTGCCCGGCACACAATTGAAATGTTTCTTCTATATATTGCGATTTTTATCGTCCAAAAACAATTAAACAAATGGCTTTTATTATTGTCTTTTGATAATGAAAGCTAAGTATATACTATAGCAAATCGAACCAGTGATTAACTCTAGCAAAATTAAATTTTCTAATAAAACCTTAGAATTGTAGGTACAACTGGTTAAGAAAACCTATAAGAATGTTGACAGACAAAGGGAAAATAATCAATTTTTATTAGACTTATTAAACATTAAGGGCAGAGAAGACCTTCCTTGTTTCCAAACACTCAGATTTTGAGCCTCATGAACTGTCTTTCCGATTAAGTGTTATACTTTTTCATAATAACTATCTATATTTTTCCCTGGTTTTTTATATATATTATAACTTAATAGTTAAAAAGTTATTTTAATTTATAATAATATAAAATCAGAATCAGTCTATATATTGACTTATAATCAGTTATTTATACTGTCAATACGAAACTAAGAAGTAACCCTAACTGAGCTTTTATTTATCTTTAAATCACTTTAATATAAAAATAAAATGCTTCATCAAAATCTTAAATACGAAATATTTTAATCAAACCATTCATTATTCTTTTTAACAGTTGATTCCCAATATTTGTGAAAATATTCTTAAAAAAATATAAAACCCGTTTTCTATTCCTGTGGTTTAGTATATTTTGATAGCTTAATATTTATTATTTGAAATTTGAATGTCTCCACATCTAAAGTATTTTCAAAATTCCAAATGATTATCCTTTTCAAGAACCCGGAGTAAGTCCTGACTGAGCTTTTATGTAACCAGAGTAATGCGTTTAGAGCTTTTGCGTACATTTGAGAAAATGTGAACAGTGTAAACCCACCCCCCAATTTAAATTCATTCCATATGTGAAGATATGCTTGTGTGTGTGTGTGTATGTTCACACACAGATGTGCGTGTGCGTGTGAAAATTATGCTGATGTACTCACAAAACACACTGGAAATGTCCTTGCTAAAATTTATGCTCGCCTGCTTCAAAATCTACCATGAAAGAATGTGTACGAGTATGTGACGAACAATACACATGCAAGCCAGGATGTGTGTGAGTGTACCGCGACCTTGAGTAAAAGGAGCGTTCAACCCTAACTAGGGACTAAGAGCAACCACCACCACAATAGCAACAACCACCACCGCTACAAGGATCAATGTAAAGACGTAGTAATGACATTGTAGTTCCGGTATTCTGTGCCCCTGCTACACTAAGGTTGCTCCTAGTTACGACGTAACTGTTAAAGCAGCTGCACTGCTCTCGCTTGTTAGCGTTGTGTAATATGCCCACCACCCAGAGGTCGCGTCAGTTGCAACGTCAAATCCCGGCCCAGCTGGTGGGCGGGCAGGCAATCGCAAAACGTACACGCCCTTGCTGTTGGTCTGATGAAACCAGCGTCATGCGCAGAGACGTTGCCACGGCAATATACCGTGCTAACAATTCTGTTCGCCTAATCATCCTTGGGCGTTACCTTAAGAAGGGTTAAACCGCTGATGGACACGTGTCTATTTTAATGTGCCGCGGAAGTGCTGCTGCTGTTGCAGAGGTTCGTGTTCGGGTTCTTGGTAAAAAACCCAAAGAACCAGTCGGGCCAGCCAAGTAAGGTTTTCGGCCGCCACCCAACGCCCGCCATCCGCTAATTGAGACGCCCCGTACTAAGCATTATTGGACCTGGTGAAGGTTACGCATCTGACCCACCCACTTGGGCGGGCAGTCTGCCAGCCCGCGAGTCAGCTGGCAGTTGTTTAATGAACAGTGGCGTCGCCCTCTATATGACGCTGGCCACTGGTAGATGCGTTTCATCTAGACCACGTCTCTGGAACAAAACTCACCCTTAAAATAGACGATAATATAATGGGAACACACCCCTCGTTGTGTGTGTTGAGAGACTTTCGATTTCGTTATTTTGCGACTCTCACGGATGACGCGCATTGGAATGCGATGCGGATGCCTGTTCTGCCGTCTGAGCGCCCGATACAAAACTTCAAATGGAATTTCCTTTCGTTTGACTGTAGATTTAAGTGCTAAGGGCTGATTTGGCTTGAAATTTTTCAACTGTTGCCTCTGAAGACACAATACTGTACGATGTATACTAGAATATTGTAGAATTTGTAATATTCCAACTCATGATCCAATCTTTTTTACTATTTGAAAAAACGAAAACCCGTATATTCGGAAAGTTTTTAAATTGGTATTTCTATAGTTTTGTTGCAAAAAATGACAAATGTAGCGAACAAAGAAAAGCGGGTAAAACTAAACAATTTGTTCAACAAGGCATATCGGTAAAGAAAAAACCGATTCGCCACACAGCAGCGCCATGTTTAATCTACGACAGCGCCGCATGCGTTCATGAATACTTGAAATTGACGGCAAGATGGCGCTACAGATCCGCGCTATTTTGAGATTTAAATAATTGAATATCCTAAGTGCTGAACTTATATCATATATTTAAATTAGTTGTAAATTGTAATTTAAGTTTCAAAGTGAATTGTTATTGATTGATCAAAGCTCGATTAAGAAACATTAAGAAACGATATAAAAACGCATATTGCAGAATAGATTGAGAAAAGATATTGTGTAGGGCAATTAAACTAACAAAGATAATCCCAACTTAAAATATATTCATTTTATATTTCATTTTATATATTCATTTTATTAACAGACTTTACTGTCATTTCTACCTAAATGCGTATACGCCACGTTGTACCACGGAAAATAAAGTATTTGTGGCAAACGGTATAAATGAACGGTTTAAGACAATTCCAACAAACAGATTGACAAATAATCTAATTAGCCGCCAAGTAAGATGAGTTTTCACTGTCAAAAGATGAATGCGACTAATTTCAACGCAACAAATGAAACTACACCAAATAACTACAAGAAATGCGGGAGAAAAATACACATTGACACTATGTCAAAATGTCAAAGGGAAAGGTAATAAATGGCATCCCCAAGTCAACAGCTACTCAGCTCAGCTGAGCTCACTGCGCTGATGCGGACAGCTGGCGTTCTGCCCTGACTATGGTTCTTATGCTGCATGCATTTCCCATTTCCGTGGCGGCTTTTTTCAATATGAATGCGACAAATTCCTTGGAGAACACTTGACGACATTCAAACGAACTCTCGGCCCTGTCTCCGAAATCTAATTAGCTGGATACTTCATTAACCACAGCCGACAATCAAGAAATGAGTAATTAACTTGCGCCTGGGAGTCAAAAAATGGAGTTGGAGACGTTGCTCTCTTTCCCTACCTCCACATTGCCAGCATCGTGTGCAGTTAATATTTCATAATTGAGCAATTTATTTTCGCCTCTTTTACTTTGGCAGGATCAAAGATATAGGCCGACAGACACTATAAAAACAGTGCATGCAAATTTTATGCTCAGTTAGCAGGCACTTTTTTATTTTGCTACTAGTAGGCTATGTGTGTGGCAGTTATAACTTTCATATTATTAAATCATTACCCATGTGATCCCAGATGCCTTTGCTCTAGTTAAGATTATTACTCCCCATTGACAGAGTAGAATACGTAATACTTACAATTATTACAACAAAAAACACACAACACACAGGACAGAAAGGAAGCAGAGAAGAAAATTTACTTTAATTTATATTTAAAGAATTACTAAATAATTAGTCAAAATGAATTTAAAGAATTATAGTCGTGGCGTTCTTATTGGAAATTGGTTTGAATCCGTTCGCGCGGAAGAGGTAAGTTTTTTATAGATAAAACTCAAAATTTAATAATTGTTCAATTTTATTTTTCTTGCAGTTACGCGTCGATGACATGCAAAAGAAACGAGGCTCCAAGAAGTTACTATTAGATGAAACCCGATCCCTGTACGATCGTTTCCATGTAGGCACAATTTTGGGTCCACCCCAGGAATATATAGTATTTGGTGGGGTCATGCAAGTGGTACCCGTACGCATAAATCTGGCGGATAAGAATACATCGGATATTAAACTTGCTCTTTCCCTGGTTATCAATCAGCAGATGCTACACAAACATAGTCAGACAATCAGTGAACTCTGTGAATTGAGTTTGGCACCAGCTCCTAATCCCTGTTTGCGTAACTCTTTTCGCATTATTAGTCCTGCCAATGGACTTGATCGTTCTGGGAATTATCTAACCTATGGGGAGAAATTTAGATTACAATGCATGGAACCTTTAGATGAACCAATGTTCCTTTATAGTGCCCAAAAGCTGTGCAATTTGACGCCAGCCGTTAACAGATATTACTCCACATGTAAAAATGGTGAAGAAAGTTTACCACTAGGTATTATAGCTGGAAAGGTAAGTATTAAAAATAATATATTTATTTAATATTTAAAAATATTAATTACAGAATTGTGGAGTAAATGCTCCAGTTCCATGTGCAAGTGCCAATTTTTTTTGTGTCCACTACGATCTAACGCAACGTATGGAGAGCGAAGGTCAACCTATTCCAGTAGGTTCATTTAAAAGTAAATATTTATTCTACAAATGACTTACATTTTATCAATCAGTAGATCAATACTCCTCTGGTCATAGTCCATGCAGTAACTAATCGAAATTTAGCTGCAGAGAATGTTGTTCTCAATACATTGTTTGGACCCGAGTTTATGGTTTCGGTGCAGACCTATCGCAATATTTTTAAACGTGAAATATGGAAGAATCATTGGATGTTTACCTATGGCTAGTTAGTTATTTAACTACTTCAATTAGTGTATAGTCTATATATTATTTATATATTTTATATCGAACTATCCAGTTGCTACCTGATATATGTGAGTGAATGCAATAAAACTGCCTATGTCAAAACACAAAATAAACTTCTTTTTCGAATACAAGAAAAAAAACTTGTAATAAATTTTATTTGATTGTCGCTCTGGCAGTGTGGCGATGCCAAGAATCTCAAGTGGAAATTTATGCCTATGGCATCTCATGATAGTTTGTGGAATCAACGAGGCGTGTGAGTGATTTGTTGAATGAAGAGAGGGCACATCAGGGGGGGAAATGTCAGAAGTTGCGCCATTTTATGTTTTGTGATAAATTAATTAAAATTAGACAATAACTGCAACGGGAAGCATACTAATTAGCTGGAGACGATCGACAAGAGATCCCAACTATAGAGAGGACACAACATCTTGTCGAACATGTCAGCGCAACAAATTTCAATTAGTTCACGCTTCACTTATTCGTCGGCAGACATAAAAACCAAAAAAAGAAAGACAAAAAAACCAACAACATCATGCCACAATGTCTTGTAATATCAGGGAGCAAGGTCTGCTGAGAATTGGAGCTCCCTTTCCGCACATGGCAGTGTCACATTGTGTACTAACTATAATTAATTTTAAGAATATTTTATTGTAAAACGTTCTTGGTTGATTTTAATTGAGCTCAGAGTTTACTAGTGCCACCCAAATGTAGTCCTTCTGGGAATAAGCTACTGGCGGACAAAAGTTCAAAAGGTTGCCCCCACCTCTCCCTCATTTATATTTTTGGAAGTGATCAACTGTCCTCTAACCGATCCGGTTACATGTTTTCTGTAATAGATTAGCCGCGGCACAGCCTTCCTTTCTCCATATTCTTCTCTTTGGGCGTTTCACTTAAGGCAGCGCAGATAATTTCACACTCCTCCAGCCTCTTTCCCCTGGTGCTGCCTCTTGCCACTGAGTTGAGCATCTGTGGATTTTGCCCCCCGCCTTCGTTGCCCCTCTTCAAGTGTCTGAACAGAAGTGTTTCATTTTCATCTTTTATATCTTGTTTCTGCATCTGACTTATGCTGGATGATTTACTGTGACGCGTGACAGATTTACAAGTTGCATTTACTACATTAATTTATCATAAATATCGTTAAAAGGCAGCGGGGACTTATTTAATTTTCATAATTTATAATATACCGAATACATATTATGTGGTTTTATGAGGCAAGTTCAAGTGGCAAGTCTCTTTTGCTTTCTTTCTTTCTCTCCTTCTTGCCACGTGTTCTTTCACACCTTTGTCTTCATTATAAAAGAAGGATATTTGTTAGTTTTTGTTAGAGTGCTTTTTAATTTTTAGAAATTTTGTTAATTTGTTTTATGATTTATTAAGGCTTATCTTTAATGTATAAACGAAAGGTAAGATATACTTTCCCTATTCCCGCAAACAAATTGTTAGTCAAACATAATTTTTTAAAATTTTTTCAGTTTCTCAAAGTCAACCAAAAAGCACAATTTGAATTTTTATAATTTTTACATCAGTATTTTTCCATAGTAAAACGCTACATATAAATTTTAAAATCTAAAAAAAAAAAAAAAGTGCAGAACATTTATTAAGGGGTTACGTTATTAAAAATTTAATAATGAGTCCAAAAAATAGTTTTCTGAATTCTTATGCCAGTTAAAAGATGCGCTTCCAAGAACCAAATAAATATATACTTTTTCAAAATTTTCAATAACTTTAGTTAACTTTCTTATGAAGACATACAGTAAAAAATAACGTTCGAGGTTTTGGAAACCTATAGAAAATGTAACTCCAATAATATGTTGTCTGAAGCATACAAAGTTATAATATTTATTCGAAAAAATTAATAATAGAAAAGTAAAATAAATAAAAAGTTTTATAAAGTAAATAAAATTTTAGTAAGTATATTTAAGTATTCGGTGAATTTTAGTTAGCTGATTTACGCTGATTTGCAACACATTTGTCCCGTTTCTTATTTTTGTTTTTTGTTCTTTCCTTTTAATGATTATGAAGCGATGACATAAATATCGCATACAGGCGACCCGTGTGCAATAAAATGTTAGTGAGAAGAAAAAATAATTTGCACATTTACATTAATTAAGATACAGTTGAAAATAATGTTTTTATGACTTTTTAATGTATTTTCTAAATTTTAACATGCATTTTTGAGCAGCCAATTAGAAGAAGTCCAAATGTTTTGACATTACATCGACAATCCAATCCGAAAGAACATCAAATATATGCTGACAAGTGACTTTAATAACAAAAGAATCATTTGAACAACCGAAACAACTGAGCACACTCAATCAAGATATAAAAAGCTAAGAGAAAAAGATACAAATATATGACAATATTTTCTATGTATTGGAATATAAAACACAATGAGATGTGGGGGTGGTGCTGGTGGTGGATTTTCGTGCCTGGTTGTGGTTGTGGCTGATGTTGCCAAGGAAATTGTCAAAAGACATTGTTTCAGGGCATGGATGTTGCATTTTTATGTGCCATGAAATTAATTTACGATTACGACAATTTAAATTTTTAAAATGACACTAAAAATATGTTAACAACTTTGGCTGCCGGCAGTCTGTCGCACTGTCGCATTGTCGCAATGAAAGTGTTAAAAAGCCTTTGCCACAAATGTGGCCTGGGATTTATGATGAGTTTGTTGTTGTTGTTCTTGTTGATTTCTTTTTGGTTGCTTGCTTTGTACACTGGCAGGGAATGACACATTGTTCCCGTTATTCCCTTTTGCCCCAATATTGAAGTGTTGAGTTTATGTTTTGTTTCATATTTTGTCTGAATGCATTTTATTTCTATAAACAGGCGCAGGAAGAGTCTCATTTGATTCCAGGGGCAGCAACAACAACATCTTATGACGTGGCACTGACATTTATGTGTTCCCACTGCCATTGGCATCGGCATTGCCGTGGGCGTGGGCATTGGAGGGTTGGAACTCATTCACGGCTTATTGACAACAAGTTTTAAGTGGCTGTTACTTTATGAACTTATTAAAGGAAGTTGTTCGGTTTTATGAGTCCGACAACAAAAGGAAGACAAACACCAAAAAACCAAACAAAATATAAAAATCTAGGCAATAAATTTTATTTAATTTTATATCAAACAGTCAGGTGTTCGAAAACATGAAATTGTTCTTTCATTCAATAAATACTTTGAAATTAAGTTAAAATATTTTATATAATTAAAACACACAGACAGAAACCGGTTCAATATTTCTAAAGAACAACACCCGAGTCATTCAAATAAATTAAATTCTGAAGACTTTTTAATGGAAGAGAAAAATGTAGTTTAAATAATTCAAAATAAAAATGCCTACAGTAATTTTTTTAAATTTATTTAAATGTTTTATTATCTTTCAGATTATTATTGGTTTAGTAGTAGCCGAGGGCTACACTATTCTTTTTCAACTATTTGAATCATTAATTATTTTAATCAGAAACTATGTTAATTAAATTAATATCGAAATCATTTTGAAAAAAGAATTTAAATTTCTTGAAATTCTGTAAAATCTATATAATTTATTTTTTTTATAGTCTCATTTGGACTTTTTTGATCAAATTTAACTAAGGGAGTAATATAATTTAATATACTATTCCTTAATATACCTTCCTGTTTGTAAGTTACAGACTTGTTTGTAAATATTAAATATCATCCGAATTGTAGATAAAATGTATATTTTTTGAGTGTACCATTTGATAGCCATTCATTAATACTGTCTGATTAGAAAATTATTTATTTATGATCGTTTGTGGAAATAAAGAAATTGCAGTGTTGAAACAAATGATGGATTGACATCAACCAGGAAAAACACAAAACCAGCACACAATCCCACACACACACACACTCACATGTTGGTAAGGGGAATGGACAAGCAGCCAAAGGGCCAACCAAACCCACTCAACTAGTCAGCCAGCAAGCCAAACATCGCCGAAAATCCTAAATCCTGCCAGGCAACAATGAAGGGCTACGTCATATTGTACAATTTTTTTGTGTTGTTGTTGCTACTGCTGATTCTTTTGTTGCCGCATTGCCTTAAAAATGTTGTTTTTTTTTCGCTCTTTATTTTTTGTTGTTTGGTATTTTTTTTTTTTTTGTTTTGTCGTAGCGCACTTTATTTTTATTTCCCACACTGAGTGCGAAAAAAAGGAGAAGAAAACATACAGAAAACAACATTCATAAAATATGCATTATGCAATCTAAGCTCGTGTGAGCGTTGCTAAATATTTTATGCACATGTATTGCACAACAGCAACATCACATTCACATACATACACACAGACACACACAGACTGGTATATTGTATAAATAAATATAATAATTATATGTATATTTTGTGTATAGTTTATGGTCTTGTTTTTAGTTGCGAAATCATTAATATCAGAAAGACAAACAAATTAACAAATTTCTTTATGCCAGTGCAAATATTCCATGCTCCAGTGAAGATAAATGGCCTGATTCATATATACATACATACATATATGTAAATATATAACTAAATGTCGCCCCATACACAAACGGATGACAAATATGAGAATAATAATAAAAGCATTAAGCAAAGTTCTCTTCTTGTTATTTTTTTAAATAGCATATGCCATTTAACACATTGAGTTGAGCATTTCGGGGTTATTCCATTTTTAATGCGCATAAATTTCAACTTAAATTGCGCGCGCAATGAACGAGAAAGAAAAAAATCGCATAACAAAATATAAAGAAAAAATAAAACAAATGTTAAGCCCAGTCCCTTGCACCAAAAAATATAAAAAAAAAGAAGAGTGGCGCCGCCCACTAGTTGGGTGGCTGATCCCACAGTCCATGTTCATCCTCTCACTCTCAATCAGACGTTGCCAATTAGCATTCTGCGTGTGTGTTTTTTTTTCCTTCTTCTGTCGGGGGATCTGTGGTCGTTGCGCTCAGTTTATTTTGATTTGCTTAAGCAGACAGCTTCAAAAATGAATTTATATATCTAGTATAATGCTTATATATCTTTTGGTATTATGAAACTATTAAATTATGAGCAAAATGTTGTTGCTCTTTGATCTGCCAGCCAAATGGCTTGTGGTGAGGCAAAAGATACATATGTACATATGTATCATTTGTAGCTCGTTTTTTTTTTATGACTGACCGCTAATTCCGTTTGTTCTTTGTTGTGAGCTGTGTGCGTCGTTTACGGCCTTTTAATGAGCATTATGTGCGTTTAATTTATGTCTCAATTTTGCGCATATTAAAATCTTTATTTTGTGATTTTCGAGTATGTTGGAATTGAGGGCGCACAACAACAGCAAACACATAAACATTTTGGGATGAATATCTTATTCATTATGACCAGCTTAACCTAAGTGCATACAAATAATGATATAAATTAAATATACATTAAAAATTATCTATTAAATTTATATAAAAAACTATTTTTGTCAGTGACTTTCAGTTTCTCGAAAATATTCAAATATTTTTACTTGATAAAGATGTCAGCATGCAAATTTGAAACAAAATAAAAAGTTATTAAAAGCCATAGGGAGCAGTGTTTAATCTATTTTTTATTAGATTATTTCAATTAATATATTACTTACAAATTTGTAAAAATTATTCCACAAATTTATATATTACATTATTCCAACATAACAAACTAGTTTTGAAATTATAGAAATATTTTTTATATAGACAAATCTTTTGTATTTATATTATTAAATAGATGTAAAATAACTAAGTTAAATTACGTTTTAATAATGATTTACCTGCTTACAACACTTTATACATTCTTTTCATTTTACAACACTGTCTTTTGATAAGTTCACTAATCTATGGGATATATTTATAGGAATGATACCTTGAAATTTCCAGGTATTGTTGTATCCTAATGACTTTAGCATTGAAACTATTTATATAGTCTCCCACACACACACCTAAGCTCACCTAAACATCTACACTCTCACCTCCACATACATACTAACACACCCCCACACAATCCTCTTGCACTTGTCGTAATAACCTAGCTGGGAGAGCTTTTTAACCGAAACTTTGCTTCAGCAGACTCGAGAAGGATGAGGGGTAACTAAAAACCCACAACCAACATCCAGAATACAGCGGACTTAATATCTAAAGCAATTTACAGTTATGAAAATAAGAGACATATCCGCAAAACGACAAGCACAGCAGCAGCTCTGCCACAACAACGACAGCAACACCAACAACAACAACAGAAATGAGAAGGACGAAGGCGAAAAACTTCTGCTAACGAAGTAAGTACCCTAGAGGACACTTAAGCGTGCGACCCAACCCAACATGAGCGATGCGTCGGGCGGCATAATGTCGCCAACATTTTTCCAAATTACAGAAAGAAAAAAAAACGAAAAGAAAAAGTTAGAAAAAAGGTGCAAACCTCCCCTCCCCTCTTCTAGTTGTGAAAAAAAGAACAAGAATCAAAACAGAATTCATATTGTAAGTTGCAGGGGAAATTCTCACTCAGTTTCTTTATCCTCTGTTTCTCTGAGTGGATTCTCCTTCGCTTGGCAGCCATATTGAAATTGTGAATGAGTTTGAGTGTCAGTTAGTTGAGTTATTTGGATTGGTTGTTCAGGCAAGGCGTGGCCATTTATCCATTTTACGTTGAGTGATTTACTCATAAAAGGCCGCTTGCGCAGTGAGTGATACAAAATAAATGAGAGACTGAAAGAACGAGAGAGAGAGAGAGTGTGTGTGAGTGTGAGTGTGAGAGGAGGTTGGTGGGAAGGTAAAGCAATGTACGTCCGGTTGTGGCTAACGAAATGAGGGTTAAATCGCGTGCATAATTTAGCAGTTCATTTCATTCATTTGAGTGCAATGCTCAGAGATGTGCGCGCCTCGTCTTATGTCGCCTAATGGCTTTGGCTGCTTGATAATGGCGAGTTGTCTCTCCGAGTATTTGCTTATGTATGCGTAACAGTATATGTTGCATGTGTCTTCGTATGTATGTATATATGTGTGTATATGTGTGGGCGCTGGCGCAGTGGCAACGTGGCAAATAGCAACTGTCGTTTACCGCTACAATGACAAGCATTTATGGCAATTAACACTTTAGCTCTTTATACGCTGATGTTGTTGTTCTTGTTTCTGCTGCTCTGCTACGGCGACAGCATTGTTGCTGTTCTTGTTATTGCTGTTGCTGTGGACGCTTAATCGTGTCGGCCATTAGAGGCAGCTAACCACAAAACAGAGTCCGTACATCGGCCAACGACCAACGGCCAATGCCCATCTACCTCCAAACATTTTGCCTAAAATCTAAAATTGCATTTCATGCAAATCACGTTCGTTTCACGGGTTTTTCTTTTTTCTTTGTTCGCCATTTTCCCCATTTTTGGGCCAGAGGCTGCTGTCCGTTTTAATGTTTCCGTTTCCGCTTTTGCGTTTAGTGCAAATTCAATATCGTGCATAATTAATTTGCAATTAGCACGTTTCTGTTTTTGTTTTCGTTTCACCAACTTTGCTCGCGTACCAAACACCCTCTCCTCTATTCCCTACCCTTACTCCTGATGCCGACTTGCTTGGCATGGAAATTTTCTAATTACGTGTACCCTAGAATGCAAACTAGTTTTGATCCCCCGCAGACTCCCTACCCGTTGTTGGCTTCGGTTATAGCCGTAGGCAATCTTGGACATTGCCCGTCGGCATTTTGCACGTGCGTTCTTCATCATGACGATAAGGATGTTGATGATGGCCTGCAAAATGGGTTGGCATATGAAATGAGCTGAAAATTGATGGAGGAATTAGCGCAGCATATTTAATTTTTTTTTGGCAGGCAATCAAAGTGGGTGCCCTACCCGACAATGGGAGGGACAAAGGACAATGAACATGGACCCAAGATGCTACTGTAAACGGTGTACAATGAGATTTAAGGCTTTTTGGGTTTGTAATAAATGAGAATATTTAATGAGTTCTAGAAATAGATAATTATACTAAGTTGAATTCAAGTGGCCTTTGTTGATTGAAATAATATTCAAGCGAATTGTGCTAAGTTTATCAATAAAATATATAAATTAGATAGTAGAAAATCAATAGTCCTACTAAAGTTTGAATTATTTTTGAAAACTCACGTATTTTATATAAATACTTATAATTGTATTTTATAAATATTCGAACAAAACAAATTTTTAAATTGAATAATTCAGTATAAGATGGAATATTTATGAATACTTATCTTAATTTATAATTAGAAATGTTTATAATTGCATTGAAGCTGCCATCAATAATTTCTGATTATATATTTTAATATTATTATTATTCAATATTATGCATTTTTAGTATTTTCATTTGTTTAATTCAAGACTGCAATTATATTGTTCGAAATAATTCCTTGAACTTTTTTTAAGTTAAAGAAAAATCTCTCCTTTTAATGGAGAAAATTAGACAGCTATGTACTACTATATATACTACTATATATACTACTATATATATATATGAAAAAACGAAAATTTGGTGTAAATAATCAATTGAATTTTCGCAAAGATTTACTTTTTATTTGTCATATATGATTAAAATTGCAATCATAGCAAATTTAATCCATTTTCTAATTACAAAACTCAATGCCTAGATAGATTGATTTAATAAATTATTCAAAATAAAAGTGCAATCAACAATTAATAAATGAGCTTAGGAAAAAAAGCCATAGGATAAATATATATACATACATATATGTATGTATGTACATATATATATATATATATACATACAGACTTACATATAATACACATTCATCTACACATTAGCAATTAATTTCTATTCGGTCGCTTTTCATTTGCCCACGCATTTGCCCTTGCCTGTGTGTGACTAATTTATGTATTAACTTTGAACGCTCATTAGTTTAATTAGTCAAACAAATTAACGTGAGGCTCACGGTAAGTGGAGTGCAAACAACAAAATGGCCGAATCAACATAATAAGCGAGAAGGTCGTATGCAGGCCATCTCATTTGCACTCGCATTCACACTCGAATGGGCAAATGTTATAAATTAATGAAAAATAATTTAATTAGCGCATAATTATGCAGATTATGACCGCAGTTGTAATTGCATGTTGTCGCCTGGTCACCATAACTACACAAACCATTGATAATTATCGATCGATTTTTCTCTTGGCTAAATAGAAATTTCTGTTTTAATTAGCTGTAAATATTGCACAGCCTGTTGAAAGCCGACAAATGTAAAAGAAGAAAAAAATGAAAAAGATATAAAGAGAAAGAGGAAAGAATAGTGTGGGCAAGATGAAAGGGATGAGGTAGAAAAGCTGCCATTGCATGCACTATTTATTTTAACAAGAGCTGCTCATTTAATACTTATTTTCACTAATTAAATGGTGGGGCAAATGAGATAGCGAGAGTGACAGTGACAGCAACAGCGACAGTGGTAGTCACATGCGGCAGCAATTTTCCGCTTTTCCGCAGCACAAAAAGTTTGATGTCTATGTAAACAGCGGCTTTCCTTGTTTGTGTGTGTGTGTGTGTGTGTGAGGAGAATCTGGCCGACTGCCAATTTGCCTGCCAGTCTGAAAACCTCTTATATACATGCAGAGACGACATATGTGTCGTATATATAATTGTATATATATATATATATGTATATATATATATATATATATATACCACTCCCATATTCCGTATACATCGACTGTTTGAGCGTACTTAAATAATGAATAATGACGAGACAAGCAATTAAAATAATTTGCGGTTTTACCGTGCGTATGCGCATCATTTAATTTTGCATGTAAAAGAGTTAAGCACTTATTACACTGAGAGAAATTCCAGAAAATACTATGAATATGTAATGGATGAAGGTTGAATCTTTGCTATGTTAAATTGCTCACCGTGTATCTTACAAAGGTAAATGTAAATATATATAAGTATATGTATGTATATAGTACTGGGACAAACGCACTTACTTATTTTCATCAATGGACCAATTAAAACGAGTGCCCAAAGCAGCGGCAGTGGCAGTGGCAGCAGCAGCATTCTTGTTGGTGGCAAGGAACTTAAAACTAATTAAAACGAAGGCATAACAAGCTGCTCATTAAGCATCTCGTCTCCCACTCAACTTTGTGGTTAATTATAGAAAAGCGAAGCCGAGCACCGCTAACGAGCAACAGCAAAACAATAAAGCGAAAGAGAGAAAAGAGAAAAGAAAACATCAATGGCAAGGATGAGAAGATGGCACCCACTTTTCAGATCTAACGGCACAAAGTCGAGCTGCCGTTGAAGTTCATTAAGCAGCATCAGCAGATACACCAGAAGCAATGGTAATGGTAGCCATATCCTTGCCGTCCTGCGTCCACTTAACGATGTCACTTATACGCCCCATTGTGCGCTCTCAAACCCGAACCGTTGGCCCTGGTCCTGGATGTGATGGTAGCCTCTATTCACTTAGCTCAAACTCCTCGCCAGATTGCTTTGATGCGTATAAACCGCAAATTGGATGCGATATTAAATTGTCTGTGCCAAAGCGCATATAAATTTTTGTTCAATTTAAAAAAAAAAACAAAAAACTTCAATGCGTTAGATAGAGACCAAGATATACAAATAGATAAAGCAAAAGTGTGAGAGAGATAGAGTACATATACATATATACATAGATATGTGTATATATACATATATAAGGACAAGAGCGCAGGTTTGACTCAAACATAGTGGAAAAAAGAGAGAGAGAGAGAGAGCGATACACATAACAGAGAGAGAGAAAGAGAGAAGGGAGGAAACGATAAAGTGAGAGAGACTTTCCACATCCCTTGAACAATTTTCCGACTTTTATATAGTCTACAATACTATACCTTACCATTATCGGCCAAGTAGACTTTTATGAATAAACAACAAAAAAAAAAATAGCAACAAGCCAACTAATTAGTAACATAATTGGTAACAAAAAATATTAAAAAACAACAACAGCAACAACACAATTTTAATGTAGCTTGACCAGGGAAAAAACAAAGCATTCATGCATATATGAATAAGAACAAACCAGGCATAAGGCACTAACAAAAGCTAAAAAAAAAATACAAAATAGAAGCAAAAATAAACAAGCACACACACACACAAGCTACACACACACACACACCCACAAGTAGCTAAAAACCATTCCAAAGTCAGCCAAGCGCATAAGCAAACAAATTTTGCGCTAAATAATTTGACAATTACTCACATCCTTGAGGAGATATTATTTTTTTACAGTTGAGTGAGGTAGCTCAGTGTAGGGAGGTGACCGTTTTGTCAACTGAGTGAAGAACTATGTAAAACAGTGAGTCGACTGTTCCCCACCCTCCCCCTCTGCTTTGGTCTGGTATGGTCTAGTCTGTGGCTAAGTCTTTGGAACAGACCATTACATTTGCTAACGAGTGCAAGGCAAATTAAATCATTAGATGCTAGTAGAGATTACGAAAAGGAGGAGCCAAGCCACTCAAAACTCAACTCTCACTCAAAATGGGGACGGGCAGAGAGATAGACAATGAACAGGAAAGAAAAAGAGAAAGAAACAGAGAGAGAGAGAGATGGAAAGAGAGAGAGAGAGAGAGAGAGAGAACATTCACTCAAATTTTGTAACACCACCAACAACACCACCATAAACAGCTACAGCAGCAGCAACAGCAGCAAACAGATTTGTTCACTTTCCATTTAGTTGACTTGCCAAGGGCCAGCCAGGCACAGCATCTGTTGGATTAACACACAACTTGGCAACCCTCAAACTCTCCGACGCAAAGCATTACGGTTTTAGCTCTAGCTGCGAACAGTTGCCAGTGTAGTGTCGCGCGCGTGGATTAACGCTCTCTGGGATAAGCAGCGACCCATCCATTTTACGCAATATTGTTAGTTACGCGCCGGCATCAGTGACAGTCGATTGCCTGCCATCAAGGTGACAAGTACGTAACGCGGCATCTGCAAGTGAACTTGAGTGTATACAAGTGAATACCAATAATTTAATAAACAATATTTAAATTCTTATCAATATGGTGATGTTGCAGTCACCGGCCCAAAAGGCCAGCGATAATATTGGTCAGCAACCTACTGCCGTCGGTGGTTTAATGAGTCCCAATTCTAATCCCGATTCACCCAAATCGAATACCTCACCGGAATTGGCCAATAATGGTGGTAATGAATTAACAAATGCCACCAGCAGCACTACACCTAGCAATACAGTTGCTGTTGTACCACCAATCCCACCAAAAATACCAAAATTTATAATCAGTGCCAATGGACAGGCCGCGGCCATTGAACGTCTCAAGCAAATGAGTAGCGAATCCGGTATACTAAGTCGTCTGAGTCCTACCAATCAACAAGAGGACAACTCCATTGGGGATAAAGAAAAAGACAAACCCCATCTGAATAATAATAATAATAGTAGCTTAAACAACAACAATACACGTCGATCACAATCACCGCCAACTGGAGTCAGTAGTTTTCCTTCACCCGCCCAGCAGCGTAAGCTTCTTGACCTCAATGCAGTACGTCATTTGGCAAGGCCAGAACCAATGCAACATCCACATGCAGCATTGTTGCAACAACAGTTCCTTGCTGCCGCCCAGCATATGCAACAGCAGCAGCAGCAACATCATCATCATCATCATCAACATCAGCATCATCCGCATCTTCAACATCAACATAATCATCCGCATACGCATTCCCTTCCAGGGGCAAATGTCTTCCATTTAAGGGCTCCAGCTGCAATACCCAGTGCCACAAGCACCACATCCCCACCCTCCCCAGCAGCATCGCCTCTCTCGCCGCCCACATCGCCAGCCACACATTCCGAACAGCATCTAAACTCACCAGCCGCCGGATCAGTAAATCCATCACATTCCTCACAACAGCCACTGGAATCATCAACATCGTCATCATCACCATCAACACCACTCCATCTGACAGCAACTCCATCTGGTCATCCGCATCCAGTTAGTCCACTGTCTGCCAATGAAATGGATCTGGAGCGAATTAAACTGGTGGCTGCGGTCGCAGCTCGTTCCCAGTGTAATCAAGCTACTCCAGGCACATCTTCCGCAATCGCAACCGCCACCGCCACCACCTCCAACTCATCTGCCTCAGCAATGGCCTCACCAGCAAGCCGGGATTTAAGTGACTATGGCTTTAGAATACAATTGGGTGGATTGGCTGCAGCAGCCGCGGCAGCTGCGGCAACATCCCGTCAAATTGCGGCAGCTAATTATGCACGAAGTGATACCAGTGAGGAATTAAATGTGGATGGCAATGATGAGGAGAGCAACGATGGATCCCACAGTACACCGTCGGTAAGTGCTACAAAATGAAGTCAATAAACGCAGGTTAAGTAAAATTAATAAAACTTTAGTAACAATTAATTACAGATAAAAATATTAGTTGCTATTATTGTAGTTAGTATAAATTATTTGGTTGCATTAACTATTTTAAACCATTTGGAACATTTCACTGTAATATCAATTCTAAGAGTCTTCCCTTTTTTTTATCTGGTAATTTATTTATTTAAATTAACGAAAAACAGTTTGTTTCTTTGACTAAAGTTGTACTTGTAAAGATACAAATATTTAACTAAAAAATTTCTATATTTATATATCATTAACTTTTTACAGTTTACAGATCTTGCATAGAATCTAATCCATTTGTTTGTATTATTATTCTTTAGGTGTGTCCCGTAGACCTGACACGTTCTGTTCCCACAAATGCCAATCATAATGGTGGCAGTTCGGCATCAACGAGTGCCTCTAGCGAACGGGAGGCGGCCACAAAACGGTTGGCCTTCTCTGTGGAGAATATATTAGATCCCAATAAATTTACTGGTAACAAAATGCCAATATCAGTACCATTTGGCCATCCACGTCAATGGAGTTATGATCGGGATGAAGAAATGCAAGAACGATTGGATGATGATCAAAGTGAGGATATGTCTGGTAAGTTAAGCTGAATTAGTATATTGAATTATAGCTTCATAATTTGATTGAAAACTATAAACATTTATGGCACAAAACAAAAAATGGGATCAGCTTACAACATGGTTATGGTTAGTTAGAAGCAAAAGCAGCATAACCAGTAATCATTTTGTTCCTTTTAGCCATCTGTTGTATCTGTCTGCTAGCATATTCCCGTTTCCTGTCGTTTTATTTGTATGTGTGTATATGTGTGGTATATTTATACAACCGTTTGCTATGTTTTGATTTCGAAATTTCCTTTTTTTTTCATTTTATACTTTTACCGCCCCCTTTTTGAATAGCAAGTTGCCATTTTGAAGGCAAGCGAACATGTGTGAGTGAGTGGGAGGGAGAGTTGAAAGGAGATTTCCTGTTGCCTGCTTTCAGGCGCAAGTCACGTACACCAATACACTTGCATGTGGCCGTGTCTGTGTGTTGTTAGCCATGAAAGCATTTATGTTTTTTCTGTTGTTGTTTTATGTTGTTTTTTTTGCAATGTTTTCAAAAGCCAAACAAATGCGCACCAATTTTTGAGAGAGGTACATAAACTTAAAAAAAAAACAAAATGTCTACATTCTAGATTTTGAATAGAATTTCCTTTTTAATTGATTGATTGATGTTTTAATTGGAGGAAAAGGCAACCTAGATGGTAAGCAACATATACAATATTTTTGCTTGCCTCCTTTTTTTTCTTTATTGCGACTTTCTGTGGATCAGATTTCAGTATTTTTTTTTTGTTTTATTTCTTTTCGTAAGCTGGCTAAAAATTGTTCTCTGAAAATTAATTGATTTTCATGCTTGGCTCGCTGCAAAGAAATTGCTCAAATAAAAATTTGCAAATTTGATTGAAGTTCCAGTTATAACAAGTGGGGAGAAAAGCGAGAAAAAAAAGATACTCAAACCAAACCAAATTATGTTTGGGGGGAAAGGTTGGAGATTAAGTCAAGTTTTTTTTGTTATTTGAAAATTGCTGCAGTGGTTTATTTGAACGCTGCTCATGATCTGATTATGAGAAAAAGTTTGAAAGGTTCAATTAAATTGCTATATATATATATACATATATGTATATTGAGAGTGGATAAATAAAATGATAAAAATTAAACTACGCTCACACAAAATCTGTATTAAATATTATATTAATTGTAATGAGAAGCTGTGCAATATTTCGTATATTATAATTTATTTTAAGATACATTCGAAGCAATGTACTTTATTTCAGAAGCTATCCGAACTTTATGTCTTTATTTACTTGGTTTTTTAGATAAATATATATATTTTAATACTTCAGAATATTATTCAGTATATATGATTTAAATATATACGAAATTTAGAAAAAGGTTACAAAATAATTAGGTACAAAGTGGTAAACATGTTTAACTATAGATTAAAAACCAATTAAAATTATTTATTACATAAATATAGAAAGAGTTATTTTCTTTGCAAGTGGGGATAGTACAAGTACAAGATAGTTCTTAATAAAATCGATTAGTAAAAAGATAATGACATGGGCTAAAAATGTAGTTGGTATAAAAATATATAGTTTACGCTTACTTACTGATTCTCTGACTTGTATGGCATACACACACAAACTCACACAGAGACACACGTACACCCACCCATTTTATTGGCCACTTCGTTAAGCGCTTATGTACGAAATTATAAACACACAACGGCAACAACAACAACAGGAATCACATCATTATCGGCCATTGCTGGTTTGGATTGCTTGACTTGATGTCTGTCCGTCTGTCTGTGTGTCTGTCTGTCTGTTGGCCAATGTCCATTGTCGGCCGTCTGTTGTCGGCTTTTGCTGTTTGTGCATTTGTGTTTGTGTTAATAAAACACAATTAACTTCATCAATGGCGGGCGAGGGCGCTCCGAACATAACTGCTAATAAAACCAAACTGAATGGCCGCGCCAACGACCCCCAACGATGAAATGAGGAGCGGTTGAATGAGAGAGCCAAACAAACGAAGAGAAGTTGGAGGAGGATGAGTGGCAAATGTATACATACACCCACACACACACACACACCGAACGAGAGACAGACAGGCCAACACAGATACGAAATAATTATATATTTGTATGTATGTATGTATGCTGGTTGCTGCCAGTTCAAGTTTACAGCCAGACAAATGCTTTGCATACACCCTATTTGTGGGCTTGCCATTACCGCTTGGTGTTGCTGTAGTCATTAATTAGCAAGGTACTTAATTACCGCACATTCATTAGACGCTTCAATGGCTCTGTCACACACAGATACACACAGTCAAGTAGACAGACAGAGACTCTGAATGTGTGTGTGCGAAAGAGAGAGAGAGACAGAGAGTAAAGGAGGAAAAGACACGGTTACGGCTAGGAAATTGGGACCGCCCAGTATGATTTTATGACCTGCTTCTGGTTACTGGGAGGTGCTAATGTGATACCTTCTATAGCAATGCTTTAGATTAGCGTAATTATGCGGCCTTTTGTTAATGCGACTAATTAGATTTTATGACAAATTCTCCCTCTCCATCTGTCAGGCTGTTGCATTTAATATTTCATAAATATTACGCATACGCCATGGTGCAGCAGTTAAATACATATATGCAACAATTCTCCAAGGCAACATTCATTGTCGTTGTAGTTGTTGTTAATGTTGCTGCTGTTGCTGTTGCTGTTTTTGTTGCTCTTGTTAGGCGCAATGGCAATTTGCATTTCATTTAAATTTCAAAACAAAACCCAAAACATAAAACTAACAAACTAGGCAATAACACAGACATATACACTGGATTGCCAAAAAGGCAACTTACAAAATTTCTACAATTCGTAACTACCCAAAAAAAAAGGAAGAAAAAACAACAAGTACAACTCCACTAGATGACTTTGTATATAGCCCCAGCCTGACATAATCCGAGAGACTGAGACACGGAGACTGAAATGCGCCCCAAAAGTCATATGAAAAAACATGCGATAACTAAGTTGCAGGCAGAGTTGCTGCCTGGCAGCAACAACAAGAGAGAAGGGAAAAGAGAAAAAAATGGTTATGTGGCAACATTTAAATGGGGGCGGCCATGTCCAACCAACCGACCGACCGACCGACTAACCAACCCCCAAACAAAAATGTAAAATGGCTGCGAAAAACTTTTATTCTTTTCAGCACTCAATTTGGCGCGTACTCTAGCGCTCTCGCTTCCACTCACTCAACTGCCCATATACAGATACAGATGTCAGTATGTTGTGTGTGTGTGTGTGCAGAATTTTCCTTCTTTTTTTTCTGCTTTTTCTTTTGCCTTCTGCTTCTTCATGTTTCTCTTCCCTTTCTTTTTTTCTTCTTTTTTGGGATGAAAAGTGGAGGTAAAGTTAAGCGACAATTTTCAGGCAGTGCACAGCTCGGTTTTTATATCCGTCCATCAGCAACTCATTTATTATTTTATGAAAATGGCAAAATGAGACGAGAAACGCTCCCCGGGGTCGCATTGGACCGGCGTATGCGATTATAATGATTGCGACAATGAAGCCTCCACCACACCACACCACACCTCCTCTCCCATTCTCCTCTGTGACTCTCTACCCATTGTCAAAAGAAAAAAAAAATACTGAAAATTTATAAGCCATTTTGTAGAATCTCCATCTCTCCATCGCATTCACTCTTCTGGTCGATGTGTTGGTAAATTATGCGACAGTTTGTGGTAATTAACACTCGAATTTCATAATTAAGTTTAAATTGAGTACATGTATATGGATATATCTGTGTGTGTGTGTGTGTTTGTGTGTGTGTGCCTCATACACTCCAATTTAAATTGTTGTCGAAACCCAGAGGGTAAACTGAGTTTTTGCTTTTTAAATTGCACCATCGAGCATCCTGTGTAAAAGCAAATGAGCCTTGTCTGAGCCTTTGTATTTTGCCATATCATCAAAATTGCTTATGAAGTGCTTTTGGCATAATTATAATTAAGAGCTGCCATTTTACAAATGCCATACAATGCCAGCCACATGATAAGAATAATAGGCTTGTGGCATTCTCATTGAGATGTAGGAGTTTCATGGACCTGGAGTACAATTAATGTTGATAAGGTGCTTTATGAGCCAAGTGGTTAAACGCTGCAACAATAAAATCAACTTGGTAATGGCAAAGGGTTAAAAATTATGTTTTTCAACAATATTTAAAGACAGATAAATTTGACATCAAAACATGTTTCAAATGGTTGAAAAGAAATTCAATAAATTAAACCAAATAAGTAACGAGGGACAACTGTGTTTATTTTGTCAATTTGCTTTTATTAAAAATCTCAATTCTAAAATGAGTAATAAATAAAATAGATTATAAATTTTTATATTCTTAAAGCAAAGTGCAAGACTTATCTATTTATTAAGTTTTTATTCACTTTCCCATAACTTTAGCTAAGTAAGAAAAATACTAAAAGAATCAACAAATATTTTTGTTCATTTAATAACTTCAAAAAATGTTTTCTTAGTAAAAACAGAATATCAATATAACACAGAAGCTAACGAATGGAAAAAATTAAGAATATTATACACAGTTGTAAATATATTGATAAACAAATATAATATTTCAAATATTGATATAATATATATCTCTCAATACAATAATAAACACAATTTTACAAATTTACTTAAGCAAAATCAGTTGCAACTGATATATGTAATTAAAATTGAAAATAATCCATTTTGAATATATAATTAGGGTTAACTCATTGCCATTGATACGTATACGCCATGTTGCACAATGCAATTAGGTATTCAGCAGACCCATCTGGTATCGATTTATCAGTAAATTACGGTTACAAATGCTTATTAACCAACTGTGTAACCCCTTTTCTTTTTTGGCTTTATCGCGTTTATTTGCAAACGCATTAAGCGTCTGATTGCTGCCCCTTTCAATTGACTCAAACCAATTGTGGTCTCAGGGTCAGTTGATTGTGGTTAGCTATTGATGTTGATGATGAGAGCAAAGACTGATGAGACTAGAGGTTGGCAACAGTATCTAATGTGCCATTAATGCATATCAAAGTGGCTGCAAACACTCCACAGCCCATTACCAGTGGCAAGGACAACGACGATGGCTGGTTGGAAAATTCGTTAAATATTAAATGAAGCGTTCACGTTAATTTTTGGTTTAATTGGCGCACTGTCTGTAAGGGGAGCGCTCACATTTAGGCGGACTGGCTAATTACAAGCAAACATTGGCCGCCAATCGTGTGGACCAATTAACTGTCCCTATGAATTTTTCAGTATCCTAACGGTTGAGACTCTTACACAGATATAGGGGAAGGATGGGCAGATTTTTGTGGACGGCATCTTCGGCAAATGTTATATAATAGATAGTTATAATATATACAAAGCTATATATATTTTTATTTCACGAATGGATACCAATTTCACTCACGTCCTGACGGAACAGTTGTTCCCTGAGTGGTCGTCCTTAATTGATATTTGATTGCCACATCATTTCAATCAATTCCAGCGAAATCTATAGCTGAACGCCCACAGTCACATGTGCAACAACATGTGCCCGAAATTCCAATTAATTCACATGATGCGTCGGTGATTGATATCCAATGTACAAATCACCACTGACCACTGTCCATTTGATTGATGGTGCTGGCGGCTTATGCAAAACTCATACTCACTCTCTCTCTCTCTCTCTCTCTCTTTCTTGCTGCTCCTTTATAGCCCAGGATCTCAATGACATGGATCAGGATGATATGTGTGATGATGGCAGCGACATTGATGATCCGAGCAGTGAGACCGACTCCAAGAAGGGTGGCAGTCGCAATGGTGATGGCAAATCCCAAGGCGGAAGTGGTGGTGGCGGAGGTGGCTCCAAGCCCCGTCGAGCCCGCACAGCCTTTACCTATGAGCAATTGGTATCACTAGAGAATAAATTTAAGACCACACGCTATTTGAGTGTTTGCGAGCGTTTAAATTTGGCACTCAGCTTAAGTCTAACCGAAACGCAGGTGAGAGATAAAACGAGGAGTTATATTGAAATGTCAATACTTACTTAAATTTTATCTTTATATGAATAAAAGGTAAAAATTTGGTTCCAAAATCGCCGCACTAAGTGGAAAAAACAGAATCCTGGAATGGATGTGAACAGTCCGACAATACCGCCGCCAGCTGGTGGATCCTTTGGACCCGGTGCCTATGCCAGCAGTTTATTATATCCGCATGCTGTACCCTATCCCCCATACGGACCCTATTTTCATCCCCTTGGTGCCCATCATTTAAGTCATTCGCATTCATAAAATTGCAAGATGCAACAAAGATTGTTGCAACTATTCGAAAAACGTGACAAGTCGGCGGCAGCTTCAAAGGCTGCAGCTTAAATGTTTTGTAAATGCTTTCAGTTTGTTAATTTGTAAATAATTTTATGTAGAAATTTAGTAAGTAAATAATGTATGTATAACCAATGTTAGCGCTTTAAATATAATATCTAAATTATGCCATATCTAGAATTAAATTATATAATTACTTTTAGCATTTAAGTCGGCAAGTAAAATCAAAAAACAAACAAACCAAAAAATTGCATAAATGTCAAGTGAAAAAATAAACATTTTAAAAATTACCAAAAAAAAAATACACATATAAAAAAAAAAACAAGGAAAATTATTTATCTCGACCTTTTTGCATGTGTGAGAGGGCAAAATACAATTTATCGCAGTGACGCACACAGACGTAGAAACAAAACAGGATGACAGTAGAGATGGAAGGAACAAAAACAGGACTCGGATGTGGCAGGCGTGTGAAATGACAGGACAACAATGCCAAGTCAAGTGTAAAATTTTAAATTTGCTTCTCATTTGCTTTGAGCGGCTCAAATACTCACACGTCAGATACTTTTTCTCTGTACCTCTACCTTTCCTTCTCCTTTTCTCCCCCTCTCTATCTCTCTCTATCTCTTTCTGTGTGTGTGTGTGTGTGTGTCTCATTCGGCCGCTCAATTCAATTATGTGGCAAACGAATACGAAATTTCTTAATCCGATTTGTGTGATACAATACCGATTCCTGGCTATATGTAGAGGGATATTGCGTCTGAATGAATATAGAGGGAGAAAGAGAGAGAGAGAGGGAGAAAGAGACAGTGTGAGAGAGGTTGTCAAAACAGAGACAAGCAAATGAATAAATTCACGTGCGCACACCTCTCGCCCATTGATATTATAATAGCCAAGCGAATAAGTCCAAAGAGTATAACAAAACAGCGGACCAAGTTGCGTATAATTGAAACAGAAATCCATGCATGGCCAGCCATGGATGCGGATTGACTCAGTCGCATGCCGTTGACAGCTACGGCAAAAGAAAATAAACAATCATAGTCGACTGTGAGTCACTGAACAAGGATTCGATGGAAGGCTCTTTTATATCTATTACGCCACCGCATTCGAGGTGGCTTTAACATTAATGCAGCGTGTGAATATGCCTAGTTAAGGCACATGCATATATACATATACATACATATATAACAATGTAAGCCAAACTAAAAGAGAAATGAATTTCGTCTCTCCAGCTGCCCGTTTGCCATTTGCATAAATAATTTATTAACAAAAAAAAAAAAGAAATGTAGAAGAGCATTCCCGTTTACATTTGTTTAAAGCTTTGCTTAAGTACTTTGCAATTAGTCGCACAAATCCTATTTGCCGCGCACCCACATATGCATATATGTATATATAACTATATGTGTGTGTGTGTGCGTGTGTGTGTATGTTGCAAGTTGGCCTGCGTTAATTTCTGTAAATGTAAGTCGCTAAATTATTCAGATGCAGACATGTGAGTAAATGCGCCACACATTGAAAGAGAGAGCGAGCTAGATATAGAGCAAGAGCAAGAGAGCGAGGTGGAACAAATCAGTTTAATTTGCATAAAATTAAATGGCAATTTTAGTTGCATAAATTTTGGAGTGCATGTACAGGAATTCCATTTAGAAATTAATTAATTAAGAATCCATAATACATTGAAAGTCTTTCAGAAACAGCAATTCACAATTATATAGACGATCATTAAAAAGTTGTGATCATATAATAAATTCAATTTAAAATATAAATTTACATTTATTAATATTTACATATAACTGTTAATTAATGACGGAATGCAAAACCACTGCAAATAAATGGATAAATAAAGGTTTTTGGACCAAGAAAATAAAAACAGTGAGTGTAGATGTCAGAAGAGGAAACTTTCCTTTAGTTTTCGAAAATTTTGACATTTGGCTTTCCCAGAGTAAAGGCGAGAGAAAGTTACTAAATTGCCACTGCATAAGAAGCAAATGTTTTAGCAGCAACAGCTTGAGCGTTGCCCATCCCATTCGATTGGGCTAATGGATATTTATTTTTGTGTAAGTCAATAAAATACAGCTAAGCTATGTTTAACCAATATTTCTACCCTTTTTCAATAATGCATATTTTTTATTTTCTAGTTGTGGTCACAGTCAAACAAATTGGAAGGAAAATAAAACACACAAAGAGGAAAATCAACCATAGAATTTCCATTAATTCATTAGGTAAGTACAAGTAATAAAAATTTATCGTTTAGCTTAGTGTTAAGGTTTTCCACAACGCATACAAAATATTACTCATACGCCACCGTTGTTGGAGTTATATTTTTAAGTTTCAATAATAGCAATTATTTTATATATTTGCATATATATATACATATATTGAAATATTTAAACTGAGAACCTAACAAATCCAAATAAACATTTCTGGATGCAACTTATGACTTTTTTTGCGTAAAACATTTTACTCATGTCTCTCTCTCCATCTGCCAACTTCGTTTCTTCTTTTTCATATAAACTGAAATCATTTCGATTACAAATTTTATAATACAAATTATTATTCAATTCAACATATTTTTCTTATTCCCAGCTATTTATGCTCTAACTTTACTAATGCCTCGCCTCACTCCCCACACACTAGCTTTGCCATACAAATCAGTGAAACGATAAATTAACGTAGCGCCGCTACCCTTAACAGGCAATAAAGACCTAACGCCTAAATGCCAAATCCAAGACAATTGCTTTTCAATGTGCGAGCAAAGGGAAATCTCGTTGTGTCACAACCACCGACAAGCAGTTGGATTTCACTCTAGATCACTCCATTTCACTTCACTTTGCCAAGGAAACTCGTTGTAGAATCAAAACGCGACACTCCCGCAATTAAGCTGTGTATAAGTGTGTGTGTTACATATACATATATATATATTTTTTTGTCTATCCGGTTTCTGGGTCTTTGGCGTAAACTACTTTGAATTTTATTTCAATGGGACTTATTTTGGATTTGAATTCTTTTCTGTTTACGCATTTTACGAGGACCTTTTTTTGCGCCTGAATTGCTTTATGTCGAATAAGTATCTCTATATGTATGTGTGTGTGTGCGTGTGTATGCGAGTGTCAGTGTTTTGGTGTGAGCAACATTTAATCTGCACCATTGACTTTTCTGCAACCCACAGACCCATTCCGGGAGCTGGTGCCCGTCCGGGCGCTAGTAAATTTTATGCGAATATTTAGTTTGTCGTCTTATCAGTGCAGCTTTATCGAAACTTATTGTGTTTGTTTAATTGAATTTGGATTGCGACGATGACGACGACGCCGACGCCGACGACAATTTCGCGTCTGAGTGCGCTTCAAAAAACTCTGCCGGAGCACATAGATAAATCCGACTGGAAACTCTCATGAGCTCCAAGCACTGAAGGGCGGATGGAGTATGTCTAATTGTGAGTGGTAGATAAAGTTGTGACTTAGTTTACTTCATTTAGTTCGTCTTTACCATTCGCCTCTGTAAACTCGACTGACAATTAAAATTTAACCAGCTGACCACGCCCCACTTCTATATACATATGTATCTGTATATATATACATATATATTTTTTTGTGCTTGCATATATAAATTATGACCAGAAGTTGACATAAACAAGCTCCCAAGAGTCCTTTTGCCAAAGTTATATGACAGATTTGTACAGAGAATTTGATGAAGAGTCGTTCTGGGGTGAGTAACAGAAGGGAGAGAAGAAGAGAAGGCTACGCTAAAGTGTCACAGGGGAGCGGTTCAGAGCACATGTGTCTTGTATTAGATTCGCTGGCTAGGCTAAGGGTTGCTTTTGTTCAGTCTTTGTTGTTTTCCAACCAGAATCACATTTTGATGATTGTCAATGTGACTTTAATGCCATTTTTCAACTTGACACAACACAGAGAAGGCGGCATTAGGTGGGAGAGGCACGTGCAAAAGGACTGAGCATACTGATCGTAATGCTGACATCTGTGGATTAAATTGCAATTTGTGCTCATGTAATACGGGAAACAGGCAACTGAAACACAACGACCTGTTAGTTGTAGCTCTTTTTTGTTATAAATTTTATTTTTAAATTGCTTACATATAATAAAAAAATAACCAGACGCAAGACTGAGGCCAAAGGATTTACACCCTTGCAGTTCTTCAATGTAGTTTCCAGTTGCATGATATCGCTTACGTATGGGGCATGCCACAACAGTGACAACTAAAATTTATGGCAGCAAACGATATTACAGTAATTATGTAGTTATAACAGTTTATTAACAAAGAAAGCTAATTTATCTGGTAGTTTTATTTCGTAAAGTTTTAGATTTATTAAAATACATTAAGGCATTTACACTTTTAGTTTAAACCGGATTATATCTTATAGTTTTTGAATATATTTTTTAGTTTTTCAAATTTTAAATTATGTTTTAATATATATTATATAGTAATTCCTAAAAGGATTAAATGAATAAATCATTAAATGAGCAGGGAACCTTCAAATAAATTCTTCTAATTATTAAATTTAATTTAAAATATATATTTTAAATGTTTCTGGAATATAATATAGTGACAAAACTGATAAAAACATATCATAATAGCTCTTAAAAAAGGTCAGATCATTAGTGAGAGTCAACTGGATTCAACTCAGTATTCAAATAAAGGAGCATACATAGTTTCCCTTCTGCAAAATGAAAAAAAGATTTCTCACATTTTGATGGGCTACTTATATTTCTTAAATGGTAATTGGTCATCGCTTCTTCCTACTTGCAGAACACGCGCTGTTAATTCATCTTCCTCAATCAAGGATGTCAACCCATCCAGCCACCTGTCAACCAATGAAATGCATTGAAAATTTAACTGAATTGAACGTGTGCCCATGACTGGGCAAATAATTCGCAGTTAATTTTCCAGCATGCGTAACGAAATGAGGCACAAAGCCCAGTATAGAGTTCATCCGTTTTATTTGGTGAGAAAACATTTACGCACTAATTTCTGTCTATTCCCGGAGCATTACCAGACCAACAACCGAAACCAGTTGCATGCCAATTGGTTTGCAATTTGCTTCGCTTAACGGCAAAGTGGGTCGCGGGAGGGAGTTGGGCATGGGTATGGGTATGGATATGGGGTGTAATGAAGTTCTAGCTGTGGCATTATAGGGGAGGGGAGTTGGCCACAAACATAGCGCACGCGTAACTGTCTAACACGTGGCTCAATTACGCGGTTAAATGCATTCAAATTGAGTTGTTTATACTGTGGGCGTGTGGCAATCGTACGATGGGTCATCCGAATACTTATGTGTGCGCCGTTGGCAAATCAGTTACAATAGTTGCCATTGTTTGAACCCACAAAACGCCACGCGGCCCAAATCATTGTTCACAAATTTTTGTGGGCAAGTGTAGGTCTTTGTGACTCTTCTCTTCCCTCTACCCGATCAGTGTTTCAGCAATAAACATAAAACTATCAACATTTTGAGTGGTTAGGATGTTTAAATCAAGAGCTGGTTGATTATTTCTTTTATTGTCACCCTTTCTATAATAAAATCCGCTTAGATGTTATCTTATATTTAAGCCGACAATACCAGCCAAAGCAAACACAGGCACTCAATCAGGCAGTCGGCCATGTAGAGAGACGTAAAAGGCCAAATAACTAGAAAACAGCAATTACTTATAAAAGACACCGCAGCTAAGGACATAGAGACAATGTCAACAAAAACAAAACCAACTCCAGCCACCAATTTTATATAACTTTGATGAAGAAATTTGTTTGAATTATCCTTGAAGATGGCTAACAAATGTTGTCGCTTAGTATTATAAGAGAAGGCAGCTGCTTCATCGTTAGATACCCCATTCAAATTCCTCTATCAATTTATTTAATTTATTCGTTTTCATCCTACACCAAAACTTATTCAGGTTTCGCTGACTACACTGAAGAAAAATTTTGTAGTCTATTAATTTGCTTTCAAGCAATAGTTTATCTGAAAATACTCTTATTTTTTATTATACTTTTTAAACCACTTCAAATTAAAGTAAAAAAAGACACAAAATCTTTTTTTTAAATTTGAAACTTTAACAATGAAAAATATGTGAGATATAATAGAAAATATATAACATCGACATAACATTATTAAATCTATTGCCTTGAATGGGAATTATTTATTTACCTCAAGTTTAACTTATTACTTGTTTTGGCTAAGTGTAAACAAGACAATTTCTTTGTCCTCAATGAGGCTTAAAGATTACACCTTTCATGTCTCGGTCTCATTTGTTGCGCTAGATTTTTCTCAATCACATACGAGACAAAGAGAAGGCCAAAAAATAGAAAGTTGGAGTCAAACCCCCAAGGGATCCAAATGAAGCAACAAAACTAGTTCAATTCCACAAAACAAAGCAAAAGATACAAATGTATCTATTGCTGGTTGTGCTTCTGTTTACCTAGGGTCCGTGTCGCACTTCAAATGAACTAAACATCTAGACACAAATAAATAGACTCATCTCCAACCTCAGAGTCTGGACATTTGCAAATGGCTATGGTTTCTACCTTCTGCCATAGCATTGCCTAACCAGCATAATGAGCAAATTTGTTTTAATAAGTACAAGACAGCAAACTAAGCATTGGGGTACCCTCAACTTGGCAGTTTTTAAAATGAGCATCCCAACCGAATGATACCAGTTAATTGTGCAATGGCCCAGCATGAGGTGGCAGATACATTCATACTGGGAACTAAGCTGCCAGCCTGATAAATGGACAGTTGTGAGTAGCGCTTTTGTTAATGTGCTCGTTAAAGTTTTACGGTGAAAAGGATGTTAGATGTTCGATTTTGTGTGTCACCTGCAGGAGAGGGGAAAAATCTACGCATGTGGTCGTTATGACAATGTTGCGCATCAATTTGATTTGCCAAAATTGCCAAATAATTGTCGCTGGCAACCCCCTAATGAACAGTGCTTATTGATATCCTGCCGCCTAGGCTTGCTTGTTGGTAGTTAGCGTTGCCAGGACCAAAATCCAGAACTAGGACTATTATACTGTTTGTCGCTAATGTGCAAACCGTTACTAATTAGAAAATGTCGTTTATATCCGTTGTTTATTTTTGCTTTTATTCCGATTTTCGATATACGATTTTATATTGCATCTACGCCCATTTATATATACACACACACACACACAAAAAAATAAGATTGGAAAACTAACCCTTTGGAAGTTCTTCTACTCGAGCGCACGCAATTCAATTTTAAACTAACAACTTAATCCTTTATTCAATTTGAAACCCATTAAAAGGACATTGCTTATCCTTTTAAGTGAATGCAAACAGCTTTTAATGTAAATAAGAAAACGAGATCGATGCCATCGAGTGGGCGAGAAACAGCTCCCAAGCCAGGCAAAAGAAGAAAATTAAAATGCAATCGGTTACCGGTGCTTCGGCCAATTGACATTTGCAACCGCACTTAAGAGAACCAGAAGCAGTAGCAAGAGATGACTGTGCCACAACTTGCCTTTCCCATTGCCATTGCCTTCAACTTTTGATTCTGATTCTCGTACTGGTTCTGTTGCTGATTCTACTTTTGGATTTTCATTCTCACTGCCATTTTCCCCCTACCGAATTCCACTTCCACTTCTACATAGTCATTCGGCAGTATGCTCAGCTCCACTCGAAACAAATCGAACTGTGGGCGATGACTGAATCTGAATACGAATCCGAATGCTATTTGAATATTTCATGTTGTTGTGGTGCAAAAATTTTAAATCGACTCAAGTCAAGTGTGCGGATGCCGAAATCAATCTCGTTTGTGTAACAACCAAATTAACATAGTCAAAGTAGCAATAGCAGGGTATGTTTTGGGGGGGGGATGGGTGTGAGGGGCTTTTCCAGATCGAAGATTGGCCAAGTGTAAGCCACTTGACAAAGAGTCAGTTGCATTTGTCGATATTTGCTACTTAGTGGCTCCTTTTGCCACGTTTTATTCAAGCTACTTAGTTATACTTGGCATTGTCTTTGGCTTCCATTTACTGTTGCCATTGCTACTTAATACCTACAAGTTTACTTTTTTAAATGTATTCTATATATCTGATGATGGTTACACACCACCGGAAGCAGCCACATGGTGTTTGCCGCTGATGAGGCTCTAGCAGCAAGGACTACTAAGTAGAGTTTGGGAATTTCACCATGTGCACTCACACAGTATAATTTACCCTCAAAAGAAGTCCAATAAAAAGTGTCAACTTGGCTGCAAGTATTTCTATTTTGTATTTTATTCGTCTTAGCTGTGCGACGTTTTTTATTTCTGCTTTTCTTTTTTTTGTTTTAGTCCTTGATTGCCTTTTTTTTTGTGCCCTTTATTTTTTTTCTTTTTTGTTGTTGTCCATAATGGGTGCCACTTTAATTCGAGGGCTGATAAAGGAATGAAGGCAGGGCGAAGAAAAAAGGAAAAGCAGACCGTTGTAAGATGATTCACCTCAGTTTAAAAAGCCTAAGGAAATTAGTGATAAAATGTTGCAAATTACTACCAATTCAAAATCTACATAAATTGGATTAAATAATCTAAAACTTAATATGAAAAGAGAATCAGAATTTTCAGTGTTCCGTTTCTTGCCAATATTGGGTGGAAATTAAAGAATGAATATAAAATTTTACAGCAATATTTTCAGTTTAAAATATGACATGGATGTTGAAAAATAAATTTAATGATGGAATAGGATTAACCTACTTATTTATATGATAATTTAATGAAGCAATAGGGATAATCTACTTATTTATAATTATAAAGGTGGTTAAGATTTTGATTTAGATTTTGGTATATCTAAAAAGTGTTTTAGTTCTTTTGAATTTTCAAACTATCTATTGCAAAAAATTGAAGTGTAAATGTTTTAAAATCGTATAATTTATGATATGTTAGTGGCCCAAGAAATCAGTTGTAGTTGGAACATTACAATATATAGACTCATATCATATCGTTATAGGAATCTCCTGCTCCATCAATATTTTGTAATATTATGCCAACCATTTGCCTCTATATATCCATGTCCATTCCAATTTCCAAGCTGCATAAACAACATAATACAATATTTGTACACGAGTCATAAATATATGCGAAGAGTTGCCACTTGAGTCGCCACTTGAATTTTCAATGACAAGTTGACAGATTTTTTTGTTGTTAGGGTACAAATATCAAAGGACAAATGGGCATGAATGTCAGCGAGTCAATGCTGAGCAAACAAAAATAAATGTAAATAAAGTGAAATTACGAAAATATTAAAAGAAAATTTGGTATACTCATCCTTTTGTGGATTAGACCCACTTATCCTTGTCACAGCTGGCGCAGAAAATGAGACAACTAATAAGCAGCCAGTGAATCGAATGTTAAGCCTTGCCAATTTCAACGGACTACTTCAATCTTATCTATAAATAGCCATAAACCACGGCCAGAAATGTTTGTCCTTTTTTTTCTTCTTTCCTTTCCTTTTTTTCTGTTGGACCCCAAACATTTCTTATGTTTTTTTTTTATCTCCACTTTGGTTCTCTTTTATTAAAACCCGAATTTCAACACATTTGCGCACATAATCCCTTAAGGCTCTTTAAACTTTACACACTTTTAGATGAGAGAAAAACGTGGCAACAGGAAAAAAATTCACTGTCCAGCAGAAAGAAATGTTCGAAATAAATCAGGAAAAAGGTTAAAAAACATTAAGACTAAAAGGCACATGCATTATGATGGGTCTTGAGTTTTAATTGCGTGTGTGTGTTGAGCCATTGGTTGGAGGTGACCGAAAATTCCTTACATACAATAAGTTGAGAAAAAAATCACGATTTCATGGTTGATTGTAATGACTTTTATATACCCTTGCTATTTTTATTAAAGCTTTAAATACATACTTCTATTCCCATATGTAAGATTAAATAGCTAAGTTCTTAAGAGTTTATTTTAGTTTCTTTTAAGTTGACTCTAACTACTTTTTTATATAGTTATTTAAACTCTTTTGACTTGCAAAACTTTTGGTCTAAAAGGGTTGACCCAAAAGGACGATAAAAACAATTGACCAGACGCATTATTGTGCCTAATTACATGGAGTTGCAGTAGCAGCAGCAGCAGCGGTCAGTTCAAGGACACAACTTTTTATTTTTTGGGTTTGTCTCTAAAAACTTTCGATTTCACGCCTCAAGTATGAGTAATTGAATCATTTGTGCTGCTAATTGTAAAATGGCCAGACAAAAATTACTTTTTGCTTATGCTAATTAGCACAGAGCTTAGGCGAATTTTTCAATTAAGTTGAAAAACAACTTATGCCCAATCATTTTAAAATACAAAGACAGACAAATACAGAGGAAGATGGAGCATGGGAAGAATTTTCATCTGCCATTTGAGCAGCCATGGAAAATGCTTGTGGCACTCATAACTAATCAAAAGGTAGAATGTAAAATGAAGCGCATAAAATCGATATGTATATAAAACGCAGGAAGCCTCCCGTTCAGTGTGACATAATTGTGCTGTCATTTGTTATGCCGCATATCCTGGCGCCTTGTAATTGGACTCGTAATTTACGCCCAAGCATAGCAAATTATAAAATTCGTTATGGGCCAAAAAAAAAAACTGAACAGGAGGGGAGAATACAGACACGATGCTCACAAGTCAATTAAACAAACAACAGAGGCAACCGGCAACCGGCAACTGGCTGGGATTTCATCGACAGACACCCAAGACAGCTAGAAATACCAACAGAGTTACCCATCCGCCAGCAATTGATTTATCAGTCGACAATTTGGCGTGCCTGTAAAATGATCTGATCCCAATCCTTAACAGCCTTAGGCCACAATTCACAAGACAAGAGGCAAATGTGGGAGGCAGAAAAAGGGGAGGCGGAAAGCTTCTTATATTGTTGACAGCTCGTCAGTTAATTATACGCCACAATAACTTTAATAACTTTGCAGTCGTTCCCCTAGCGGCTCCCTCTTGCAGCTCCACCGTTGTAACGCCTGTTTATGGATTGCCATTATCAACACTTCGGCAGGCTAAACATTTTAATTAACTTCCGGCTTCTTTCCTGTGGTTGGTTTATGACTACTTAACTGCTGCTCATTTCACACTTGCCTCTCGGCTCATGGCACTTTGCCACTTGCTACAAGCAGCCTCAAATTCCGACAGCCCACCCGCCTCTCCCCCTTCTCCCCTGTAATCGATTTCAGCTTTCAACGCAAAGTGCCAAACAATGTTTCATAATTTTAACGGTTTGCCCGGCGGCACTCGAGCATCCTGCAGCAGCAGCAGCAGCATCCTAGCTGCACTTGAGCGTCTGCTTTTTTTCCCGGTACATTTTTCTTCCTTTTTTTCATTTTTATTTTGCTCTTGCAATTTATGACGCATAAATAAACTGAATTTCAAACTAGAGGCGCCAACGCCAAAGCGTTGAAGACAAACCAGCTAAAAAAAAAACGCTCAAACTCATTAATTTAAACGAGATTTGACGTGCGCTTTGATAAAGCCGCAATTTATATTCGCAGACGTGTCCGGCGAAATGCAGGTAGTTCCTGGTATGGGGTCAAGAGTGTCTGTGCGGTGAGGGGGTGCTGATGTGGGGTAGTTGTGAAAGCAATCTGCAATTGCCCGGTTTAGTTTACGAGAACAATGGACCCTGTTGGTGAAAAAAATATGCTTAGCTCAATTACTACACCGAAAGAAATTAGTACTCAAAAAATAAGAAAGATCGTGAGTTACCCTAATACAGTTGAGCAAGAATCATTCTTCATATATTATCATTATTTTAGTCCTTAGTTCCAATGAAACACATATTGATTACTAATCATTAATTATATTTCTCTAAAATTTATTTAAACTACTTAAGTAGATTTCAAATATAATTTATATTAAAAAGGACATTGAAGAAGAGTGTGAGAATTGCTGAAAAATAAACATTTATTGGGAATTAATATGTGTCTAATGATAAAATTTAAAATATTCCTAATTCCATATTTAATTAACTAAAGTTTATTTAAAATAAAATTTAGAGGTTAATATTAATATGAATTTATTTAGTAAATATAATTAAGTGCTTAGTAGAGCATATCTAATATTATTAAGGAAAGGATTTGAGGATTACTTGGCAATGTATGATGTATGTATATATGTATTAAATATTATTTTTCTAACAAATTTTATTTGATTAGCCATTAGCTTGCATTTAACTCTCAGTGCATGATGGCCTAGTAAAACGAAAGCAAAAAAATACTTCTTTATTTGGGCAAAAAGGGTCAAGTTAGAACGGGGGTACGCTGAATGGGCAATCTTAGTGTCGCGTTACCTACTACCACGGACTCTATTTTCGGAAAAGCAATTTAATTTTGCTTTTCTTTTACGTTTTTTCTTTTTGTTTCTCGTGTTGGTCGCCCAATGGCACATAAATTTCAACCAACAATTCGGATTGGGCACCAAAGCCAAAGGAACAATTTGCATGCATTTAAACGATACGATGTATGGATGGATGGGTGACAATGCGGTTTGTCAAGAGACTGTAACTAAAAATTTGATGTGCCTAGAACTAAATAAATATTTACGCACATGTGGCCATAGTGGCAAAAGGAAGAAGAAGAATCAGCAGAAGCCAGGCAACAACAACAACAACAATAACAAAAAAATGCCAATTTCCAAAGCAAACAAACCAAAGGCAAAGCAATCAGGACGAGCCGGTAAAAGTGGAAATCAATTTGTCAAATCGAACAATTGAAATGGGCACGAAAGGATTACACATTCGTCTAGAACTGGGCAAAGGACTGGTATCTGAATTTCAGCCTAAAGTCTGCCAGAGTCTATCTATATAAATCAAAATATTTCACAACTTTGGGTAAACAAATTTGTTTCGAGTACTTTTGTCAATTCTATCCTTTTATTTATTTTTTTTTTTATTTTGTGTATCGTTTTTTTTTCTTTTGTTGGCAATTTGCTTTACAATTCGTTGCATTTGGCATTCGATGCGGCAATTAGAATGTGTAGTAAAGATGTCATTTTCCAAAATCAAAATACAACAAATTTGAATTCTGCCACATCATTTAGTTTAAAATAATTTAATAAATGACCCACACACCCCTTCTAGCATATCCTTCTTGATCTCTCAGCCACTTCTGGGGTGTGGAAATTTTTAAATTATTGTTCTGTATTGCCAGCGGGTTGACACGTCATTTATTGCCACTGCATACCCAACCCCACTCATTCTCATTCACTTTTCGATCCTATTCGATCCGATCTACATCAACCCGACCGGCCGTATAACAGACAAATTTAAATAATCTTTTGTTGCTGCCTTGCAGCCAAATGATAAATTATTAAATTAACTGCGGCGGCAATTTTGCATGTCGCTGACGGTGGTTGAAGGCACCAAACAAGAGACCGAACATGGTGGCAAAGGCACTCGCAGTGATTTGTGCGTGCCTTGGATGTAGTGCCTTGAGCACGGCACTCTATTGTCGTGCAGTTTTTGCCTGCATTCATACAGTCGAATGCCTTTGTAGTTAAATTCAATTGTCTGGGGACAAGTTTGTCATAGAGTAAAAGGCAGTTAAGGATTCTAAGGATGCTAAAGGATAGCTGTTATGCTGTTGGGCTCATTTTATTTTAAATTGTTGGGCTGGTTTTTGCTAATTTGCCTTTTACATTACACCAATGAAAAGTTGCGATTCTTAAGACTAACATCTAAAAGTGCACTGAGCGAAAGTTAAATTATATTAATATAAATTTTTTAAAATATCTCAAAAATAAGAAATTTTCAATAATTGATTTGCGATTTATTAAGACATAATAAAGGACTTCTTTAAATAGGTCTAAATGGAATTAAAATGTTTTAAGGATTTACAAAATTGTTGTATTTTTAATTTTTTAAAATTTCAACATATTTTAACATAATATATGTATTCCTAATATCTTTTTCTTTATGTTTTTTTTTTCCAAGTGTACTTACATTACACTCCATTTTTCTCGGATATCAACAGATTTAGTCTGTTTAATTTTGTCTCAGTGTACCAAAACTTAAGGGTTCTTGTACCCGTCAAACACTTGTTCTCCATTTACCATTTACAGCAGGACAATTTACAATGTGTTTTGTTCATTATGGAACTATTTCAGTTGACCTCTACTCCCCGAATTCCCGTATCAGAGTATTGCCCATGGCTCAAATCAACGCACTCAAATGCTACCGCCGCCTGTCGCCTTCGGCCCTCTAGCCGCATAAAGTTGCCGAAACAAGGGTAAAATCCTAACTGAAGACCCTTCATAGACCCCCTGGACTGGGATGCTGTGGCTATGGCTATATGCAGTCGTTCAACCTTTTTTTCCCCCCTCCGTCTTTTTTTACATTGTTATATCCCCAGGGGTAGCTAATGAATAGTTCCTGCTGCTGCTGCTGCTGCTTTCCGATTTCCGAGTTGAGCAATTTTCAAACACATTTGTTGTAAATTACGTTGTTTGTTTGAGTGTCGACTTGATGCACTTTAATTGATGTCAATATGCAGAGATTTTTTTTGTTTTTGTGTTTTTTTATTTTTTATAGTGAAAGGGGGTAAACAATTTGATTGAATTGCATTTTCGTTGTTTGCAAATAGTTGTAAGTACTTGTACATGGACGGAATCAGAGACTCATGACGAGGGATTCACAGGATGCCTACGAAAAGGGGAATTTTTTCATATCTAGGTGGTTTGTAATTTAAAATAGTTCTTTTAATCATACTAACTAAAATTTAAGGTTGATTAAACACAAAAATTTTGATTCACAAATAATTATAGTTTATTTTGTTCATCTTTAATTATTTACCTATTTTAGAGTAAATATTTCCAGTTCCTTTAATTTCTTTTTTTTTCTTACTTCGAGAAAAGAACTTTCTCTTATTGAATATTGTTTATTGAATATACATATGTATATAGTGGTGATAATTATGGCACAAAATGATGTGCTAGTCAACTAACTAACTAACCTACTTTTAAGTAATAAGTAAACTTTTCTTTTCTTTCTTTTTTAATATTATGCATCAACTATTTATCACTTCTGTTAATCAAGTTAACAACTAACATTTTGGCCCTCAAATTTTGAAATGAACAAATTTATTTTATTTTATTTTTTATTTAACATTCGTATTATATTGTCAAATAATCTTTAGAAGTATCCATAATAAATATGGTAAACTAGTATGAGCTATAGATAATTTTAATATATGTTTTACCAGCTATAACTTTAGTTTTTAGTGCTTATTTTACCAGTCGATTTCTTTATCATAAGAAAGAGTATTTTGAAGTAATTAATGCTCCAAGTTACAGGTTAAATCGACTTAGGATCAACATATTTCTACAAAATCGTATTTATGGTTTTAAATTTCAAACATTTTTATGAAATTTAACTTCAAATTTTTGAAATCCTAAAGTGGAACGAGAAACCATTTCAGTTTTTTATATTTACATTCGTTAATTAGTAAGCTTAATGAAGGAGCCAATTGCTTGTTTTATTAAGGCCCCCCTCTACGCCCTTTATAAGTGTATGTTCTTGTATGTATAAACGATAAGGACATATGGCGAAATTGTGAACTGAAAATTGTTGAGCAGCAAATATGCAAAGTATTTGCGCATATTAAAAAGTAATTTCCAAAGTCAACATGCCAATAATAACAAAACAATGTCTGACTTGAGGGTGATACTGGTACCGGTACCCATATTTAAGACGCACCCCTTTTTGATGGCCGCCAGAGGCAAAGATGTGTGGCGGTTGTGGCGCCCACAAATTAAGCAAAAGCCACTCAATCTGAAGACTCCCCCGCAAAATAACAGTAAACCAGCAAGTAAATGAACATAATTTAGAAAATATGCTTAGGCGGGTTTTAAGGGTTGCTCCTGCTGTTCGACAGATTCGGCCAACCAAAATGCGGGCATTTCTTTTGGCTGAGGTTGAATTCTAGGGATTTTGGTATGGGTAAGATGGACGGTTTTTCACCACCCCTTAACAAACAGAAGCCAAAAGTTATGCCGAAAATGATATTTTTCATTATTAAACACAATAATGTGGTTATTATTTTTCTGATTGCGGTTGCCCGCCTTTTTCTGCTCTCTCGCGTTACCCTCTATATTCCTTGGGGAGAACGGGAGTTGCATTCATTCGGTTAGTTTGTTTATGTTGGGCTTGTGGTCTTTGGGGATTTGAGCACGCTTAATTTTAAGTGCTTCGTCGAAATGGCAAAAAAAAAGAAATGAGAGCGAGAGAGAGAGACTGCTAAAGAGTGAGAGGAAGAAAAAACAAAGCAGTGCCGCCGTACTTGTAATGAAATATTATTACTTGTCCTGGTCAAGCAGGACCAAGTTACATTTAATACTCTTGGCAAAAGAGTGTATTACTTTGAGTAATAACCTTAGACAACAGTGTAAAATGCAAAGTGTATCCAACATAATATATAGATTTCATTTACCAGTTATTATCTACAAAATTAATATTTAATATCTACAATCTACAATTCCAATCTATACACTTCTAATTAGTTGATTCAATTGTATCCTTTTTAAATTTCTTAATCGCAAATATCTATCTCAAATATTATATTCAGAACTCCAACAAATGAATTTTAATACAAATTAGTTCTATTGAATATTTTATTATCACTAAAATCCTTAATTACTTTTTAATTAAAGCTAAGTCTTAATTATATTCTCTCTGAAAACTTTCTTCAATTTAATCTTAAGTTTATTGTCTGATTTATATGAATTATGTTTTATATAAAATATAGAATTACTCAATTCCATTGACACAAATCGAATACTTAGGAGCAATAAACAAACTAAATTTTTTAGAGCATAGCAACTTCGGCGCAATCATTATTTCCATAATTTTTTTAGTGCTTATTTTCCCAGTCGATTTCTTTATCATAAGAAAGAGTGTTTTGAAGTAATTATTGCGCCAAGTTACAGGTTAAATCGACTTAGGATCAACATATTTCTACAAAATCGTATTTATAGTTTTAAATTTCAAATACTTTTATAAAAATTAACTTCAAATTTTTTAGAGCATAGCAACTTCGGCGCAATCATTATTTCCTCTTCTGTTTTTCTTATTCCTATTTTTTATTGTTTACCTTAAAAAAGGGCGCCATTTGTAGGAAATGGTTTTTTAGTAATTAAAGAAAGGACAGATATAAAGACAGGGAGTCATATATTAGAGTATCTCAGTTCTATTTTAAACAAATCACAACACGCTTCCAAAAATATGATCTATAACAGACTGTTGGCTTATAGCGGACTCTCACGCAGCGACAAATGCCTCTAATATGGCAATTAATCAACATAATTACAAGCAATTAATCATATTAACTAAATCTAGCTGTTTGTGTGTGAGAGTGTCAGGATTTGTCTGTTGACAGTTTAAGGGCGTATTTTAAGGGAAAACTTTAAAAAACTCAATTACAAATTCCGGCAAATAAATCAATGGGATGGCAGGATATGCTCACTGAACTGTATGTATGTGTGTCTATCGGTGGGTAACGCCTGCCACAGAGAGGCACTGAATCAATCCCATCAATCCCTTGAAATGTCAAAGCCACAAAGCAATGTCTGACAAATTCTCGTAAATCCTTGCCGGTTCCTTTTAGTTTTCCCTTTTCTGATATTGTTAAAAATTAAGCAATCTTTCTTTTTTTTCTTCTTTTTTTTTTTTGGTAGGTTGACCCAACACCCTTTCAATGCCTGTCATACTCTTAGCATCTCATTGACCCGTGGCAGCCGCAAAGGATAAGAGGGGCGGCTAGGTAGGTGCTAGCTAATCAGTTTAAAATCCTGTCATGCCACTGTATGTTTGTGGATTTCCCTTTCACGCCTCTCGCTCCTGAAAGTGAGTTCTTCTCTGAATCCTCAATGAAGGCATTAGATGCGTGTATTTGTATATGTGTGTGTGTGTGTGTGTGTGTGTGTCTGTGTCTGTGTGGGTTGCGGCACATTTTAATTTGTAATACGAGTCGAAATTGGGTGTAACTTAGACACACTGTCGTGAATTTTAGGTGTGGATTACACCAAACTAGCTGGAAGCATATAACGTAATGTCGAATGTCTAAGAAGAGGAGTGGAAGGAGTGGATTTCTAGTTGGAGTTAAAGTTGAAGTTGGAGCTGTCGGAGCACACAAAAGCCATAGACACATACATATGTGAAAGTGTGACTAAGGTTTGAATCTTGTTGAGAGACCGTAGGAAAAATGAAACTAAAAGAAATAAAACATTTTTATATAATTAGTTACTCCACTTTAAATGTTTACTAGCCTTACTTCATTTATTTCTCATATTTAATTATTCAGATTATCTTTATTTTAATAGTGTATCCTATTATAAAAGCCCCATCCGACCTTCTCTTAATACTCATCAACATCAAACTTTGTTAGACAAACTGCAAAAAGATTATCCCTGTTCAATAAGAACCGAATAATTTCCTCTATTATATCCTCTGACCAAAATCCATCTAGTTATTTTAATGACAAATCCAATTTACCATTGTCAGGACAATAAATCACTGGCAAAATGACACTGTCAAAGGCAGAAAAAAAGGAAGAGAAAAACCTACAGCAAACAGGACAATAAAAACAAAGCCACAAAACAATTTCACAAGAAATTTACCCAAAAAAAGAAAAAGGAGAGAGTAAAAACAACCTCATACGCATGCTGACCAACATGTCACACTTTCATCCATCCCTTCCTCATTCCCATCAGTTGATGCCACTCCCCATTCATTCAGATTCACGCATTCACATTTCACGCCCATGCCCAAAGGTTGAACACATTGATAAAGGTGCGGAAACGTGCGATTTTGTAATTGATACTAAAAAGCCCTTAATTGGCACCTTAACGCCACTGATGCTCTGACAAATTTCCCCAAAGGACCAGCAAGGGACTGCTCCTGGTCCTGCCACTAGCACTGCCACTGGCACTGGCGATGACATGTGTGAGTTGGATGAGTGGAATTGGGTTTGAGTTTGTCCATCATGGTAATCTGATGCGTTTTACGTAATCAAGAGTTTGCATTTAAGGCGTGACGAATCGGATCCGCATTATCATTGCCATCATCACTAGTATATGTAGTCCCAATCCCAATCCGAGTACGAATGCAAGTCCAAGTCATGCCAAAGCCATGGAAAATATCAAATCCCAGTCAGGCCACAAACAAATGGCACTAATCCATAATTGTCTGGCCGTTGGTCAAGTGGGACTTGAGCCAATAAATCTCATCAAACTAATTCGATACGTGGAGAGCTAAACTCTCTGTGTCTGTCTCAGTGTGTGTGTGTGTGTGTATTTTTGAGTCACTGTGTGTATATTTGTGGCTGGTCAACAAGGATGTGCCACCCTCTTGTGGTTTTTCCTGCTTGTTTGCCAGCCTGTTGTCATTTGTTAACATTTCATTACATTTATTTCACTGGACACAATTGCAAAGTGGATGAATGGATTTGCCGTTTGATGTTGCCTCAAGTGTGTCATTCCATCTCTTCCACCTATCTCTCTGCCACGCCCATAAGCATGATCCATATATATGTGTGTGTGTGTGTTTGTGTGTCTGTGTATTGTATTTATTTGCACTCTCAAACCAATTTGTTTTATAATTGAATTTGAAATTGAAGATGACATTCGGTTTCCGATTGTTTGGCATGCGGTGCAATAGCCACAGGGGCAATAGACGGAATAACACTCCTTCCCCACTTCTCTTACCCTCACTATATCATCCCATGACACCCCACCCCAGTTGACCTCAGCTGTCTATGTGTTTTGGGTAATTGTATGCACAGATTGACCAAAAATTCAATTATGTATAAAATTTCCAATAACATACAATGCGAAATTTTTCAGTTGACTTTTATTGTAAAACGCAATTTTCTATTTAATTTGCTTTCAAGTGTCATGTCGGTTAATCTATGGTATTGAAGCACAGATATATTTATCTATCTATATGCTATAGGCAAATGCACAAATATAATATAACTTACTCACTTTGACCTCAAGGTTATTTTTCGGCACATTTTCAAATTTATTTATGCATCATTTGATTTTGCGGGCATTTCAGTTGATTTATTTCCAGAATAGTTTTACTTGAAAAATTGCAGTAATTTTAAATGATTGCAAATTTTGGTTAAAACAGATTACTGCACTGCTTATATTTTCTTTGTTTGAATTCGGATCAAATGGCAGACTCAATGGAAAATTAAAAGCCCATCAAATGAAATGTAGTTCAAATCATCTATCTTCAATCCGAAGCAGACACCAAATTAGCATATATACGATAAAGCAAATTTGATTTCTATCACCAGGCCACCTAACCATGGAGCCATAGAATGGATCCACTCAGCTGTGCATCAAGCACTTAACCCGCTTTTAGCAATAAAATTAACTTTTCCATAGACCCAAACAGCAGTAGCAGCACATACAAGTCGAACATATAGGAAATTAATGGTTTAAGGCAAAAGAGTGTTTAACAAAATTGGCTAAATGTAGACCAAGGGGGGCGTCGAAGGATAGTATAAACACACGCACACACACACACACACACACACACACACATACGATAAACCATGTAACCTAGTATACTCTACTCTAAAGGCAGTAAATTCATCGACTATCTGTATATTTCACTTTATTGCCGCATAAAAACCGAACGGAAAAACAGCAAAGAAAAGGAAATTCCTGAGCCAACCGAAAAGTCCGTTCAGCCATATAGCGAACAAGGACTCGAAATCGTAGTGCGGGGTTGAGCGGACGGATGGATGCCTGACTGAAGCGTCGGTTCAATTTGAGAGAGAAGCTGTGCTTAAGAAGGCGTGTAATTGAAACATTCAAAAGACAATTTCCAAGTCTTAGCACAGACACACTTAATGGACATAACAGACATGGACAAAGTTAAGAAGTGAAATGCGAAAGAAAAATGGCAAAGTGTATGGAAGGGAAATAAAACTGCAACGGTGCGGTGCGGTGTGGTGTGGTGAGGTGTAGTACGCTACGGATGCCTGGCAATCAGGCGTGACCGGGGGTCAAATGGATTGGCATGAAATATTTTTACGTATTTACGTTAAGCTCTTCGCTTTTTCGTCCTCATCCCCATCCAGCGAATATTTCCAAAAGGTAGACAATGTGATTGGGTGTGGTACGTTAATTAAACAAACAGCCAATAAGATTGATGACACTTTGATTGAAAAACAATTGATGCAACTGTGCGCCAACATTAGCATGATATTGGACGTTTGGTCAGAAGAGAAGAAACAACAACAGAAACAACAATACTGTCAGAAATCAGCGCGTGGCTCTTATCGGCTGCCTTGGCAAAAGTTCAACACTCATAATGGTAAAGGAGGTGGGGACATAGGACAAGCAGTTCGGCCAAAGTTCGCATAAATAAAGGACCAACATTATAGGATACACACTCCGTAAGGAAATTGATGTATGTATGTATATATAAGCTGATTCGCATCATCACGGGACCATGTCCGTAGTGTTTTAATGGATTTTTGATTTCCACAAAGAACCTTTCTGTGAGGGTTGGAAGGCGGAAGTTCAATGGCTGCCATTTTTTTGTGATATTTTTTTCATCACTTATGTAAACAAGCATCATCAGGTCAGGGGACACCACTTGACACTGACAAGTTGTGTTGTGAATGGGATAATAATAATCATTTAATATATGTAGGTATTTTCCCACGATCTGAAACGAAAAGGTAAACCACAGACAAAGCAGAAATCAAATTACAGAATAAATCGGTTTCAATGACTAGATAAGATATGAAACGAAATCAAATTAGCAAATTTAACAGTTTTTTAGAAAATTAAAATCGATTTACTAACATTTGAGTTACAAATAGACTGCGAATCCGATAATGTCATTTCATTTTAATATTATTTAATTTAAATATTCTTATAATGGATAACATGTAAATCATGCTTCTAAAAATCTGTGTTAATATAAAGAAGGTTACGTTACTTTTTTCCGTTAAAAACCGCACCGAATTTGAACGCATAATCAGTATTCTTAAATTGTTGCCATACCGAGAAAATACTGGCGTAGATCATAATAATGTTTTTAATTACACTATCATAAAATTATCGATATATTTTGGAAAATATTCACTGAGCGAGCTGGTTCTGAAAATCAACAGTTGACGCCGAGATCGCTATTAAGAAAATTATGCAGATTATTCGATAAAGCTAAACAACAAATTTGGAGAAATAATTTCTTTAACGACATCCACACAATGCTATGTGTAATTCTTATAATTCAACCGCTCATATGTAGAATATTAACAAAAAAGAACCAGTTCTTAGGTTGTGCCATTCGCGTGTCGACGTTCTGTGGAATCGAACTAGTCGGACATCGATTCATTTCGTTGAAAGCGAATTGTAAGTGCGAGAGGGCGAGTCACGAGTTGTCTTTTCATCATATGATTAGCAGTCCAGGAAAAAACTGAAAATGCTGCAAAGTTGCTTAATTTTCTCGCTGTTTATCGCAGCCAGTAAGTAAAACAATTAAATTAAAGTGTCTAAATTGCAGTAAAATCGAAGAAGCGCAATTTGCCAAGTAGGCAATCGCGGATTCTGCGAAAACGTAATTTTTCTGACGGTGGAAGTGTCATTGTGGTGATAAAGAAATATTCATTGGAGTGGCTATGCGTAACTTGCATGCGCAGAATCCATGATTTTCGACCTTATTTTTAAGTAAATATAGTGTTTGTCATTTGTACTAACTTATTTTATTTTAGTTCAAGCCAGTGGCGAATTTACGGTGCTAAACAGCCCCAAAGCGATCAGCTTCAAGGGCAACGATGCACTGGAGAGCACCTATGTTGGCGATGTTCTCTACGCTGCTATGGGCAATGCCGTCACTGGTGACTCAAACTGGAATGGCATGACAATCAACGATCCCTTCGATCTGGCAAAGGGTGTGATTGCCATTCATGTGCAGGGTCTGAACCATGTGACAACAGCTGGCAATGCGAAGGCATATGAGCTGGTTGGCTCCAACGCTGATACCTCCCTCAATGCATTGGCTGCTGAGTTGGAGGCAGCCAATGAGCCCGTCTGCGATATCAATTTTGAGCAATACGATAGTGGAGTAAGCAGAAACATATTTTATTCCAAACTCAATGAAATTGATGGTTAATTTTGATATTTTTAGGTTCAGGCATTCAAGGCATGCTTTGGCAACTCTGAGGCTGTAGCCGCTAAGCCCACCAAGCATCTGAACCCTACCCTCCACAATGCCGACAAACAGTTCCTGCAGGAAATCGGTTACATCAATGCCGCCGCCGAGAATTTGGCCGAGATGCTGAAGCCTTCCAACGTATTGATCATTCGTCTTTCCGTCGACGGTATTTCCAAGGCTCATGGCGAAAAGTCAATTGCTGTGGATGAAGCCAACAAATTGCTTTCCGCCGCCATTGGCCGTCTTCTGTCAGCTGCCCAGAAATCCAGCGACTCTGTCCTCTTTGTCCAGTCTACAGATAAGGATGCAGCTGTTTCTCGTACTAAACGCGATACCTTGGCAGCTTCCACATCGAATCCCTTCAATTTGGCCACCTACTATAATGAAGATTATCCAGTCATCTTTAATATCATTCTCTGGTTTATGGTCGTCTTTGGCCTATCCCTCTTGGCCATTTGCTATGCAATTGCTGCCATGGATCCCGGTAGAGATTCCATTATCTACCGAATGACCTCCACCAGAATTAAGAAAGACAACTAAGCGGGGTCAAATATAAACCAAACCCTTTGTTATTTTGTCCTTCCTTTTTGAGTTAAATAGAAGACAACTCTAACCTCCATCCGCCCCCTAAAAAACAAAAAAAAAAGAAAACCAACAGCAAATTCTATTCAAGTTAGCGGAAAAATTGTGTGTGCGTGTGTGCAGTCAACAGTAGTTGGCCCTAAATAATAATAAGTATTACATCTTATCAGTTTTCAATGCAGCTGAAGTTAAAGTTTAGCAGCGAGAGTAATTCCATATTAATTTGTTAAATATTTTCGTTTTGTTTGTACTTTTTAGGCTTATATATATAAATACATAAATATCTTCTCGTCAGTCGGCTTGTCTTCAAAAATTATTTAAAACATCTTATGTAAATTGTCAAAAGCAAAATATTAGACAAATTTAAATGACACGTTAAATATATATAACCTAAAAAGACTATGCATTTTGACTTTATATTTTAAAAGTGGACTTGTTTTTGAAAACTAATTGTTACGTTTCTTTAATACAGTTTTGGCAAAGAAATTGAAATTTTAAAAGGTTGCATTAAAAATTTGATATACAACTTCCAGTCAGAAGTAATCTTTGAAAATGACCAAATTTTTATCCCAATATAATAGTTAAATTTAACTCTTAGATAATTTCCTTACTAGCTATAAAATCAAAGTAATCTTTCAAGCACTAAACGTTATATATCCCCGAAGATAATAAAATCCTTTATAAGAAAGAAGACATGTTAGTGAATAAGATAATCAAAATATTCACTGCTTGTATACCACTTTCTGTGCCCCGACTAATCGGACAGATAAAGTGCTGAAATACATTGTTGAAAATGTAAAGACTATCATTTAAAAAATCAAATAATCTTTAATTAATTTAGTATTCAAATTTATTTCTTTGCTCTTATAAACAACTCATTTAGAGAATTGATTTTCTCAATCTATATACAAAGCGACAATCTGGTTAAATCTGGATTTCAAAATTCTTTGGCAAAATTTTACAAACGAAAACACTTCATAAACAAAATGTTACGTTCCCCAATGATCCTTGGGATTGTCATAACTTGGAGAGGAGCTACTACCACCACTCCACCCACAGCATCCGGTGCCATTTTGAGATCCTGAAGTTCCATTCTCGTAGTCAAAGGCGGAGGAGGAATTTGCATTACCATGGTTATCATAGTGTAGGATCGAACTTGTGGTAGCCATCCCAGGAGTATGTCTAAAAGATACCACTTCGGATTCGGGCAGATGATTCTCACGTAACATGGCTTGCAGGTGATTAATATAGTTGATGGCAATTCTAAAAATATATATTTATTTAAATTATAGAAAGTTATTTACACGATATCCTTGCAGAGGGTCGATTCTTGGGTGGCTGTGGGGCAAAATGTTTTCTATTGATTTTGGATTATATTTTTAAAATTTTGCATTTATAGCTAAATTTAAAAGCATTGAAACTGACGAAAAAACGTTCTATAGCGATCTAAAACAGTAAGGGAATTCTTACCGTAGACTTTCTATTTTGGAGTACTTTTTTCCATTTGGCTTCGATATGGGCAACTTGGAGCGAAGAAGATCAAAGGCTCGATTCATATCCCTCATCCTTGTGCGCTCTCTATCACAGGCAGTACGTCTGTAATCCTTTTCCATTTGCAGAGCCTTTTCCCGCCAAGCGGGATTGTGTTCTTTCGTTATTTCAACCTCTGTGCTACTCCCGTTGCCGATAGACCCACCGTAGGTCATGTATATAGCCGGAGGAACTAACTCACTAGGCTTACTCTCAATGTTAGAAACGGCAGGTGGTTGCGGTTGGGTGTACGTTGGCGGTGGCCACATGCTCACCGGTTGAGGAATAACACCATAGCTCATATTAGGCATCAAACTCAGGCCAGTACCATCCGTAGTATAGGAGACGCCACTGAGGTTCTGTGTGGGCGATCCATAAGCCAATAGACCGCCTCCATCTGGCAATAGTGTGTAATTAAGACTTGCTGCCGGCGTTACGGGTTGTGCGGGTCCCAGTTCCAGCAACACTGGTTGCTCTGACGGCTCAGCTTCCTCCTCAGAGCCAGCCAAATATGAACCACTAGTGGACACTGGTACCGGCACCAGGGCAGGTGGCTCACTTTGGGTCATTGAGACTGCACTCAACAATTGATCCGTCATCGTTAAGTCTAAGCCGATTTCGTTGCGCGACTTTCAACGTCTGATAGCGGCAATGAACCCGATCGATCTGGACAGCTCCGTTTCAGAAAAAAAAAACTAAAGAATAAAAAAGTACTTTCGCCTTTACCGTCGCGGCACTACCTGGACCACCCCCAATATTTTTAGTGCGTTAGAAACTAGCTAAATGACGTCTGATGAATGGCACATTTAACGATTTTTCCCCTTCACGGTATTGGCCATTCATCATGGGACCCTACGGTCAGAGGGCTCCTATGGCGTCATCGTACATGTATTCCCTAGTTGATTATGATTTGTACGTGTGTCAATAGGATCAGTGACAATAACAATGATCAGTGTGTATGGACGATACTTGTTGTCTAGGATGCGTTGAGCGGTACCTGCTAAACGACAACAATGATGGTTATAACAAAGAAGCGGCTTAATTTCCTTCCTATTGTGGCTACAACGAGATCAACGAGAACAGAGTAAAGATGAACTATGGCAGAGAGTGCGCGTGTGCCAAGCTAAAGTCGCGCTTGGACTGGGAATGGAATTGGGAATGTTACTGGGACTGACTTGGATTGTCGCCACAACTTCAATTTGAGTTTTTCTTTGATCGTTATGCACAAACACACATACACCTACATGCAGGCCAGGTACATACATAATATATGTATATATATATATTTTTTCGACGCATGTAAACACAAGTGTTTTGAGTTAATTAAAAAAAAATTTTCATACATACGTATGTATCCATATCTAAAGGGAGGAACAATATAGCTATATTTATGTACATATATATATGTACATTACTCTATTCGGTCGGTAGTCCAATATATTACCTATTCGATTTTCAGCCTAAAACCATAATTTTCCGCTTAAATTAAGCCAATTACAGTAGTCAATCAACAGTTAGAACATCTATCAAATGAACCGATTTAATTTCATATCTGAGTGTTTTACTGTACAGTCCAGCTTTAAATAAGAATCACCAAACGCATTTATACCTTATCGTATTACATCACATATTATAAGGTATTTACATTTTTCTATAGCTTCAAAGTTATTTTGTTAGCTGGTTTGCCAGAGGATTGCCTAGGAATACGAAATTAATAGGCACATTATTCCCAGTAGAGCAACCCGAACTGGAAAATGGAGCCAGTGTCAAATTGCTTTGAGGGTTTACAGTTTTGGCCATGTAAAATGGAAAACTGGGTCAGTCGTTACAAATGAAAATTGAGGCAAAATCGTTTACTGTTTCTTCCTTTGCGATAGTAAATAAAATATTTAAATTTATATTTAGCGAGTACAGTGAAGCTTGTAGCCTGTGGTGTTCCATATACAAATATTGATTGTTGCTTTATAATTGATATTTGCAGAGTATTGCCAAAATAATTGAATCGAATTCGTATATAGACGTAAGTGCTATAAATTTGATATCCATTTATAAAGCAACCCGTTTTAGGAAATGAAAATTTGCCTCTATTAGTTCTTACTGCCAAATTTCAACGGACGAAGTTCATAGTATTTATCCAGTACTTCATTGGTGACCAATCGACGCGCCGCTTGATGCTGTTCCAAAATCGGTGTAAGTGTCTAATAGGGTGAGAATAGTAAATAAATGATTTGTGTTGCTTCCCTGTGTCCTTGACAAGTTACTCACCTCTACGGCCAGCTTCTTAATTTCACCAGACAACATTTCACCCTTGCTATAGGCCACACGAACTTCCTCTAATTTGGCATCATCTTCGAGGAAGAATCGAAGCAATTGATATGCCACATCAATATCTGGATTCCCACCCAATTCACGATGCTCTTCAACAGTGGCTCGTCCGCCAGAGTAAGCATATTTATTTATCTTTTTCTTGATCTTTTCACGTGTATCAGTCAAAAGCAGAGTGGAATCTATATCACTTGACGACATTTTAGTCTTTGCACCCTGCAGAGCCGGGAAAAATGTGGAGTGAATTAATGCACACTTGGGGAAACCTAAGCGTGGCGCCACATCACGTGTCATACGGAAATAGGGATCCTGATCGATGGCACAGGGTATAAGACAATGTGTCTTCCTATTGCCAAAGATAAACGGAAATGTGCTGGATAATGCTGGTGCTGCCTGGGCCGCTGGAAAGCCTATTTTGCCAATACTGTCCGAATCACCAAAACCAAAAATCCCTTTCACCTGGTTGAAAGTGACGCATGATTGTATCCGTATTATGTTCTGGTACATGGCCGGACATTTGCTGAAGATGTAAAATATATAATTAACAGTAGATTCCTCTTATCCAATACGAAAATTATTTATCGTTGTTTAATATAAAGATCTTTTGTTAATAATAATATTAAAATGACTCACCCCATAAACTCCAAATTGCTGAAAATGAATGTCTTTTCCACATTGAAACCCATGGCCACTATATCCTTGGCATTCTCCCGTCCCATTTTCATAGCGACATCGATGCTTAAGTCCTTCCACAATACTTTCTCATCGTCGGTCAATTGAATGACCAAAGGCACATCGAATGTATCCTGTAGCCATTTGGTTATAATAAAAGGCACCAAGTGGCCGACATGCATATGTCCCGAACTTGGGCCACGGCCCGTATACAAATAGAAAGATTTGCCTTGCTCCTTAAGTGTTAGAATGGTATGGAGATCGCGATGGGAAACGAACAAACCGCGTCTAATTAGATGATGCACAGGCTTGCCAGTGATTTTCTCGAAGCGTGCCATAAGCTCGTCATCGATTTTACTGCAGCCAAAGCGTTCTGCAAACGTGTCAAATTAAACTTAGTTAGTTTATCTCTGTATGAGAGTGCAGAATTTTCTCACTCCCTACTTATTAGCTTCTCATAATCAACGCCAGAGTCGTTGGTGCTTGTGACATTCCACGGATCCACGACATCCACATCAGCCGTTGCCTCATTTGTTGTTGTTACCGCTGCTACATCTTCCTGTTTGCCATTCAATGTCAGGGCATCGACGCCTTCAACAACCGCTTCCTTGGTATCAGTCATAATAGTTTCGTTTATATTATTTTGTAATTAAATGCTAGTTGCCTTTCACATGTGCAACGAAATAAGCTCCGAAAATGTTTTGAGCTTTTACCACATCACATAGCTGAATGACATAAACTTTCAGAAGCTGGCGTTGCCACATAGTTGTTGTTCAACTAGAAATGGGTACGTGTCGAAATGACGAATCACGAAAAATAAACACGAACACGTCGTGCTGATCGTAGTATTAATTTTGTTTATTACACTTTTCAATGCAATTCAATAATGAAATCACTACAATTAATTATTGTATTACCATTGCAGTTGAACGACGGAGAGCAATACTTCTGTATACTTATTACGGTAGTCCTGTATAAGACTTTTGCTCTAACTTGCAAATTCAAAAGTTCCAATTGGAGCTTTTTAGTTTTCAAAGTTAGCAAATATTTTGTTTTTGTTTTTCAGTCGCCCGCCGTATCTCGGAAAAGAAGCACGAATAAACGGAGGAAGTGTTTGGTGTATTCGTAGCCTGTGCATTTAAATTGAATTAATTCCAAAACAGGAAGAGCAAATACATCTTTCTACAAATTTTTGACCTTTTTTGTAGTCCCCAAGCAGGTAATTTCATACATACATATAATTATAATTTAGCGGTGACCTCATATACAAAACTTAAGCATTTGTACATATGTATGTATGTATGTATGTATATGTATAATCTTTTGAATAAATTAAACTTTTAGCGACGACATGTACATAATATCTTTTGTTGTAATTGTTGTTGTGATGATGCAAACAATTTCTCCGCATTATGTGGAAATTGAATTAATTGAAATGATTTGCCGCATACAGTTAAATCGGACGATAGCAAGAAAGACAGCAAGCAAAAAAAAAAAAATGTAAAGGTGAAATAGAAGTCATTCCATACGTTGTGCACGCACACAATGATACTCGGGCACACACCAACACATGAAGTCAAACACGCTGTAGGGAAATGCAGCAATAATCTTTAAAGGTTCTAATTGTTGTAAACTTTCCAATCGAGTGTTATCGCTAAAAAATATTATTCACATATGTACATAGAATATAGAATTGTATACATACATACATACATATGTGTGTATGATGCGTGAATTCATGGTGGCGCGAAATTGCGGCATTGGATGAGTAATCTGAGAACTCTCAAAGTGATAATCTTTGCCGGCATTTCTGTATTGTTCATTTCGTCAACTTGCAAAAGGTTAACAAGGTAAATAAACGTCATTTGATAATACGGTAAACGTCCTTCGCGGGACAAGTTCAAGGGCAAAGGCTCACTAACCGGTTATTTGAAAAGCGCTTTCACTTTCACTGTAAAAACCACTGACACACAAGCTTATCTGTGTGTTTTTATTTACGTACATATGTATGTATGTCTATATCTGCAGAATATTTCCCCTCCGTCTATCTTCTTTTTAGATAAAAGCTTTATCGCGAGAGAATAAGCTTTTCTCCTTATTGCACGCTTTTCATGCGTGCCCGAATCACCCCCGCAATCCTGTATCAACTCACGCGCTTGCATAATGAGCCATGTGAGAGATAGAGGAAAAGAGAGAGCGTTTTTTTCAAGGTCAGCTGCAGACGCTGTATTAACAATCTTTCAAAAGGGTATTTAAATTTTTAAGAAGACGACAAAATATTTCCCATAATGCTATTTTCTGACAAATCCACCCTATTAGATCAACAGGATTTTATACATTTGGTATAGCAACAATGGATTTTGTTGTTTGTTGGTTGATCTAAAATTACTGGAGATCTACTGATTGTAGTGTTGATTGAACTGATCGGTCAAAACGTGAATTCACAAGAGTATATAAAAATGATCAAGACATGTGTTTTGCTTTTTAGCCGGCTGATAAGCAAACAGCTGACGATCAAAATTTGTTTATGCGAACCCCTCACTTGACAAATCATTGAACTCTCTCTAGATGTTTCTTCTGTATCAACCGGCTAATATTTTCAAAGCTTTGGATCAAACTTTTTTGAGTTGGTTTTTTAGGGGTGGCCTGTTGCTGGTTCGCTCTTTTGGCTCAAAGAGAGAGAGAGAGAAATAGAGAGCGAGAGTCTGCCTTTGTTATATCCGTTGGCTGCTTTTACCGACTTTTGGTTCGACAAATTTTCCACTGTTTGTTCTCTGCCATTCGTTGACTTTGTGTCGTTCTCGCGGTTTGGTTGGTTACAGCTAGAAAAAAAAAAGGAAAAAATTTTCACAAATCGGAAAAATTTTGGCGATTCTACGTTGTTTAGCTTCTCGTTTAGTGTGTGTTCATAAATTAACTCAATTTCGACATTTCCAAATCAATAAATTTCGAGGCAACAAAATGGTCAACGTTTCCATTTACGATGAGGCACCCAAACTGAAGGTATGAGCCTCAAGCCCCCCCACAGTTACCCCCGAATCCAGTGTCAGTGTCAATGTCGTAGCTGGTCCATAAAGATATACATATGTGTATGTGTAGATATAATTAACAATTTACTGCCTTGGGCTATCAGTAGAGAAAAGGGTTGTAAAATATAAAACGTTTATGAAATTAAAATTATGCAACTTTTTCGCTTACGCTGTAGATGCAGCTACAAAAGTTCTTCCGACGTCCTCTCGACGTATTTGGCTTGTAAAACTGACCTTCGGTCGCATTGCAGTGCAGCCGATGTGAGATTTTTATTTCGTCTGCAAGGCGCTCAGTATATAATGGTACGGCTCTCTCACTCTCTCTCTGTTGCTCTGTCTCTATCTGTCTGTCTGCCTCAGCCCCCAGAGAAATACTCTCAATTTTCACCCACTTTTGTTTATTCAAAGCTTCAATTATCGATACAACAATAAACCGTTAGCAATAACTTTATATATTTTGTGGCTTCTGCTTCCTTGGCGACGTTTATTTAATTATGTATATTTTACTCCCTTTTTGTTTCCCCCGCAGCCCAACGAAGTACCGCAAAATATGGCAGCCGGAGCTGATACCCAACTGGAGCATATGTGCCGCCTTCAGTTCGATTCACCAGTGCCCCATGTCCGTTTATCGGGTATTGTGTGCACCATTGGACCTGCCTCTCGCAGTGTCGATATGTTGGAAAAGATGATGGCCACCGGCATGAATATTGCCCGCATGAACTTCTCTCATGGATCGCATGAGTATCATGCTGAAACTGTAGCTAACGTCCGTCAGGCCGTTAAGAACTATTCGGCCAAACTTGGTTACGAGCACCCTGTGGCCATTGCTCTCGACACCAAGGGACCCGAGATTCGTACTGGTCTGATTGGAGGAAGTGGCACAGCTGAGATTGAGTTGAAGAAGGGAGAGACCATCAAATTGTCGACTAATAAGGTAAATATATAAAATTAATACATAGTTATTTTCCCTAAAATGATTATATAATTTCAATTATATTTAATATAATTAGGATTACCTAGAGAAAGGCTCGCTGGAAGTAGTCTATGTCGATTACGAAAACATTGTGAATGTTGTTAAGCCCGGTAATCGAGTATTCGTTGATGACGGTCTCATCTCGCTAGTTGTGCGTGATGTGTCCAAGGACACCATCACTTGTGAAGTGGAAAACGGCGGTTCCTTGGGATCCCGCAAGGGTGTTAATTTGCCCGGTGTGCCTGTAGATTTGCCAGCTGTATCCGAGAAGGACAAGTCCGATTTGCAATTTGGAGTGGAACAGGATGTAGATATGGTATTTGCTTCCTTCATCCGCAATGCTGCTGCTCTTGCTGAGATCCGCAAGGTATTGGGCGAGAAGGGCAAGAACATCAAGATCATCTCGAAAATTGAGAACCAACAAGGCATGCATAACCTGGATGAGATCATCGAAGCTGGCGATGGCATTATGGTGGCTCGGGGTGATTTGGGTATCGAAATTCCCGCTGAAAAGGTATTCCTCGCCCAAAAGGCAATGATTGCTCGGTGCAACAAGGCTGGAAAGCCTGTGATTTGCGCTACCCAAATGTTGGAGTCTATGGTTAAGAAGCCACGTCCCACACGTGCTGAAATCTCCGATGTGGCCAATGCCGTACTTGATGGCGCCGACTGTGTGATGTTGTCCGGTGAGACAGCCAAGGGCGAGTACCCACTGGAGTGTGTCTTGACAATGGCCAAGACTTGCAAAGAAGCTGAGGCAGCTCTTTGGCATCAAAATCTGTTTGCTGATTTGGTGCGCAGTGCAAGCACTTTGGATGCGGCTCATGCTGCCGCCATTGCTGCTGTGGAGGCTGCCAACAAGGCAAAGGCTGCCGCTATTGTTGTAATCACTACCAGCGGCAAGTCCGCTTTCCAAGTGAGCAAATACCGCCCACGTTGTCCCATCATTGCGGTGACTCGCTTCCCCCAGACGGCACGTCAAGCCCATCTGTACCGTGGCTTGGTGCCCCTCATCTACAAGGGTAAATAATTTAACTAGCAATACCGAACTGAAAATGATTAAATATCTGATATTTGATTTTAGAACCCGCCCTTGGTGATTGGCTAAAGGATGTCGATGTTCGCGTCCAATTCGGTCTGCAGGTTGGAAAGAAGAATGGCTTCATCAAGACAGGGGACTCTGTGGTCATTGTAACAGGATGGAAACAGGGTTCCGGCTTCACCAACACCATTCGTATTGTGTAAGTAAAAAAATAAACAAGTAGCCGATTGAGTTTTACCCTTTTCAATTGATTCTTCTAGGACCGTTGAATAAATATTGCCGCTATTTGAAGTACCTCTGTGTCGCAGCATTTGCAGCGTCGCGTTGAATACTGTTATTGAAAGTTAATTTATTATATATATCGGAAATCGAAATTGGATATGTGAATCCGTTGTCCGGTTTGCCGGTCACGAAACCGCACATACATGCACACAAATATAATTTATCATTGTTAAATATAGTGTTCTGAAAAAGAAATAATAAAACTACCATATATACATATAAAATAATAATGTCGTAAAATAATCTTGTATATAGCATATTTAAATTATCTATTCAGACAGATTTTTAATAGTTTACAACTTTTACTTGTGCCTCGAAAGATCCCAATTGATATCGTGATCCATTTATTTGACGTGAAACACCAAAAACATATCTTTTTAATAATGAAATTATTGTATTTTAATTTAATAGTGGAAGGAGCAATTTTTTAACTATATGACAACTAAAATAATAAGTAATTGCTTTACAATTATTTGACAGTTAAAATTCTGACTTGCTTCAACTTTATATGTTAAGTATTCCCTTTTCAATTCTAACGACAGGTTACGTTCTATAGACAAAAACATGAACATTTCTTAAGTTTTATTTTATATTATATCATCCACATAGACTTTTCTTTACTAATATAATAATTATTTACATTTTTTTTCTAAAGCAAGCTAAACAGTGACCACAAAATGTATCCGCCAACACAGAAGAGGAAAATCTGCAATAGTCGATGCATGATCAGAAATCTGTTGGGATAAAAAAAATTATTTTCAAAGTCGATTGCACTTCCATTTAAATACAAACCGTGATAATAGTTTCTGAGACTTCTGCAGGGATTCAGGTGTTATGGGTTCCTTGATTAAATATGTACGAATTCCGCGTAGCGACTTATCCGTGAAATCATCCCAGTCAATAGATGGCAAATCAAAGTTGAATAAGCGCTGATCCTCAACTGACATGGACTTCCACAGTTGATTTGTATTATTATTGCTGAACCGCCAAAATGTTGTTAAGAACCTATGGAGAGAAATCATGGTCGCGTGAATCTTTGGATACGCTTTGACCAAACGCGGTTTCCGTCCGGTCAAGCAAAGGAGCGAGTCAAAGATATATCCAGGAATAGTGTGGTAGAAGAAGGCAACCAACTGAAAAATCCAGGGAGTCGCAATGGAGAGACAGAATGGATACCAAATCATCTTGGTCGATGGATATGTATATCCATGCTTACGAACCATATTATTAAATTTACCAGCAAGAGCATAATTATTATTACTTGGTGTCAAATTAAAAATTGGTGGTGTAGTCGCTATCGAATTTTTAGCTCTTTCCCAGACAGCGGTCAGAGCTAGATTGGCACAATAATCGACCGGCGTAAAGGAGACTGGAACATTTACATCGTGCAGAGCTGTGCGCAAAACACCCATGCCAATGCCGTATATATATCCAATAGGTCCGTAGAAATTATCAATATAACCTGGGACCGGTTCCTTGTACGATGGCATAACTAATATAGCAGTAAAGATGTTGGTTTATTTTATTAGTAATATTTGGCATAACTTACTAAAAGTTGGTCGAAAGATTGCTACAGGTAATGGTTCACTTTCCTCTAGTATCAAATTTTCGGCCAGTGCCTTCGTGTACGTATAAGTATTGGGATACTTTCCCATCAGCGCGGGTTCCATGTTGTCCAAAACCTCATTACTTATCTCCTGGCTTAGACTAAGGACTTTTCCAGCACTACAAGTTAAATTATCTGGGTAAAACTTCTCCTCCGTATAAACCTCCACACAGTTAGAAAAGGCTGTAGATATGTGTAAGAAGGCCACCAGTTGGGGCATTGTTTTGGCAATCTGTAGCATTAGACGAGTGCTTCGTGTGTTGATGGCCAAGGCCACATGTAGTTTCTCATCAAATCGAACAGTAGCAGCGGAATGAATGACAATTTGTACATTCTTGGATAAAGTTTGCCGATCCTCATCGCTTATGCCCAGATCCGGTTCAAGGCAATCGCCAGCGATGGGCGACACGCGGTCCAGCACATTTTTTTTCGATTCTAATAACACTTTAAATACCTTTCGAGAATTTATTTGTTATACTCTTTAACCGATTGTTGATTTTGTTAAAGTCGTAGTTACTTACTGGATCCTTTATCCATGAATCAATACGTTCCTTTACATTTTGTCCGCGTTTGTTTCTGACTAGCATATATATGCGATTCACATCCGTCGCTCGTAACAGTTTCTCAATAATGACTAAAATGCGAGAAGTTGCTTTAAACTAAATTGTAATTCCTTTTTGGTTGTTTTTCAGTACCTTTTCCTAAAAATCCTGTTCCTCCGGTTAGGAAAACTGTTTTATTTTTATAAAATTTTTGAATTTCCGTTTCCATTTTTTTAAAAATTCGGACGTGCTATTCGACTACCAAGAGTGTTGTTCAAGCTTAGACAATTTGGGTTCAATATTTATTGAAAAATTTGAATGCAGTATGTAATTCAAAAGTTCGTCATTAAAATGGAATCAATTAGAAAGTTCAAATGCATAATTGATTTATTCGACTTAGTGTTAGGTAATATAAATAAAGATTTATGAACGCAGATGTATAAACACCCTTACAATCGTCCTGATATCATTCTTATTTCTCATATTAAAATTTACAAAATATCAGATACTATCTTATCGAAGACGATACACCGAGACATACACATATGTACATACATTTGTTTATCATTTTAAAGAAATATGTAAAGCAATATTAGAATCAATAATTGTAATACTCTTTCAAGACCTTCGTCAACATACATCTACATAAGTATGTACATATGTATGTATGTATATAAATATTGCGCAAAGGGAATGCTTGTATACTTGGATAATTTAACACGAAACTGCATAATTTAAATGTGATCTATGGTAGGGTTGTAAATTACACTTTTACCATTAGTAAGATAAATCATTTCTGTGTTTTTGAAAATTTCCGTACATGTGTACATATACCTCCTAGATAATACATTTTGGCAATATGATTCGGTGTGCCAAATGTAAATAACATAACTTTAACCTGGAAGTTACAGGTTTAGTTATTCTTTTTTTAAGTTTAAAAAGAGATTAAGAAGATATATAAATGTGTACTCAATATAATTTTTCCATTCAATTAATTTATTTTCCCTCACCACAAAATCAATTCATTTATACAATTTTTCTAAAAAAATTTTAACAGTGAACACAAGATGTATCCGACAAGACAGCAGAGGAAAATCTGCAATAGTCGATGTATGATCAGAAATCTGTTGGGATAAAAAAAATTATTTTCAAAATCGATTGCACTTCCATTTAAATACAAACCGTGATAATAGTTTCTGAGACTTCTGCTGAGATTCAGGTGTTATGGGTTCCTTCATTAAATATGTACGAATTCCGCGTAGCAACTTATCCGTGAAATCATCCAAGTCAATAGATGGCAAATCAAAGTTGAATAAGCGCTGGTCCTCAACAGACATGGACTTCCACAGTTGATTTGTATTATTATTGCTGAACCGCCAAAATGTTGTTAAGAACCTATGGAGAGAAATCATGGTCGCGTGAATCTTTGGATACGCTTTGACCAAACGCGGTTTCCGTCCGGTCAAGCAAAGGAGTGAGTCAAAGATATATCCAGGAATAGTGTGGTAGAAGAAGGCAACCAATTGAAAAAGCCAGGGAGTCGCAATGGAGAGACAGAATGGATACCAAATCATCTTAGTCGATGGATATGTATATCCATATTTTCGGAGCAAATCATTAAATTCACCCGAAGTTACATAATTACTTTCACTCGGTGTCAAATTAAAAATTGGTGGTGTCTTGAGAATCGAATTTCTGGCTCTTTCCCAGACAGCGGTCAGAGCTAGATTGGCACAATAATCAACCGGCGTAAAGGAGGCTGGAACATTTACATCGAACAGAGCTGTGCGCAAAACACCCATGGCAATGCCGTATATATATCCAATAGGTCCGTAGAAGTTATCAATATAACCTGGGACCGGTTCCTTGTACGATGGCATAACTAATATAGCAGTAAAGATGTTGGTTTATTTTATTAGTAATATTTGGCATAACTTACTAAAAGTTGGTCGAAAGATTGCTACAGGTAATGGTTCACTTTCATCTAGTATCAAATTTTCGGCCAGTGCCTTTGTGTACGTATAAGTATTGGGATACTTTCCCATCAGCGCGGGTTCCATGTTGTCCAAAACCTCATTACTTATCTCCTGGCTTAGACTAAGGACTTTTCCAGCACTACAAGTTAAATTATCTGGGTAAAACTTCTCCTCCGTATAAACCTCCACACAGTTAGAAAAGGCTGTAGATATGTGTAAGAAGGCCACCAGTTGGGGCATTGTTTTGGCAATCTGTAGCATTAGACGAGTGCTTCGTGTGTTGATGGCCAAGGCCACATGTAGTTTATCATCAAATCGAACAGTAGCAGCGGAATGAATGACAATTTGTACATTCTTGGATAAAGTTTGCCGATCCTCATCGCTTATGCCCAGATCCGGTTCAAGGCAATCACCAGCGACGGGCGACACGCGGTCCAGCACATTTTTTTTCGATTCTAATAACACTTTAAATACCTTTCGAGAGTTTATTTGTTATACTCTTCAACCGATTGTTGATTTTGTTAAAGTCGTAGTTACTTACTGGATCCTTTATCCATGAATCAATACGTTCCTTTACATTTTGTCCGCGTTTGTTTCTGACTAGCATATATATGCGATTTACATCCGTCGCCCGTAACAGTTTCTCAATAATGACTAAAATGCGAGAAGTTGCTTTAAACTACATTGCAATTCCTTTTTGTGTGTTTTTGAGTACCTTTTCCTAAAAATCCTGTTCCTCCGGTTAGGAAAACTGTTTTATTTTTATAAAATTTTTGAATTTCCGTTTCCATTTTTTTAAAAATTCGGACGTGCTATTCGACTACCAAGAGTGTTGTTCAAGCTTAGACAATTTGGGTTCAATATTTATTGAAAAATTTGAATGCAGTATGAAATTCAAAAGTTCGGTATAAAAATGGAATCAAACAAAAAGTTCAAATGCATAATAGATTTATTCGACTTAGTGTTAGGTAATTTATAAACAAAGATTTTTGAACGCAGATGTATAAACACCCTTACAATCGTCCTGATATCATTCCTAATTCTCATATTAAAATTTACAAAATATCAGATACTATCATTTCTTATACATGTATATGTATGTATGTACATTGGTTTATCATTTTCAATAAATATGTAAACCAATATGAGAATAATTGATATCGGTAAAGCTTTGTAATACTCTTACATGAAACTGCATTATTCAAATGTAATCTACGGCAGGGTTAGAGAGAGAAAAAGCGGACCGGGGGTATATTAAACTTTTACATATTACATTGAAACCGTTGGTAAGATAAATCATTTCTGGTTTTTTGAAAATTTCCGTACATATGTACATTTTGGCAATATGATTCGTTTATTACAGGATTAGTTATTCTTTTTTTTAGTTTAAAAACAGATTCAGGAGATTAAAGGGTGTTTTTTTTACGAGTTGGCGACCGATTTAAAAGCTGTCAAGTGATTTATTCTCAGTTTGGTTTTACAATTCATTATGAGTAGACTCACGCCTGAACAACGGCTGCAAATTGTGCAATTTTATTTCGAAAATAATAGTTCCGTGCGGAATACGTATCGCGCACTAACTCCATTTTATTTGTTTAGCGATGAAGCGCACTTCTGGTTGAATGGCTACGTCAACAAACAAAACTGCCACATTTGGAGTGAAGCTAATCCTCAAGTGTATATCGAAACACCGTTACATTCAGAAAAACTGACTGTTTGGTGCGGTTTATGGGCTCCGTACTTTCTCAAAATCGATGATGGCAAGAACGAACAATCCATGATTACTAACTTTTTCATTCCTGAATTAAACAATCATGATGTCCAGGATCTTGTTATTCAATAAGACGGTCCAACATGTCACACAGCTCGTGCTACAATCAATTTATTAAAAGACACGTTTCACGTTTGGGACCTGTAAATTGGCATCCATGATCTTGTGACCTTACACCGTTAGACTATTTTCTGTAGGGCTATGTAAAGTCATTGCAGATAAGCTACAAACGCTTGACTATTTGGAAGACAACATTCGCCGTGTTATTGCCGATATACGGCCACCAATGTTGGAAAAAGTCAACGAAAATTGGGCGTCCAGATTATACTATATCCGAGCCAGCCGTGGCAGTCATATGCCAGAAATCATATTTAAAATGTAATGCCACAAGATTATCTTTCGAATAAAAAAAAATCATGTCCATCGAATAATCCGTCGTTGTTTTATTGTAATTTAAAGTTCTATACCACTATAAAAAAAACAACCGTTATAAACGTTGTAGCATGTTCACATATCGAATACTCACTGTACTCAGTGAATATAAGTAAATACTAATACAAACACATTGTAGCACTTAGTTACAATATGTATTATTGTTCAAATACATTTTCGGTAACGTAACCAACCATGGGTGCATTGTACTGGACAAAGCTGAGTCGGCATATTTAACACGCGCGACGGCTCTGTCACCAAGTGAACATGACACCTCCTCTCTTTCATTTATACATAAGCAGACCGCTCTCTCTGCCGGCGTCACTGGCAGCGGAACTACGTGATCTTTAGCTGTACAACATAATTGTTATAGAATTAAGAATCATCAATAAAGACAACTTAAAACAGAAAGACTTAAACTCTTCTTCTTAATAAAAACAACTCGTCGAACATTTCATTACATGGCGACCGTGACAGGACGGTAAATGTGCAGTTGTGCTCAACTGGGCCCGGAGGCAAAAAGAGAAGCACCCAGGCAAGATCAAGGAAGGAGGGACAATCTATGAAAAGGAAACAAACGAAAAAAAAAAAACTGAATGAGTAGAGAGAGAGAGAGTTATGGCAAATAGAGGTGGGGTGCAGAAAAAAATTAAGAAAAGAATAGCACACATAAAGTGGCTATTATATGCGAATAAAGAACAACCACCTTGGGCAACTGCCCAAAAATTACAAGAAGAACTTGACTTCTTAAAGTCAAGCCTCAAACAGAAAAAGCCAATAACTCTCGCTCACTCAGATTCAAACATAATAAAAACAACTAATTGTAACACTCAAACTCCTCCTCCACCCAAAGAACTACCAACGAAGCCCAAAGAGTGCCCCATAGACTGCCTTGGATCACTGGAAAGTGTGTATTGCCTTTTTCGGGTCTAGAACCCTCACAAGCATTCCTTTATATGGACGATTTAATTGTTGTTGGGTGTTCAGAAAAACAAATGATAAAAAATCTACAAGATGTTTTTGAACTTTGTAGAAAATATAATCTCAAATTACATCCAGAAAAATGCATCTTTCTCATGCACGAAGTGACATTCCTTGGTCACAAGTGTACGGACAAAGGAATATTACCAGATGACATCATGAATTATCCAGTCCCACATGATGCGGATAGCGCAAGACGTTTTATTGCATTTTGCAATCACTATAGACGCTTCATAAAAACTTCGCCGATCATTCACGGCATATAACAAGATTATGTGAAAAGAATGTTTATTTCCAATGGACAGATCAATGCCAGAAGGCATTCCAATATCTAAAAGACAAGCTAATAGAACCAACTCTATTACAATATCCAGATTTTAACAAAGAATTTTGCATAATCACTGATGCAAGCAAACAAGCATGTGGAGCGGTTTTAACTCAAAACCACAATGGACACCAACTACCAATAGCATATGCATCGAGAGCATTCACGAAAGGTGAAAGCAATAAGAGCACTACGGAACAAGAATTAGCAGCTATTCATTGGGCGATAGTATATTTTAGTCCGTACATCTATGGAAAACACTTTGTATTTAAAACTGACCACAGACCACTTACATACCTATTTTCGATGGTTAATCCAAGTTCAAAATTAACAAGTATGCGACTAGAACTAGAGGAATATGATTTCACAGTAGAATACTTAAAGGGAAAATACAATTTTGTGACAGATGCCCTATCGCGGTTAACTATATCCGAACTAAAAGACATTCAAAATAAAGTCCTGAAAGTCACTACCAGGCAACAAAATAGACAAAATAATCTCTGGCCAGACAACAAAAAGGAAATTATGCTTAGGCAAGTTCCTAATATAGCTTCTAAGCCCAACGTACATGAAGTCATTTGCAATGATGAAGTACGCAAAGTAGTGACCTTGCACATAACAAATAATTTGTGTTTGTTTAAACATGGAAAAAAAGTTATAGCAAGAATTAACGTTGGCGATCTGTACACCAATGGAAACCTTGATTTAGATCAAAAAGAAGCCGGTATACTTGAGATCACTCAACTCAAATTGGCACCGAGTGAAAAGATTTTTGAAAATATTTCAATAGAATCTTTAAAAAAAATGGGCAATAAAAAATTAAAATCATTAAGAGTAGCGCTACTCCAACCGGTGACCATTATCAAAAAAGATAAAGATAAAGAAGCAATGATGTCTACATATCATGACGATCCTATACAAGGAGGTCATACTGGCATATCATAATTAAAATAAAGAGACACTATTATTGAAAAAACATGACTCGTCATGTAAAAGAGTACATACGTAAATGTCCAAAACCACACACAGATAACGGCAATGAATATGTAGTCACTTTAATATGTGATCTTACAAAATACTTAGTAGCCATTCCAGTTGCAAATAAAAACGCAAAAACAATCTCAAAAGCTATATTTGAATCTTTTATTCTAAAATATGGTCCAATGAAGACGTTCATTACGGACATGGGAACAGATTACAAAAATTCAATTATAAATGACTTGTGCAAATATTTAAAAATAGACAATATAACGTCCACAGCACACCACCACCAGACAGTAGGAACAATAGAAAGAAGTCATAGAACTTTTAACGAGTATATTCGTTCCTACATATCAATTGATAAAACAGATTGGGATGTATGGTTAACATATTTTGTTTACTGTTTCAACACCACACCATCTATGGCACATAATTACTGTCCATATGAACTAGTATACGGCAAACAATCCAATTTGCCGAAACATTTTAATAGCATAGATACAATGGATCCACTCTATAATATAGACGATTACGCCAAGGAGGTTAAGTTTAGATTAGAAACAGCTTATAAAAGAGCTCGAATATTTTTGGAAAAAAACAAAGCTAAGCAAAAAACATATTATGATAGGAATACTAAAGATTTAAGCATAGAAGTAGGAGACCAAGTGTTATTAAAGAATGAAACGGGTCATAAATTAGAAGATAAATATTTAGGACCATTTGAGGTAATAGAAATAGGAGTTAATGATAACATTTTAATTAGAGATTGTAAAAAAAAAAAGAACAACAAGTTCATAAGGATAGATTAAAAATATATATAAACTAAACGTTTCATGAAACAGGGTAAATATATAAAAAAAATTTTCTTATTATCATCAATATATATACATATATATATCATCAAACAAAAAAAATTTTATTACTTATCTCTTTTCTATATACAAGTAACTAGACTAAGAAAATAACTTCATATAATTACGTTATTTTTCTAAAAAAAAGGGAGATGTAGCATGTTCACATATCGAATACTCACTGTACTCAGTGAATATAAGTATGTAAATACTAATACAAACACATTGTAGCACTTAGTTACAATATGTATTATTGTTCAAATGCATTTTCGGTAACGTAACCAACCATGGGTGCATTCTACTGGACAAAGCTGAGTCGGCATATTTAACACGCGCGACGGCTCTGTCACCAAGTGAACATGACACCTCCTCTCTTTCATTTATACATAAGCAGACCGCTCTCTCTGCCGGCGTCACTGGCAGCGGAACTACGTGGTCTTTAGCTGTACAACATAATTGTTATAGAATTAAGAATCATCAATAAAGACAACTTAAAACAGAAAGACTTAAACTCGTCTTCTTAATAAAAACAACTCGTCGAACATTTCATTACAACGTGTTCTCAATATATATTTTTCCATTCAATTAATTTATTTTCCCTCACCACAAAATCGATTCATTTACACAATTTTCTAAAAAAAGTTTAACAGTGACCACAAAATGTATCCGACAACGCAGCAGAGGAAAATCTGCAATAGTCGATGTATGATCAGAAATCTGTTGGGATGAAAAAAATTATTTTCAAAATCGATTGCACTTCCATTTAAATACAAACCGTGATAATAGTTTCTGAGACTTCTGCAGGGATTCAGGTGTTATGGGTTCCTTGATTAAATATGTACGAATTCCGCGTAGCGACTTATCCGTGAAATCATCCCAGTCAATAGATGGCAAATCAAAGTTGAATAAGCGCTGATCCTCAACTGACATGGACTTCCACAGTTGATTTGTATTATTATTGCTGAACCGCCAAAATGTTGTTAAGAACCTATGGAGAGAAATCATGGTCGCGTGAATCTTTGGATACGCTTTGACCAAACGCGGTTTCCGTCCGGTCAAGCAAAGGAGTGAGTCAAAGATATATCCAGGAATAGTGTGGTAGAAGAAGGCAACCAATTGAAAAAGCCAGGGAGTCGCAATGGAGAGACAGAATGGATACCAAATCATCTTGGTCGATGGATATGTATATCCATGCTTACGAACCATATTATTAAATTTACCAGCAAGAGCATAATTATTATTACTTGGTGTCAAATTAAAAATTGGTGGTGTAGTCGCTATCGAATTTTTAGCTCTTTCCCAGACAGCGGTCAGAGCTAGATTGGCACAATAATCGACCGGCGTAAAGGAGACTGGAACATTTACATCGTGCAGAGCTGTGCGCAAAACACCCATGCCAATGCCGTATATATATCCAATAGGTCCGTAGAAGTTATCAATATAACCTGGGACCGGTTCCTTGTACGATGGCATAACTAATATAGCAGTAAAGATGTTGGTTTATTTTATTAGTAATATTTGGCATAACTTACTAAAAGTTGGTCGAAAGATTGCTACAGGTAATGGTTCACTTTCATCTAGTATCAAATTTTCGGCCAGTGCCTTCGTGTACGTATAAGTATTGGGATACTTTCCCATCAGCGCGGGTTCCATGTTGTCCAAAACCTCATTACTTATCTCCTGGCTTAGACTAAGGACTTTTCCAGCACTACAAGTTAAATTATCTGGGTAAAACTTCTCCTCTGTATAAACCTCCACACAGTTAGAAAAGGCTGTAGATATGTGTAAGAAGGCCACCAGTTGGGGCATTGTTTTGGCAATCTGTAGCATTAGACGAGTGCTTCGTGTGTTGATGGCCAAGGCCACATGTAGTTTCTCATCAAATCGAACAGTAGCAGCGGAATGAATGACAATTTGTACATTCTTGGATAAAGTTTGCCGATCCTCATCGCTTATGCCCAGATCCGGTTCAAGGCAATCGCCAGCGATGGGCGACACGCGGTCCAGCACATTTTTTTTCGATTCTAATAAAACTTTAAATACCTTTCGAGAGTTTATTTGTTATACTCTTTAACCGATTGTTGATTTTGTTAAAGTCGTAGTTACTTACTGGATCCTTTATCCATGAATCAATACGTTCCTTTACATTTTGTCCGCGTTTGTTTCTGACTAGCATATATATGCGATTTACATCCGTCGCTCGTAACAGTTTCTCAATAATGACTAAAATGCGAGAAGTTGCTTTAAACTACATTGCAATTCCTTTTTGTGTGTTTTTGAGTACCTTTTCCTAAAAATCCCGTTCCTCCGGTTAGGAAAACTGTTTTATTTTTATAAAATTTTTGAATTTCCGTTTCCATTTTCTTAAAATTTCGGACGTGCTATTCGACTACCAAGAGTGTTGCTTAAGCTTTGACTATTTTATCCAATATTTATAGAAATATCTGAGTTCAGTATTTAATTCAAAAGCTCACCGTTGAAAATAAATTTAAAAAAGTTCAAGTGCATGACTGATTTATTCGACTTGAAGTTGATTTATAACAAAAGATTTAAGAAAGCAGAGGTCTAAACACCCTTACAATTGTCCTATTATCAATGCTATTGTTCCTTTAAAAACATATGCACAGCGGAAAAGATATTTCACAGCATTTTATTTATTTATAGCAGCTTGCAGAATGCGATACGGAGATGTATATTATTATTGAGAAATGTGTTCTATTAACAAGTATGTATAAATATAAATATAATTTTATGATACGCTTTTATGACCATCGTCTAGATATATGTATATAAATGAATTTAACATTAAACTGAATAATTTAATCGAAATTGTAATATATGACTGAATGACTGTGCCGTAAGGAGAAAAGCTGAAATTTTTGCTAACATTACAGTCACGATTTCAACCAAATTCCGGTAATCTAAGTGGATATTAGAAGGATATTCACACCAATTTTGGTATTGTTGATGCTTTTGGAAGGCTATTACCTAGGTCGTTTTTTACGAATGCAATGAACATGATATTCTCGTTTAATTAATGCAAGGCCTAATTGAATAATTTAAACGTAATTAATCGAAAATGAATGAATGGTGCTGGTAAATGCACCGACCTTAGTTCACCCTGTAATAAAGCTTACAGTTTTCTATACCGTTAAACATTTAAATAAACTTGATAAGTGTTATTGCACCATCCATTAAATCAATTCGTGTCTACTTAATTTAATGTTTTCATCGCCATACACAGAGTTCAATGTTCATTAGCCATTATTTGAGTATCTCATGTGATTTTAAAAGTTACCGCGTTGTGGCTTTTGCTCATTCTGCGTGAGCCAAAGATGCTTTCCCTTGTTATCGATAATTCAAAACAATGATGCTCAGTGTTGAAAAATGCGCGAGTCGTCTGTTGTTTGTTGGCCAAATAATAATAATAATAAAAAACAGTTAACAACAACAACAATGTGCAATCTTTGATAAAATGAGTTTCTCTGAGAATACCTCTGACTCGGACTGGTAGGTATACGAATGAGAAGTCCAATCCAAACTTTTTGTCAATGTATTACCTTCTAACTTGTAGGAAAGACGGCAATGGTAAAGTGGATCGACGTAATAGCATCCATAACAACAATAAAAATAAACCTAAATATGTACAGAAATTCTGTACCAAATGGTTAAATGTATTCCACCCGTGGTTGCGACGCTCTACTGAAGATCCTGAAAAGCCTTTCTGTAAGGCTTGTCTATGCAGACTCGACTCCAACCGCTGTCACCTAGTACGCCATGAACGTACAACTAAGCATAAGCGAAATCTGGAAGCCTACATTATTAAAGGAGAAGGGGCTACTCGAAAGGAACTTGTGAAGAGTGTGAGGCAGGAAAAAAGTAAATACTATCAGCAAAGGAAGCGTATCTTGCCGGAGCTCCGAAAGAAGGAGGAACCACCAATAGAGATTAAAGTGTCCGCAAAAAAGGAAGAACTACAAATTCCTGAAGAGCATTATGATATATTAATATCAGAAACAAATCACCAGCTGGAAGATACACCACCAGAAGTAGTATCCGAAGATGTTACATCTAATCTGCAAACAATGGATATTGTACAAAAACAAAGAAATTCACCCGCCTTTCATATAACTACCACTAAATCGAGTCAGGATGGCATCAAACTCCTTAAGCAAATCCATCAGGACAAAAACGAGCTAATGGATTCTTTTCGAGAATTAATGGGCAACCAATCTGGTTATCATCATTCAACAACAGTCAAGGAGAAGAACAATGTAGATCTTTTTTTCGAAAGCGTTAGTTCCAGTGTCAAAGCTCTGACACCCAAACTAATAGCAGAGGCCAAAATGCGAGTATCTCAGTTAATATGCGAACTGGAACTACGCTGTCTGACCGAAAGTACTAGTACAAATGATGATGGCAATGATGTTTCAATTTTCAAGCCAGTTGTGACGATAGCTAAACAACCGCAACCACATTATGGCGGACCAAGCTAAAATGTTAAATACTGGAAATTAAGTAAATTAAATCAAGTCGTAATAATGTATTTTGGATTGGATAAATAAGCATCCTGCGCAAATCATATTTGCCAAGTTAATTTAAAATATGTACTATATTAAGGAATACTGTTGTTGAGAAGAAGATTAATATTGAAAAACTATTCAAACTTCCACAAAGTTATCAGAGGTGTTGAACTGAAAGCACTGAAGGTGTTTTAATATGAAGGATTCGAATAAAAATCTAAGCAATCCAATCATCCTAACATAATTTTAGGAAGCAGGCCAAGACTTACGACCAATTACAGATGTCAGGGCTCTAAATAATGTGTGTTCCTTTAGAGTTAGAATGAATTAAACAATTCTACAAAATTTCGGAAATATTTAAATTCCATTTCTTCAAAGAAAAAACAAATTCCGTTTCGGCTCTAAATTAAAAGTTAACTAACACCACTTTGAGGAGATGAAGAGTCGTAAAGTATGCATTATTGGAGCAGAGGGATGGTAGGTGAAATTATTTTTGAATTCGAAATATAATAAACAACGACTTGCCAACACATTAGGGGATCTGCATTGGCCACTGCCGTTGGCAACAATGCCTTAACAGGAGAATTTGATTCCCGTGTTCACATTTATGTCTATGATGAGTTGGTCCGTTACAATTACTTGTCCGAGGTGATGAATGATCAGCATGAGAACATAAAATACTTACCTGGTATAAAACTGCCTGAGAATTTGGTAAGCCTTAGAGCCGGCTATCTTTAAATTGGCTTTTCGTTTACTCCCTTATCTCTGTGTTCTCATAGATTGCTGTTAATGATCTATTGGAAGCTGCACAAAACGCCGATATTTTAATATTTGCCACACCACAGAGCTTTGTGAAACCTTATTGCAATATTTTGGAACGGAAAGTAAAGAGCACTGCATTTGCAGTCTCTATGATAAAGGGCCTGGACCATATTAAGGATGGCGAAATTGGCCTCATCTCGCAAACTATCAGCAACCAACTGAAAATACCCTGCTACTCCATGATGTGTGCCAACAGTGCAATGGAAATGGCACAGGGTAAACTCTGCGAGATTACCATTGGCTGTAACAATGAAGAACACGCCCGCGTGATGACCACAGTTTTTCAGACCGATAACTGCAAGGTGGTGGTTAGCAACGATGTGCATGGAGTGGAGTTGTGCGGCACACTTAAGGATATCATAGCTTTGGGGGCTGGTTTCATAGATGGCCTGCGGTTGGGGGACAATGCTCGCGTGGCTGCCCTTCATCTTGGACTGAAAGAGATGATGCGTTTTGTTAAAACCTTCTATCCAACCACAAAGATGTCCACTTTCTTTGAGAGCTGTGGCGTGGCAAATTCAGTGGCGTCTTCTTATTGTGAGTTCTATTGTAAAAATATTTTGATATTCAATCTCAAAAAATTATTCACGCAGGCGATAAAAATGTGACATTAGCCAAAAACTTTGTTACTTCCGGGAAGACTGTACCGGAAATTGAGGCAAACCTCTTGAGCGGACGAAAGCTATTGGGCCCATTGGTGGCCAATGAGGTATATGCATTTTTGAAAAAAGAAAATATGTTGGAGAAGTAAGTTGTTTATTGGTGTGTAAAGAACTGAAATTAATCCATGTTGCTATCCATAGATTCCCTTTGTTTGTGATTATACACAAGATCTGCCAAAACGAAGTGTCAGCAATAGAAATTATAAATGTCTTGCGCAAACATCCAGATTTAAGGTAAGCACAAGAATGCCGATTAGTTGAAGTACTTAATTATTATGCATCTCCACCAGCACCACGTCGATCTCTGACATTATGGATAACGAACAGCACATGGTATTTAAAAATACAGCTAAGTTAATGCCCAACACTATTCCGGAGCCATTATCTTTGGAACCGATTAAAACTGGATCAATCGAAGGTGAATTTTTTTCAGAGGATCACGAGAATTGGAAACCGTTCTATCAGTATTTTACGGCGAAAGAAGCTATGCGAAAAACGGAGCAGGCTAATATTCCCACACCATCCGAAGAGCCCAAACAATTCATTCTGGAGCCATCCGCCAGTGAAGCAGAACCTTTCAAAATCGAATGCAAAGACAAAAAACGGAATATTTCTCTCATTTTAGAAGAAATCGACATCGATGCCGCAAAGCCCATTGTAGCATGCGGAACATCCAATTCATCTACACACAGTGATTTTCGAATTGTTAGCAAAAGTTTAAGCACCAACAAGAAAGGAGGAGCTCCATTTGATCTTCCTAGCAGGTCTAAGAATTCTGATTTTGCGACCGGTAAGCATAGTACACCAAGTGATGAAGATGTTGATGCCTTTGACTTAAGTACCAAGACGAAGATGGACGATTGGATGATAGACAATGCCTGGCTATCGGATCAGTTGCCGCCCTCTATTATGGGCAAGAAAGGAAGACCAACCCGATTCAAAAGTGATCAGAGTGAACTACTACAGCAAGATATGCTGCAAGAGATGGAAGATCATTTAACACCAAAGGGGACAGATATGTTTTCAGTTCTAGATGAGTCTGTTGTGGATCACATTAAAGATGAACCTGAGGCGAAATCTAAAGAAGTACCTCTAACCCAAGAGGACAAGTGGTCTTCTTTCGAAAGTACTCATGACTATCGACCAACACCCGAAGCTATTAGTTCACTTGACGAAGAATTGTTAGATCTGGAACCTAAACAACCACAAGAAAATGTCCCAATGGCACTTTCAGATTGTCAGAAAAGTTTAGATAAACCACTTAGAAAAGATATGGATGATAATTCGATAATAGACAATGCCTGGCTATCGGATCAGTTGCCGCCCTCTATTATGGGCAAGAAAGAAAGACCAACCCGATTCAGAATCGATGAGCATGAACTACTGCAGAAAGATATGGCGGAAGAGATGACAAAGCATTCAAAACCTAAGGGTGCTACACTTCAAACATTAAATTTTAATTCGCAGGATAAAGACCAAAAAGGGACAGATACGTTTGCAGTTCTAGATGAGTCTGTTGTGGATTTGATGGAGGATGACATTAAAAATGAACCTGAGGCGAAATCTAAAGAATTACCTCTAACCCAAGAGGACAAGTGGTCTTCTTTTGAAAGTATTCAAGACTATCGACCAACACCCGAAGCTATTAGTTCACTTGACGAAAAATTGTTACATCTGGAACCTAAACAACCACAAGAAAATGTCCCAATCGCAATTTCGGATTCTCAGAAAAGTTCAGATAAACCACCTATGGATATGATCAACGATAAAGATGCTAAGTTTAGGACAGATTTAAAAGAACTTGAATTGGAGATTGAAAATTTGTCCAATACAATGCATCTAAAGGAGACGGAGTTTTTACAACAGGAGTTAGAAAAGCTACATCAAGAGAACTCGCCCATTAATTTAAATGTAAGGCTTAGTGATGAAAAACCCGTGAATTTGGAAGTGTTAATGGAGGAACTAGGACAACATAACAATGTTGAAGCCGAATATCACTCATCAGACGACACGACACAGAAATATTTCAAAACTACTGTCGACGAATCGACATTAAAGACTGCCGCGGAGCCGGATAAAATGTCGGAGCCCTTTGAAGAATCCTCTCCATCCGTTACCCAAAAATTTGACGAAAAGTCAAATAAGTATGAAGCAAAACATTTACTCTTTGAGTCTGAAGATTTTGCACAAAGCGACCAAATAAAAATGCAATTGAAAGACAAATCGTATGACAATACCATACAAACAACTAATAAGTTGGAACCTCCGGAAAACGAATCAGAGCAACCTTTTGCGGAGTCTTTACAAGCGGAGTCTTACACATCACATCGGTTTCAAGATAAATCACATGATCAAGAAGAGAAACATTTTTCAACAGATCTTGAAGACGTTCGGCAGATGGAAATGGAAATGGACAACTCGGCTCAGTACACGGAATTCTTGGTTCCCAATGATAATGATAACTTCGAAATTCAAAAGTCCGATTGGAATGAAAGGCATATGAACTCGGTGCAGCCGAATTTTCAGTTGTCGCAGTTCGAGTCTAAAGAGCAAAATCGATTCGAAGAAAAACCCCATACTGAAAACTTGCAGTTGGAAGACAAATTAACTCAAAATACAGAATATTTAACTACCAATTTTCATGATAAGAATTCTCCAGACACTGAACCTTTAGATGTATCGGTGAGAACGGTTGAGCCCCAAACGGAATCCACATCACATGAAGAATTTGAGCTTGATGAGAGATTCTTTAATCAAGGGAAACTTTTAGCCTCAGAGCTTGACGACGATCACCCAATAGATGAGATTCAGTTTGAAGAAAAGTCAACTCACAATCCTGAACATTTTATCGACGAGGACTCATCCCATAAACGTGTAATAGCCGAGAGTAAAGAAGATGATAAGTTAATTACATGGCTGAGCAATTACACTAAAGAAAAGACTATGGACAAAAATATTAGTCAGAGCTTAGATGAGAATAACCTATCATCCCAGAACTTTGAGAAAAGAGAGGAGAAGGAGTACGAATGGGACTGGCTGCACAACAACGAAAAGATCGAAGATGACGACGTCATTGATGAACGTCATTCAGAATTCTATATAAAGCAATATCGTTCAGAAATCAACAATGAAGCAGATCGAAATAAAGATCCAGAACGTATCCATGAGATGAATGAAAGTAAAGTTGGACATCCCAAAACGCCTGCTGCACCCAAGCCAACCGAACCAAAAGAAGCGACACCAATCCATTTCACTCAGCCACGATCGGTTCCGCCACCATCGCCCCAAACGCATCCATTGTCTCCTCAACAGCGGCAGCCTATTCGCAAAGACGTGCCCATTTCTGATACAGATGAGTTGCTTTCCGTGACCGAAGAAGAACTACCAGATGCATATAGAGACGAAAAAATATTTTCAATCGCCGAGGCTCCTAACACGATGAATTCAGCTGAGATACTTTCCACCATTGAAGATGAAGAGGCACTACTTGAAAAAAATAGTGGAGAAAGAATATATTCATTGGCTGAGGCTCCTACCACTATGGATGCAGCCGGGATACTTTCCACCATTGAAGTACCAGACAAATATAAAGGAGAAAAAAATTATTCAATGGCTGAAGCTCCTACCAGGACGAATTCAGCTGAGATACTTTTCACCGCCGAAGAGGAAGAGGAATTGCCTGAAAAATATAGTGGAGAAAGAATATATTCAATGGCTGAGGATCCTACCAGGATGAATGCAGCTGAGATACTTTTCACAAATGAAGAGGAACTACCAGACAAAGACAAAGGAGAAATAAAATATTCATTGTCTGAGGCCCCTACCAGGTCGAATGCTGCTGAGATACTTTTAACCACCGAAGAGAATGAGGAACTACCTGAAAAATATAGTGGAGAAAAGAAACATTCAATGGCTGAGGCTACTACCATGATGAAAACATCTGAGGCTCTTTTCAACACTGAAGTGGAACTTCCAGACCAAGATATGGGAGAAAGTAAACATTCAATGGCTGAGACTCCTACAAGGACAAATGCTGCTGAGATACTTTCCACCAAAAAAGGAGGAGAATCAAAATATTCCCAGTCGGCAGTTCCAGCCGAGATATATACTGCTGATAACAGATCTTCCCGGTATGGCACTAAACACCCAAGTATTACCTCGCGAGAGTCACAAAAAAAGAGTGACAAAAGAGAAAACCGTCGAGAAAAGAAATCTCCAAAGGCTCGTACTGTAAGAAAAGAGCCAACGAAAGTCAATCATGAAGTACAATCTCGTGATGTCAGTAAAAGCATATTACCAGTTAACAACACACAGCCGGATGTCTCACGGCCTTCTGCTACTGTGACGAAATCAAATCAGACTTTAAACAACTCAGCAGCAGAACAGGCTAAGATGGAACACGATGCTCGTATAAGTAAGCACAAGGAAACTCGAATTGCTCGTGTCACTAGAAAACTCAAGGGCATTATGAGCAGAGGCCAAAGACAATCGGCGGACCTGAGCGTCTCAAATTCCCAATCCAAAGACGGAAAGATACGTCCCAAGTCTTCCTCGAATGCCAAAAAGCCGCCGCCATTCCCAAAGTTGAATGAAAGCAAAAATAATGTGAGTGGACTTCGTCGCAGACTACCAGTAAAGCCACCTTTTACTCCACCACTCAATCCCCGTGTACGTATACCACAACCACCTTTTGATGGACGGGAACGCGAATACCACACCATGACAAGAAGCTATCGATCGCCACCAGATTTGACAAAATTGCATTCATTGCCAATTGCTCAACAATCTTCGGCTTCCACAATTGACCAGTTCCCTAAATCACAGTTAAAGCAGATATCAACATTAAATATTACTGGGTTACCTCAAGTTCGTGGAAGTCTTTGGTTTCAAATACCAAAGTGTGTCCCGCGATCACCCTCGTTGGCTAAGATTGTTTCTGTTCTTCAACTGGGATTATTAGCAAAGTTCCTGACGTGCTATAAGCTGAGTGAAAACAGTAAAAATAACTGAAATTTGATACTCAGTTTTATAAATTTACAACTTTAGTTTTCACTCCGCAGAGACTCTTTTAATAAACACTCGACATATATTTATTATAGTAAATAATAGTATAGTTTTTTCTTTGAGCTATATCCATAGATACTCCTTTAATGTCCTTCGCTGAAATATTTGTCTCGCTTCCAGTGACTGTAGTGGCCGAAAATTATTGACCAAAGGACTACCGCGTCGATCTCGGAGCTGCCAGAATTTGGGCAGCTCTTGATGGGAAATCGGTAGCACTTCGGCAAAGATATGCCACAGAACAGCCGGAGAGCAAGGTGGCGTGGTAAGTGAGCCCTTATAGGCGTAAAAATTGCCCCTATCCAAGGTTCCTAGCAACGAACCTAGTGTTAGTAGAGCTGCTGGTGTGTATGTGCTATTAAACTCTGTTAAATGCAACAATGACCCGAATATCTCATTTAAACCAGGTTGATAATACGAATGGCTTGTCTGAAAATCATTAACGTTTAAACTATGTAGAGGATTAGATCCAATGAAAGCATTTTCACTTACCCGAACCACTTTAAAAAGCACGGCCAATACAGATAGCCCATCGCTGTAATTACGTGCCTCTTCCACAGTGGCATACTTTGTATTTCGATGAACAATATGCATCTCCAGATCATAGCGTCTTCCGTTAATCAGATGTTCTGATCCCTTGGATTGGGACGATCCCCAATGAAAATGAACTGCAATGGCCTCATAAAAATCCCGCAGAAGACCTCCGGTGACATATGGCCGTTCTCCAAACACCGTTGTAGGCACACTGAATTCAACTGTTAAATAATAAAAATAATCAAAAGTTCAAACAATATATAATGTATTATGTTTACTACCTGTGTGTCCATTATTCATAATACTTAAAAGCTGATCAAAAGGCTCATCGTATCGACCCAAATATAAAGGTGGCAATCCAATTGGTATTACCTTGTTTCCACTGATGGCAATCGGCGATTGCTCTGTTCCCCCACAATGGGGATAAGCATATTGCCACTGATCGGGTGCATCGTAGGTAAAACGACGATTTTGTGGAGAAAAATCTAAAATAATTAAATAACTTTCATGTAGTATGTATGTATGTGTATGTAAAAGAGTACAAAAAATAGTTATGTAAGTTGCAACAAATGGGCCAAGACTTAACAGATGGTGCGTATACGTATTTTCTCTATTGTTTCAGTTTATGTGACAATGGCTGATTGGTGATTAGACCATTTATTTCCACAATAGACTTGTCGTACGGCACCATTCCCAAAGTAAACTCTTTCTTTAAATGATAGATAATTGCTATTTACATTGTTCCAGAGTACGCAGAGTCTTATATAAGGGCCAACGGACAATTACCGTAAGTGCGGCATCATATTCATCTCCGACTTTAAAATTGAAGCGCTCATTGGTTTTCATGGAGCATTTGTGCATGCAAATTTAATTAATGTTATTATTTACAAGCCACTGATATTGTTTGCTTTCCATTAGACGACAACAACGAATACGGCGATGCTGAGACTATTTTTGACAGCTTTATGGGCGACGAGTGTGACACATGAGAGTTCAGATTGGAGATGGATCATAAATTCTCAAAAAACTGTAAAAAGTAAAATAACTACGCAATCGTTTCCCTCTATCATGTTCATGCAGAAGGGCCCTCAATGCTACAGCGGTTCGTTTTTGGTGACTGTGTCTCAATATCAAGGAAACCCTCCGTTGAAAATTCAAAATATGATTGACAATCGGTTACATCAACATTCTTTTGATACACTTGGTTGATTTGCAGATACATTTGTATCTTTTTACCAATCATATTTGATTTGTGGTTTAAGTACTAATACCCACTTGTAACAAATGGCAACAGAAATAGAAAACGTTGATAGAAGTCATCGAATGCCGGAAAATGCATTTTCCACCTGTCACGCACAAAAAAACAAACGAACAAGATTCACGCACGCTGCTCTGCAGACTAAACGAAAAACATCTTCGGCTTAAACCTTTATACCCCATGGTACCGGTCCAAAAGGGCCCCTAATTGTCGAACGCTCGACGAAGCAGCATTAGTTCACTGAAGATTTAATCACTGTATTAAATAATATCCAACTTTGCCTACACTACATGTGCAAATACATAAAATTGCCTACCAAAATGGTTTTAAACTTGTTTAAAGGGAAAATCTTAAAGTGAATGCCATTGCAACTAGCAGTTGCCCCTAAACATTAATAAATATATATATATGCATTCTGCTTCTATTTAATTTGATCTTTTGCTGTGACATAGTTTAAGCTGGTCTTAAATTTTTTTTAAATGCAGCTGCAGGTCCTTGAGTCAAAATGTTGTTTACAAATCTTACAATGTTAAGTAAAAGCACTTAATTTTTGCGTGGGATCTTTTTAGCATATATATGTAGTAATAAATAAATGTAGTTCTAGGGAAAATCCGGATATATAAATGAATTTGGATTAAATTAGGAACGGATCTATATACTTTATTGATGGAACCACCTGTCCCACCTTAAACAATTTCGGAATTTAGACTACACATGTGTTCCAATTTATTATTCCAAAATATTATAAATAATCGAATGAGTTCCTTTTAAGTGTAACTTAAATTTTAACAAGATGTATGGTTGTAACGGTTTTCTAGCTCACAGCTGACCTATAATCAAAATACATACATATATAAATATACAGGTGGGACAGCTGAAAGCTGTTTCAATCTCAGCTGATGTAAATGGCTCAAATGTATTTTTGATAGATCCGACAGTCTTACAAAACTTGAACAACTCAACAGACATATTTTATACATTCACTCTCAGTTGGCTAAAATACTGACAACAACAAAAAATTTATACATTTTAATCATTGTGTGTGTTGAAACTAAGAAAATTCCAAATTGCGCTCTTTGATTTAATATTGATTTTCCCCTCAAAAACACAAAACAGATGCAGCTGAGCATCGTATGTCAGCTGAGGACGCGTTGGTGCTGTAGAGTCAACGCTGTGGAGAACAAATTCATACAGAATCCATTAATACGAATTTAATAAGGGCAAGCGGATAATTCAGCATCAGACGAAAATGGTTTTCCTCAAACTTTTAAAAAACAAACTGTAACGTATACACCAAAATCAACTTGGAAAGAAACTTAAACAAAACGTTAAAACATAATAACAATACAACGCTATACAACAACAACAACAATCATGCGTGAGCTTAGGAAGCCGTAAGTACCGGGACAAGGGAACGGGAACTGGCTAGGTCTTCCCTCGCGTATGTTGATTAGAATGTGCAGAGAATTAAATATATCTTTATACGAATATATACAATACATAAATATAAATATATGTATGTAGGCACTCAGTTGAGTAATAACAATAGCGTGGATATAGCAAATGCAATAACAATAAAGTAACCAGATATTTGGGTTAACTTTAGCTACGCCGTAGTTTTTGTACCCTTTGCTAATTTGTATATTCATCTAATTTTTCAGTAAATTTTTGCAATTTTGTTTTAAATTTTAATACATAGTCTTCCGATTGTTAATCGTGACAGATTAGGAATTTACTGTGTAGTATGTATATGTTTTTTTAAATATAGTCAATAATGTGTACCTTTCGGAAATCTACATATTCACTTTTGGCAGAGTATAATAACAACAAGCTGAGCTTGATTAAGAATGAGCCGAGCAAAACACAGACACAGAAATCAAAGCAGTGAGTGAAAGAGAAGCGAAACAAAGCTTAAGTCAAAACGTGGGCTACTGTCTGCATGTGAGATACAATCGCTCAAGTAGATATACATACATACATACGTTCATATATACAGATGTACATATGTATGTAGATACAAAGATACAATTATTTTTCGCTTTTTGTTTTGCTATGTGAGCGCGCATTTTTCTCGTTACACTACCAAAAAATATTTGTGGAATGTGCGTTCCAAAAACGACTAATTCTTGTCGCATGTGTTTGGGCAGACACAATAGTTTTTTTTTTTGGCTTGAAATGGACACTGCTACAGACAGACAGCAGACACAACATATTTGCGAAGGTGAAGGTGAACACATAAGTTTTTTTTTAGTCTTACAAATATGAATACCGTTAAGTAGGTAAATTGAGAAAACAAGTTTTAAAATCTGAAACGCAGGAACAAACAATATATAAAATTGTTACACTTACATACATATGTACATAGTTGGCATATATTCTGAATTTATAAATATTTAATACCCTTTTAGTAATTGAAACTCTTATCTCTCCCTTTATTAGTTCCCAGTTTAGGATGAAAACCAATCGTTTGGTTGTAATTCGTCATGGCGAGAGTGAGTTCAATCTGGAGAACAAATTCTGCGGCTGGCACGATGTTCCGCTCAGTAGCAATGGTAATTTTAAAAATAATTTGAAAGGACAAAAAGTATCTAATTAATGAATGGTCTATTCTAGGAGTCGAAGAGGCTTGCAAAATATCCGCCGAATCATTGATCAAAGCTAAAATGGAATTCGATGAAGTCTACACTTCTGTATTGTCCCGTTCACGAAAAACTGCTGATATTATTTTGTCCCAAATGAAAATGGCCTATGTACCCGTGAAGAGCGATTGGCGGTTGTGTGAGCGACACTATGGTAATCTCACTGGGTATAATAAACGTTATATTGCCGATCGTTTTGGTGAGGAACAAGTGCAGGCCTGGCGACGCGGCTACGATGGATTACCGCCCCCAATTCAGTCTGACAATCGATATTTCTATTCCATTTGCAACAATCCCATCTTTAATGATGTACCGGCCGGAGAATTCCCAAGAACCGAATCACTGCGTATGTGTGTAGATAGAGTGAAACCAGTCTGGGATAATATCTTAACTGAAGTGCTAAAGGGTACTCGTATAATGATCTGTATCCATGGAACAGTGGCCCGCGCCTTAATCAAGCATATTGAAGGTGGGTCACACGCAATGAAAATTTCTACCTCTGTAAAAATTTCAAATATTCCATGTATTATTTTATTTTCCTTTAGGAATTTCTGAGAAGGATATCCAAAAAGTCAACATACCCAATAGTGTGCCTCGTGTGTATGAGTATGATTTAAAGACTGGCAAGTTATTGGGAGGCGCCATCTACCTTGGTGATCCGGAATATGTAAAAAAAAAGATAGAACAGGTTGCGTCTATTGGAAAGTAATATACGAATCAAAAGTCAATTTGAGTTTTCTATGAATTTACATATATATATATATATATACAAAATACATTTAGGTTTTACACACATATATACAAAACCATATCTACGTTAACATAGAAATGTATTTATACATGTTTTGGACCAATTAAGTCAAAATGATAAGTGCATAATTTTGAAAATAAACTGTATAAATTATCCTAGGAATTTTTTATATAACCTATTAATAATACTTAAAAAGTACTCTTGCCACTTTTAAGAATCTTCCATTCACAGATTGCTTTTGCAAAATTCAGACCTTTCGTTAACAAATATCGGAAACTTCTTTGCAATTTCAAGTTTTAGACGATTGTTTTGTTTATTAAATCAAAATTTGACTTACAGTTAAAAGTTATACATAGAACTATTTCTCGTAGTAAGTCATGATTAATATTAATTATTTTAAAAATATTAAATGCCTACAATAATACTTTTTGTTTGGTTCTGCCTTCGTTTAAAACCAAGCTCAGTAGTAGGTCTGCTCATTATAGATCGGACTCAGACTGTTGGGCAAAATGTAGATATCCTCTGGACGGCCATTGAACACAAATGGACGTTTCAGAGAGGTGAGTTTTGAGTCCTGCTGCGGGACTGGTAGTGATGCTAGACCAAAAGTTTGTTGAGTGGATCCATAGTTAGGACCCGGTGCAATGGGTCTATAAGGATTGCTAGGTGTAGGCGGACGTATACCAAATCCCCCTACTGTACCACTAAGGCCAGATGTGAACTGTGCAAGATCGTTGGCTGGGCTGTTCATTTGATAAATTCCTGAAGGTTTTCCATTGGCCAAGAAATTCACAGGCAAATTAAATACAGAGCCGAATGTAGAAAACGATGGCATTGGCTGATAAGTTAGCAATGGCGAGAAGCCGGTGCCAAAGCCCCCTGGTGCCATATTTGGAACAAACATATACGGTGTAGGTGGCAGACGAACATAGTAGATGGGTGAGTTGCGGGATTGTGGCGAATGTCCTACACTTGGACGGCGACCACCAGCTGCACGAGACATAACTACATCGTCCAATTCATTGGTGGCACCAGGATATGAAGGATAGAACATATCTGGAGCTATGTAGAGTGGAACAGGAATGAGAACGGGCTGGGCATAACCAATAAAGGGAAGCATCTTAGGCATTGGCAGGGCTGATGTTGCAGGTGTCCGATGCTGTTGAATGCTATCATAGGGATTTACAGATGTCATAAAGGTACTCCAGGCTGGTAGCCGTGAATCCTGTTTAAGTTCCTGCAACATTTGATAGGGATCATGATCTTCCTCATCTTCACTTTTTATTTCCTGTTGCTGTTCGGTTAAAATCTCTGGATCATGGACATATGGCTGTGATTGCACCTGCTGCTGTTGTTGCTGTTGCTGCGTCGTTGTCATCGTTTGACCTGGCTTCTGCTGATGCTGTACTTGTTTCTTCACCATCTGGGAGAGATTTGCCGCTTTGGAAATGACCAGCAACTGCTCTAACAAGAGCAGGGTCACAACAACGCTCCAAATGTGCATAGCTGTCTATAAAAAATGGAAATGATAATTAAGCAAAATCTCTCTCGCCGATACGCTAATTCTCAACTAGGCAATTAGATCTTGTTCACGTTCCAATTGTACAGTTTATGAAAATTCACCTATGTAAATGATTAAACCATTATGAGACCTTCACAAAAATACTTTTACATAATTTATTTAAAATATTAAAGTACCAAGAGATCAATCAAGGTAAAGGTATATGTGAAATAAATTGACATTAAATGAAACTAAAATTAAGCACAATGTCAATAATATCGCTCGGCAATGTATCGTATGTATGTACATATTATGTATACAATTTATTTTTTTTGCACTTAACAATTTTTGGTTGCATGTAACAACTTTTTCTTACTTTGTATCACCTTTGCTTCAATAAGAATATAAATATATGTATATGTATACTTGGAATGCAGGATCCAACACCTAAAAATGACGCCACACACTCCACACGCGCTGATGTTGATCTAAAAATGACTGTAAGCGCGCCAAGAATCTAGGCTTTATATATTGTGGCCAAGAGTCTAAGAAAAGAAAGACCTGTTGACGTTGCCGGTAGCCAGTCGTAAGTGTGCAGAACTTGAAAAAAAAAATGAAAGAAAAAGCAAAAAAAGAAAACAAAATGAAGAAGTAAAATGAAAATAAAAACGTTGTCCGCTCTATGCTTTGTTTGCATTAGCCAAGCATTTCTTATTATTCCATTCTGATGTGTAGAGATTTTGAAGCTTTGGTTAAGACAAAGTGATAAATCGGCTAATTGCTGGCAGCATAAACGCCGGCTTAATTAGCCTCAAATGTCAATGGCCCTGCCACTAGTTGCACCGCTGCAAGTGGCAATTTCACATTTTCGACATGCACATGCACAATTGTTGCAAATGTAGCAGCAGCAGAAAAAAGCGAGCAATGTTAATTACCCTCAAGTGTCTTAGGGTCTTCTCCATAACGAGCGCCCTTAGCCACATACATATACATATGTTCGTATGTATGTGTGTAACGCCCGCGATTAGGCATTATAATTTATATTATAACTGCAACAGAGATAGGAGTTGCCCTCATTAGTCAATGATATCCAGAATGGCAATCTGGGCCCAGCAGCTGCTCCAAAGATCTGCCCTACCCACTTAATTGGCCGTAATTGTGCGATTGCATCTACATGCATTCTAAGTGTGTATCTGTATTGCCTTAGATAACTATTATGTAATGCGACTCATAACCAGGCACCACAGTGTTTAATCGATATGGTCACCGATAGCATTTTTTGCAATATATACATAAATTTAATATTTTAAAAATTTTCCAAAAGTTTTATAATGTTCCACATGGACTTACTAACTAAACCAAATTGTAATATAAACTTTTCGTTATTATATACAAAAAAAAATTTCACATTTGTGAATATCTACTGTACATGCTTCGATCATAAGGAGGAGCACTAGAAGTCAAGTCGATCCAAAACAAACTAGCAAGGGTTTGCGTAATTATGTTGATTTTGTAGAAGAAGAGTTAAACTACTTGTGATGCAGATCTGGAATAGCAAAAGCATCCGTTCTCAGGCGTTATTATTAATTCTAATACATATAAATAAATTGTTTATTTGTCAAAGCCAACGGGCGTTGGTGTAGGCGCCGGCGATGAGATTAGGGCAATAATAAATTACGCAGCTAATTAAGAGTCAGTTGCAACTGCAACAGCAACTACCACGCAGATGCAAAAGATACAGATACAAGTTGCAGATTGTCGTCAGTAAAAACGAAAAGGAGCAGTAGCGGCAGTAACAGCAACGGCAGCAACTGCCGCAACAACAAACAACAACACGACTACAATAATGAACGTTTGGTTTATAATAAAGCCAAGCAGGGCCAAAGCTTTACCAAGAGATTCTTTTTGGCCGATGCCAACGTAATTAGCCTTGGAATGTCCTTGTGCAATCACTTGCCCCATCCCGCCAGCTTAACCATTTGTAGACGCTAAATATAAAACGCGCGTGCCTTTGGATCATCAAATCCAAGCTGGGTTTGCTCGTGGTCAATTCCCTAACGAAGCCAATGCGACACATTGGTATCGGTGTCGCTGTCGGCATTCTGAACGTGTGTGCTAAAGAGTTCAATAGCACCAAGAAGCTTCTTGTGATGCGATAATATTTTGCCTTAACAAATGAAATAGCATATCCGAATTTCTAAAAACAACAGAGAAGTAATATTAGTTAAAATTAAATAAAATTGTGGTGACGAGAAAAATATACACACTTTTCGTTTCCACTTCCATTTTTAACGATATAAAAAATTTCAAAGTTAACTTCACAAGGCTCTTATTTAATCCAGTGGTTCCAGTACATTTTCTTTTATTTACCAGATTTTTTTGCCAGTTTAAAAATCCGAGCAGCCAAAATTTTGAACCTGTAAAAATTTTCAAAAATCTGGTCGAAGTTTATATGTATGTATGTATGTATGTATGTATGTACATATATATGTAGATATATTTTTTTTAAATCAGAAAAAATTTCACTGAATTGGAGCATTGGAAGTTGCTTTGAAAAATATGTCTGTTTGACACACAGAATTATTTTAGGCTTTCAGTTGGGAGTCCTTTAGGAGTCTTATATGAGTGACGCCGCTAGTTTTCGTAGTAAAAAAAAAACTACATTAAAAATTTAAAACCTTGAGTAAAAATACAAGGCAAATAAAAATTTATAAAACTAAAAATTTATAAAAACTAAAAATTTAAAAATTTTATAAAATTTTATTTTATTTATTTTTATTTTTAATTCAACTATATAAATGAAAGTTTTGAGTGATTTCTTCTAAAATGCCTGCCTTTTATTGATATAAAAGTCTATGCTTGCGTTCAATTTAAAATTATCCAAAGAAGCTAATGGGAAGGTAATCAAAAAATCTAAGGTAAACCACTTTTATTTTTACACCAAACAATAAACAAAGACAGAACACAAAATCTGGGTCAGGAACAGCACGACTGCGTCTTGAATTTTAAATATCAAAAAACACTTGCGAGCATCGCGTTCCAGAATACGTTGGTAAACAAAAATATTCTATGTGCAAATATTTACGCATATTTTCACATTCTTAATTCAAGCATTCAACTGGATTAGAAAACCATAAATCCCAAGTGAAAAAGAGTTCAAGAATAAAAAAAAAACTATCATCTTTCCATAATAAAGCATCATTTAGGGTGAAAAACTCAAGTGGCAGTTAAGAGACAGCACCGCACGCGGCTACTTGGCTACTTTCTTTAACCGCAAACAATCATGTCAAGTGTATTCTATTTGTTTTAGTTCTCATTACTTATTTTCGTCATTTTTATTGACATAGTTATCAGGAAAATAAATTTTTATGTAGTTTGTGAATTAAAAAAAGAGATAAAGTATTTCCGGGAAGTCTGAAGGTCATTTGGTCCCAGCTTGAACATATGACGAGGTGGCCGAGTGGTTAAGGCGTTGGACTGCTAATCCAATGTGCTCTGCACGCGTGGGTTCGAATCCCATCCTCGTCGAAATGTCTTTTTATTATATAATTCATTCTTCATACATACACTGTTTTCCACAATTAAATTTAAATTTACTTTCTTCCCATGCAGAAGAGAGAGTAACAACAAAAAAAAGGGTCGTCGTCATATGGGGAAAAGTGGGCGTTGTTGGGGTTCTATTATATATATATATGTATATATATAATTAATTAATTTAATACGTATATTTAAGCTAATGTTGTAGCAGCTAATAAAAGCAAACAAAATGGGAAGAAGGGGTTTGGGGGGTGGCTTGAATTTTTAAATGTGCGCTCATTCACTCAGTGTAAGAAATTATTTTACTCTTAATTAGTTTTTGTGTTCAATTTAGTTTGATAAACAAGTGTTTGATTTAATTTTTGCAAATGATATTGATATTATTTAAATGTTTGTATACATTGATAGTTAATTTAGCCTTCCTCCGCCAATATTACAGATGTGTATTGCCTATATCTAATCTGAAATTGGTAATATCTATTGTGTGTTTGTACCATACATGCACGCATATCAATACACGTAGTCAAAGCATTACATAAAAGTCGAATTAAATGATGTGTTATAATATTCTCATATAACTATTATTCTTTATGTTAATTTTTATCCAAAAAGGATTAAAATTTACCAAAAATATTTAAATCATTTAGGTAGGGTGGGTTTCAAGCAACGTAAAGTTTTACTGCTTGCTGTTGATAACAATGTGCTCAACTGACTTATGACTACAAGATATGTAGCTCTGGCGGGACACAATGACGAGGTGGCCGAGAGGTTAAGGCGTTGGACTGCTAATCCAATGTGCTCTGCACGCGTGGGTTCGAATCCCATCCTCGTCGAGGGATTTTTTTTTCGTTTTTTTTTTTTTTACTTTATTAATATATATTTCTTTTGGTTTAATTAACATGGTTTTGAAAGTTTATTGTCAAAATAAGTCAAATCCCATTTTTTACCATTGTGCGTAGTAGAATCATTTTCGCGACGGCGAAAAAAGTTAATTAATTTCTGTGACGTATTTTTATTGTTTATTAACAAAAATAAAGATCACAGTTATAAAATAAACAAAAAAGAAACACTCGACGAGGATGGGATTCGAACCCACGCGTGCAGAGCACATTGGATTAGCAGTCCAACGCCATAACCACTCGGCCACCTCGTCATGTTCGCTAGTTTAGACCAATTGACCTTGGTGAGGCGTTTTTGGAATGTTCTATTAGAACTTCTTTTAGTAAACGTCATACATTTAAGTGTTAAATAAATGAAGATACAATTCGTGTATTTCTTATACAAAGAAAGCACAGAATTATGCGTTTTATTAAATATTTTTATTCAGTATTGTTTCAGTAAGCAGTGTTAACATGGAACTAGTTCATATTGTTGTGAGTTACTGATAAGATAAGATATGAAATGCTATATGCTATTAAAGCGTTTTCTAAAAGTAGCATACTCGAAATCTTCTGGAAAAAATTTTGCTTTAAATTAAAAAAAAAACTTAAATTTCTAATACAAAACCTTTGTTTATTGATTCAGATTAGTTGAAACGATTACGTCAATACTGCTTGGACTGCTTTCTGTCGTTAACAATGTGCACTAGTGCTCAGAATGAGGATAAAATTAGCGCTGCCGTTGCTCAATGACGAGGTGGCCGAGAGGTTAAGGCGTTGGACTGCTAATCCAATGTGCTCTGCACGCGTGGGTTCGAATCCCATCCTCGTCGTGTCGCTTTTTTATTTCTTTTTTATTTTTATTACTTAGTTTTAGAAATTAACAAAACATTAAGCTTGTACATATTTACTAAGTCTGTGAAACGAGCAGCTTTAAAAATGTGTTAACCTGTTTGCTACACAGCTTGCACTCGCTTTCTAAAGGAGAGAATAGATGCATATCTTTTTTCGATTGAAATTAAGTTTTTATGACCAAAACGATAATGGCCTTGGCCTGGCAAAGAGGCAATATAAACGAAATGAAATGAAAATAGATACATTGATAACAAGTTAAGTGTCGCCTCGACTGCATGCTGCGTTCAGGTGAACAAATTCTACAGAATAAAAGTTTATTGACTTGAGAGCCATGAAAAAGGGCTTACCAAAGAGTGTCAGAGCTGAAAGGGGACATTCATCCTCTTCCCCTCACCGTGACGGTTTCAAGGTCGAGCACACTAATGGCCATAATATAGTTGGCAAATCTATGGCCATAGGCGCAAAACAAAAAAAATATTCGCCAAATTAAAAGTCAATTGAAATAATGGTTGGACGGCCGACCAACCGACCGGGCACAATAAAAACCAGTCATGAGAGCAATTAACTTCATTTCAAATAATGATTTCTTTTTTTAACCATTTTGCCAACTAATTAATGCGTTTAATACAATTGCTTTTTGAATACTTAGAAATATTTCCTTTCTTTCATTTATTTGATTTAGTATTTTCTTCAATTATATAGAGTTTTCCTATTCGCTTCGCAGCCAACTAACTGGTTTTTCAATTAATAAAACATTATTTCGGTCAAAGTATTTTGACGGCTTTGGGACATGTTAAAATGTTCCTTTAGTCTGTTTCTCTAACTGTGAATGGCCGTAAAGAGAAATAATTAATATTTCAATGCGAGCGTTTGCTTCAATTAATATGCAATTGGAAAGTTTATATATTACAATGGGGGAGTTAGGTGGATAATAAACCTATTAACAGTTTTAAGAGCGCAAAATCGTTAACCACTCTCTCATGTGTAGGTGTTACTTACGGGGGACTTTCCCCTTACAAACGTACTATATACATACATACATACATACATATATAAGCAGGTTTACTTGTCCACAAGGTTCAAGTTCTCTTGAAAAGATTTTGCAGTCTCTTGACATCAATAACGATTCCAGTTAATAAGCTAAAACGCCCCCAATCATTTTACCCAAGCTTAACCTTTTCTTCTTACGGTCACTTGAGTTTATTTTTTTTTATACACTTAATAAGGATATATTCAATTTAACAAAAGATTTGTAACATTTAAAGTCGAACTTGACGATCAATATAATATGTTCTTGGTTAATATGTGTAAAAATTAGGGGCCCATGTTGGTTCTATAAATAAAATAAATCAGTAATAACATGTATATAATCTAAATCAATAATAACATAATCTATATGAAGATAAACTTGCAAGGGTATACAAATTTCGGCACACCTGTATTAACTGTCACCTGCGGTTTTTTTTTTGCACTTTCACAAAAAATGCACAAGCGTCGATGAGCAAATATTGAATTTTTGTGGCCAGTCTTTTTCTTTCGTTACACATTTTCTTTTGACTCGATCTGCAAATACTTTACTTTCGATGAAAGTCAACTGCAAATGACCCCAATACCAAGTCCAATACTTGGACTTATTTCAGATTTCTAACATTGCATAAGAGACAATGACAGGCCTATATCGAATGCAAAAGGCTAATATCCACATGCCAATAATCCAGATTAACTGCCAAAAGATATACGAGAAAAGGCCACCTCAGTTAAGTTTAAACAGTTTTATGGCAAACGAGTTTAATGAACTTGTGAATTTATCGACAATAAAAGATTTGCTATAATTAGGCAGTCTGTATAGTATGTATATAAAAATGATAAACATTTCAAACCGGCCGGCAATCGTTTTAAGAGTGACGTCGCCGTATACTAAAACAAATTTGAACTGTGGGTGTTCCCTCGGCTTGGCTGGCTCGGCTCGACTCGATTCGACTTGGCTCCACTGTCATTAATCTAACTGAATCTGAAATCTAAGCAGCTAATTAAAACGTTAGTCATGTAAATGGACTGAATCAGTTGAGTCTTTTAAAATAAAAATTCAGTAGTCGAACACGCAAGCGCCAAGCGCCAGTCAGCTACAGCTTTTGGTATGTGTCTGTGTGTGTGTGTCTCTGTCACTCACTTCCAGTCAGTTGTTGAGATGGAGTTGGAGTTCGGAAACTTTGCGTAGTTCTATCTTTGTTTCGATGCCTCGTGCTGGGATAATCATCTACCTATATTGCTTCCGTCAGCATTATAAATATTACTAGTAATAATTTCACAGATACACTTATCTCGACCAAGTTGAGATACAGATACTTGTCGTTTACAGCTTCTTCGTGATTTGTGTTGTCTAATTGTCAACAATTATGCCAGCTTCTTGTAAAAGATAGATGATGCGTGCAGTTTCACATAAATATATATATGTATATATGTATATATATATTTATATTTGTATAATTATATGTATCTGTCAGATACGCAATTTACTGGCGATAGTTGGCGCGCTTCAACACACAAATACACACACACACACAGAGACATTTGCTGGGGGTAATTGCCCATAAGGTGCTGTTGCTGTCATGCTTAATTAATATTTAAAGGTGTCTTGATAGTTATTGCTAGGTAAATATATTATCTGTATCTCGGCTGTCAAATACCATTTTCAGGTTATGTCATTGGTTTTTTTTGCCCCAAGAGTGGCAAAGACATTAAACTCTCTAAGCGGAGTTACTTTTCCTGGTTAAGATCGGGATGGGAAAGTACTTAAACAGTTGCATCATAAAAAATGTTTTTATATAATGCCAGCCCAAAGTTTATGACTTCCTAAAGCAATTGTTAATTATTTAAATCTTTCACTTTTACTTTACTTTGAAAGAGCGAAAGAAGGGCAACTCAAATGCTTTACAAGAATTTCAATATATGATGAAAATTTCAACTTGAAATATACAGCAAGTTTACAGGATTTTACTTAATTTAAACGTTTGAAAGATAAGTAAAGAAACTAAATTTAGATAGGAAATCTTATTTTTATATATAAACTTATTCTTGTTATTTAGAAATTATTAATATTATTATAATATATTGAAATACTAAATATTGGGTCAGTGTTTTTGCTTAACGCAAGGTTAACAGATATCACAAATTCGAACTGAGTGTTGTAGCCAACTTCAACACATCACGCAAATTGGTATTTAGAAAATAGCCTCAATAACGCCTGCAAGAGCCAATTAAATTAAAGACCAGAAAGAGATAGACTATCAAATCCCTTCAAGCGCCACACGCATGTGAGGATGTGGCGTGCTCTGATCTGTCAATAAAAAACAGTACTAACTACATATGCATAATATATATATATATATATATGTATGTATGTATGTATAGTGTGTAGGTTTAGGCCCTACCTCAACTGCCGCTTCGTGTTACCACCAGTAGCTTTTGTTGTCGTAGGTTCATTTGTAACTAATTTGTGCAGAAAATCGGAAAGACAAAAGACACGACACGTTGCTTAGTAGTCTGGCATCGTTAAGATGTAATTTAAGCTGACCAGCGAGTTGATATTGAATTTCCATGTCTGAATGACTTGAAGCTCTCAGTTAAGGTGATGAATCAATTCGGCCGGCTTGTTGAATTTGTCGAGCAAATGGTAAATAACAAAATGTAACAGTAAGCAGCAGTGCAATAGCAACAAAACTCCAACAATAAACTGAACAAATTTATGCATCACTCATTATTTCCAAAGATCATTTGCACAGAGTCAACTGGTTGTCCAGTTGGTAGTTTATTCAGTTAGAGACCTCACACAACAATAAAAAAAAAAAAATTGTGAGGGGCAGCAAGTGAACGCTGCTGTCTGACGTTGATGACGTCGTCAAGCCTAGCTTCGGTAGCCGGCTGAACTGAAGCTGAAGCTGAGACTGAGGCAGAAGCATAACAAACAAAAAAAAAGAAGAAAAATAAAAAAAAACATATTACAAACAGCTCGAAGATCTCATTTATTTGCCGCTCTTTGAGGCGTTCACAACGTGTTTAAAAAGAGAGCTCCTCCAAAAACAAAAAAAAAACGGACAACAAAAATTTGTCGGCTAAGCAGTGCAAATATTTTCAAAATTTCATTTAAAAAAATGTGTGAAAAACTTTAGTAAAATTATTTTCAATGCTTTAAAAGAAACGTGATTAAGTTGTATAAAATTAAACTAAAATAAACATTTTGAAAAACACTTTAATAAATATTCATAAATATATGAAAATTAATTACAAAACAAGCCAGCTGCGAGTTATTGCCATTTGCAGTGAGTGCAATTTAAATAAACAATTTGAAAATCATCTATGCAAATAGGAAAATTATCATTGTCAATTGGAGGCTTAAGTTGTTGGCTAGTTTGTTGCCTGAGTCTTTCGTTTCAAGGCAACAGTCGTTTTCACCTGTTCGCCACCACAATTAATCATATTTAATTTGACCTTGGAAAGGAAAACCAGAAACAAAAGAAGATAATTGAAACCAGTGAGTGGACAAATGAATTTCTAAAAAAAAAAAACAATTAAGTTTCTGTCGGAATAAAATTACAAGTCAATTGTAATGGAGTTCTTATAGCTCTAAGGTTTAACTTTAATCATATACTATATCATGCGGGCTGATAAAACAAAACTTTCGGCAATTTATTAGAATAATCAATTTTCTGATATTTTATTTATATTTGCGCCACATTTTGAGTTTGCCTTTGGGCATTTTTGAAAGCCAGATAAATAGAGTCCGATAAATTATTTGCATATTTGAACAACCTGTTCAAAGAGAAGGGGGCGAGGCTAGAACTTTACGCCCCCTATCAAAAAACAACAGAAGAAGATAATAAACAAGAAAAAAGTCATGTTAAGCATTTATCGCCTGTGTCGGGGTTGTCGTTTTTTTGTTTCTTCTTTTTTGCAATTGATTTTGCTACAAGTTTGTATGATGTTGTTGTTGCTGTTGTTTCTCTCACCAATTTTTTGATCAATTTATGTATCTATATGGTTTACTTGCTCATTAATCACTCAAGCGTTGAAATCTGCGCTCATTAGGGTAATTGCTCGGTTGGCGTCTGCGTTGACGCCAGCAACGCTGTCGCCGTCGATGTCGACGCTTTTGATTAGCGTGCATTAAATGCTTTCATTTAAATCAAATCGAAACGCTCAACGAAATTGAATTAAATTTGTTGCTTATTTTATTTTTTATCTTTTGTCTGTGAACGTGAGAAACTTTACAATGTAAAGGTAAAGTATTTTGCGCTTTGATGCGCCCCAGACGAATTATTTTGTTATTAAATTATTCGGATTTTGGGCATGTTGTGACTTGCAGTTATTTGATTGTTTGCCATTTTATTATGGATTATATTGACCAACCCATCAATCAAATAACGAACGAAAAAATGCTAAAAAATCAAATTAAGGAGTGGAAGTGGGGAACTTTTGTGTTCACCTTGACAATTATTTTTATTTCGACACATTGACACTTTCCCTTCTATATATGTATGCACTTATATACATATGTACATATGTATATTTCTATATCTCTCTTTATAGGAAGATGTCTTACCTAGTACATTTGTTTGTCCTGCTGATGCTAGTCCAACTAATTTCCGCTTATTCCTATAAAATGACCTTACCAACAATGTCCAGTGGCTTGGAAGATAAATTGGTTGTTCAATCACCTGCTTTGGATCACATCTATAAGGATTATGTGGTCACATCGAAGCCAGTTCATTTACGCAAATACAACAAAAACGGCAGTAAGACTAAGAAAACGAAAAAGGATTCAAAAATCTATTATATTCCCATACCACCACTGCCCTTTCGTCATATACCCGGTTTCGGTTTGGATTATCAGCCAATGAAGATCAAACCCCTTCTAACACAGGAGGTGCCAACAAGCAGTACTAGTAGCACCACAACAACACCACCACCGATAATGGCAGTGGAAGATAACTACAATTTACCATTGTTTCAGAGCAAACTCTTCCGTGTCCAACATCACAAGGATTATTATTTCAATGGCCGTCCATATCGATTGCAGGTTGCACATGCCGATCGTAATACCGCACTGACTCCTCTTAATCTAATGTCTAATTTTTATTACAATAAAAATATTATTTATTAATCTATTAACATAATATAATAAAACCCTATTTTATTTTGAATGAATGGAAATTTTGGTAAAATTACTTTAATGATTTAAAAGAATTCTGGTCCCCTATTTTGTGGTTTATCTTTTTGCAAATTAGTCACCCTTAATATTTATATGACTGAGCACTTTTATAAACCCTTTGTGCGATATTGTTAAAAATATATATATATAAAATATATAAAAATAGAAACCACAAGAGCAGATTACTTTGTAACCCAATTTAATGCCAAAATTGCCCCACCTTCACAGCCTACTTCAATTACTTAGCAAAAACTGGAAAAATTGGCAATCTTCTTAAACATATTAAATTTCCTAATAAACAAGAAAATAAGAAACAAGGACCACAATGTCAATGAATTGAAAAATTAGGTCAACATATAAAGAAAGCTCTTGTTAGGCCATTAAAACCATTAATTTTGATGATCAAAGATCATGATATAAGAGTTAAAATTAACAATGATTATGATCATAGCTTCCGTTTTTCTTTTGTTGTTGTTGCTACTGGTTAATCATCTTCACGTGTGGTTAGGGCAATCTCTTTGCCAACTATTTAACTATTTAGTAAAAGTAATTAACTGTCACCACTCTCATGACATTCCCATTTCTCCGAAATCCAAAAGGGCTTATGCAATAAATAATAATAAAAAGTTTTAATTATAGACTCAGTTGACCAAATAACTCATTTCTATATACATACATACATACATAGGTGTTTATATGGTAGGGAAGAAAATGAAATTGGGGCAATTAAAAAATGGGAAAAGATATTTCTATGCAAATTTATGGTCTAATTAGATGAGTGGCGGCTTTCACTAACAAAATTTCGTACATTTCTGTATGAGTGCGTGAGAAAAATCTGCTTTTTAGTCAAAGAAATACTATATATTGTTTATACATATGTATACATATACATATAAAATCATTTATAGCTCCAGATAGATATTAGCACGGATCTTATGCCAGGTGTTTTATTACGAAGCAATTTAAATACTTATTTAATTTCGCTTTCTTTGGTCATTTGCCAATCAAGAGAATTATTTCTTAGTATATCAGGATTTCCTTTTTATTGCCATTCAAGCAGGGAATCCATCAGAAAGCGTGTTGCCACAACAGGCTGCCTAGCAGCAGTAAAATAACAAATTTATTGAACAAATTAAATACGCTAATAGACACCACCCAGTGACAAGGTGTATCAAGTAGGCAGCTGTTATTTGTAGATTTGAAACCCACATAGAACTATTAACCTAGTGAGAAAACATATTTATTTTTGATAAACAAGATGAGTCTTCCGGAATGTCCCCCATCCTATGTGTGTAATGTTAAACTGAATGTGGAACCATCGGAGCGGCCAAAGGTTTCGACTGGTTGCGGCCCACCGTATGATGGACGCAGCACTGAATCGGAACCGCAGGATACTGAGGAATGTTGCGTTCCATTGGAGAATGTAACGGTCAAATTTCGCATCTCGGATAACCAGATTGTGGCACAGGTCTATCCAAATTGTATGACCATGTCGGAGGTAAAGCAAGACATGGCTCGCAAGTTTGAAGTGCAACCGGAAATATTAATCCTGAAGCAATCGGGTCGTGTATTGTGCGATAACCTTGCCATAAACTCAACTAAATTTGATGAGTTTGGTATACACGAGTTCCATTTGGAGCTCTGTGGAGCAGGGAAAAATGATGTTTCCAAACTAGATTTGAATGTGTATTACGAGTGAGTTTATAATGGAGGGTGATTCTCTAGAAAGTTCTTAATTTGATTTTTAATTTCTAGCAAACATCGTTTGCCGGATTTTATCACTGTGCATATACCTGGAGAAGACACAGAAGATGGCCAGCCCAGGCATGTGATGGTGGAGATTGAGAATGCAGCGATTGTGAAGCCATTTTTATGTGGCTACCGGGATACGGTCAGTGGTAAGGAATATCTAGATGCATTCACCCAGACTGGACCATACTTTGATAAAATGAAGTATAGACGATATAGATCTCGAGATACCCAAACCTGGGAATGCAAAGAGAAGAATTTGGTAAGTGGATTTCCATTATCATCACCATGGCTAATATCCATTGCTAATCTTTTGTAGAATACGGCCCATGAGCAATCAGTTCAATGTTTTCTCGATGGAGTGAATGTTCTGTATGTATCCGCGGCCACAGACTTTACCATTGTCCCGGGCAAATATCAAACTTTTGCCCAAAAAGAACGTTCGGAGCGGAGACTTGAGAAGATTCTCCTCATACAGCGTAATTGGCGCCGTTGGATACTATGGAAGTACATTCATATGCGTGCCCAAGAATATCGTCGCCTGGTAAGGAATCGTGAAGAGGAACAGAAACGCTATGATCAGTGTGTGGAGAAGCGTGTAGAGCGTCATCAGGCCATTAAGCAATTCCCCCGGACTAAAGATGATTTTGATCTTCTCTATGCGGAAGTTGGCCGTTGGAAACGGGCCGAACTAAAGCGAATTGTGGCCAATTATGATGGGCCAGCTCGCATAGCTGAGGTGAACATTCTTCTGGATAGGGAAATTCAACTCCTGAATGGTGTAGATCGTCAGCGTCGTTTGGTCTATATGGCCATGGAGGACTTTCGCAATGATCAGCTCCTAAAGAATATGGGCAAGCCAATTGAGTGGATTGGCTATAAAGATTGCAAGATACATTTGGATTTGCTCAGCACACAGCGTGTGCGTTTTCTTGGTGAAGTCTACAAAGATTTGAAAAAACCAATGAAGAAAGATGAACGTCTGCAGCTCCTACGTAAAGTTATGGAACTATTAATGGAGGAAACTTGCTTTCCTCAGTTTCCAGAGGTTAATTTTGCTCTATTTATATTTAAGCCTTATGTTTATATTTCATTCATTTTTAGCTCTTTGATTTATTTGATCGCGAAAAGAATTTGCTTCTCTATGCAAAATCCAGTGATGTGGAAATCTTGCGCAAGCGTCAGAATAACCTCTTCTTTGAGATGATTAAATATCAGAAGAGCGAGCAGAAAAAAAGTAACTATAATTAATCATTTAATGGAAGTTCTAGTCTGAATCCTTTTCCAAAATCACAGAGGTCCCTTCACGCATGTGCATTGTATGTAAAAAGGTGAAACCGTATGCCGATTTTGCCATACGCACACGTCAGAGTCATGTGGACACTTGCAAGAGCTGCTACTACCTTAAGGTAAGTGAATCATCTAAATTTATAACTTTCATTTCCATTCACTTGAGCGTATCTTTTGGCAAATAAGTTGACTGCAACAGAGAATACGGTTTATCAATCGATTCTACGTTGCATACAGCGTGATGAGCGTAAACGCAAGTGTTCTACTTCATTTGCCTTTCTTCTGCAACCGGATGATGTGCGTCATATTATAGATAAGATCTGGCATGGTCATTCTGCTGTCAGTAAATCAGAGAATCTCAGTGAGTTACGGTAAGACCTAAAGATGAAGTGCAATAGAGGTATCGTTGCATATGTTTAAAATATCTTCTTCAATTGCAGTTTACCACGTTGGAATAAAAGTGATGATTGGGCGCCGTGGAATTGCATATGTCTAACTGAACGAGAGACGCGAGATCATTACAAGATTGATGATATTGAAAAGATATATGATCCCAAGTTTGTTCTTCATATTGGCAATTGTCATATGTTGGCACGTAGTTTGTTCCATACATTGGCTGCCGTGGCCACAGAATTCCAAGAGACTGGCCAATGGTGGAGGGTGGGCATGAACAAACAGCGTACCAGTGACTTGGAAGCCATATAGATCTTATTTGGAGGTTTGCAGATTAAACAAATTTGTTGTTCTTATATAGAAAACGGCACACATAAAACTTGATTGATGCAAATATTAACAAATTAATCAAAACTGAGCACTTACCACTAACACTATATACATAAATTCCTTTCGACATTAATCATTCACTTCCTTTTCCTTCGACAGTACTACAAAATAATTTTGAATTAAAAAAAAAATCATTTGCTTGTTTAGTATATATAATTCACGCGCCTAATTAAAAACGAATTTACAAAAATTTAAACAAGTTCAATTTTGAAGAAAAACTTATGAAAAATAGAAAAGAAATTAAAATTGCACTGATTTATTTGCTACTAACAATGGCCTTAAACTTAGCCTCCAAATACTGGACACGCTTCAGTAATTTGTCACTAGTGTTGAACTCATTATAGGGCACTGGTATAACATGATATCCACTCTTTTCCAGCAAATCAAATGCTAGATTCGTAGTCCCACTGGCACTGCGATGGGATCCATGGCAAATGTCATGAAAGTCTACCACCATAAGAGCGACTCTAAGAAGTGAAAAAATATTGGTAGATTAATTAATAATAAGACAAATAATAGTATTAATTTACCGTATAGATGGGGCATTCTCCTTGTCCAGAGGCAGGGGATTTTTATTAGCATCAAATTGGCATAAAGCATCTAGTGAAATATATTTCATTGGTTTTGACTACAATAATAAATTAATAATAAACTATTTTCTTACCTATGAGAAAACCCATTTTACTGTCCACCAAAGTTTGGACATAATTGCTAGCCGGCAGTAGACTCTTTAAGGCATCTAACATTCCATTGACCAGAATCTGTTTAGATTTGGTGTGGGCCATGGGCACATTGTAGGCAGGACTGTCGGCCGATAGCAATACACCTTTGTAATTATTAGCCAATATCTGGGCATAGCTGTTCAAGTTCAAGAGCCTCATTTTCGATGCAGCTGTAAGACCATTCTTGTCCTTTTCGAGTTTCTGCAAGAAATCCTCGCTGAAAAATACAAAAATTTAGGAAAATCGTCTAAGCATGTTAATTATTATTTCTATATATGTAAGAATACTTACTTTAGAACTGATTCCAATTGATTGTGATCTACTAAATTCAGCATTGTTAGTGACCAGATGTAGTTGAGCCATTCCGATTGCTTTGTGAAATCGTCCCGTACAATGGATTTTACCAGCGTCTTGCTAACCTCTTCCAATTGAGAGCTTTTAAAGTTCAAGAGAGCAGAGGTAAGGAAATATGCGCTGAGATCTTGAGGACGACAGATTTCACTGTTCTTCAAAAGCCATTGCGTCAGAGACTCCAAGATGTCTGCAAAAGATATTTAATATGAGAGACTGAATATTGGAATAGTTTAAAAGTCTCACCCAAATCCCGATAGCGCAGTATTCCCAGACTGGTAAGAATGGATCCAACAACCGCAGATTTGTCTACATTCTTGGGTAAAGCTGCCTGGACATCGGCACAAACTTTAGCTCCCAGCACAGAGTCTTGGAAATTAAGAGTGGCCATGGCATATAACACATCCGCCGACTGTTTCAAATCCAGCTGTTCAGAAGAGCTGCTGATGTTAAAGGCCAAGGATCGTAGCAATGGTGTACTACGACGTTTCCTTTGGGACAAAGTGCTCATTACTTTAACCATTTGGGGAAGGCTTATGCTGGCTATCAGTTTAGCAGCTTCATCGTCACCGGCTACACCGAGCACCGTATTAAGATCATCTGTCCGAAAACCGGAAATGCGCTTAGATCCACTTCCATTGCCTTCACCAGGCGTCACTTTATTCCCATTTTTGGGGACTGTTCGCCCCAACATTCGACAGATACGCAAAAATCTCGTATCGTTCTCAAATTCGGATAATTTTACACGATTCACAGTGCTCCATTCGGCCAGAATGGAGACAATCCTTAGGGCATGCTTGCGGGAAAAGGCGGTGTTATTCTCGGTTATGCCTAGCAATCCGTTCACTGTTTTTGCGTTGACAATTCGCTCATCAATATTGTTGGAAGCGGCAACAGCGCCGGGATTGCTATTACCATTCTTCTCGTTACGTAGGGACTCAAATGCAGCGGCAACCATTTGACCTGAAGTTTGCATTATTTTAAACTTATTTGCTTTACCAATTGGATCTGCATTCGCATACCTTTCGGTTTCCTTTCCCTCTCTGCTGCTGATGTTGTGGGTGCTTCTGTGGCTTCCGCTCGCGAACCTTGTTCCATCCTATATGTAGCATGTTGTTTTGGACACTTAACATTCCATAAAATTCGACCGGCAAAGCGTTGAAATCCCCACATGTTCAATTCGAATTCAACTTTACTCTGCAAAAGGCGAAGACGAAAGAAGTTTACATAACCTTTTTGTTTACATTTTTCATAGTTTATTAAAGACAATTGAAATGCAGTTACAAGTGTAGCCAATATTATTTGGTCAGTTACACATTTAACTCAAATTTATATTCGCGGTTTCATTTATTATTTTACAAAATATAAATAAAACTTACTCAAAAAAACGGAGATGGCCAATTCGTTTTTTTTTTGCTAGCGGCGCTGGCTCAGCTGATTGGAATCAGTGATGACGTTTTTGCTTAATCTGGCTGTAAAACCACTCTTATACGAACATTCTGCACTTATATTCATTCAAAAACTGATAAATTTCACCGGCCGAAAATAAAATTCTCTGTAGGTATAGATGCACTACAAAAGGCAGTAAGACTTGTAAATTTTATAAAAAAAATTCAACTTTGGGTTTGTAAAAATAACCAAGTCCAACTCTCTGGCAACGCCAAATTTTTGGCGGTGTCGCTAAACATGACATTTACCAACACTGGAGTTTAAATCTAGCCATTTCTCACCCTTTTCAACACCAAAAATCCGAGGAGTTCAAGTAAATAATTACCTTTAGAAAATTTGATTAATTTGTATACATAAATAATGTAAAAATTGATAGCCCATTACAAAGTAATAATTATTAACGCACAAATAATTATTGGTTTTCTACTTTGTGTAGATAATCAGGGGAGATTGAATGGTGTGGCAACTTTGTTTTTTAAACTCTGCATTATGGTGATAATGATTCACCTGCTAAAATCTAATTTTTAAATTTAGTTTTGAAATCATTCTTTTTAATCCACAACGCCGTTAAAACTCAATTAATGCAGATAACTGTATTGCGTAAATTACCATTAAATCAGAACGTCATTTCTACATGTACATTTCAATAAAAAGCGTTGTATTTATTTAAAGGATTACAATGAAAAGATTGCATATAAATTATCATAAGGTATGGAAACACAAGAGCTGTTCTTAAAAGACATATGAAATAAATAAGATCTAAATTAAAATTTATTTATTTATTTTTTATTAAATTAAATACTTAAAAGCTACAACTATATTTAGGAGATAATATATATCTAAGGGGGTTGTTCATATTTATTCATGAATTTATAGCGTATTTCTAATGCTCAAGTGACTGAAAATTGTCCAATCTAATCTGCCTCTATGATTAATATTTATTTATTTTTTTTTAAATATCAACGCGGCATGCTGATAATTTGAAAAAAAAAAATTTGATCCTTTACTAAGGGTTTCTAAGTCTTCAGTCAGTCGAGCAATAGCCATAGCTTACAGTTGTTTTATTTGCATATTTTACTTCAGTTTTTATCAGTTGATCTAAAAAAGTGCTATGTAAACTACCGTTCTTCACTACCAATAAGGTATTTGTGCGTTTTCAGCTCAAATACATTGAAGCGAATTTCAAAATCAATCCGTTAAAAACTATGCAATTCGTCATTCGTTTTTGTAAAATTGCTATAAAAACTAGTTTCGTTCGTTTCTTCATATTACACATACACATATTGTATATAAAAGTATAAAAGCTTGAAAAAGTTAATAGAAGATTGTTTCGTTTTCTCCACTCCAACTCCAACTTAATTTCAATTCAATCTGATGCGATCTCATTGTGCGTGTTCTTGTTTGCGTGTGTTTGTGTACGTTAGGCGGATCTCGTTGCTCTTACAACAAAAGAAGACTAGAAGCAACAATTATACACAAAAAAATAATAATGTTTAAAAAATAAAGTGACTAAAATACTATAAAAGCGCATTTGAAGAAAAGATATTGCTATTAAAACAAACAAAAAGAAACGATTGTCCAGTAGCCAACGCCGTGGCTTCGTAATGCCATTGATTGCAACGCGCCATAACTAGCGCTGATTCTGTTGTAATGTTGGTAATTTGATTGAGAGTCTCCTGAAAGCGATTGCGGGGCACAATGAACGGCCTTACAAGGCACGCGCGACGTTGCTATGGGTTTTATAACCGGTAAGGTTACAAATACAAATACATAAAGTAATTCATTTTTAGTGAGCGCATTCTAAATTAATTGCACCTATACTAAGTATACAGTACAATATCACTGGTTGCTTCGTCACCGTAACCTAATCCGAAACAAATTGGCGTAACTCAATTGAACGAGTGCGGATGATATCGACGAATGGAAGTCAACACGATTTGCCAACAATCAAGTGTTGTGCGATATTATTCCATTTTCATTTCTATTTCCATTTCCATTAGTTTTGGCACCTAAGTTATTCTGTATATTCGTTCTGGTTCTAAATCTGTTCACTATTGCTTGGTATCTTGGATTTTTTTCTGTTGGTTTTTTGTCTGTTGTTTTCCTTTTTTGTTTATGGTTTGTGATTGTTTGTCTGCAGGGCTTAAAAATTAGTTAAAATTATATTTAGTGAGCATGGCTGGTGGTTCATCTTTTGCGGGCCGATGCCACGGCGGCCATTACTTGCTGCATGGTAGGTTCGGGCACACATTGCTGCGGGTCACACTTCATCTTGCCATCGCCGCCGCAACTGAAAGTGGAAGATGGAAAAGGGAATGGGAATGATAAGAAATCTAGTAGGAGGAGTAGTTATTGCTATGGTTGTGTCAATTATACTCACGTGCAGCTGATGCAGGGACCACTCGTCGACTCGATGGGTTCGCCCACCCTGTAGGAGCGGCCGTTGATAAGGCAACCGGTATGCTTTACAGCTTCACCGTGAGAGTAGTTCAAGAAATGTGGAGGCAGTGTGGTGCTTGTGGTTGTCGTACTCGTCGTTATGTTAAGCACAGCTGCCATAGAAACAGGGCATTCGTAGCGAGGACAGCAGAACCCAGAAATGGGTTCTTCGTGACAGCCGGCAATTGGAGGCGGGCAAGATTGTTGTAGGCAGATAATATCGCTTCTGAAGCAGAAACAGAAGTCGCAAGGATCGTCGCGTGGTATTTGTTGGGCTGATACGTAAAGTTTACCAGCATATCGGCAGGTGCCCGGACCGAACACTTCTTCTTCATCATATTCGTCCTCGTATTGCGGGGAATTTCCATAACTAGGTGGTGTGATTGGCTCGTGCTGTGGACTAGACGTTGCCGTGGTGGTACTGTGTGGTTCCTCTGTTGTGGTTGTGCTTGATATTGTTGTGCTTGGCTCTTCCGCGATATGTTTAGTAGGAGCAGTTTCAGTTTCGCCTTCCTCACCGACTCTATCATCAATAGTTGGACTCTTTGTGGTGCTGGACAACTGGAACAGTGGATGTATAGTCGAACTAATGGGCGTCTCGACGTGTTCTGTAGCAACTTCCTCGCTAGAGGTTTCGGCAGAGGTTTCATCATGTACTGCCGGCTTGACTGTTGTTTGTGGCAACTCTGAAACTACAGCGGGCACTTCGGGCTCAATATGATCGGGTTTCTTTTCACCAGTCTCAGTAGCCGTTTCTTCAGATTCTTCAGTTTCTCCGCTGTCGTCTTCCTTGCGTGTGGGCTCTGTAACTGAAGCATGTTCCTCTTCAGATTCTACTGACTCATCTCCTTCTTCGGTCGAATCTAGACTTGGCTTAATCGCGGGAGTTGGGGTGGTCTTGTCTTCATGCGATGGCTTAATTGTTTGCAATTCAGATTCGGGTGTTTTAGTTGATTTTTCTGTATCTGATGTGGGACTGGGTGTTGACGCTTCGAATTCATCTGATCTGACTGGCGTTTCTGGAATTTCGTCTGTAGGTAGGACATTGCTTGGAGGCTTCAGTTTGGCACCTAGAGTTTGATCAGTCGTGCCTTCAGTCTCACTTTCATCCGATTCTGTGCTCTCTTCGCTCACATCTTCTGATGGCTGAGGTTGTTGACTAGGTTTGCTCGTTGCTTCTATATCATGATCAACCGGAGCAACTGTGGGTGGAGTCTTTTTAGTGTCTTCGGAAGAAGCTGTAACGCTTTCAGGCTCCTCAGTAGGAGTTTGTTCGTCTCCAGAGTGAGGTGCAACAGTTTGCGACAGAACTCCATCCATTGGCTTCTTGTCGAATTCTTCCGCAGCAGGAATATCAATTGGAGAAACAGTAGAGCCAATTTCAATATCGACAGTTGGTTTAGCTGTGGGAAGAACGGGCGCATCTTCGTTGCTCTCCTCATCATCTTCTGAGGTAGGTGCAGAAGTGCTTGATTCTGCAAAATCAGTTTCCTTCTTGTGATCAATAGGTGGCAAGGTTGTTGCCTTTGTATCATCTGAATCGTCATCATGCATCTCTGGTACTGATTGGCTTGGTACAGTTGTCGCTTCATGTTCTTGTTCTTCCTTAGTGGGTTCTTTGTCAAATTCTTTTCTGTCGTCTGAAGGTTTCTTATCCATTTCTTGCTCTGGTAAGTCAGTTGTTGCTTCTTGTTCGGGCTCCTTTTCAATTGGTTTCTTATCCTCTGGAATCTTCTTTTCGGTCTGTTTTGTTGGAGCGACAGTTGTGACTTCTGGCTCTTCCGTGAAAGTCTCCTTTTCAATGGGTTTCTGGTCTTCGGCTGGCTCTGTATCACTTTCTTTTGCTGGGAGGGCAGTTGTAACTTCTTGTTCATCCTCCATTTCAACAGGCTTCTTCTCAACGGGCTCTTGGTCAGTTTCCTCAGATGGTAGTGCAGTAGATGCTTCTTGTTCATCCCTAGGAGGTTCCTTTTCAACAGGTTTTTTCTCAATGGGCTGCTTGTCAGATCCCACAGATGGTAGTGTAGTTGTTGCTTCTTGTTCATCACTGGATGGTTCCTTTTCAAACGGTTTTTTGTCATCGGCTGGTATTTTGTGAGATTCCTCCGTCGGAATGGCAGTTGTTGCTTCTTGTTCATTACTAGAAGGTTCCTTTTCAACAGGCTTCTTCTCAAAGTCGGATTCCTCAGATGGCAATGGAGTGGATGCCTCTTGTTCATTCCTAGAAGGTTCCTTTTCAACAGGCTTCTTATCAATGGGCTCACTGTCAGGTTGCTCAGATGGCTGGACAGTTGTTGATTCTTGTTCGTCTCTAGATGGTTCCTTTTCAACTGGTTTCTTGTCATCTGCTGGTTCCTCCGATGGCAAAGGAGTTGTGGCTTCTTGTTCATTACTGGAAGGTTCTTTTTCAAATGGTTTCTTGTCATCTGCTGGTTCTTTGTCAGATTCCTCCGTTGGCAGGGAAGTTGTGGCTTCTTGTTCATCTCTGGAAGGTTCCTTTTCAACAGGCTTCTCCTCAACAGGCTCCTTCTCAGATTCCTCCGATGGCAGGGCGGTTGTTGCTTCTTGTTCACCACTAGAGGGTTTCTTTTCAACAGGCTTTTTCTTAATTGGCTCACTGGCAGATTCCTCCGTTGGCAAGGCAGTTGTTGTTTCATCACTAGAAGGTTCCTTTTCAACAGGCTTCTCCTCAACGGGCTTCTTGTCAATTTCCTCCGATGGCAGAGCAGTAGATGCTTCTTGTTCATCCCTGGAAGGTCCCTTTTCAACAGGCTTCTCCTCAACGGGCTCATTGTGAGATTCCTCCGATGGCTGGACAGTTGTTGCTTCTTGTTCGTCTCTAGAGGGTCCTTTATCAAATGGTTTCTTTTGATCTGTTGGTTCTTTGTCAGATTCCTCCGATGGCAGGGGAGTTGTTGCTTCTTGTTCATCTCTGGAAGGTTCTTTTTCAAATGGTTTCTTTTGATCTTCAGGTTCTTTGTCAGATTTCGACGGAAGGGGAGTAGTTGCTTCTTGTTCATCTCTGGATGGTTCTTTTTCAAATGGTTTCTTTTCATCTGCTGGTTCTTTGTCAGATTCCTCCGATGCAAGGGGAGTTGTTGCTTCTTGTTCATTTGTGGATGGTTCCTTTTCAAATGGTTTCTTGTCATCTGCTGGTACTTTGTCAGATTCCTCCGTTGGCAGGGAAGTTGTTGCTTCTTCTTCATCTCTGGAGGGTTCCTTTTCAAAAGGCTTCTCTTCAGCGGGCTCCTTGTCAGATTCGTCCGATGGCAGGGCAGTTGTTGCTTCGTGGTCGTGTTCAGAAGGCTCCTTTTCAACTGATTTTTTGTCGTCTGTTGGTTGTTTTTCGGATTCGTCACTAGGTAGAATAGTTGTTGCTTCTTGTTCTTCCTTTGAGGGCTCCTTCTCGGATGGTTTCTGTTGTGATTCCTGGATTGGAGTAACAGTGGATTTTTCATGTGAAATATCTTCTCCTTCTTCTTCAGAAGATGGCGACACCGTTGTGGATTCGCCTTCTTTACCGGGTTTGCCTTCGATTTCATTTTCAGATGAGGGCTTCTTAGTTTCTGTTTCTTCATCTGGTTGTGCAGATGGTGATGGAGTTGTTGGCAATGGGACATGTTTTTTCGTGCCCTCGGCTCCGTTAACCTGCGGGGAAATGGTTGTCGCAGCAAGAGTGTCTTCCGAGCCTTCTTCTGATTCATCAGAAGACGTGGAAGCGGTAGGTGTAACAGTTGTAAACTTGACGGAATCCTCAGAAGATTCTGGGAACTCAGCTGGTTCTTGAGAAGTGGAAGATGGTATTTTATGTTCTTCTTCAGATATAGTGGCGACTGTTGTACCGTCAAACTTGTCTTGTGGTTTGGAGTCCTTATCGGCGTCTTCAGTCGGTTTTGTATCCTCAAATGGAGTATCTGTAGAAACATCAAATTTTTCGTCATGGGATGGTAATGGCGTAGTAGGAATAATTGCTTCAAAGACATCCTCAGGAAGTTTTGGAATATCGGACTTGTCATCAGCAGCAGGTGGTACTCCAGTTGTAACATCCAAAGCATCTTCTTCCGTTGGTTCAAATGGTTTGTGAGCCTTTTTCTTGTCAGGGGTCTCAGCAGATATTTCTTCTGTGGAGGACGAAGTGTCTTCATCAGAAGGCAAGCCAGAAGTAACATCCAGATTGTCTTCCTTATCTTTATCACTTTCTTCTGTCGATGCTGAGAATGGTGGTACTGGAGTTGATAATTCTGAAGAAACATCTTCAACTTGAGGCTTCGTAGTACCAACTTCATCTGAAACTGGAGCAGATGTGATAGACAATTCTTTTTCTGGGCTTTCTTTGCGTTCATCTGTCGATGGAACAATCTTATCCGCATCAATGGGAGCAACAGTTGTTGCCCGATCTGAAGGCTCAATATCACTTTCGGCAGAAACAGACGTTGAGCTTTCTTCTTGACTCGAAGGAGCAATTGTAGGTGGTGTTAGTTTGTGAATATCTTCAGGTGTTTTGGTAATCTCTTGAGAGTCTTCCTCTTCAGACGATGGTGCAGCTGTAGTAACAATATCTTCCTTGTCCACATCAGATATAGTTTTGTCATTAGAAGGTACAGGAGTAGTGGTAGCTCCCAATTTTTCACTATCATCCTCGCTAATTTCATTATCGGACACTGCAGGAGTTGCTGTAGATACTTCAACAGATGTTTCTTTTTCTTCTTCAGATGGTGGTGCAGATGTTGCAGATGGTTCCTTCTGTATTGGCTTTTCTTCAATGTCAGCCTCGGTTGAAGATTCTTCATCAATTGGTTTTTTAGGCCCATCTTCTGCTTTAGCTGGCACTGCCGTAGTAGGAAACACTGGTTCCTGTTCGGGTTTCTTTTCCTTGTCAGCTTCCCCAGTTTTGGAGGCAATAGTAGTAGCTTCTGGGCTTTCATCGTCTTCAACGAAGTCGGATTTCGATGGAGCAATTGTCGTGAGTTTATCTGAGTCTTCAGCTTCAGTCTGGCCGCTGGTAGATGGTTCTGGAACCTTGTCAATAGGCGAAACCTCACTTTCTGGTGTTTTGTCAAGTTTGTCTGTAGAAGATTCTGTGTTATCTTCCTCAGGCAAGGGGCCAACGGTGGTTGCAGCAATTTTATCTGCTTCTTCCTTCGGCTTGTCTTCTGCAGTTGGTTTTTCTTCGGCGAATGGAGATGGGGGTTGGGCAGAGGGCTCTTCCGAAGTCTTTTTGATATCTTTATCAGTAGTTGGCTCTGTACTATCACTATCGGTATGTTTTTCAGTATCCTTTTCAGGTTTGCTCTCAGGTTCCTTTTGAAGCGGCTTCTGAATCTTCTTTTCCACATCAGGTGTAATCGGTTTCTCATCTTCTGGCTTCTCTTCAGAAGGTTTCTCTTCTGCTAAATGATCTGGAACAACTGTCGTTACTTCTGGACCCGTCTCATCGGGCTTGACATGAGACATTGGTTTTTCAGTTATGCCAGAAGGCATAATAACATCTTTAGGTATTTCTTCTGTACTAACTTCCAATTCACTGTCAATAGGTTTAACAGTTGTATCCGTCGCCTTATCCTCATCAATGTTTTCATCGCAAATGTAAGTTGGACAGCAACCATCAAGCAAATCGGTAGCCAGAATGCATTTTTCTCTATTTTCTGGTATTTTGCATTCCATTGCCTGACAAGATACAATACTGCTGATGCACTTGCACGATACATCACAAGGTGCCGTTGCTGGTATGTTAGTGTTATTGGCATAGGTTTTGCCCTCAACCAAACAGTCACCTTCGCCTGGAATGACTGCTGGTAGTTGCATATCGGGAAGTTCTTCGGATGAACTCTCTTCTTGGCTGCTAGGTTCAACGGTTGTTTTCTCAGGCACAAAGTCATCGCGGCTGTCGAGTGAAGGAACTGTTGGTTGGGCGGTGCTACTTGGTACGGCGTCAACATCTGCGGTGGTCTTTGACGGTATAGATGGGACTTCTTTAATTGGTACCTGTGTACTGGCTTCCTCTTCATCAATCTTAGGAACACCGGTGCTAGGAACAGTGTCAGGAATTTCTGTTGCGCCTGACTCACCGGAAGGTGGAAGATAAACTGCTGGTGGCTTATCGGTTGAGACACCGTCTTCTTTTTCTGGGAGTACTGTAGTGGGCTCAGTTTCGAGTACCGATGGAAGAATATCGGATTTGGTAGGAATAGATGTGTGCTCCTTTTTGTCCACTGGGACACTTGTGGTGGGCACAATTTCTTCATCCTCTTTTTCTGCTGAAGCTGTAGATGTATCATGTTTAGGCTTCTCGGTTGATGACGCAGAGTCTTCCGGTAAACGGTCAGTGGATTGATCAGTTTGTCCCTCATCGTCTTCTTCTTCATCATCAGCATGTACGGGTGTGCTTGGTGTGGGGCTTGCTGAAGGTTTATCCTTTTTAGATGCATCTTCGCCACTGACACCTTCTGTAGACGATGCAATCGTTGAAGCAATCGTTGTAGAATCTTCCTCTTTATCATTCGACTCATCCTCCTGCTCAGCAGATAAATCGGTTGAACTTTCAATATTATCAGTTTGCTGCTCAACAGATTTTGGTGTGGTTGGCTTAGCAGACTCATTTTCGTCACCGACATCACTGGCTGGAGTTGTGGCCTTAGCAATTTCTTCCTCACTTGAACCAGACGCATCGCCGGCAGGAGTTGTTTCCTTAACAATTTCCTCATCAGCATATATTGGACGTGAAGGTATGATATGCTCTTCACTTTCGCTACTAGTAGGAGAGGAGATTGTTGGTGTGGATAGTTCCTTTTCATCATCCTCAGCAGAAGGAGTTGTTTCCTTGACATTTTCATCACGTTCGGCAGAAGGAGAAGTTTCCTTGAAGGTTTCATCGTGGTCGGCAGAAGGAGTTGTTGCCTTGACGGGTTCATCTTGATCGGCAGAAGGAGTTGTTTCCTTGACACTTTCATCACGTTCGGCAGAGGGAGAAGTTTCCTTGATGGTTTCATCGTGGTCGGCAGAAGGAGTAGTTTCCTTGACAGTTTCATCATGTTCAGAAGAAGGAGTTGTAGCCTTGGCGCTTTCTTCAAGCTCACCAGAAGAAATTGTATCCTTGGAGGATTCATCGTGGTCAGCAGAAGGAGTTGTTGCCTTGACGGTATCATCATGTTCGGCAGATGCAGTTGTTTCCTTGACGGTTTCATCAGGTTCGGCAGAAGAAGTGGTGTCCTTAGCTGGTTCCTCGTGGTCGGCAGAAGGAGTAGTTGCCTTGACGATTTCATCATGTTCGGCAGAAGTAGACACATCCTCGGCGGTATCCTGCTCGGCAGAAGGAGTTGTAGTTTTAACTGGTTCTTCTTGCTCATCGAAGGTTGTAGTGGGCTTAGTGTCCTTCTTTTCTCCGCTGCCTTCTTCAGTATGATCTTGAGCTTCCTCTTCCCCGCTACCCTCCTCGACGGATGTATCCTTTTCTGTGGACGCAGGCGTTGTAACCTTGACAATACCCTTCTCACCACTGTCCACATCCTTTGGTGGTTTGGAAGTGTCGTCTTCGTCACTGGATACAGCAGGTGGCGTGGTTCTAATAACTTCTTCCTCTTCAATTTCTTTTTGACCGCTAACATTCTCAGGTGCTGATGTGGCCTGCTCCGTTGAACTTGAGAGATCAATACGGCTATCAGCGACAACAGTGGAAGACTCGGGCTCGAAAGAGAAGTCTTTCTCGTCTGATTTCCGAACTGGAGCGCTTGTGGTGCTAGTAGTTCTTTCTTCTTCAGCTTCGCCGCTGCCCAAATCTTCGGATGGAATCTCAGTAGCACTATCCTTGTCCTTCTCCTTTTCTTCATCATCGATATGCTCCTGGAGATCAACATCCTCTTTAGGTATCTCACCATGTATATCCTTTGCTGGTAATGAAGTTGTGATGGCGTCCTCCTCTTGTCCAATATTCGTTGGCGCAGAGGTGACTTCAATGATTTCGGTAGTAGCACTATCATCCTCACATATATAATTGCTGGGACAGCATTCGCCCTCGGCCGCCGGCATAGCCTTGCATGATTTGCCAAAGGAAGCCACCATGGGCATTTCACATTGCTGCACGGCACAGACAATATCACCGCGCATGCAATAGCAATGCTCACATGCGTTTTTGCCCTTAATTGAAGCACCATCAGCAAAGACGTCGCCATTGTGAATACAGTCTGTGGAAACCGCAGGCAACATAGTTGAAGTAAGAATAAATCCAGGTGTCGGACGCACTGTAGTGGTTGTGGTGGAATGATCCTCCAACTCTAAAACATCATTTTCGTGATCTACAACAGAAAGGAAAGAAGTTTGTCTTTAACAATATGTATTATAAAAAACGTTTACAACTTACCGCAACTATAACGCACGGGACAACAAGAGCCTTTGTTGTAGATGGGTTGACAGCCCTCCACATGTAGGGTACACTCCTGCATGACACATTTCGTTTGATTGTTGATGCAATAGCATAGCTCACATGGTTTATTTGGATTTGAAGGCACCTGAGCGCCTTCTGGGTAGAATTTCTCTTCAATACTGCAGCCGAATTTCTCGGGTATACTTAATTCAGTGCCTGGCTCAGGCACATGGTAGGGCACATCAACGGGAACTAAACAAAAAATATGATATGAGAATATAAGTATGTATATAGGTATATGATTACAAAATACTTAAAAAGAAAATCAACGATAACTTACCTTCAGGACATGTTATAATGGGACAGCACTGATCTTCTCGCTTCTCAACAATACAATCGTGGCCAATGGGTTTGGTAAAGGGACAGACGCGAAGATAGCACATAAGCATACGATTATGGCAGGTGCAGTTGAGACACGGCTCATTGGTCATAATGCGATCGCCCTCATTATAATGGGCATAGTTATAATAGCAGCCTTCTACAAGTAATCCAGATCAAAAGAAAATAGTAAAAATAATCTCACATTACGAACTGCATGCATGTTTTGAATTAGAACAAAGCCTGGGAAGAATTGCCCTAAACAATGGCTGGATTTTGCCTACTTAGATTGTCTAATAAATTCTAGGTATTAGCCATGCAAACAGGCCAACTTCAGCAGTTCCATATAAAAAATTCATGTGGGCTACTATGTCGACTGGGCCCATAAATTGAGCTTAGCGCCATCAAATGTCATAACGACATACTCATAAAAATTACACGTGCAATTTTTTTATTTCATTGATCATCAATGGCATTAAACAAAAAAAAACAATTCCGATGAGTTTATCGCGATTTAACATATGCACACGTCTCTGTCTGTCTACCTAATTTAGTGACGTCCACCCGCAATAAATTTCACATCCACAGCAACATCATTAACACGTTAAGCCCGGCAGTTATTTAACCTGTCTCACAACATGGCTAGACCATTTTTGTTTGATTGAAATCTTTGGCGTCTTTTGTCTGTCTGGCGCTCACGTTTTCCACATAACTCGTAAAAAAAAACGATATGCTTATATCTTTATGTTTCAACAATTTGTTTGTTGTTGTGTATGTCTTTTTTTCACACCTCAACTAACTGGTTAATGGAGCCGCATTCGGGCCTTATGACAGCTATGGGATTTTAAATGGTCAGCGTTCGATTTGATAATTTGTAGCTGATTAGCGGTTTAAGATTTTTATTAGGTGTCTAAATAAAATATGAGTCAATAAACCAAAGTGTTACAACCAGAGAGTGAATTTCTAATACATAAAAGTTTAATTAATTATTTATTTAGCTAATTAATTTTCTCAACTAAAAAATGTAAAAATCAATTTGTTTGAGCTTAACATGTAAACGCATTAAAGTTTACCATTTGATTTTAACGATGTTTTTTAAATTTTTTCTTGTTAATTTTATGGAAATTTGGCTTGAAAAATTTTCCTTTTTCATAGATCATACAACTGATTTATATTTAAAGTTTTTGTACTTTCAGGCTATAACCCAATACCTAAGTCTACTCCTGAGAACATTGCTTGTAAAAAAGGTATAAAAAGGTTAAAAATTCCTGAAGTTAGTTATTTTAAATTGATTTAAAATGTTCTTACCCGAATACTGTTGTATCTCTGTGTATTCCTGCAACGGTGCTGTAACAACAAGAAGAAATAACTTTTATTAGTTCATAAAATGGCATTTTTATACTTTTCCCCTATTACGGTAGATTTTTATGATGACCATATCCGTTAGCCAAGGCCATAATAAATTTATTTATCTATTGCAGCAAAATGCCAAACTCTAATTGTTGGTGCATGCAATTGAAATTAGACTTTGACTGTGTTTTGAAACTTACGTAGGCCAACTTCTGTAGACCTGAGCCTGATAACAGGGCCGCAGTTGCCGCTGGTAGGCAGTAGTAGTGAAAATTGCAAACAGCTATTGCCATAAGGATGGCTTTGTGTGCGTGCAACGTGTTATTACCACATAATCAGAATGCAGCCATGTTGCAACTGCAACAGCAACAGCAACAACAGCAGCACTAACAGAATATCCCAGAAATAATGGAACCTAGCTGGTTCTAGGCATGAACATGGTTAAACCTGCGTGTGTCCCACACTGGGCCAAGAGCCAAGAGCCTTTGAAAAATGGCTCAAACAAATTGTTTAAGCTGACAGTTAGCCTCAATGGTCACTTGTTGCTGTTGTTGTTGTTGCTGTTACTGCTGGTGGCGTCTTTGCCAGTGAAAAGTAAAAAATGAAAAAAATGATTTGACAAATTGCATTTTTATGAATTGCCATGTTTTTGCTACCTCAACCCGTGCTCTAGCCTCTGTGATTAATTGCCCAGAGTTGAAGAGTGGACAATTTAACACATATTTCATTAGTGTTTCAATTTCCGCATATTGGTAGATTATGGATAGATGGTTGTGTCTAGATTTAAATGGAATGCAAAACCCTTACAATTTGGCAACAATGTGAACTGCAATTTATGCAAGAGTCCATCTTATGACCAAGTCATCAAGTTACAAATAGGAGTGCAACTGTTGCCCCCCTCTCACTCTCTCTGTCTCTTCTTCTAACTCTTTGGCTCACTCAAAACTAACGGATGTAAATTACATTTTATGCGGTAAGAACAACAACACGACCGAACCTGGCAACGCATAAAAATTCACACATTAACTGTTAAGGATTGCCAGACAAGAGGAGAGAAGAGATGAAGAGTAGAGGCAATGGCGATGACGGTGTCTACGGAGGAACTCGAGAAGGAAGAGATATACGCCACTTGACTGGCTCTGGCAGTGTAAAGAATTTGGTGGCTTGTGGAGATGGCAATGGGAGTCAATCATGTAGCCGGTTCGTAGTCAACACAGTTGCCAAGTCTCAATCCCCCTTCGTGTAATGCAAACTTATGCAACAATTTTCTGCTGTGCAAGTGCAACAAATAAAACAAGGCAACATACATCATCATGATGACCAAGAGACGGCGGCTGGTTGACGAAGACAATGCTGATCATGATGACGATGATGATAAAAATAAAAATAATAATAATAATAATGATGATGGTGATGATGATGATGATGATGGTACACATCAAACATGGTCGTGTCGGTCCAACAAACAGAAGTCAGTCAGTCAAGTTAGTCAGCCAGTCGAAGTGGTGTTGATGCGGCTCCAGCAACATGGCACAACTTGGCTCTCCGCATCGTGTACTTAAACTGCAGCCAAAGTTGTTGGCGGCGGCGTTGGTTGTTGCTCGCGGTCTTGGCTTGGTCGCGCGAGTCGTGCATTTTGTTTATTCTAGGAAAGCGCGCTCACATCGCCTCCTTCTCCCTGAACGTTCCTTGGCCATGGCCATGGCCATGGCTGGATGGTCTGGGCCAAAACTGATGCTGCTGCCTGGTACAGCAAGTTGAATGACCCGGCCGCGCATGTGTGCAAAAATGTGTACACAAACCATAAAATACAAGACACAAACACAAGCAGCATAAGTAGGCCTGATACTGGCCAGAATGGACAGTAACAGAATTTAGAATTCTAGCCAGAGTCACATACTAACAGGCCGAGTCTCAGGCCCAGGCCCAGGCACGCCTTTTGCTGGTTTGTAATGTTCAAATGTGAGTAGCCTCCTGTTGGAGCGCCAAAATTGTTATGTACATGCTTGTACGAATCGGTGGCGGACTAAGGTGGTGTTTAAGTCGCTCTCGGAGTCAGGAATGCCTAGCGGGGCGGGACCCTCTGGAACCGTAGCTCTTTCGGTGTGGGGTGGGTTTTTGCTGGAAACCTGTCTCTACATTAACAAAAATTAAATTTAAGGATCCCTTCTGAAACTACCAGAAAATATGACTAAAAAAAATAAAAATAAAAAAAATGGTCAAAGGAACATAATAGTAGTATAGTCAAAACAAAGCAACAAAATTGTTGAAAGCTTGGGGGGAGTTTTTAATATTAATTACAGCGAATCATGCGGAATCCAAGATGACAACGGATCCGCCCGCTCTTTACCCTACCCTACCTATGATTTTCATTGCGGATATTTAATCTGAAAATCCCTTAAACGTTTAGATCATCTGATTTTTGTATTGCCACATCACCAACAAAATTATATTAATTTCTCATGTTGATTTTCAAATAAACAAAATTCATTTAATTTCTGCAGTAAATTTCAGGCTTAAATCAACTGACATTATTTAACAAAAAAAAAGTGGCAGTTTGCTTGAACTTAAAATTAATGTTATATTAAGAATAATAGCTCATGGCATTAGGAAGATAAAAAGAATATAATTACGGAATTAATAGATATACATTTATACATTTTTAGTTTTAAACATTTTTTTTTTGTTTTTTTGTTTGAATTATTTCTTGTGTAACTGTGTATGATCTTTATTTTCTCTTCATGTGTAAATATGTAAGTTATTCTAGAAGTGATAAATGAAGTTCAATGACCTACATACAGTAGATCAGCTGTTCATAATTGAGTGAGGAAAGAACTGAATATTTAAGAGCGAGCTTAAGAGCTTAAACTGTATCGAACTAGAAAAGAATGCAAATAATAGAAGTAAACGGAGATAATCATTTGGATCAGATTACGAATGGTTTAGGTATGTAAGTAAATCTAAATCGAAACCGTTTTACTAAATCCATATGATTATCATAACAACATGGGGAGGTATTAAAGTTTGGTAAACGTTATAACTCACGTGCTTGTATTCATATAATGTTGTTTTTATCCAGCGGTGAAAGGCCTTCCAACGATGTCTTGGTAATTTAATTTGATTACTCCATTATTAATTATTTTTGATTCATTATTATTATTTTTTTTTTTGTTTTTCACTTATATAATTGGCATAGTTTTTCTTTTAGTTCGATGCTTTAGTTTTCACTCAGGGGTTAATTGTTAGAAATATAGGTAATCAGATAAATTTATGAAACAAAAATTAGGAATTTAATAGAGAATCAAAAGTTTACTAGCGACCCGTTGCGCTTACATTTACTTTAAACAGTTACATATACATACATATGCTTTTGCAAACATATGAATGCACTTATAAGCGTACAGAGGCGTATTTAAATCATTTTATAAAAAGGGGAAAAAAAATTATAATAATTATTATTGATATTGAACTGGTATTAGTAAAATAAGCATTATTTTATAATTGGTGATCACACGAAGAGATTAATTAAATCATCACAGATACTCACTCTCTCGAGCCTAACAAAAAAAAAAATTCTATACACGTGCTTTCTAGGTTAAGACAAAAAAATTTATATTTTTTTTTTGATTCTTAATAGTTTTCACTCATGTTTTTTTTCTTGCCAAATATTCTTTAAGTTTCTTTATAACTATATGCCTGTATGTAGCTTTGCATTGTATATAAAAAAACACGTGGGCACAAAGAAAATTAACACTGAATACTACACTGCCAAATCTTCAAGGTTGGGTAGGTTGGCCGATTCCTTGTAGATTTCAATCCGCAGCGTACAGAAGTTTATATAATTTTCATCAGCAGACATCAAATTATGTAATTTGCGTCTTTCTCTTGGCTTTTCTATCCCACTATGAAAGTGTGTAGGAAACTCCTATCACAACTGCTGTGATTTCTGCTGACAAGAAAACAATTTTATAAGAATTCCTAAGGTTTGCATATAGTGATATGCGACATACCTGTGAAAGCAGTTTTATGTTTATCCGACTTGTAAATATATATGAGCGGCTACACCACTTTCTTAGGGCCAGACAATCGAAGAGAAATCAATAAAAATCCTGATATTGAATTTACTTCCCAGTAAATCACTTGCGTTAAGTTTTGCTTTTGTATTTATTTGCGCTCTATGAATATTGGAAAAACTGAATTTTCCAATGAGGAAAATTTTGGCACGTGGTTTTTTTTCTTTTCTTCTTAGCCTGTACTTAGCCGTTTGTAACTTCTGTGAGTGGTTTTAGAATTAAGAAAAGGCCGTCTGCAGTTGATACACTGTCTTTTATAACCACTACCAAATTAAAGCTCTCTCTTTTAACTCCTGAAGTGAGCTGCGATCACTGCCAAAAAAAATCTATTGCAATCGAAGTAACGCCCTCTATGACAACAAATACATCGCCTTAAATCGCATGCGAGAATTTTTCTTATTCGCGCCCAATTAGCGATTTAAAAAAAAAACAAAATTAAGCAGTTCGACCATTACACCATCCGATAATATAACAACATTAGGCGGCATATTAGCGGAAATTATTGTCGAATATCTTTAGCATGGAAGGTACCAATTTTTTTTCCGTTATAGTCTTCTAATTGATAAAAGCTATTTCCTAATTTCTTTCTCACTCTACATTTTACAAATTGTTTACCCAATTTGGCATTAAAATTCTGACTAAATTTACTTTGTGCAAAATTCCTTCTGAACACCTCATCTCCTTCTTTAAATGATACAGGCTTTGACCTAAGATTATACTGAGAAACATTTCTCTCATAGGCTTGTTTTATGTGTTTTTGAATATCTTTACGCATCAGTGCTAAATTATCTTCTCTATGCAAGGGAATTAAGGGCTCCTCTAAAAGTGCTAAATTTTTCAATAATCTATAATCTGTACCGTGTGTAATCATATCTAGCCCGAATAGTGCTCGATATGGAGAACAGCCTAGTGACTGATGTAATCCAGAACGCAACGCACAAGAAATACTTGAAATATTTTTATCCCACTCGGTCTGATCTTTTTCTAGATAAGAACGAACTGCAGCCAACAGAGATCGATTTACGCGTTCTGCTGCATTACATTGTGGAGAATATAGTGCGGTGTATACATGAGTTATACCTAATTTAGTAAGAAAAGCATTAAAATCATTAGCTTTAAACTGCACTCCGTTGTCACTAACAATTGTCTCCGGCACTCCAAAACTATGAAATATGTTTTTCAACAAAAACTCGATAATTGTCGCTGTAGTAAATTTTTTTAATGGAAGCAACCAGTGAAACTTACTAAAATGATCTAGTACTATCAACAAACCGATATGGCCATTCTTACTTCTAGGATATGGGCCTAGTAGATCTATATACAGACGTTGAAATGGTCGACAAGTCCAGGTGCATTGTCCCATAGGTGGCCGAAGCGTGACATTTGGGGCTTTTGTTTCTTTACATGTGTCGCAGCCTCTTATATAATTGCGTATATCATTAGCTAAACCTGGCCAAAATAGATTTCTTCGTATGCGTGAGATCGTTTTATGCATACCTCCATGAGCAGAAGTGACACTATCATGGGCCTGTTTCATTACCTCTATTCTCATACTTTCCGGTATCCAAAGTTTCCAACTATTATTTTCCTGCGCTATCTCGCCAGAATTATGCTCAGTTTGCTTGTAAATGAATTTATCTATTATCTTAATATCTGGAAAGCGATTTGAATCCCTTAAAAATTTCTGTTTCAAGTTTACATAGCTAGCCTCAAGAAATGCATCGGAATCTAAATCAATTATCGGTTCCATTTCTAATTCAGAAATTTCCTCCTCCTCGCATAAATGGGATAAAGCATCTGGGACAATGTGATCTCGCCCTTTGCGATGGGACATTGAAAATTTAAACTGTTGTAACCGAAAGACCCAACGTGCAAGTCTTCCAGAAATATTCTGTTGACGCATCAACCAAATTAAGCTAGAATGGTCAGTAACTATTTCAAATTCTTGTAGCTCTAAATAACAGCGGAACTTTTCCATTGCCAGAATAACGGCCAAACATTCTCGTTCTGTAACACTATAATTGCGTTGTGCGCGACTTAACTTTTTTGACATGTAAGCAATGGGCATTTCCTCATTATTCTCCGATAACTGCACTAATACAGCACCTACACCGAAATCACTAGCATCACAATGTAAATAAAACTTTTTCTGAAAATCCGGGTTTTGTAAAACTGGTGCAGACGTTAATACAGTTTTTAACACATTCATAGCTTTTTCTGCCTCAGGTGTCCAGAAAAATTTTCTTTTTGAAGACAATAATTCCGTTATCGGGTACGTAAGCTCAGAGAAATTTTGAATAAATCTTCGATACCACCCGCATACACCAAGGAAACCCCGAACTTGTTTCAGATTCTTAGGCTTAGGCCAATTTAAAATACATGAAATTTTTGTAGGGTCTGTGCAGATTCCTCCACTGCCAATGATATATCCAAGATAATTTACGCTAGTAACGCAGAAATGACTTTTCGCAATGTTTAAAGTGATATTTGCTTTCTGAAATTGTTCAGATAACCGAATCAAAATGGAGAGGTGTGATGAAAAATCTTCGGAGACAATGACAAGGTCATCCAAGTAACCAAAAACACAATAACGTAGATCAGGTGGAATGACCTGGTCCATTAGTCTGCACATAGTCGAAGCAGCATTACAGAGACCAAACGGCATCACTGTAAATTGGTACAAGGGTCTACCTGGTACAGTAAAAGCAGTTAAGGGCTTAGATTCTGCTGTTAATGCTACTTGCCAGTATGCATCCTTGAGATCTAACTTAGAAATAATGTTAGCTTTCGGTAGCCTCGAAAAGATTCCGTCAATATTGGGCAATGGATATGCGTCCTTTTTTGTTACCTCGTTCAATTTACGCGCATCTAGGCAGAGTCTCACTTTATTAGGTTTGAGCACTAAGCGCATAGGAGAACTCCAAGGACTTGATGAAGTTTCTATGACTCCTAATGACAACATACGATCGATTTCAGCAAAAACAAGTTTTTCCACTGCTGGACTAACGGGGTAAAATCTTTGTTTTACAGGCTTTGCTGATCCAATATCTATATGATGACTCAACAACTTTGTATGACCTAAGCTATTTTCACAATTTGGAAACATGTTCTTTACTAATTCCAGTTGTTGCTTCTGAGCAAGGGTCAAAGGATATAAGTTTTCACCTACTGTGATCGGGTTCTTTTCTTCGGTTAATTCGTATGAGCTAATTATATTTGGCGCAAGGGCGAAAATTTTCCAAAAATCAATTCCTAGAATTAGACTTTGTTTGATGGATGGAATAATGTATAACTTTATTTGACCTATTTTATTTTTGTATTTTAATTGTACCGATAACAGACCAATGACTTTGTGAGCCTGGCCATCTGCCGTTTTCACTTGTGAATTTATATGTCTAAATCCATTAAAATTTTTCCAATCTTGTAAAGCTAATTTAGATCCTATACAGCTAACTGTAGCTCCAGTATCTAATAAACCTGATTCTGTATAGTTTAAGAATGAAACTTCAGCATAACTACGGATATCATTTTGCTCACTAAATATAGCTGAAATTAACTTTTTATGATTTTGTTTTCGGCCTTGAAAATATTTTCTAATTCTAATAATATTTTTCTTTATTAATCTTATACTAGAGACTTCATTGAACAATTTTTTTCTTATTGCTTGATAATTCCTAAGTCTTACATGATAAGGTTCAAAAATCGGGCTAATATTTTGATCTGCATTTTTACTTGTATTTTCAGTATCAATCTGGGGAGAAGCTAAATTTTTTATGATTGTTGGCTGTGATTTGGGAGCATCCGGCCGTTTTTGAATACACCCTTCACTCGGTTTTCCGATAGTCGACGTTGACACTTGGGGCATTGGGGCTTGTATATATTAGGTGTGCCGCAACCGTAACAAAAGATTTTTCTTTCCTCCATACAATCATCCCACAAATGATCTTGAGAAGAACAGTTCCAACATATTTTTACCACCTTTTCGACCACAGCTAATTCATTGTCCTGAAGCTCATTTTCCTCTTTGGCATAGTCAGGATCAATATCTTCTAATAAACATACCTGTCGACGATAAGTTTGAGGCTTACTCTTTGGTATATCTTCTGTACGTAATCCTATTTCTATATCAAGGTTTTCCTGCATCTGTACTAATCTTCGTAAATGACTTATAGAAGCAACAGGCTGATATACTAGTCTTTGACGAAGTTCAGGTCGCAAATTATGTTTTAGTATTTCCAAAAGTTCTTCTTCCTGAATTCTTACTGATGTTTTATCTAATAAAGCTGTTATAGCATCATAGAAAGAAGCAAAAGATTCATTTTGTTTCTGCTTGCGAGCTCTAATTTGTTCCTTACTAACAAAATCCGAATGGTAAACTTGATAATGCTGTCTAAGTGCGAGACAAAACTCTGGCCAATCAATGTTGCTATTATTTATTTGCTTAATCTGCTTGTGGTACCGCCAGTACCAATCACGAGCTTTACCTACAAACAGGACGTGCATGTTCTTACACAGCGCTACAAAATCTGCATCAAGAGTTTCCTCTGTGAGGGACTTGACTCGGTAAATAAATTCGTTTACTCCTAATCCTTCAGTGGATCCATCAAAATATAGATTCCATTTTTGCATAATGTCTGCAATACGTCTGGGAGACACGTTAGAAAAATTATGTGAAATGTTATGCTGATTAGAGGACAATTGTACAGGTACTTCTGTGAATTGCACTGGTGTATTCCTATTATGTGGTATCAAGTTTGTGATAGCTTGTTCTATCATATTTTGAATAGCAGTATAATTGAAGGTGCTGGTATTATTTCTTGGTGCACGAGCAGGACGACCTCTTCTTTGTCGATTAACAGGTCTTGCTGAGGCAGCTGCTCCATTAGTGCTGTTGCTGTGATCTAATGTCTGCAATTGTGCACTACTGTCTAATGGTACTGTTTGCTCGCCAGCTGGAGCTGGTGCTAAGCTCATGGTTTTGGCAAGATTTCTTGTGACAGGTCTTCTGGCTGCTTGACTTGTAGATGGTCCCTGATCAAGTATAGGCTGCGGAGTTGCGAACCCGTTCACAATTACTAATTTCAAATTTACATCGTCTAGACTTTGAGCACAGCTTGGGCATTCCCTAAGCGACGCTACATGTTTGTCCAAACAATCCTTATGAAATACATGACCGCATGGTGTCATTAAACATGGCTGTACATTTGTCATTAACTGAGAACAAATGATACAGTAACATATATTGGGTGTAGCTAATGTGGAAGTATCTTGTGGACTATGTTCTAAAGGCATTATGTAATACTTCGTTATGGAAAATTTCTTTAAAGTGATGTTTTGTGGCAATAACAAAAAAAACAGATAATCTAAAAATTCTGATTCACCGTATTAATATTAATTTCAAGTGGAAAGAAAACTGGGCTATTGCATTTATTAAATAGTGCAGGGAGTAACTATGTTGCACTATGGAAAGACTTAATTCTTTCTCTTCAATTTATGATAATAGTCTAATTCTTGAAAGTTCATCCAACTCTCAGGATATGGTATCCGATCTAAGCCAAATACGCATATAGTCAACTGAGTGTTGAGCAACGTCTAAACCAAACTAAAAATGATAACTTAAGGAAAGAGTAACTCTAAAAAAAAAACGAGCTATTATTGTTAGAGAATGTTTTAGGTAACGGACGTTAAAGTGCTACCAACTTTCTATCTTCTTCTACGAATCGAATGAAAATTTCACGACTTGGAATTCGACTTCGCCAAATTAACCAGATTCAAATGAAAATTCTCCACTCGCTCTAGAACTTACTATAACTTTACGGCAATTGAATAACTTATACTCAAAGATTTCAACGTAAACTTAGCAAAGACTTTAACTTTAAGATTGTTTCTCTGAACAATATGGGTATGTGACCGCTAACTACTCTTTTTAAAGAGACTTTCAAAACAAAACTATGTAATGAGAAGTGTTAGTTGCCCCATTGTTGGGCGCCAAATTATTTGTAATGTTCAAATGTGAGTAGCCTCCTGTTGGAGCGCCAAAATTGTTATGTACATGCTTGTACGAATCGGTGGCGGACTAAGGTGGTGTTTAAGTCGCTCTCGGAGTCAGGAATGCCTAGCGGGGCGGGACCCTCTGGAACCGTAGCTCTTTCGGTGTGGGGTGGGTTTTTGCTGGAAACCTGTCTCTACATTAACAAAAATTAAATTTAAGGATCCCTTCTGAAACTACCAGAAAATATGACTAAAAAAAATAAAAATAAAAAAAATGGTCAAAGGAACATAATAGTAGTATAGTCAAAACAAAGCAACAAAATTGTTGAAAGCTTGGGGGGAGTTTTTAATATTAATTACAGCGAATCATGCGGAATCCAAGATGACAACGGATCCGCCCGCTCTTTACCCTACCCTACCTATGATTTTCATTGCGGATATTTAATCTGAAAATCCCTTAAACGTTTAGATCATCTGATTTTTGTATTGCCACATCACCAACAAAATTATATTAATTTCTCATGTTGATTTTCAAATAAACAAAATTCATTTAATTTCTGCAGTAAATTTCAGGCTTAAATCAACTGACATTATTTAACAAAAAAAAAGTGGCAGTTTGCTTGAACTTAAAATTAATGTTATATTAAGAATAATAGCTCATGGCATTAGGAAGATAAAAAGAATATAATTACGGAATTAATAGATATACATTTATACATTTTTAGTTTTAAACATTTTTTTTTTGTTTTTTTGTTTGAATTATTTCTTGTGTAACTGTGTATGATCTTTATTTTCTCTTCATGTGTAAATATGTAAGTTATTCTAGAAGTGATAAATGAAGTTCAATGACCTACATACAGTAGATCAGCTGTTCATAATTGAGTGAGGAAAGAACTGAATATTTAAGAGCGAGCTTAAGAGCTTAAACTGTATCGAACTAGAAAAGAATGCAAATAATAGAAGTAAACGGAGATAATCATTTGGATCAGATTACGAATGGTTTAGGTATGTAAGTAAATCTAAATCGAAACCGTTTTACTAAATCCATATGATTATCATAACAACATGGGGAGGTATTAAAGTTTGGTAAACGTTATAACTCACGTGCTTGTATTCATATAATGTTGTTTTTATCCAGCGGTGAAAGGCCTTCCAACGATGTCTTGGTAATTTAATTTGATTACTCCATTATTAATTATTTTTGATTCATTATTATTATTTTTTTTTTTTTTGTTTTTCACTTATATAATTGGCATAGTTTTTCTTTTAGTTCGATGCTTTAGTTTTCACTCAGGGGTTAATTGTTAGAAATATAGGTAATCAGATAAATTTATGAAACAAAAATTAGGAATTTAATAGAGAATCAAAAGTTTACTAACGACCCGTTGCGCTTACATTTACTTTAAACAGTTACATATACATACATATGCTTTTGCAAACATATGAATGCACTTATAAGCGTACAGAGGCGTATTTAAATCATTTTATAAAAAGGGGAAAAAAAAAATTATAATAATTATTATTGATATTGAACTGGTATTAGTAAAATAAGCATTATTTTATAATTGGTGATCACACGAAGAGATTAATTAAATCATCACAGATACTCACTCTCTCGAGCCTAACAAAAAAAAAAATTCTATACACGTGCTTTCTAGGTTAAGACAAAAAAATTTATATTTTTTTTTTGATTCTTAATAGTTTTCACTCATGTTTTTTTTCTTGCCAAATATTCTTTAAGTTTCTTTATAACTATATGCCTGTATGTAGCTTTGCATTGTATATAAAAAAACACGTGGGCACAAAGAAAATTAACACTGAATACTACACTGCCAAATCTTCAAGGTTGGGTAGGTTGGCCGATTCCTTGTAGATTTCAATCCGCAGCGTACAGAAGTTTATATAATTTTCATCAGCAGACATCAAATTATGTAATTTGCGTCTTTCTCTTGGCTTTTCTATCCCACTATGAAAGTGTGTAGGAAACTCCTATCACAACTGCTGTGATTTCTGCTGACAAGAAAACAATTTTATAAGAATTCCTAAGGTTTGCATATAGTGATATGCGACATACCTGTGAAAGCAGTTTTATGTTTATCCGACTTGTAAATATATATGAGCGGCTACACCACTTTCTTAGGGCCAGACAATCGAAGAGAAATCAATAAAAATCCTGATATTGAATTTACTTCCCAGTAAATCACTTGCGTTAAGTTTTGCTTTTGTATTTATTTGCGCTCTATGAATATTGGAAAAACTGAATTTTCCAATGAGGAAAATTTTGGCACGTGGTTTTTTTTCTTTTCTTCTTAGCCTGTACTTAGCCGTTTGTAACTTCTGTGAGTGGTTTTAGAATTAAGAAAAGGCCGTCTGCAGTTGATACACTGTCTTTTATAACCACTACCAAATTAAAGCTCTCTCTTTTAACTCCTGAAGTGAGCTGCGATCACTGCCAAAAAAAATCTATTGCAATCGAAGTAACGCCCTCTATGACAACAAATACATCGCCTTAAATCGCATGCGAGAATTTTTCTTATTCGCGCCCAATTAGCGATTTAAAAAAAAAAAACAAAATTAAGCAGTTCGACCATTACAGGTTACGCTTTATTATTTTCTGATGTAGGTGGACCCAACTAAGGGGTGGTAAGGGGGTCATCTTCCTTCTCAACAGATGTACAAACAAAAAAAAAAAGTGGAAGTTTTTCTAAATATTTGGTTGATAGCAATTGTTTTTCTATTTTCTTCCATTTTTTCTTCGGCTGCTTAATCTTTGACTTTTCCATTTTGGTGCTCTATGCGGAAACGCAAAGGTAGTGAAAATATTTGCCATGCCACAAATATTTCAAAGATTACAAAATAAATACAAATCTTCTTCACTTTGGTATGAGTGTGCGTGTGTGTGTGTGTGTGTGTGTGAGTGTGTGTCTTTTTACCGCTACTTGCAGCAGCTGCGATGACGTTGACTCCGACGACCACACCCACAGTAATAAAGTCTGATCAAGCTGATTCTTACCGGGAATAGAGAATTCTTTCCATTTTTATCGCTTTCCCACTTGGTGGCAGTGGCGCAATTAACATTTGTGGTATTACACGGATCTAAGGTAATGTGTGGCTCTGATTAGTTGTCTTATCGATTTTATACCTCTCAGTTAGGATTTAAATTCAATCTATTAAATATCTTTCTTCTATTTCTAGATTGTATAGGCTATATATAAATAAATTGCCAATCGTCTGCCTCATTGTATACGGACCTGCTTTATTGCCTTCCAGGTACTGGCTATAAATCGATTTATAATTGCCATTCACAGGAGAAGAATCGAAAATTATCCCAGATGAAGCAAAAGAAGAAGAATATGCAGAAGCATGCAAATGCTTTTAATGGACTTTGGGTTGTGAAAAACAATTTCCATTTTCTATGGCCTTGATCACATAATTTCCATAATGCCGAGTCGATCAATATGGAAGTGAGCGACAAGCTAACAACCCAACCCAAGCACAGCCCAAGCAGAAAAGATCCAGACTTAAGCCAAGAACCAAGTAAGATTCAAACTTGGTGCCGCTGCGGCACCATATCATGTCCATGCATCAGTGCTGAAAGCTGCCGCCAGGCAACAGAGAAGGAAACCAAGATACATGGGCAATGGAGGCGCCCTAACAATGCAACAACTGCAAAATGCAACTGCAATTGCAACTGGAAGGGGCTGCCGCACAGCAAATGAATTTGCGAGTAATTTAACATGATTATGTCGGCGACAAGGTAGCAATGTAGACATCGATGCAGCTTCTAGAGCAGACAAAACCAAATTGGATGCAGTTGCGCAAGGCTATGGTCATAGCTAGGATGCTACCTTGACGGGATGCTGTATTTTTATTATGCCTAGATGACTCGATGCCTCAGCCCCCCCATATAACCAGATGAATCGTTCTAAGTAAATTATGCCCGATGGTCATGATGTGGATGCCTTGAAATTGCTGCAATGGAACGCTGCTGATATTGTTGCTGCCATGCATATGAAACAACTACCAAAGACCTAGACCACAACAATCCTGGCTGTCTATATGTGGACATTGTAATTGCATGGCCAAATCGGGTTTTAGGTTCCTTCTCATATGCATATTTATGGGCTGGCCGGGCAATGTCATTAGACAGTCAGTCAGTCAGTCAGGCAGGACGATCGGGCGAGTTAACTTTTGCTTTTTCTTTTTTTTGTTTTATACCCCCAACCCTCCTTTCTGAGTCAGACTCCTGACTGCTTAATAGATAATAATGACTCTACAAGTTGGCCTTGGGGCGCTGTAATTAAGCAGTTAAAGGTGGAGTCTAGTCCAGTGCACCATGTACCAAAGAGGAATAGAGTTTCCCACAGTTTTGGTATATTCTAGAGTTATGCTTACTTTAATGTATCCTGACTTTGATTTGTTTTGATGGCTTCGCGTGGCTTTAATGAGTCCTTCAACTAGCAATCAATCTGCCTGTCTCTTGGTCTCTCTATCTGTCTTTTGGTCTCTCTGTCCATCTTTCTCCCGGCTTTGGCTAATCACACATCTTGGTATTTGCCTCTTTGGATTTTGTAGATCCAGTATAATATTGTATATGTATGTCTGTATGCATCATAATTTTTGTTTGCGCAATTTCCGACAAATTTCTTCTATGGCCCCAAAAACGAACTGGATTTCACTGATGCTCCTCTCCTTGGTCTGCATTCAATTATTACACCGCTAGCTGCTATTGATAACAGCGCCGCATTGATTACAGCAATTGCCAAAATAACAGGCAAGAGCCATGATCAACCAACGGCAGATTCAGATACAGATTGTTGCTGATGCCGCAATGTTGCCGCTTTTGCTGTTGCCACTGACAAGTGATGGATGCATCCATCCATCTATCTATCTATGTATCTATCCACTGGCCGTGGCCGGCAATCAGCGGCAACAAGTTTTCAATTGCGCATGCGTAACTGTTTATTAATTTGAGTTAAAGTGGAGGAGATACTGAATGCTGGAGGAGAGTTGATCACCATGCTGACGTTACTCCTGCATGTCTTCAAACTCAGTCAGAGATGGATGATCGTTTTCATGACAAATTCTCACATTCAAATACCTTTAAGTAAATTGCTAGTCGCTTGATTTAATCAGATTTATATCAGTTTATGATTGAGGACAAAGAATAAAGAAATCTATAAAATTAAATGGCTTTTAGTCCACTTAGATGCTTCATCATCATAAAGTGATAATTATTAAATCAAAAGAGGCAATTCCACTGACTGGGCATGACCCATGAATGGAACTTTAGACAGAGACTAGCGACATAGAGTCTGTCTGTCTGTTGCCATGCGTAAAGGTGCCATCCCAAGATCTGAGTTGATTGAACCCGCACTCGGGGATGGTATTAGAATAGTAGACGAACTAAAGTTACACAATTGAAATGTTCACTCGCTCACTCGCTTACTCACGTAAGTCATTGCACCTGTGATAGCGATCTTTGTGAGGAAATGAGGAAGCGCAAGCCATTGCTAATTACCATTCTTTACTGGGAGAGCTTTCGTCTTAATAGTGTCAAAATGAATTCTAACACGCCAACAAAGTCCAAGTTCCAGTTGCCTGGTTGTTACTCAGCGAACCGCAAACAATTGCCACTGGTCAAAACCGTCTCTAGAGACGACGCGATCCCTTCAACTGAATCTAAAATGATTGTGTCTTGTCTTGTTAGCGTGCGATTAGTATACACTGAGAGAAAAATCAATTAAATATATATATTCAGGCATAATAATTCAAATGAAAATGACAGACATGGACATGGATATAATGAAATTAATGATTAAAGATTTAGGTAAACTTTAAATTAAGAACTATTAAAGTTTAAAACATTTCAACCGGAGCATAAATTTCTATGATTATTGTTCACAGTGATCATTGCTGGCGCCAAAGGGAATCATGAATTGGTATTTGCAACTAAACGAAAAGGGCCTCATTCTATTTATGTATATATGTATATGGCTAAGAATAATAAAGTTTAATTAGCAAAGACTTTGGCTTTACTCACTACAAATTGGGTCAGACTGTCTGCTAATTGCCATAAATATGAATAAAAACCAGCTGAAATGTTTGTCATTCAATTAACATTTTGAACACGTTTTTTCGTATGACAACAAAAAAACAACGTGTTGAACAAATCGAAAATTAGCATATTCACGCCAAAGCCAAAGGAATTGCATAAAATATCGAAACCGAAATAGATATCTATACAAAAGCTATATACATACATACATCATACATATTTATATGGTATCTGATATGGTCGAGACAAGTTCAAGTTCAATGACATCAAACAATAATAGGAAAATGGTAGCAATACAAACATACAAACATACATACATACGTTTGAAGTATGTATGTATATAGTATTATGTATGTATGAGCTATAGTTATGCCATCTACGCATATGTATGTATGTATGTACATATATGTTTGTATATACCTGTAGCAGGTGTTGTCCGCATTGTTGGTTGTTTCTTTGCATATCAGTCTGAGAAATCGGAGATTATTATGTTTGTATTACTTAACTTTAGGTTGGCGTTTTGCTCTACTGAACCTAAAATTCATTTGCATTTCTAGTTGCACATTAGAAAGAGACACAACAAAAAAGTAAAAGAGAAAGAAGAGAAAGGGGAGAAAGATAAAGAGAGTGATTTGTAAAGTTTGGACAGACTCTCTCCCTCTTCCCCTCTTCTCCTTCTATAACAAAAGTAAATTACTGCAATTTCATTGAAAACCATTTCATTGTCAAGGTGAAAGACGGCTTAGATGGGGGCAGGAGGAGGCCTCTGCATCTCCAGCAAACGGCAAAGTTAAAGAGAGGGAGAGAGCAGGTCGAGGCGTTAATGGGCAAATTGTGTAAGTGTAATTGTAATTTTGTTCCTCCGTTTTTTTTATTTTTTTTTATTTGTATTTTCGGTTTTGGTTTTGATGTGGCTCCGTTACCGTTACATTTTAAATTGCCGGCTGGTTAAACCGTAAGCTTATTTACTTAAATCAAATTAGCCCCCGCCGACCTTGTCGCAGGAAGTTGAAAATTTAATGCTGATAAAAATCAAAGTGTTTGCCTGTGATTCTGCTTCTGCTTTTGCTTCTTCTGCTTTTGCCCGAGTAGAGTTTCCGCCTCCGATTTCTGGTTCACACGCCACACACTTGGGTTCTACTAACCATTTAATTGGAGAATCAAGTGCACCGCTTTGGCCCTAAATCCAACTACATGTACATATGTACCTACATATACATATCTGTAGATCTATCCAAGTCTGGTCATTGGCCTCGCCCCCACAACAGTAAAATTGGGCTTTCGCGTGGGTTAAATCAAACACAAAATTAAGTGGCCTGCCATCTCTGGGCCTTTAAGCAATATAAATGCCCCTTTTACGAGTATCTCAAATTCATGGTCAATTTATCATATACATTTGTATCTGTACAACTCTTCTCTCCGGTCTTCCAGTTTTCTAGATAAAGAGTCAAAGTCAGAGTCAAAGTCGAAGTTAAAGTTTTAAGTCGCAGTCACACATTTGATTTGGCCTCAAACAAAAAAAGCCGATTTTTGACAAATTGATGTACAACGTCTGAGGCGATGCTGGTGGGCCAAAAGGAAAGTCGTCGAACCGCTTAGCATAAACGTTTATTTATGGGCCAAGAATAAGCGGCGAGGTGGAGAAACGTCACGGTCATGTGCCATGGTTTGGGCGGCATCTAATTGTGTCACCGTTGAAAGTTTCTCCGCCTCATTGGCAAATCTGGCAAAAAACAAAAAGGAACATACAGATACGCAGTTCCAGTCTCACGTTCGATGGCTTTTTGGTTTGTTTCATTCGTGCGGGCTGCTTAACCCGCAAGTTCGTGATCTCTAACTTGCGTACTTGTTCTCTAAGTGGCTATGAAATTCCACAGTCACACACACACACACACACACCATCAATGGTCAGCGACTTTGTCCAGTTTGTTTGCATACCACATACAATGTATAGATGGATGCTATGGGATGGCCCCCATCCCCCATCTCTGGTTTGCGTTTATTTACATACGAAATATTTACGATCATCTGGCAGGAGAGAACAAACCGTTGGCTATCAAAGCAAAAACGAAGGCGAAGGCGAAGGAAACTACTGCTGATAAGCAAATCCGCCTTGCCACTTGACATTGAACCTGGTCTGGTCTGGCCTGGTCTGATGCCAAGATGCTGCTGGCTTAAAATGTTAATTATATGCGCGTGGCTAAGCTGATGACTGGCCAACATCAAATCTTGATTAACGCTGCTGCCTTTAAAATCTGCCCAGGGCCTGAGATGCCAGTGATGATGACGACGACGTTGAAGATGATGCTGATGCTGATGACATCAGCTAAGCCATGCAATTAATATCCAACCATAATGATGTGAGCCTGGTCAGAAAGTTCTTTTGCTCTTCTGGCACGCACAAAACTTTTAAGCCATCGATAGTCATGGCTAAGACAATGTGGCTGCTAATACAAGTTAATTAGCCATAGCGAGTGAGTGAGTGAATAGTGATCGTTACTTCCGCAACGATGTCCAACAGGCGACTTATCTATACGTATAATAATCATATGCGCAATAAACAAAAATATTGAACATCTCCACCTAGCCGACTAATGCCTTTGTAATTGGCTATAAATTAAGAAATCACAAAAAAAAACCTAAACAAATACAAAATGAAGAAATAATCAAATACACAAAAATTAAAACATGGCTACAACTGAAGTAAGTTGGCACGAAGTATGGCTAATATTACACCTTTTTACTATTTCGTATAAACATTGAAATTGATATATGTTGTATCTCCCTTTTTCTCGCCGTGTAGAAATATTTGTCAGGTAGAGAAAAAAATCTCAAGGAATCGCAGAAGACCAAAAGTTCACTGACTTATCATTTTGGTTGGCTAGTGTAGTAGTAGTAGGTGTCAAACATTACAAAAAAATAAAAATAAAGGTAAGAAACAGGTGATAGTATTGGTGTTGTTCTTGTTGTTATTGGTGTATGCTTTTTTCAGCTTCTATAATAAGCATGAGAAAATTGCTAAAACAAAATCATGCTCAAATTTATTTGATGAAACGCCCCACGAACAAAATAAAGCAAATCAAGCCAAAAGGCAAAAAAAAAAAAAGAAACAAGAAAAACCAGACAAAAAGAAAGAGCAGCAAGCTATATAAAAACCGTCGAATTGAAATTGCCGTCTTCGTTTTGTGGCTTATAAAATAATGATAATGTGTTGTGGCTACCGAGTTGCCGCTTTTGACCGACCTTGAGCTTGAATTAAAACTTGAACTTGAAGCAGATGCAACATCACTTTAACTGTAAACTGTTAACTATTGGCACGATATCATGCCACGCAAAAAAAAAGAAAAAAGACCGTTGGCCATAATACGAGTACTTCATAGACGATTTTAATAGCTGGGCAAACAATTGCCATGGATGGATGGACTGCTAGTCGGATGCTGGAGATTTTGTTATGACGCAAAAGCCACTTGTTGTGAAGTAGATATCTCAAAATGTTTCAATTTTAGTCAATTTTGTTTTCGCCAATATAGGTAAATATATATTAATCATGCTCAATATTTGCGCTTTTTCTGTAGACTTATTGATTTATTGCTAACGGCTGTCAATAGCCAAAGTGGAGATGGAAATGGAGATGGCGATACAAAAATATTCCTGCCAATATATACCAGAAATAGTAGTAAGCCCAATTGTTGAGTCATGCCATCTCATAATTCATTTCTATATATATATGTATATATGAATTTATATATGTATGTATGTAACTACATTCATTTGTATTTATAATGGAACAATTCAATTACGAGAGCCAACTGAGAAATACTTATGAGCCCGAAGTTCATCAAACTCAAGTGGAGGGCTCTCTGTATCAAAAACTCACACACTCACATGGGGAGACTCACAGTTGGATATTTGGTAGGTTTGGACATCCATTAGGCTGTTTTGTTGGCTTGTTAGTGTAACAGATTTGTGCCTGTATGTAATAATCAATAAATAGGTGAGAAAAACTGGCAGGGAACCTCTATTTCCATTCCCTATCTCTGTCTGGCCTGCCATTCACAAAAATTCTTCTTTTCAATTTAATTCGTTTTTGGCCACATTTCCATACTCTCGACTTTGGACATGTGTTAATGAAAATTCCTAGAATCTAGAATGCAATCATTGGGCATGAAGTGCTGCCAAATGTGGGTCAACAAGCATTGTGGCTCTGACTTTGAATCTAACTGACTGACAGACGAAGGGACGGACGGACAGGCATGGATTCTCTGACTATTGTCGCCCAACATATGTATCTCTGACTAAGCCAAATCAGTCACAGGCCCAAATGAAGGCAGAGAGACAGAGTCAGAGCAGTAGATGCAGCTGTCTAAGAGCTATTGCCCATTTATTGAAAGACCATTAAACAATGGCCAAGCATGTTGCCTCATTCTTTTGACCGATATAGCAGCAGCGGTATGGAAAATTGTTGGTCTTTTTGTAGGTTTATTTGCGTTTGAAGTTTTTGTTTAAACAAGTCGTTAAATTGTACACGCCCAAAAAATACAAGAAATGGAGAACGCCGTTAGGCCTTTGGCTTTTGATATATTATGGCCTTAAGGGAAATGTGAAAGTTAACACATGCAGTTACAGATGCAACTAACTATGCTCTGGTCAAGCCATAAAGATAGTATATACCATTAGCACTTGCATTTAATTATGCCCCAGTCATTGAGTCCAGTCACTTTCAAATTGAATGGAAGAGCATAATTCAATTGAATTTTGGACACCCCTCGAGCAGGGGTCCGGTTCATTGCTCTTAATTGAATTTTACCAAATGAAATGCAACGACGACCCTGGACAATAGTCATTTGGACAGCTGTTGCCAGCTGATGGTAATTTGTCACAATGGTTTTAATTAGCACAAAATATCCAAATATTTTATCATTTTATGGCAAAATAATCATCACTGACCATTGAATCCAGGACATACACACATATGTGAGAATTTTATTTTGCCTAAAAATTACTTGGCTACTTAGCAGCTTAAACCTAATTTATGTTGACATAATAAACCACTTACCAGCTTGTGTTATTGGCATCAGTATCATGGCCATCAGGACTAGCGTCAAAGATACTAACTCCTCGAGTCCCAGTGGACTCGAACGTTTTCTAGTCATGGTTGTCACTGCAAAAACAAAACGGAAAAAAGGAAAATAAGAAAAATTGAAGTTATGCTTGGTACGTGATAAGTACATAATATACTCGTATATTTTTACCCATCCCTGAGCACTCATTTAACCCTTAAATAACAATCAAATCGAGCCACAATATGTTTCTTAAACGACAGCACTTCATTAAAAAAGCATGACAAGGCGCATGCCGCCGTCGTCTTCTCATTCTCAACTTATTTGGTTTTCATTCTGTTCCTTTTTGCTTTCCTTTTTTTTTTTTGAGAATATATTTTTTCAATGGCCTTACAAAAGCAATTTACGTGCACAAACAGAAAAATGAAAAAATATATATGTGAATTTCGGCTGGATGGATGGATGGATGGATGTGGGTGGGTAGGTGGTTTGAGTGGGTGTTCTGTTGACATGTGAACCGAAGCCACCCTCCACCGCACGCCATCTACCACTACTGGGCAAACCAGCACCCCTCCAGAATGTCCCTGGACTGACTGGCTGTTTTTCTTCAATTGTTTGCGGAAATCACTTGTTTGCTGATTTGACAGATGTGCAATTTTCCCTGACATGCTCGCAGGGCTCAATTGTTGCTCTGGGCCCCGGCCACCACGCAAAGGTCAAAAATCGTTAGAGAGATATACACAGACACACACTCACACCACACATGAAAACCAACGAAAAGTTTCTCAGAAGTTTTGTCTGGCTGATTGAAAATGTCAGCAACATGACAAAAAAAAAAAAAAGAAAAGAACTTCAATCTTCTTGAATCCCCAACTCCAACAGTCAGGGGGGCAATCGTTATAATTAGCAGCCACATATCAGAATCTAAGGTGCCATATTCTCAGTTGATCCTATATACTTATATGTATGTATGTAAGTACAAATATGGTCGTATAATGGGCATACGTTTCATATTTTCATTTATTAGCCAAGTTTCCTTTTATTTCATTTCCTGCTTTTCGGTTTTATTTGCTTTATGCGCCTTTAATCAACTCCCAGGAGATGCAACACGTGAGTGTAATGGCGAGACCATTCTCATTGAGGGGGTTGCTTACAACATTAGGGGGTGGGGCTGGAATGGGGTTCTTGCCATAAGTTATACAATTTCATACATTTCAAAAAGCAATAAAATTTCTGGTATTTTATACAGTGGGATAAATCCTAATGAGAAATTATATTGGTAAAAATCTAAGAAGTTTAAATTCAGACATTTTTTCATTATATTTAGGAATAGAAAATGTCTTCCGATCGGATTGAATATTATTTTTTAAATGAAGCGATTGAAGCTTACAGAGTTCTGTTCATTGTATTATAACGTATTATGGATCACACGCATTGTGTGATGGAAAAGTTAAAAGAAATAAATAACACTATCCGTATCAGACCCACTGTAACATGTCGTGCCATTTTACTTGCTACTGAGTGTTGTTGGATTGAAAGTCACATCTTATTTTCCATCTTCCCTTAGTTTTGTGTTCCCTTTATTCGAAATCTGAAATCTGAATCTGAGTGGTTTCTGTTACACCTCCCGCTTCCTATATTAGCTATTCCCCCCGCCCATCTCCTTTATCACTACATTTGCCCCCTTAGGCTACAGTGTCGTTTGTTCGCTAACGAAACAAGCAAATAAAAATCAGCTAATACACAGGCTGGCTATGGTGGCATCATAAATGCGCGAAATGTGCTCATTAAAATGCAGGCAAAATGGAGAAAAAGGCAAGGAGCCGCGCCTCGGGATCCCACAAATTGCATTGCATCGTGCTTGTGGCAAGTAGCATGAAAGCCGCTTTGGTTATATTTGAAAGATTGCTCCGGCAAGATGTTGAAGCTGTTACTGATGTTGATGCCGATTTGCCGGAGATGTGCGGCATGTTGATGACGAGTTGACATGACGAGCGACAATAACAATAATGATAATCTCATACAACCGCGAAGATGATGATGATGATAATGATAATGATGATGATACTGACTGACTGTATGACTGACTGACTGACTGACTCTGGCTGATGCTGAGTGACAACGGAAGCGACACAAACTGGCTATTAGTTGTTGGCCAAAATGGCACTTGTTCTAAAGCTATTAGCAACACACGAACTACGCAAACAGCGAGCAACATGTTGCTGCCAACTGGCAACTTGTTGCGGTAATTATTCTCCTGTTTTGTTGTATGTAGTTGGCATTGCTATTGCTGTTGTTGTTGTTGTTGTCGAGGCTAAATGGTAAACAATTTTTATTTTTTTTCAGTATTTGGGTTAAGACCAAATAAAGGGGTGGTCACCGGCCAGCTGGCCAGTGTGTGTCGTTCTAAGTATGTCCATGTGTGTGTGTTTGACACAAATTCAGATTGTGAATGAAACAGCCGAAACTTCTTAGTTGCAGGCAACTTTTACCCATCAGTCGGTCACCAAACTGGCCAAAATAAGGAAAGCTATATTTATACATACACAAAGCCATATGCAAACCCACAAAATATCGGTCATGGGAAATTTTCTAGATTTTGGAAAACTCTCTGAGGCAAGGGCTATTCATCTTTATACTCCATCGCCATTTCCATCCACATCTCATCCCATCTCGTCTTGTCTCGTCCCGTTTCATCATATCGTCACACAACAATGCGTTATGATAAATGCATATAGGTCCACGTCCAGGCATGCGTGAAGAACTGCCCGACAGCCACAAAATGCAAATATTTACAGAACCCGACATGGTGGCCAGTTGCAGCTCCTCCTATTTCTCCTGCTTCATCTTTATTTCTGTTTTTTTTTTTTTTTCTATACAGAAAGGGTAAGCACTGGACAGGCAACAGTTTTAGTTTGAAAAATTGTAGAGGATGTGCCAGTTGTTGGCCCTGCCCCTTGTTCCCATATCCATATCGTTTGTGCTGCTACTCATTGTCCGCATGCGTGTAGTCTGTCAGTTGCCACAGTTCGCAATGCTTCCCCTCTCCCGATCACCAAGTTTCTTACAATTCTGGGCCATCTGCAGATGCAACAGCAGCAGCTCTAATATAAATGTACAGCAGAAGGAGGAGGCAAAAAGGAAAATTTACATTTTACAAAAGGCAGTCGGCCTCAATGGAGGGTGGGAAAATTTCACATGCTGCATTTTGACAGTCAAAGCACGAAAAGTGCCCTGGCAAAGAGAGAGATAGAGAAAGAGGAGTTCTTTTTCTCTCTGCCTTCGTTAGCATATCAAAAGGTGTCTCTTGTCAGAGAGCTAGCTGTCTTGTGTCGGCTGTCGTGTCTCTGTCTCTATGACCGTATGCCTTCTTCGAAATTTGTACCATGACCCACAAATATACATTGGATCGGCATCGGCATCGACATCGGTAATGGTATTGGCATCAACATCGCACGCATCGATATCGAACGACAGACACAAAGACGACGACGACGACGACGACCTAGGCGATCGATGGCAATTTGCAGCGGCAGGAGCTTTAATTGGATTCAGCCTGGTATCAAATTGACATTAAACCCGATTCCCATCAGTCCCCTAACCCGATCTAATGGCCATTAGAATGCCAGAGTTGACCCTAAACCTCATGCGTCGATCGAGGATCGGGAATCACTATTGCATTCTGTAGCCAATTTGATATCGTATTATAGCAGCTGTTGCAGTTGCAATTGCTGCTGCTGCAATTGTTATTGTTGTTGTTGTTGTTTGGCGTTAATTTGGTTTTCTATTCTTCAATTGCCACTGCCACACATTTAACGGTGCAGTGGCGGCAGTGGCAGCAATTGCAAATTGCAATTGGTTGTTCTTTTTTTTTCTCCTTTTTTTTTTTCTTTCTTCACCTTTTTCTTTTCTTTTGGCCACTTTGGAGGCCTGGTTTGAAGCACGTCATCCTCATAAATCTAACTCAGCCGCGGGGCCCTCACGCGTGTACGCCAAACGCCTAACCAAACTCCATCTATCGTGCATAGTTGTGGCCAATTGTTGGCCAAATTGTTTGCGGCTTGAACCTGAAGATGCCGAGTTCAGGCAATTTGAAGTTGGCCTTAGGAATGCTCGACCTTGCAATTGAAAAGGCAACATTCAGTAAGGTGATAAGTAGAAATTAGAGGCTAAATTATTGAATTGTGTAATCGAACTGACAAATTGCCAAGCAAATTGAAATAATTATTACATTGGCATAAATTTATCCAATTGCATTTTTCGAATATACTTTAAAAATTCTTTCATTTTCAATCAAATATTTGTTGTTGGTTTCTAGTTTTTGGCAATCATTAAGTTTGACCTTGTATGTGGCGGCAACTTTATGATAATCATCATTGGCAGCAGCGGCAGTCACTTGAGCCAAAATCTTGAAGAAGGTTTTCTTCCTCTTTTTTTTTTTATTTTTTTGAAATTAATAAAGCTTAGGCAGCTGCATGGGCACGATTTGCCGGCATAACGGTTCCATAGTGGTAAAAAGGTACACAAAACGCGCCAAATGTTAACAAGGCATTAAACTTCTTCTTCTATTTTTTTTTGGTGGAGACCAACTTTAAATCTGAGTCACTTGTCAGCGGCATGCGGAAGCTACCCAGCACGACTCCGATTCCAACTCCAATTCCATTTGCAACGCCAACGCCAACACCAAATCCAAGTGCAACTCGACGGCAATTTGCCATTTGTGTTGCGCTGTGCTGGATGCTTGGCCAGTCACTTGAACTGGATTAGTTGCTTGCCCGCTTTGATTTGTGACAAATCTTGATGATGCGAGCTACCGTGTGCTTGCCTCGCCTGCAGCATGCAATGCCATATGTGGATGTGGATAGGCTTGTTGCTTGTAGCAAATACAAAGACTGACCCAACACCAACAGCAACAGCAGCAACTGTTGCTGGTGTGCAGATCGTGAGCTGATTTTGTTTCAGCTTCCATTTTTTTGTATTTTTATATTTTTTTTTTTTCGCTTTTTGTTGTTGTATTAGGCTTGCCACAAATTTCTCTTTTTCTTGGGGTCAAGTTTGTTACCAGGCAAAAGAAGCGTTCTGATTTCACTTACAGCTGCATGCAACTAAGTTGCAATTTATTCTAGTTTTTCCAAAAATAAAAAAATACATACATATGTATATATATGACTAATGAGCTTTGCCAGATCTTTTCTTTTTCTTAATTAAATCACAAGTAGGATTTGCACTTTTAGCTTTTGGGGTCATTTTCAATTAAATTTTTCTTCTCTTCTCTTTTCTTTTTTTTTGAGTTCACTTTTCGGCAGGTCTCTTTAACTTGTACGTGATGGTGAATATGAAACACCCTGTGGGAGTAACTGTAATCACAGTAAGCTCCCTGTTGCAATCAAATTTTTTTTAAATTTAACTTTTATAGCGCCCACACGTGTCACTTGGCACAATGTTATACAATGTTTAAGTCTACTTGCAAATTTTCGCAATAAAATAAACAGAAAAAAACAAATAAAATATATATATACATATACATATATATATATATATTTACATATATACTTTGAAATAGGAGCTTTATATACCCTTTCTAATAAAATCACTAAACAGAAAGAAGCATACATTAAAGGGTATGCAAAAAATGTCGAATTATTTAGTATAATCAAACTGGTTCTTATTTTGCCAAAAAAAAAAAATTGCTTTGAAACTCAATTTGAATAGACCCAAGCCCATATACAGTTAGCCAATTCGTAAACGTTTCTCAACTACGTGATTTGTGAGTAGAATTCTTTAAAAAGTGGATCAATGAGCTTGAGTTTCAGTGATTTTGTTTTTGTGTGATTTTTGGCTTGGCTACTTGATGCCCCCTCGTTTTGTTGGTCTTCAATTGACGACGTCTCATTAATATGATTACTCATGGCCATGTAATTTGCCAAAATATTTTATTGGGGATGCTAACCATGGTCTGGCATGGGAAATGCCCGGATCCGATAAACAAAACTACCATTATACATTTTTGTATGTGTTTATTTTGAGATCCATGATGTCATGGGATTTAGAATTCGATTTGCTTTCTGCAAGTCAGTGTCGATTCTCGATTGCCAAGATTGTCAGATCTTCTTCAAACTTAGTTCAATTTATGACTCATTGGGCATTAAAGCTTTTGTTGTTCAGATAATTATATATGTACATATGTACGTTTGTAAGGCAAACAGGAACTAACTTGAAGTTAATGCATTTTTATTTCAAATTTATTTTACCCTAGGTAACCATACATGAATACCAGAAACTTGGCCTAGACCAATGCGTCTGAGTCTGAGTCCGAGTCTGGGTCCTTGGCCAAATCGATGTTGAAGCCGACACCGCTTCGAGGAATTCACTTGACTTGGAAAGTCTAATGCGTACTGCTGTTGCTGCCAGCAACCAGGAAATGCCAATCAATGAGGAATACATGCGTTTTGGTTAGCCATCACAGAGAGCGAGCGAGAGAGAGAGAGAGAAAAGCCTCTGCTTCAGCTCTGCGCCTCTGCCACAACAAAACAAATAAATTAAAAATTACATTAAAATGTAGAAAATGAAAAACGTTGCCTTTTTCAGCTGATTTCTGGATGGGAGTAAGAGTAAGTCAGACGGGGTCGTTGTCGTCGTCGTCGTCGTCGTCGTCGTCGCCGTCGCTGGGCAGGGTTCTTAGCCTGTGCTGTCAACTTGAAATCGCACGTTTTTCTACGCGCTACAAACTAGCGTCGCATTGCCGATCGACAACAAGCCAGAAGAAGAATGATGAGAATTGCAAGAGAGAGGGGTGGTGGTGTTGGCCCAATGGCCCCGGCGACTGCCGCAAAATGTGCTAAAATATGCGCAAATAGCAAAAGAGCAGCGGCCTGGTCTGGTCTGGTCCGTTTTGTACTGTTCTGTTCTTAGCCCAGCCGGGCAGAGAGTATAAAGTCATGCCACTCACACTATGGAGACGACTCCAACTCCAAACTCTAACTCTAGTCGCAGTCGTAGAAGTCGCCGCCACCACAACACCACCACCGCATATGAGTGAGTGTTTTAAATCATGCTGCCTGCCAAAGTCATGATTCATATACCGTTAGTTGCTCATTTCCACACAAATAAATCCCGAAAATGAAATCCAAGCCAACCCAATCGATGCCAGCGGCCGCCTGATTCCCACTTGAGAAACCATCGAACGGCGCCCAAGGCAGTCTTAAATCAGATTCAATACGAGCCACCAGATCCACCAACAAAAAAATAAAACTGTTTTTTTTCTTTGCAAATCTCAATAGATTGCAGGTGTGTTGGTGAGTGTGTGTGTGTGTATCTGCCACAAGTTGATTGCAAAAATCGGATAGTAGATATAACCAAGTTGTCGTTGTTGTTATTTTTTTTTTTTGTTTACTAATACTTTGCTCATATAGAGAACCCCCATAAAATATTTAATTATGCATAGACTAAACATATTTCTCTTCTTGTTCGTTTTATGAAATTTTTACACGTGCACGAAAGTAATTAAAATGATGTTCCATCATTAAGAGATGAACGTGAGATTTATAAAGTCAAGAAAGTATATGCCACAAAATTTTCCCCCCTCTACCACCCCCTCATACCCAGCTAGTTTTCTTCACTGTTGTCATGGCAAAAATTTCACTTTTATTTGAATAAAACAAGTTTACTTTTGGTTTTATATTTCGGTTTTGTAATGCCTAAGCAAAGGAAAGTGTTCCTCAAAATAAACGAAAAATGATTCGAGTAAAGGGTTGCCGCAATGGAAAGTGGTCAAGCTGCACGGTTCAGTATTTAGTTAGTGTCTATTAAAAGGGGCATAACTACAGGTAATGCGGGTAAAGTTAAAAAAAAAGGGTTCTAGACTTTATGCTGGCCCTTTCATTTAACTGTTACCCGTAACTTCAAATGCTGTTCATTGCACTTTACCCTTTGTGTGTGTATCATAATCTATACGAATAGTTAAAACTCACTGCGCACTTCCGAGAATGTTTTGTGGGGTAAAAAAAAAAATGAAATTAAATGATATGATATGAAATATACATTATTACGCTGGCAGAAGCTTCTCTTTAGTTGTGAGTAATAAAAACCAGTTTTTTTTTTTGTACCTATTAAATGTGTCGGGATTCTTAGAACTAGAATGAGAGTTTCCGCATTATGACTACTGTAGTATATATCTCTATTTATGATGTTCATAATATAAATAGTTGCCATAATGCCACATTTAAGTAATATGCGAAATAAGCCATTAGAGGGCACCCAAAAACGGCCTGATGAATCAGTTTATTCACGTTACCAACTCATCTCATCTCAGCTGATGATGAGTGAATGATGGATGATGGTATCCAACAAGAGCAGAAGGAAGATTTCCATCATGCCGTTGGCTTTGACTTATTTTTTTTATCATGTCAGAGGGTTGGCAAATTTTCGTTTTTTTGGCATATCAAAAAGAAATTTATTTTCGAAAAATTTTCTAATGTAATTTATTAGCGCCTGCAAATTGGCTTTAAATTTGATTTGCCCCAAAAGCCTACCACCGTCAGATACCTAGGTAATTGCTATGGCTAACAAGGATGAGAGAATGGATGGAAAATAAATTGACTGCTCGAAATATTTTCGACTGGCATTTCATATATAATTTATGCAATGGCATTTAAAACATGAAATTCAACTTTGCCATCAATTTTAATTGCCATTGTTGCTGTTGTTGGCTAACTGCAACTGTCACTTGCCAACTGTCCAATTGAAAATGGCAAAACATTTATTTTGCATTTCATCTCAAAAGCAGTTTAATGAATTCTACATTTTTTTTCTCCATTCTCAAATGAACCTTAATTAAGCTTTAAAATTGACTTTAAAAATGGGGGCGTGGCTGGCATAAAAAAGGGGAGCATAGAATAGAAGAAACAAACCAAACTCAGCCGCATGAGCAATGGAGGAGAAGCACTTGAAGGCAATGAAGTCAAGTATACAAACAATGCAAAAGCGTCGGAATTTCCACAAGGAAGATAAGATATGACAAGGATACGTTTGTTTTACCACCACTGCACCTGCATCTGCACCTACACCTGTGCCTCTGCCTGCATGTGATGTGGCGCAGACTTCAATAATGAACGCCAGGCAATGGTCTTTGTCTTTTGGGGGCGTCTAAGGGCAATGGAAGCTACATCATACCATGCCAGGTTTCTTTTTTTTATTTTTTAGTGCCTTAGAAGGAATACAAAGCTGAAGCTTTGTCTACAGTCAATGTTGTGTCGAGTTGTTGTTTGTGGCAGGTTGTGGCATTTGAGCACAGGCACGCACTGTACCGTTTGCCACACGTTTTTCCCTTACCCCCTGCCTGCTTACTGCTTTCATGCTGCATAAATTAGATGCAAAAGTTCCCCTACATCCACTTTTCTCCTTATTCTCATTTTCATCTCCTTTTTGCCTTAGCTTCTTCGTTTGCTTTGGATCTCCCTTTTTGCTGTTGCGACTCAATTTGCTGACTTTTATTGTTTCAGCGCGAAACGAATGCACTGCTAAATTATTTATTTATGCAAATTGAAGCAGTTAAATCACAGCAGCAGCAACAGCAACGACAAAATGTGCAGTCAACGGCTAATTTATCATTGCATACTGTAAGGGGCGGTCCAAAGTTTTTGATGTCTCAATTTACATACCTGCAAAAAGAGATAAAACAAAAGAGAGAAGAAAGGAAAAACGGAAGAATTGATTAGATATATGTCTCAGTTCTTATTAACGGATTATATTTTTTATATTTATGCAAAGTCATTGGAGTTGACATTAATCGGATAACAACAACATTAATACAGGTTCTCAATCCCTATAATAATCATATGTAATCAATTGACATCGACAAAACGACTCTAAAGAAAGAAATATGTAAAACTAAACACCAAAAAATAAAAAAGAAGAGAACTCATGCCACAGAAAACAAGAGTCAAGTCCACGAATTTAGGTCAACAAACAACCAAAAAGCAAACAACATTTCAAGTTAAACGTGTGCGTCAGAAATACAACAACAAGAACAACACGAAAAAAAAGAACAGTGACTGATTGTAGCGGGGGATATACCTTAGGGGGAAATTGAACACCCCCCATAAAGGCAAACATATTACATACATGTAGATACATACATATATAGAAATGCGGGCCCCATTCAAAGATTTAACAAATAATGAATATTGTAATACTTTCGTTTCGTAAATTTACATCATTATTGGTTACTTTCGTTTCCAAAATTTAAATACTTTTTATCTTCTGAAATCCTATTGCCCTTTGTATATATCTTTCGTCATGTTTATTATATGATTTTATTTAATTGAACTGATTTATGTATATATTTAGTTGTTTTCATTTTATTTAGCACAAGTGACTAACCCAAGAGAAATTTTCAACAATCAACAAAAACTGGTTGCTAATTTAATTTGATTCTTTTGTGCACTTTTATTTTAAACAATTGAATTTGAGATTTATTAACGTATATGAATTGAGTAAGCATTCTCTGGCAGTAACTAATCTTAAAACCATTAACTACACATCCTTAACTAGTTAGTTAATAGATTTTATATACTCGCACACATACATAACTATGCTTAGTTATTGTATTCATTTATTTGGCATACAATAAAAATTAATTTCATTCACAAATCGTAAAGATATCTCTTTAAAAAAAAATATATACATATGTATAAAAACTAGTTTTTTGTGTATTCCATTTGGTGATATACAAAAATTTCTTTTACTTATTTAGCTCAAGTGATGGCTAAAGTGCCACAGGCATCAAAGCGAATGTTTTTCGCGTATTTTCTCATAAAAGAATTTCTCATTTTCGGAGCTTTGTTACCCAGTGATACGATCGTCGAAGCGCTTTGTAAGATTTGATTTGCTTGCCCGGAGGCCAATTGCAGATGATGGCTGCCACCAGTTACTAGATCTTTGGTTATTGCCGCTGCTACTGGCAACTGACGATTGAATTAATTTATGGGTTTTCAGATAATTTTTGTGTATCCAAAAACCGTTGCTTTAATTGTGTTAGCCTCATAACTGTATTGGGCTTTTAGACCCGTTTCGTTTGTAACATATTAGTTGTTGGTTTGCTCTCTGGCTGGCTGGCTAATAGTCAACAAATCAAATTACACTATACAACAGACAGAGGTAACACCTTGACCGCATTGACGAATTGAATTGCAGTATTCATATTGGGCATTTCGTGTCTGGCCTTATTGGCCATTATATGCGCATTTTAAGTCAAATCAAAACAAATTATAAATTTATACCCCCCCCCCCCCCCAAATATTTTTATTTTTTGTTTTGTGATTTATAAGTACAGTGATAGAAAATTTTATTGGCCACTTAAAATGAACGAACAGGCTGGAGGGCGCAGCCGCCCATCCTTGCAGGTTCATAAAATGCATTTTATTAATAATGGCTTTTAATGCACTTAACACTTTGGGTGGTTGCTAGCAAATTGAACTGCCATTAACAGGCACTTGACTAAAATGCAAATGCATTTTAGACTGATAATAGGAATTATGCGTCTACTCCAACGAACTAACGAACCCATCTGACACTTAAACTTGGCCAATAAAAACTATGTCGCTGGCCCATTAATGATTGGCTTGATTTTTGCACACTTTTTCTTTCTATTGCCGACACCGGACACTTTCTTTGGCTATTGAACTCAAAAGCATCTGCGACAACCAAACCAGCAAACCAGATCGCTGCCCGAAACACCAGCAGCATTGCTACCATACAACAACAAGAACAACAATTTGGGTTGGAGAAATTTGCGCCCCGCGACACACTTGGACTCATGGAGACAAGTTTTTTGCGGCATATTCCATAGTTCTAGACCATGTTTTAACCTTGGCTTTAGTTGGGGCGTAATGGTAGAGGCAAGTGTCGCCGCTTAGTCGTAATGTGCTTAGTTGCGCTTACTTTCTTTACCCGGCCAACAGCAGCAACAACAACAACAACAACAACAAAACCATAGTAACAACAATGCTAATGCTGCACATAAACCGATTTACTCAATTAAACATAAAAATCACAAAAGAAAAATAAAAAGAGAGAAAAAATACAAAACTACTTTTGCTAGATATTTGCTTTTGGTTCAAGTATCTTTGAATTGAAATTGTGGGTGCCGAAAAAGCCAAATCATATTTGAAAAGAAAAAACATGACCAAGGTAAGCAATTGGCAAGTAGAAAACAAAAAACAAAATAAAAGTAAAAACATACAAAACCAGCAAACGTCACAAATGAATTGTTTCGGCATTTTATCGCTAAAATTTTTCGCTTGAACATGCATTTGCCACTATCTGTATCTAATAGATACTATTTATAGCCAAACAAATTTTGATTTAACATGATTTGCTTGATCAAGGAAAACTATACGATTCGGCTAAGTTATAATTACGGAAAATATATATATATATATATGTATATATATAGACAATAAAAAATCTTAGCTGTTTTATTAAACCGAATATTTTTCGTATGTGTTTTCAGTTAAGATCTTTCATATAACCCCGCAGGTTTTTTTTTTTTTTTTTTTTTTTTTTTTTTTCGCGCGAATCCCATCGGGTGCACTAAGTGCCCACAACCTCCCGCCCAACCGACCGAGGGGCGCTAGCCGCATGACGCACGGCTCGAGTCGCGGGGACATTCCACAAAACAGACAAGAAACGAAAACTATAACTAGTTACGAGCTAAATGTAAAAGGATAGATGTTTTTAATGTAGGAAGAGAGAGCTCCGAACTCATTACACAGTAAAGTCGATTGTAATCAGAACAAAGTACTCGGAAAGGTTCATGCAGAGCATAGTTAGTGGTACAGCGGGGAAGAGATAGAGGTATAAAATTTCTAGTAGGCCTACAAGGAACCGATAGATTTACTTGGCTCAATAGCTTAGGAGAGTCTATATCACCATTAAGGAGCTTGTGCATAAAAATCACACCAAGCATTATTCTACGATTAGTAAGAGATGGTAGGTTAACAAGAAGAAGTCTACTAGAGTACGATGGCAGATTGATATTGCGATCCCAGTTCAGACCACGAAGAGCAAAGAGTAGGAACTGTTTTTGGACAGATTCTATTCTTGATTTGTGTGAGTCATATTGAGGAGACCATATGCAAGATCCATATTCTAAAATAGGACGAACCAATGAGGTAAAAAGAATTTTGGTTGTATAAGGGTCATTAAACTCCTTTGACCATCGTTTAACAAACCCAAGAACACCCATAGCTTTACCTACAGTAGTGGATATATGAGATTTAAAGGTTAATTTATAGTCCATAAGGACGCCCAAATCGTTCATCTCATGAAAACGTTTTAGTGGGATGTCATTAAGAAAATAAGTTACCAACCGCGGAGTATTTCTGTGAAAAGTCATGACCTTGCATTTGGTTGGATTTAAACTTAACAAATTATTTTGACACCACGACTGAAAATTTTGAAGATCAGATTGTAACCGACAGGGAGAGATAATATCTTTGTAACTAAGACAAAGCTTAACATCATCTGCGTACATAAGGACATGAGAATGATTTATAACAGACGGAAGATCATTGATAAAAAGAGTAAAAAGCAATGGTCCCAGATGACTGCCCTGGGGCACTCCCGAAGTCACATTTATGGACCTAGAATATAGAGATTTGAAAAGAACCTTCTGTGTTCTGCCTGTCAGATATTCCCGAATCCAGGAAACTAAAGGGCTAGGGAAGCCAATGTTATTTAATTTAAGGAGAAGTAGCGTATGATTAACAGAATCAAAAGCCTTGCTGAAATCAGTATATATGACATCAGTTTGACTTGCATTCCGAAATCCTTCGATCGTCAATGATGTGAATTCTAAAAGGTTAGTGGTTGTAGATCTACGTTTCACAAATCCATGCTGCGATGGTGAAATTATAGAACTACAAAAATGTTGCAGTTGAGAAGTAATTAACTTTTCAAAAGCTTTAGGAATAGCGGACAATTTAGAAATACCCCTATAGTTAGATGCATCGGATTTCCTACCAGTTTTATGGAGAGGAATTATATAGGATTCCTTCCAAATGGATGGAAAAGTTGAAGATTTAACGGACAATAGAAAAAGTTTCTGAATTGGCTTACATAATGCCGCGGCGCAAAACCTTATTACACATCCAGGTATACCATCAGGACCAGGTGAGTACACAGGTTTTACTGAATTAAGCACGCTATGGAGCGAGCTTTCTTCGATCGAAGGAATACAGATACAATTAGATTTTCTTAACTGATAATGATACGGAAGATTTGCTCGATATTCTACTGAGGAGTAAGTAGATGTGAAAAAATCAGCAAACAGATCAGCAATTGCTTGATCAGAGTCGGCTGTGATATTTTCAAAAGATAAACAAGATGGGTGGATAGATGTCTTACGTTTAGTATTGACAAAATTATAAAACCGCTTCGGGTCGCGGGAAAACTCTAATTTACAACGCTGAAGGTAATTTTTATAGCATTCTGCATTAAGCATCATAAAGTTAGAACGTGCAACTGCGTATAGAGCAAAGTCTGAAGAACGACCCGATTTCTTATACTTTCTATAATATCTCGATTTCACATTCTTCAAGTTGGATAACTCACGAGAAAACCAGGGAGGTCTGTGAGACAACACCGGAGTCCTCAATGGGACACAAACTTCAAAAAGAGAATCGAGAGTATTATAAAACAAAGAAATAGCTTGATTCATGTCTGAACATCTGTACAAGGAGGACCAATCTGTTGAAAGAATGAGACTATTTAGTTTGACAAAGTTAGTTTTACGAAAGTTACGGGATTTGGGCACAGGGCAGGCACTAACAATTGGTGCACGAAACGGCAGATCAACAGTTAATTCCAAAGTGGGATGAAAGTTGTCTTCTGGAAAGACAAGAGGGTCAATTCTATTGACTGCGTAGTTGGTAGAATCCAACACGAATATCAGATCCAAAGATCTTCCGTTTTTATTACGCACTGGATTTATTTGAGTTAATGATAACTCGAACAGGCCATCAATAAATAAATGTGAAGTACAAGGGAGCAGCAGGCCAGACTCGTCAGAAGGGGACCATGCTATTTCAGGTAGATTAAAATCACCAAAGACAATTAATATGTCCCTATTAGAAAGTAATGATGAAACATGTTGAATATATTCTAAATGTTTAATGTATACCGTCATGTCGGATTGTGGCGGGATATAAGAACAAGTGATGTAGACCGAGAAGGATTTAAGTCCAACCTTGACACTGACAAACTCAATTTCCTGATTATCAGGTAGATGAATCTGGTCAGAGTATAAGGCAGAGTCCACCGCAATCAAAACTCCTCCGCCTGCACGAGAAGTCCGATCACACCTATAAATTGAAAATTTTGAAGAAAGAACGGATGCATCGTTAATATCAGGTTTAAGCCATGTCTCTGTAAACACTAAAATTTTAAAGTCAAATGCTAAACTATCTACATATAGTCTAGGAAGCTTAGATTTAAGTCCTCTTACATTCTGATAGGCCAGAGAAAGGGACGAAACTAGTTTTTTTGGACACCAGCAGATGCTGGCGTTCCAGAAGGCAAGGAATTGGGAGGGATTGAAAGCTTGACAGACCTCTGAGTTTTCTTTTTGGCCGTGTATTCTTTTACTAAGATGTGATCCGGCCAAAAACTGTTACTACAAATGCAATCAAACAGTTCGACTGGGACACCTATTTTAAAGGAAGATATCTCCCTTGAATAATTGAACTTAAATTTTTCCACCACTATTTTGGAGACTTGAACTTTTGTCTTAATATATGCTAAGACATCATCCGACGAATGTTCGGGATCAAGTCTAGAAACAAAGATATGTTTCTTTGGTGGAACTCCAGTCAGAGGCCTACGGGAGCCAGGCCTTAAATCAATGGCGTCTCTAGATGTCGCGATTGAGTCGCCTTGACTGTCCGTAAGTGTGCCTCTAACTGGACGACTATCGGCAATCACAATACTTGATGATTGCCCAGACTTTTCGGAAACTACAGCTACATTCGTCTGCAAGGAGAGACCATTTCCTGGAGAAACGGAAATCGCCTCATCCTTACGGCCACCATGCGGGATGGGGGTTGTAAACGATATTAGCTGCGGCGGATTCGTGTCTTGAGATGGTGAATGTGACATCGCGGCCGAGACTAAGTTAGGTATCGGCAGATGCGGGGACAAGTTACGCACACTAGTTTTCTTTCGCTTTGGAGACTCATTCAGCAGCTTATAGCTACTAAATTCCGTCTCCACAGCATTAAACTCGTCGTAGAGTTTACGAAAACTAGTTGAGAGTTTTTTAAACCTATCCCTGGTCTGCCTCATAAATACCCTCATCTCGATTTCAACTTCTCGGCATGAGTCACATCCCCATTTGAGGCCCCCTTTTTGCTCCAAGCTATCTCTTACCTTGGCTGTGTAGCCAGCACACTTAACGTGCATGACATTTTCACACAGCCAACATGCGAGAAATGCGTTATGGGGCGCGGGGGGGTTTAAACACTTTTTATTAGAGCAGACAGACATTATAAAATTAATTGGAAGTATTAATTGAAACAAGAAAAAAATTTCACAGAAAAAAGCCAAAGAGAAAACTCACTTAGTTTTAAAGCAAATTCGACACTTGGGTCAAACTTGCAGAGAAAGATTGAAAATATCTAAGAGAAATTACACAGTTACACGTGTCACTTGTACGCGGTGCAAAGATGCGAGCACGAACAAAAGGAATTAAAGAAGAGCGGGAGAGCCACAAACAATGCACATGCAACAACAATGTGTGGGCGAGAGCGCGAGAGCAAATTAAAACGGTAAGAAATACAAACACAAGAGCAAAGATTTACAAGAACAGCAACAACTGTGTAGGGTTTGTTGTTGTTCAGAAACAATAAGTTTAATGCTTTGATTTTGCGTTTGAATAATTAAACAGAAATTGCACAAATTCAAATCGATGGATTGGTTTTATGTTATTAACAAAGTTAACACTGTAATATTAAAAAAATTTAAAGAGTCAATCTCAATGATTTTAACCCGAAAATTAATATTTAAGCAGGAGCGAAAAAAAAACACGTCAATCCACGAAGAAGTGCGAATTATGAAGTTACCTAGTCTTACTCCACCCTTTGATTTTATATAATACCACCTCATTTCATTCAATTATCGCAGCATATCATTTGCATAATGGGTGTATAATAATATAAAATGTATCTTTCCTAACGGCAATCACGTCACAATGAGACATTAGGCTTGGCCAGCCTATAATTATGTAATCTGTCAGGTTCTCAGTCACAGGTTAGATTCCTTTGGGGCGCTGATGTCAGCTCCAGAGCTACTGCTCAGATGAAGTTCGCATCATAACTTAAAATAGTCGCAGCCAATTAAATATTTTAAAGAATTTTTTTTGTTTTCTTTTTTTTGCGCATATCGTAAAGCACATATGAAGAGAAAGAGAGAGAGGTGTATAGGTGAAATTTATACTTCTTCTATTAGTTGCTTTTTAATCTTTTCTTTCTAAAAAAAAAACCAACATGAAAATTAAAATAAATTAACATAATGTACAAAAAAAAAACACCAAATGAAAGAAAGAAAAAGAAACCCAGCATATCATTGTTCTTGCTGCTGTTGGCCTTGTTGATTGCAGCCGCCTGTTAATTGTTATGATAATTTGCCAAATGCCAAAAATAAAAGAGAACTCAAAAAAAGACCGAAAAAAAGGAAGCCCAAGTGCGTTACTGAAAGGCATAAAATTAAAGCTGATCACACAATAGAAAGACCATTAAATATAATAAATAATTCAGCCTTGGCCAACAAAATGTTAGACCAAAAACTGAAATGAATCAATTTCATATAGAAAGTTTCTGAATTCAGTTCTCATTTTATCAACTTTATGCTATGGCTAGCACGTGTTAAGCATACGCCATGTTATCTTTAAGCCTCCTGGGGCATATAACATGTACTCACAAACACATAGGTGTGTATGTATGTACATATGTATATACGAATATATGTATCAAGGGGCAAATGATAAACGAAAACTACCAGCAAAGTGTCGAAACTTGTGAGAATCTTTTAACTAAAAATGAAGTTCCAACAAAGTTTGCCCTGCTGTTGCGGATGTAAGCATAGTTAAGACAAATTGTACTTAGCTTTAATTCGTTTTGTATTCAATCTTTTACCACAGTAACCGCAATGCTTAAAGTGATTTAAGCTGAAACGCTTATGGCGATTATTGACATTGCCAGCAGTAGCAACAGCAAGGGGGAAGTCAAAGACATTTCAAGAATTTTTAATTAAAATGCTGCAGCAGATGTGCAAAAAAAAAAAATAAGGAAAGAAAAGAAAAGAAAACTACAACACAAAATTGCTGAAACCACAAAATCTATCCAAGGGATATGGGGACAACTAGATTCTGTATCCTATTTCCGATTTTCGTATTTGCTATGTTTCCTGTGTTGGCTCATCAATAAATCTGTATGGCCAGTGGCGCCCGTTGCAGACAAATTCTGTCAAAAATGTTGGTTTCCCTTTTCTTTTTCCCTTTTTTTTCGGGGTCTGGGTTTGTCTATAAATCACACACACTATTTTGTGTCTGCCAGAAGAGAGCAAAAGGACACCTGGTGCTGTTGCTGTTACTGGACAGTGGCCCTGACCATGACAGTCCTTTCTCTTTCTCCTTAGATCCTGGGGAACCCGAGTTCTGGCCAGCTGCCAATGAAATCACTGGCAAACCAAATAACACTCAAAGTCATTTCAGTTTGGAAATATTTGCCAGGAAAACCATTGACTGGAGTAGAGAAGAGGGGGAAATGTGGTCACATATTGCAGCTTATGCTGCTAGCATTTTATTTGCATTTTTTATTGGCCTGTGCAACACACACACATACACAGATACATACGCATCCCCACCTTCATCCTCCTCTTGATGCCATAAAGCATTCGTAACTAAATATATCGTTTTGTGTTTTTATTTCATCTGGTAACTATTACTCTGCTCCTGCCAGAGTTTGTATTATTTATGGCAAACTAAAAGCTTTTTACATGCAGGCAATTTTAGCTTTTTTATGAGTTTGACAAACGTCGACATCGTTTTAAAGGTCCTCACACACATACACACACACAGAACAATGCTAATGGCGAAGAGGGGAAGACGAGGTGGTCGTAAGTTCTAATTAGTTTGTACAAAAGGCATTCAGCTACCTAGGACTCGCCAGACTGGCCTTTCCATAAATTCAAAATGAAGGAAAAACTATTTTCCTTTAGACGGGGATAGAGGCAGTAGGAGATTTCAGGAAAGAAGTCGGTACAGCGTGTTGGCTCTTACGCTTTAGTAACGTGGCCCGTTAGTTGTGCAACCATTAAGCCAGCCAGTTGTGAATGAATAAATGAATGAATCGTTGCAATTTGCACCCAACAACCATCGAGTTGAAGCCTCTTTGTTTTTTGCTATTTTTTTTTTTTTTATTATTTATGAATGAATAACTTTGCGACCGTTTTAACGGCCCGTTGACTTTTGGCTTATTTATTTTAAATTAATTTTCATTTTTTTATGAATTGCCAGCCGTTAAGATTAAATAAGCTTATCCATAAGCCAAATGGGCAAAAGTAATTGAAATATGCCAGACTTGCGATCACTAAAGTATATACTAAACTTAAATAGTCAGTTCTGGTTTTTTGCCCCTATAAAGAGTTAACATCAAACAGTTTACTCATATACATACATAGCACGGCAAGAAAGGGAAAATAATAAAACTTGTTAAGGAAATGAATAATATTACTACAATCAAGTTTAAGCCATTGCGCAACAACTTACACTAGTTTCAATTTCAAATTAATAATTTTGCTCTTTGGTTTTTTACAAATTGTATTTAAGTTTTTCCCTCAATTATTTAAAATCAATAAAATATTTTTGCATATTCTTTTTTAATTCTAGTAAAATGTTGCCTTTCAAATTATTTTGTAAAATTTTGCAGTTTGAAAACCATTGTTTAAGCTATTTAATGTTTTATCTACTCAATTTTTATATCAGAATATTTTGGTTTTTTTTTTTATATAAGTATACATTTTTTTTTTGTTTTAACTCACCTTTTTCACTTAAGTAACAGCACAAATGAATTATTGTATAGAATTTTTGTTTAAATTCTATCTCAGCACTTTGATTTTTGGCCACTAGTTTAGCAGTCCTTTTGCACAGTTTTTCGATCCTTTATTTCAGATTTTTTCGCGCACAAAATGTTGTTTTTCTTTTTCAAATGTTATTTTTTGTTCTTGATTCTTAACTTTTTTTCAATTATGAAATTCACAACAAAATTTGCATTAGAAATAATCCACACTGTATTCAAATAGTTCGTTAGTTTCTTGTGTAAAAATGTAAAAGAAATTTTACAAGAAGCTGAAGTTGCTTATGCTGCTGCTGGTGCTGGTTCTGGTGTTGCTGATGATGCAGATGTTGCTGCTGTTGCAAGACCAACTTAAGTTCTGTTGGCCGTTGTTCCTCGGTTGGTTGGCACCACCAAGATACAACCGCTTCATAAAATTTAAAGACACTCGGACCCAATAGCTTCTCAGCGTTTATTTATATAGCCTACGTCGAGCGGCGATTTGGAGAAAATCAAACGAACGAACCAACAGCAGCAGCAACTGCGACGCTAACAGCAACAGCAAACGCAGAGAGCAGCGACAGCAAAAAACAATCGCAGACAGCAGCAGCAGCAACAGCAGCAGCAGCGGAGAGCGCCAAAGAACTTCACACATACGCACGACACGTGAACCACAGACACACACATACACACAAATACAGGCAGACAAAGCAAATACACTCAAATGCTCAGTGGCGGGACGCAAAAGTTGCTCATCATTTGGATCTCGCTACGTTGCTGCCGACGTCAACTTCAACGTTGGCGTCAACGGCAACTGCGCTGCATTAAATGAGTAAGCGTTGGCATTTTCAATGCATTGCAAGAATTCCCCAAGTTTAAACACAGAAATTTCGCAGAAGCAACAGCAAGTTGGCATGTCCCCCACATTGAAGCAGCGACGTCAACTTCTCTGCTGCTGAGAGGAGAGCGCAAGCCGGCTCTGCGACTGAGACGCGACAACAACCATGTAACTGTGGCCAACTCAACAAGCAACAACTCTCACAAACGGCCGCCTCAACTCTCTTTGGCCAATGTTCGTTTATGTTGGCAAAGACATCGGCAAGTTCTTGGTCTTGGCCATGGCCACAAAGAAGAAATCGTACGGCTTGTATTGATGCTGCTGCTCATGATGTTGCTGCTGCTTTAGATGATAATGATGAAGCTGATGCTTATGATGATAATGATGATGCCGATGGTGATGGTGATACTGATGGCAATGATGGTGTTAGGATGATGATGATGCTGCAGCATCATCTTTGGCCACAAGTCACAGTCTGAGTCGGAGTTAGAGTCAGTCAGTCAGTTGGCCATCGAGCGGCGCTTTGCGGTTTCTATTTCAGCTGTTGAAGTTGTTGCTGATGCTGGTGCTGCTTCTTTGGTTGATGTTGCTGTTGCTCTCAACAATGTTTTCGTGTACAGGTGTTGGAACAGAGCCGCTTCTAATTAAACAACGCTAGTTGTTTCTGACTCCATGACGCGCACACGCACTTGACTACAGCAACAACAACAATAACTACAACGGCAGCAGCAATAACAACAACAACACCAACAATGACGAACAACTACAATGATGATGACAAATAAGGCAAGAAGATGGTCAACCGGTTTAAGACAGCATTTCAGCATTTGGGCTTTTTTTTGTTTTATTTTTTCTTACTATTTTTTTGCTTTTTTTTTTGCGTACCCACTATGTGTTGTGCGTGTGATTATTGACCTTTCCTTACCACCAGCAGGCACCAATGGTCTGGCTGTTGTTAATTGTTTGCAAAAATTCTTTGTTTGATTTAATTAATTATTTAATTACGCTTGAAGTTGGCAATTTCGCACTTGGATTGAATAGAAGTTGCGCGCGCGCTCTCCTCACTCACTCACTCACTTGGTTAGTACCAAAGACAAGACAAGACGATTCGATTCGATTTCGATACCAACAAGACTGAAGAGCTCTCTGAGCCGGCACGTCCATTACACGATACGCACGTTTCGCTAATGAACTGAACATTTCCGCTTTGCCGGCATCCTTTGGACCGTTTTTCGTTCTTGCTTCTTGGGATAATGTGTCGGTCCTTTCAGTTTCAACATCGGTCTCAGTTGCTGGTTGCTAGTTACTCTTTGCTGGTGGATGCTGCAATGCGCCGGCGCGTGTCAAACATTTGAGCGTGAAATTTGTCGCATTGCCATTAACAAAGCAAAAGGCAAAGAAATGAATAAAGAAAAAAAAAAACCATACACGCACACACACATACAACCCACCCGCACAACCACTCCTGCAACTACCCACAACTGGCACTAGCAGCATCGTTCCAATCTCTGTGCCCGAATCCCAATCCTAGCAATTGCCGGCTACGTGTTGCCGGCATTTGTCGCTTGTCGTTCTTGTTTTCTGTGTGTGTATGTGTGTCTGTATTTTGTTGTTCTGTTTCTGTTCCTGACTCCGGCTCCATTTACATCTCCACTCCGTCCCTGGCCACTGGTGGCCTCTTGCCTCGTTGTCGTGAAATATTTTTGGCATTTTCGCTTTATACGTGCAAATTTTATGGCAACAATTGGTGCGAAATGCCGGACATGCAAAGAGAGCATTGAATGGAATGACAGCAGCAACAGCGGCAGCAGCAGAATTGCTTGGACATAGAAGCAGAAACGGTTGCCATTGTGTGGGAGTTCTTTTTTTTTGGGTGGTTAGCTGGTCGGTTAGTGCCAGAGTGCTGTTAGTTGAATTGAGTTGCCGGGCATCTTTTTCTACCATTTATTGTACAGGGTGCAATTTGTGGAATGCCACAAAAGAAACAAGAAAAAAGTAAAACAAAATTTATATCAAAACGAACTTACCCAATGGCAAAGATCTGCTCCAGTCACATAATTTAAAGGTTTTTTTTTCTTTCATCTCATTTTTTGTGGTTAATAATTAAATGCATTCAGAATTTCCAGATGCAAATGAGGGACACTTGTACAGTGATTCATTTAAATGTACATTTCGTTTTGAATCATTTGTAAATTCTCTGAAAATATAAAGATTAAAACCGATTTTGAAGTAAACATATGGATATTAAGTTTTGGGGAAAGAATTAGTTCTTAAAATTAAGATTAAGAGAGAGCGAGAAGGAAAAAATTTTAAGCTTCTAATTTATTAAAATGTGGTTTTGTTTTGATAAATCGGGGCAACATTTTTAGGAACAATTCTTTTCATGGATATTTCCTTCATTCAATCTTGATGTAAATAGTCTTATAATCAATTATAATTCACGCATTATTCTACTTCCCGCTGTGCAACATTCACATTTAGATCAAAAACATCTTCAATAACCTATATATATATATATATTTTCAAAACTAGCTCAACATTGAGATGACTTGAAACAAGGTAAATGCTATATAAATACTGTTCCCAGTTGGAGTTTTCATCTTGGCTAACAATAAATTGTTTTATTTAATGCCAAATATAAAGAATTATTTAGACGTCTTTAAATGAATGTTTAGATTCAGTTCACCCTGTTTCAACAAATGTTATATTGGACCAGATCTTCAACCTTATCCACATCCATCCATTTCGGACCAAAACTAACCAGTAAACTAAGTGCCATCCATCAGAGGAAGAGGCAGAGGGCCGTTTGGAGTTGGAACAGAGAAAGAACAAGGACAACTAAGCAACTGCCTGACTAAATAAATAGCCAGCGACAGTTTTCGGGTTGGTTCTATTTTGGTTTTTTTTTTTTTGTTTTTCTTATTTCTTGTTGTTGGCTTGGCTTTTCCTATTTTCATTTATTTTTGTGTTGTGTTTTACGTAGCAAGTGAATTGTTGTAGGATGCTAAAGCCAAGCGACAATGTCAAGTGATTTTCATTGTGTGATGTGACAGGTGTCACAGCGAGTGGGTGGACAGTAGAAGGCAGATTCAAGTCGAGGCTTCATGACCAATTAGCCTTGTTAGTGGGATAAACTGTGGGCCAGCCCACAAGCGGTAGCATCTCTCTTTTATCTCTCTCTATGTGTGTGTGTGTGTGTGTGTGTCACATGGACAATAAACAACAATGGGACAAGGAACAACAATTTCAACAGAATGACAGTCTACGCACGCCTGAGTTCAATTGATTTAACGTGAACATGAAAGTGTAACTTGGTAAATTGATTTTCGGAAATATACTTAAAACGTACACTGACTTTAGCTCGTTGCTAGTCAAAGTCGTCGACGAGGTCATCAAAGTTTTATGCTGTTGCCAAGTGGCCAAAACTCCAGGACAGAGCATGATGTATCTACAGTATATATCTTCAATATATATCGACAACGACTCCATCTCCATTTAATCTATGTATATCTATGCATGTGTATATGTATCTAAAGTTGACCGGAACGAATTTCATCTGTTTTGCTCTTGTTTTTGTTTTACCAAAAAAAGAAGGAAAATAAGGAAAAGTATCTTTAGCTATCGCTCTCTGCATATTTGTTGTCGTTTTCCCTTTTTGCAACCCTCGGAAAATGGCGAAAAATGCCTTACAGCTAGGCGAGGGTGATGACTGATGATGATGCCGTCGCGTCTCCAATGTTCTCGACATCGGCATCGCTGTCTGCGTCTGCAACTTGGTGGCAAAAAACTTTTTTTTTGTTGTCTACTTTTCGTTCGCTTTAAAAGTTCATTTACTTTGCCCTGCCTCCATCCCTTACACCTACCTCCACACACATACACACACAATCGCTCTTCCTTTTGGCAAATTAAATAATAGGCTTATGGTGGCTTAGTGTCGCAATTGTTGTCAATGGTTGTTGCTGCTGCTGACGCTGACTCGTTTAGAATGCCATAAAGGCAAGCAATTTCTTCTTATTCTTTTTCTTATTTTTAATAATATTTATGGCCAGGCCATTCATGTGGCTTTAATGTGCCCCAGACAAGAACGCAGCTCGTGCATAACAAGAGGCTTGTCCATCGTCGGCTCATTGGGCATCATCTATCTATGTTTGTATGTACGAGTATGTAACGCTCCTACGCCAACTGCATTGCTTATGAGAAAGGGCCTGTTCTAGCGCCTGTTATACAAATTCAATCAAGTCATCAGTCTCACCTCACCTCACCTCACCCCCTTTTCCCCTAAACCAACAATCCTGCAATGTACTTCCAAAGTTCTCAAAGATAAAGTTGTACAATAAATTGAATAACTGCCTGAAAAAAAGAAATCCAGCATACTGCCCAATAATAAAAATAAAGCGATATTAAAGGATTTTCATCTAATAATGCTATTATTCTTCTTTCTTTGTTTGGAGAAAAAAACTTTAGTTATTAATTAGAGAGCAAAACGTTAAAACACAAGAGACATTAAATGATCACATTTTAAAATTATATTAAAATTGTACAAACAAAGAAAACTATAAAAATAAATATTTGCACCCGAACAGAATATTAATTAATAAAAATAAATGTTTCTAATTTTGTTGTCCTTTGTAATAAATAAAGAATAATAATATTCTGCAAAATATTTATATTTTTATTAGATACTAATTGCATTTAATTATGCTTGCATATATATACATATAATGTTCATTCAATAATAAAAATTGCTGTTAGAATTTTAGGTAGAACGATTTCTCGTCCATGTTTTGTCGGCGCCATGTTAGCCAAGTTTGCTTTTGTTGCCTCGAATGTGCTACGAATTAGTTAACAAAAATTGATTGGGATAAGCCAGTTGCAACAGCAAGTAGCAAAGTTAAATGCAACTTGCATATGAAATGAGCACCCCCAGTCGGAGTTTTAATGAATGACTGAATGAGCTGAAAAGGATTTGGATTTGGCCATGGAATCAGTTTTGGCGCCAGCTAGGAAAACTCCTCATGCATATGCAGGGCCATATATCATTTTGCAAATATGCTAATTTGGCCCTCTGATTATGCATTTTGTTAAACAAAAACAAAAAGCCAACAAAAGTAAAAATGTAAAATCTAACAAAAAAAAAACAATGAAAATAAAACTTCTGTTGGCTATTAAAATGGCACCACGCCTTCACTTTTAACGTTATATGCCAGTAAATCAGTCATTAAAGTGCTCGATTTTAATGAAGTTTAAACAAATTAAAGCAAACAGTTTATGGCGCATAAATCTTGGTAACGACAACCAGCCAAAAAGGTAACTAAAATTAGCATCTTTGATTTGACAATATATATACATTTATATAAATAACTATACTATACCAAGCTATACTATATACTATATTATATGCTCTCTGGCTGGCCATCTTGACCCAATTTAGTTAAGTGAGTAACTCATAAAAACTACATGCGATTGCTTATCAGAAAGATAGAGCTACAGAGAAAGAGAGAGTGAGAGAGGGAGGGAGACCCTTTTTAGATATTTGCTTTCTCTTCGAAATTGAAATTGGAATTTGGAGCAAACTCGCGCTGGACATTCACATAGATAGAAACAAACATAGATACATATAATTGCAGCATCTTTAACTTGTATGTATGTGTGTGTGTGTATGAGTGGGTGTGTGTGTATGAGTGGGTGTGTGTGTATTTATTCTGTGTGTGTCTCATAATAAGTTTTGGGTCATTGTTTGCCATTTGGGCGGAGGCGTTAAGGAAACTGGAAGGGATGACAAGTAGAACAATCAGAACTAAAACTGCGGAAATTGCTAGAATAAATACCAAAAACATAGAGGGGAGAAATCAAGATTGAAGCGACAAGAATTAACTTCTTCTCTTTTCTTTTCTTTTTTTTTCTGTTGGTGCTCTTGTATTTTGATAATCTTTAATAATATTCTCACGCTGTTTACACGCTTGTTGGTTAGATGCAAGCCTTCAGATAATGGTCAGCGAGGTGTTAAGGCCCCCAAAAAGAAGAAAAAAAATCAAAAACAGAAAACTGGCAAAAAAAAAAAAAAGGTGAATTCATAAAACCTGCCAACAAAATTAAATAAAACACCCACAAAACGTGCTTAGGCACGTACTGGTCAAACAAATTGTGTAATGAAAGGGGAACCAAACTCACAATCAAACGCTTGAAGAACAAGACCGGACTATGGCTAAATCACTCAAAGTGTTGCCAAATTTTTGGACATTTTTCGAATAAGGTCAAATAGGATAAAATTCTCATTGGTTTACTTTTGTGAAATAGTAACAATTGATAACACAATTAAATTACTTGAAAATCGTTAAAGACATAGTGGAAAAGTTATTATCGAAAATATAAAAATAATAAACAAAATTAACTGATCAAATTATTATTTTTTACCTGTAGCAAATTCAAAATAAAATTTATAAATTTTAGAAGATTAGAAATACATATAATCAAATTATTGCACATATTCTATCAATTACAAAATTTTAAACACTTTTTTAAAACCTGAGGGATATGAAATAATACAATACAATACATCAGCGAGAATTATCTTAATCAAAAACCTCTTCAAATTTTATTCCGGGCCTGAACGAAAAGTATAACAATTACAGCAAATAGCATTACTGGGGGTCAAATGCAAATTGCAACATATTTTTTAATAAAAATTGATAGATATTTGACATATTTATAAACCATAGCGAGTGGCTTTTTATTGGATCTTTGGCTGTCTTTTCAGGGTCAAGTTTGCGGCAAGTTTGAAAAGTTAAATAAAGGCAAAAAAGGGCTATGCAGCCATTTTAAACTGTGTTGTTGTTGCTATTGTTGTGGCAATGATTGATGATGAATTTTGGTTGCCGTGTCGCGTGGTCTTACATGGAACAATAGATGAATGTGATTATAAACTTGTAAATTTTGTCGCCTTTCGTTTTCGACGCAGTCGCCCCTAACGGCAAACAGTTTTGTATAAATATTCAGTTTATTGTTAAACAATTTAACACATTTTTTGCGTGTGTGTGTGTATGTATTTATGTTTTGCACCTGCTCTTTACCTCCGACCCTTTTCAAAACTCTCCTGTTGTTTATCTATTTGTTTAACAATTAGAAGTTATTTAGCCAACTCATTTGTCATTTATTTTTGGCAACATTCGCTCAATCGCATGAATTTTTAATGTTAGACAAACACTTGTTAAAGCTCTGCACTTTAAGGAAATTAACATGTTTGGCTAAAAACTGGCATGAATAATTGGCAGAAAAGTACAAGTATTTTTGCATATTTTGCATGCCTGATCAATTAATTCAAGGCCTTGCGATCCAACGGAGGTAACGCGATATCTTTCCTCTAGAAAATTAATCAAACTGCCTAGTTAATTAAATTTAAATTAATTAATTTGCATTTCAACGTCAACCAATAAGAAAAAAACAGAGTCTTCATGTCATGCCCGTGTCGTCTGTGTATATAAACAAAAGTCGAGAAATGGGAAAAATGGAGAAATGAAAATAATTTACAAGGATGTCAGGTTAAAGTCAACTCGAACAGATTGAGTGGACTCTGGATTTGACAAATAAGTGCACATGTACATACATATGTATGTATATGTATATACCTACATATATGTAACTGTATGTGTATGTAGTTATATATGCAGACAGATGTTGACAGTAAAAAACAAGGAACAGCAAAATGTATTTAACCAAGAGGACAATGCAAACAAAAATGCTGATACAAACGTGGATCCTTTTCTTTTCGTACATAAGGATTCTATAAACTCTTTAAATACTCTCTACTTATCAGTAAAGTCAATTTGCAGATGATAATACATAGATATAAAATAATTCTGTGACACTAAAAACGAATACATTTTGCTAGTTTGACAGGAGTTTGTCATATTGGTTTAGATTAAATTAATAAGTCTTAAAGAAAGAAAAAAATAATTAAAATGTATACAGTTCTTCACAAAAGAAAATATCTAAATATCAACTAAAATAATCTACAACTACAACATGTTAGGAGTACTATGTTACGCTATTTATCTGATAGATGTTAATTATCAACATATTCCAGTTTTCATCTGCATAATACATAATTAAGCCAACTTTTTGGTTAGTACACAATGAAAACAATAAATAAAAAGGGGTCACTCTGTCCCCTCTTTGGTTTGTCCCCAAAAACACTTAAGCCCTGTGGCAAATTGCTTGCCCAAACCATCATGCCCCATTCTCAATACGAATGCGAGTGAAATTTCGAATACATTGGCGTTCTCTCTGTTAGTATAAAAATACCATATGAGCACGTCTGGCACGGCAGGACGAGCACGAGACATGAGGAATGGGGCAAGCACCAAAAAGCAACTCAAACAACAATAATCATCACACTAACAAACAAAATCGCAACAACGACAATGGAGAGGCAACAAATAAATTCAAACAATGTGCCGAACGAAATGTAAAGCATAAATATTTGCAAAAGGGCCCAAACAGCACCAATGCCAACACCAACACCAAGAACAGAAAGGACAAGCAGTCAGGCAGGGAGCAGACCAGCTGAGCTTCCGTCGGGCGACAGTCACGTTTCCACTCTACGCACATAACGAACTCAGATTGCGCATACGCCATGTTTGCCATATATACACATTTACTCATAAAACATATCGCATTTGAATGTTGGGGGAGTGCAGGCAGTGGATGACATTTATATTTCAGCCTTGCCAAAAACGATTCCAATCGCTGGCAACATCATCATCATTATCATCAACAAGAGGAGGATTGCAAAAGGAGATGCAAAAGTAACTGAAGCTGGCGTACGATTTTCATGTCAACGCAGGCGGGAATTGAATTTCGCGCCAAATGACTGGAGGCTATTTTTCAACTGCTTTATTTTTGGGGCCAACCCATATCAGTCGACCCTCCATATCTGTCTATCCACGAGTGCATCTTTATATATGTATGTATGTGTGTGCGTGTACATACATATATCAAGAATAAGTATATAGATATGTATATGTATATTCTTTCGTTGTCTGTGCTCGTTTGCTTTCTTGTCTGAGCTGAAACTTACATTTATTGTTTAAATTTTTGGCGTTTTCTTCTTCACAGTCTGACGCGCCTTAACATTGAACCAAGTACGCAAACACACACAAACGCACATACACATATACATACATAAAGGGCTGGTTCAAGAAAAAGGGCACCTAAATGTGTGGACTGTCGTAAAATATAGTCAACACTCTTAATTTTTGGTTTTACTGCAGTGAAAATGCTTTTTTATTGTTCTTTTTTTTAGTTTTGTATTTCTGTTTCAAAATCCGCTCCTGGATACCATTAACTATTTTGGAGGCTGGCTAGGATCTGTCTGGTGCTTAAGTGCGTCTCGCTGCTGCCTGTGACAGCTTTTGTTAACATTCATTTTGGAGCGACTTTAAGTCTTCCGACTCCGAATTGAAACTTGACTTATGTATGAGGCGGCCCATGCCCAAGTTGAATGGCAAAAACTTTAATTGAAATTTCGCCTGGTGATGGCGACAAGTTGATTTTCCACTTTGGCTGCTTGCTGCAACAGTGAAACGAATTGGACATTAAATGCTACCGTTGGCCAAATTGCCAACAGGCAAACAGCTTGTGCAATTGGCGTTAACAAGCGCATTAGATTTGTTGGCCATGCCCGTTCGTATTCAACTTCAAGTCACTAACCATCATCTACTAACTACCATCCCAGTTCTAGTCTCCGTACTAGTCCCGGTAGTCAGGTAGTCAGTCAGTCAGTCAGTCAGTGGCCAATTTGGCAAGGTTGTTTGGGGAATTGGTCAGTTGGAAGTCTTAACCAACTGCCATGGCAATTTGCTAGCTGTTTGTCAAGCAACCAAGCGAGATGGAGACTCTGGCATTTATATTGATCATACGAAGCGTGGTCCAGGAAATGCTTTTCACCAAAAAGAAAAGAAGAAAAAAAATCACAAAACTTCTCTCTTCTTCCATAGTGACTGATATTTATAACAAGAACAGCAGCAGCAACTACAATAAAAATGCTTCAACACGCACATCGTAGTTGGACTACTCCTTCTAGTTTTTCACCATCCCCGACATCTCCCCCGTCACCATTTGCTTCCCAATGGCGTGCCAGTATGTTTGTAGTTTGCAAATTGTAACTAGATACAATTTGTAGCGTTGCTTTGTTTGCTGCTCGCTGACTTATTGCAGGAAGAAGTAAAAAAAAAAGCAAAAAAAAAATATATAAAAAAAGGCGCTGCCGGGCAACTCAATGCAGACATGGTTGTCGTCTCAGTCCCAGTCTCAGAGTCAGTCCCAGACCCAGTCCCAATCGGAATCCCAGGCGCAGTTTTGCTTGTTGCTGGTTGCACCCAAAGTGCGTACTCGTATGTCTGGTTCTGGTTGTGGTTCTGGTTTTGCTGTGGCTGCCACGCTCGACTGCCGCACCGTGCTGTGATTTGTTGCATTTCTAATGCAACCGCTTCACTTGCCTGTGCTTCAATGTGTTGCCCATTGCACTTGTCTGAGTATGATATGTTTGTGTTTGCATTTTGGCCTCTACTGGACCTCTCCTCTGACTATGTGTGCCTGGGCCAATTTTCATTATTGTTGAGGGAATTTACGCTCAGTGGCTCTTTTTTTTATTGCCCTGCAATATAACAAGATCGTCTCATTATAGCAAACATTCTGCTAAAAGTCGTCTCTTGCTATGGATTAATATACCAATAAATTAGTTTTAATGCGAGATATATACAACCAATACAAAGTTTCATACAATTAAACCGGATATTCTATAAGAAAGAAATCATTTATAGAGTATCTAATGGTTGATATGGCTACATGTTGAATTAAACTATTCTTTTGCTTTTCAATTTTTAACAACACGCATGCGAAGAGTGTATTTTTTGGTTTTCACCATTTTCCTGGGGAGGGGCTAGGTTTCAATTACCCTACGGCCGACACATGAAAAAGGGCAAATGGAAAATGCTCACTTGGGAAATGTTAGTTTCGATTGCTATCTGAAAGTTAGTGGTAAATTTGCCTAAGGACAGAGCAAAAGAAAAAATTGTAGAAAATAATTTGATAAATATTTTACATTTGTCAAGGAAGTACTGACAGAAACGTGTATATATACATATATATAGAGTTTCCTCTTCAGGTTTATAAGTTTAGTATATATCTTTGATTTATTACTATAATAATTGATTAATTCAACATATTAAACCCTAATAGTAACAAATTAATCACAAATCAAGGTATTTAAGCCAACCCTTTGGGCTTCTATAATTTCACTCTCTCGTAATCATTATCAATTAGCTACCCCCCTCTAACTGAATTCCAGCCAATTTACAATTCAATTAACTTTCCCGAAGTAGCAGCTGTCAACACATTTCTCTATAAAAACAAAATGTAAGCTTCATTAGCAAATTCTCAGTAAATTGCAATGACCTGCTAACAAAAAGCGAAAGAAAAACATCAGCATCTCAATTTAGCCAAAAAAAAAAAAGGAAAAAAACAAAGTGCAGCGCAAATGTTGTCAAACAATCACCATGCACCACCTCCAAGTATCACCATCAGAGCAATCATTTGCAATGTCAGTGTGGAAGCAGATCCACCCCCTTATACACTCTGGACTCTAGTTAAGGGGGAGAAAGCTTTTGCAGTCCCCTAGCATTAACTGTGGATTACTTAAATGCTTTTTAATTGAAAATTTTCCTAATTTCACTTTGGGGGATCAAGTGCAACCAGCACTAAGGCTACATAAACACAGACAGACAGAGAGACAGCCAGGGTGAAGGAAAAAGCGACAACGATAGCACGCTCTGGCGCCTGCTACCCCAACGGAATGTTGAATATAGAATAACTAGGAGGGATGCCTGCAAACCAAACAGCAAAAAAAAAAGGGAAGTTTTTGCTTGTCTGGCCAAAAACATAGAGCGCAAAGAAGACAAAAAAGAAAAAAAGAGAGAAAGAAAAAAAGTGAAAGCCGTAAAAACTATAGTAGCGCCAGCTACTACGGAGGAGGCTGGCATCACATCATCAATTTCCATTGCTGTCCGTTCTTTTGTTGTTGTTGTTGTCGTCGTCTGCCTCGTTTTTCACGACATTGTTTGGTTCTCTCTTTTTTCTCGGTTGATGGGTCTTTTGCTATATACCATACTTCTACTATGTGTCTATTTGTCTAGAAGCAAGCATGGATATGGATACGGAGTTGGAGTTAGAGATGTGGATTTGAGTTGAAAATCCTTGGTAAAAGCATTTAACACTACCAGTGCATTAGGCGAGTGGCGGCAACTAAGTTTGCCATACTAAAAGATTCTTTTACACACTCTTCCAGAGAAATTCTTCTTGTTAAATTTTATTTCTCGTTTATCATCCCATTACTTTCTTACTCTTTACATTGCGGTTTTAGCTTTCAGTTTATCGCCTGATATTTGCCCTCTTCTCTCCACCTCTTTCCACTTTTCCTACGTCTTTTTTAAATATATGCATAACCGTAATTTGTAGCTTCAATAGCAATTCATCAGAAAGCAAAAAAAGAAAGGAAACCAACCAAAAAAAAATAAATAAGATGAAAAAGAACAAAAATTCTTTTTAGCATACACTTGCCAAGTGTTGTCGTCGCCATTCCGCCAAAAGGGACAGCGGTTCTGCGGCTGGCTGACTAACCGACTGGCCGTCATTAGCTCTGCTTATCGCAAAGTAAACCTTGCCATCTAGATGCAGCCAAAAAATAAAAAAGAACTTAAAGAAAGTGCAACGACATTTGCCTTTGGCAAGCAGGCAGTCAGTCAGTCTGTCTGTCTGTCTGTCAGCTCAAGCATTTGCTCTGGTGCTCTGCAAAAAACGGTTCCTTTTGTTTGCTTACTCGTCCATTGCCCGCTGTTTGCCGGGGCTTCAATTTTGCGCATCAGTTGTAATTCATACTTTTCTGCTCTTCCACTCTTCCCTACACTTCCACGAAATTCGCCGGCATGTTGAAAATTAACATGTTGCTGGCTATCCCGGTGGCAATTGCCGCTGCAACGATTTAGGATTTAAGAACCGTTTTGTGGTCTCTTTCAGCACACGTCACTACACTTCACTTCACATGTGGCTTTGCCCAATTCTGTTTAATTAGCATGAGAAGTGGCCGCCACAGCTACTTAAACACACGACATTTGCCATGGCTCGCTATGCTTCCGTTGGTTGCGCACGCGCAATTAGCCAAAACAGACGCCGATCTTAGGTACTTGACCGATAGAGTCTGTTTAATGAACCCCACAATGCCAGCACCCAGTACCAGCAACAGTGCCAAAGCAATGCAAATTCCTTTATCCATTAGATCGCATTACTCTCACCCCAACCACACAAAGTGTATGCAACAGAAATAGAACCAGTTGGATTGAATTGGTCAGAGTTGGAAGCCCAATAATGCTGCTGCCTTGGTCTTGGGACTCGCCTCAGATTGCATCCAATACCAACACTAACACCATCACCATCACTACTACTACATCCTATATATAGCAAATGCCAACTAAAAATAGCAACGTCTTAAATGATTTTTGCTCATTAGAGCGTGCGTGTTGCAGCCCATCTTGCCACTGGGCAGACGGGCGGGGAAACGATTCCCCAGCTTCAGTAACAACTTCGACTCCATCTCTTTGCAGAGTCGATACAAAAAGTGACAACAACTAAAACAAAAGCGCAGCCGCACTTGGATCCACATTTTCTACATGACGCTGCGAATGCCAGGAACATAATAAAATCATGTAATGGACTGCGCTTGAAAAACAATGCAAAAAGCGTTGACAACATGACCATAACCCTTTTCAGAGGGAGGGGAAACAGAAATAAAAAAATAAAAAAAAACAAGAAGATGGGGATGCCACAAAAGGGGAGAAGGGGGTTAAAGGAATGGTTTTGGGGTGGAGTTGTTACTATTTTGCAGCATAATGTAATAAAAATAGCATGCCAAGCATTGGCTAACCAGTCAGCCATGATGACGATCATGCCGATCGATAGTCGGTTGTCCGAAGATGGGCAAAACAAAAGACTTTGGACACAAACTCACGCAGGCAACTGCAACTGCAAGCGAGTCGCCTGCAGTCAAGGCCTGCCAGGAATGCCAAGTATCGTGTGTTGAATGCATGCCAAGCATAGCCAATTCCCTCATAACCCTTTCTCCTCCCTTTGCCCCCTGCCCCCCTTTATCACCCATTGCCAACCCTTAGCCCTGTTAGACTTGGCCGCCTTTAGTTACGTCCCAGCATTGAAAACGAAAACTGCTGTGTGACATGACCACGACCAAATCATGGCCTCGACTTTGCTCTCGGACCTAATCTTAGTCTTGATTGTAGACCAGCATCATTGTATATTACTACAGGTAGACAAACAGAAAGAGACAGAGAGAGATAGAGAAAGAGAGAGGGAAAAAGATAAAGTGAGTGAGAGAGAGGGAGAAAGACAGATACACGCGCCAGATACAGATGGGACGACTGAGCTACATTTGGCTTGGTTTATGAGTTACCCTTTGGCTAAGTGACATAAAACGGCGACTAACTGATGTGCAGATAGTTGTTCAGTTCTAAAAATAAACATATGAACTATACTTATGTGGAGTCATCGCCGACTCGACGGTTAATTAAAATGAAAGTTAAAGCATAGTCTCTCAACTATTAGATGTGAGAGTTGGACCAGTTTTAATGATTTATATATCATTAGGCTAAAAATATATTTTTAATTTTGTTAAATCAGAATATTTAAATCATTGATGAGTCTATATAGATATATAAATATAGAGACTTATAAATTAAACACAATTAAATACAAATCTTTGGATTTATCTTCATCTCTTTCAATTCTATTTAAAAGATTTGAGTTAAATCTTACTTTTAAAGATCTGTTCCAATTTTCTTTAAATGATTTAAGTTAAATCTTACTTTTAAAGATTATAAATTTACATATGATAAATACTCAGTAGATTTATAAATTTAATATAAAATTAGTTCTACCTTTCTCTGCGTCAAAGATCATCACGAAATCAGCATAATCATGATCCCCATGACAGAAAGAGAAAAACCGCACTCTGACATTTTTGTTGGATTGGAACCAAAATAAAAAACCCGCTGACTAAGCCAGACTAAAGTTAAGAACTGCAGCCATTAGTCATCATCAGGTCGATCGGTGCCGGGATTCTGGGTGATTTTTGCAACGCACCCAACATCAGTTGGCCAACATTTATCTTGATTATTGCTGGGCCAATTCTCTACTCCGATCTTCTCTGTTCTGGTCTGTTCTTTTCGTTTCTTTTCTTTTCAGGCGACATTATTTATGCAAAGCAAAAAAAAAAAATAAAAGGCAAGTTATGCTACCACTGCCCAGGGAGAAAGTGTGATTCACCTCATTGATATGAGCCGTATCTTGGGCATGCAAAACGTTTCTTGGCAGAAGAAGTTCAAGCGAGTTCATCATTATCATCATCATGTCTATCTCTGTGGCATCTTTTGAGTAGTAGTATTTTAAGCACATGTGTAGCAAATGCCAATTTAGAAAGTAAAAACAAATGATCAACCGAAAATGGTCAACACTGCATCCGTAGCAACAGCACTTTCATTCACTTTTGGCTAAACTTTATAACTGTAATAAAGTAAGGGCAAGACCAGCTACATCTCCATTCAAAATGAATCCAGTAACAGAAAACAAAACTCGACACGGGTTCAAGGTTTTTCTTTTTTTTTTTACCTTTTGCCTTTTGTTTAGCTTCTTGATTATCATATATAAAATAAAGAAGGTTTTTAAAGGTAAAACAACAAAAATTCTTTTGCCATTTGGACACTTCCTTTTTTTATTTTTATTTCTTAAGGTATTTTAATTTATGTTGTTTTTTTTTTTGTTCTGCATGAGTTCAATGTACCTCTCTCGAAAAAAAATAAAATAATAATAATGAAAAAACAAAACGTTAAGCAAAACTTCTCACGCAATATTTAAAGGTCCAACAGATACCCTGGTTTATACTACACAGCATCACATCTTTCGTCTACTAACAACTGTTAAATATAGTATATAAATGTATATATATAAAGATATATGTATATATGTAGACTGATCATCATTAACATGTCTGATGTTCTGATAAATGATTAATGGCCCATCTTGGACTGCGGCTAAGGTTACGCCATACGCAAATGAGCCAAACTGGCAAACAAAAGTAACAAAAGTTGAGCATAACTTTCTCTGATTTACGATTTACTTTCTGTTTCTCAGTCTTGTAAAAAATAAAAACAAAGAAAACTGTACGATTTTATACAATTTTAGAATTTAAAGCTTGCCAAAAAAAAAATGAGTTGTAATTTTATTTCGCTTTTTATTTTTGTTGCATTTTGTTGCGACTTTACTTTCGCTGCATTAAAAAGAAAACAAATTTGCTTGCAAATTATTCGGGCGTAAAACAAAATATTATCACTATATAAATTAACTACATACATACATATGTATGTAGTAGTTGGGAACAACCGGTGCCATCAAACATATTGTTATTGTTGATGTTGTTGTTCACGAAAAAGTTATATAGATATAGTTAAGAGCGTATGCATATGCAAATGACTTTCACTTCACTTTCATTCATTAGGCGAGGTATTCATTCTTATTCTAATGGGCAACGAAAGTCAATCGGTGAAAGGTTTGTATGAGTATGATAGAGATTTGGTTTTTATTAAGAGTCAATGCCACGCCCTCAAATTGCGGAAATTCTTTGCATGTGCGCAATTATTATTATCCAAATTATTTCCCTGGCAAATGAAAGACTAGATAAAAACTTGTTTGTCTCGACGACAATTAATTTGAAATAATAAACCAAATGCCGCATAATGTTTATTACGGCTCGTTGTTTGGCATGCAATTTGCATAACATACAAATTAAATTGTCCATAGAGATGGTTTCAGATGCTGCTTCTCCGCCTCCGCCTTCACCTTCTCCTACCCCTCCCAATGCCCTTATGGATTGAAGAGTATGCAATTAAATTGCTGACGTTGTCTGCGTTTCGACTTCATCGACAGTATTGTTTTTTTCTTTTAAAGTTTCAAAGCTTTCAATCAATGCCAAAAAAAAAAAATTTACCATTTGATTTCACTTGATTGATGTGCAAACATTGCATAGTTCAAGTTTTTATTTTCTATTGTTTATTGTTTAGGAAGAAGGAAAAGAATATACATATTTATGTATGTATAAACATATATATATATATATTTTGCATGTGTGTGTGTGTGTGTTTCTTTTTTTTTGCCACTGCTAATTAGCTGGTCTCTAAACATAGATGTCGATATCGAATGGCGGTAACTTAGGATGTCTTAGGATGGCTGGGAGCATCTGTAGAAAGCCTATCCTCTCAAATGGCATTTGTGTGCTAAAATTGACACCTTTACGCAGTGCCACACCACGCAGCTCATCAAAGGCAGAGATAATGATGAGTTGGCAGAATCTGCACTTGCAACAGCAGCAGCAGCAGCAACAGCAGCAACAAAGATAGCGATTGTTGCTGCTGCTGCTGTTGTTGTTGGTTCTAATCGATTTCTCTAACAAACATAAAACAGCAACAACCAAACAAGAAACAGCGACTCTCACTGCAACAGCAAGTGCAACAAGTGGTGGGTAGGCTCAAGATGTTGCCGCATAAAATTCCAAATATGTACGTTCATATACATATGCGTTTTCTTTCACAGCTTTCAAGTGGGTGCAGCTTACAGCAACAACAATAAACACAACTGCTGTATGTATGTGCGTGTGTGTCTTTGGGTTTTTTTTTTCGTGTGTGCTTTTTTTTTTTATTAATCATTTGTTCTAAGAATTTACTGCATTTTTATTGGAGACTAGCCCAGAGGTCTGACTCTCAACTGCAACTCTGCTTCTTTCTGTGTTTGGGCCATGTGCTAAACTTAACAACAAACAGGTTGACTATGTCCAATATAGTTGTTGTTGTTATTGGTGTTTGCCAAATTTAAATACAACTAGTCAAAAGTCATAATTTTCTTTTCCACGAATATTTACTACTCTACGATTAGTCGAAGTTTTAAAAAAATTAGTTGAATATTTCGACACAAAATTGGAATATAAATGAATTCTCTTTTAAAACTTTTAATTTTAACTATGTAAATACAACATAATATTTCTAGAGTACTTTTGCAATTATTTAAAACAACCCAAAACTATTATTGTCTTCACAAAAACTTTCTTTTCAGTAGAATGTTTTGTCTATTGGCCATTTCGATTTTACAAACGTAATTGCATTTATGTCTTTTTAAATATAAAAATTTTACAAATTTTAAAGTTGTTAATTTTTTATAGGGTATTAAAATATATACTATTCGTTGGCTATGGATTGAACATTGGTTGCAGCTGTTTACTTTCCAATTTGGGTCATTTCAGTCATATGCATAAAATTCAACTATGGCGACTTCCCACAATGGCATTTCCCAACCGATCCCACTGATCACTTCGATCACATCACCATCACATCACCATCCTATACAATACGATTGGTGTTTTTAGGTCCAGGTTTTGAGATGTTTTATTAACCATAAGAGTGGCTCATCAGCATAAGCAGGAAATAAAGACCGTATATCAAAATGGCATTGGCAACAAATTTGCAGCTTGTTGCTGTCAGCAGGTCTCAACTTTGTTACTCTCAGCTTTCTTGGTTATCAGATATGCCACACCACAACCAGGCCTGCCTGGTTGCTAAAGGAAAATAAAATAAAAAAAAAAGAAAAAAAGTTTCTAATTTATGTGCAACTGCAACACACTAGCAATAACAACAACAACGTTGCATCTTATCAACAACTAAATGACATTGGAGAGACCAAGCAACCGCTTAAATTACAAACACGCAAAACTTTAAGTCCAACTCTAAATCCGATTCCAAGTGCAGTTAAGCAGGGTCGCCATCAGGCCTAATCCTGCCTTGAAATTCTGGACTCTGGCGACATTGACACGGTGGTTTTTCCTCTATATTTGTTTCTTTTCATTCTTTTTCTTTTTTTCTCATTTGCGGCGTTCGCATATTGAATTGTGGAATTGTAACTGAGCTGCATACTGGCTAGCCGGTATGACAAGTTTTGCGAATTGCATCAGAGTTGGCCATGGAACGTTGGCCAACGAACCAATATGATGTAATAAACGGAGCCTGATCAAAAACGTATTTATATACTGGTATGGTAAAGGGAAGAGATGGGGCGTTAATAGAGAGAATCCTTATATTCAGAGGCCGTATCATTTTTAAGGTTTTTAATAAATGCATCTGTGGCTAAAAATAGCAAAGGCTAAAAATGTTGTCCCACTGGTTACCAACAACATTGAAACTCTGGCGGAAGTATTAGGAGCCAGAGATGGCATTGCCATTGCCATTGCCATAGCCATTGGCACTGGCAATGGCGACAACTTATGTGGTTAAGCGCAATTATTTCAAATTGCGAATACTGTGTGCACTTTAGATAAGAATATAACTGGATGCTTCGATGGTGGCGAATGCTGGAGGGAGTAGGGAATAAAAAGAGACAGAGAGAGAGAGAGCGGCTCATTTCTATAAATAGTAGATGCGCTAGGTATGATTCAGTACTGGCAATCAGGCAGTCAGTCATCTAACCAACTGAGAGTCATTATCATTCGCTCCATTCATAAAGCTCTCAACTCAAAGGTTCTGCCCAGAGACCAAATTGCGGCTTACATCCGCCAGTCAGTACGAATAATTAATGATGAAATGTTGGAATGAAAATAGCCAAAGCGTGATTCAATTAGACTTCCAATTGCTATTGGCTTCTGCTGATGACCCGTTAATTGAATTTTTTGTTGTGCTGTTGATGCTTTCAATTTATTTGCATTTAAATTGTCTCATCAGCCCCCCTGCCCGCTGGCAACAATTGACACAGAAAGCGTTCCAATAGAGAAGGCGAAAAACCACAAAAAACCAAATCCAAAATCCAAAACAAAAAATAAAAAAAAATCGCCCAAGCGCCACTTGAACGCCAACAGTCGGCCAACAACATTGTTTTGTTGTTCCTGTTGCTGCTGTTGTTGCCATGACTGTTGCTTCCACAATCCAAACACTTGTCGACGCCACAGATGAAGTCGCACCGACTATGCCACCTCGCGTGCACTCTGCAAAAATGGGTCAAACGCCGGCCAAATTGTCTTGGCCCCAACTGAACGTTTCAATTGCCGCTGCTAGTCCAAAATGAAAAAAAAAAATGAGATGCCTAATGAAAATCGTTGATAATCAATCTCTGGCACGTTGCGTGTCTATTGCACAATCTATATCAATTTTAATCTGCTCAAGTTGAAAATCCAATTTTTTGCCATCCTGTTCATTAGGCATGAGTTCAATTCACATTTAGTTGCCATTCAAATTGAATTGCAAATTTGCTGTTAAATCAATCAAGTTTTTATTGTTCATTGAATGTTGTCATCAATTCGGATACAATATAATTGAAAGGAGTCGATTGGTCAAGACTATTGCTAACGATTTTCCATTTTATTTATACTAAATACTAAAACATTTGATGATTTGGTGTCAATTAATTGCCCTAAGCCTGATACCACCATATCAAATCGTTCTGTGCAATTTTCTTATTCGACCTTCAGAGTAGAAGACGGGGCGAAAGCAAAGGCCGCTTTCCATAGACCGCGAAATGTGTGTGATTTTCTAGTCTCTTTTCAAAGCAATAAGCCCATAAGCCTTTTAGCTTTGCGCCCAATTCTAACTGACAAAACAGAGCTTCGAGAGTTAAGAAAAGAAAGGCTTTTGAATTTGGCTACAGAAAGAAAAAAAAAAAAACAATCCAAGGGAATGTGTTTGGGTTTGTGTGTGTGTGTGTGTGTGTGTGGGTAAACAATTCCATTGATGTTAAAGCTTTCACGAGAGTCCAACAAAAGCCAACTTGCTGGCTCGGTGACTGTTTGACTCTTTGCCTGGCTAATTTATCTCAATCGATTTGTATTTAAATGAAAATCTCAATTTAGGGGGAAACCAAGAATCACTTGGCCAAACTGTGCGGCCAGCAAAAACAATATTAAAATGTATGCAAATATATATAATTTTGATAAATTTCACGCGATTAGCATGTGAATCAAAACGACACAGGCAGCTGCTACGACACTTGCCATAGGTAAAACTGAAGATGGCCCCAAACAGATCGAGATCTTTGGGGGACAGGCATTTAATTTGTGACCCTTATCATTATGGGCTATGTGGTGAATATGTTTTGTGCTTGTTTAGCAAGCAATCTTATGCATTAATTAATTAAAAACTTTGGGAGCCTGGCTGGCTGGCCAGTTCGTTAACCCAAAAAAAAAAAAAAGAAAAAAAAAAGCAAAGTGACAACGGAGGCGATGCGGCTCGTTTGGCGACATCACCTTATTGGCTTGTTGGTAGTTATATGGCTTGTACGTATGTTCTTGTTGTGTTATCCGATTGTTTGTTGTGTTATAAATTTAATTTTATTGGCACTCAATGTATGATCACACATATATAAGTATAAGTGTGCCGTTTAATGATTATTCAGGGGTGTTAAGTGATCAGCCAAGTTGTAAAAACGCCATTTGAAACAAAAGACTTAGACAACGAACTTGCCATCAGTTTATATCGTCTGCAGTTTCTTATTTGATTTTTCTGTTCTGACTTAAGGGTTTAATCAATCGTCATAAAAATGGAGCTGTTTATTTATAACCTGCTGTTGTTTTTTTCTTGTGCAAAGTGTTCCCAACCATTTTGCAGGTCATTAGCCTGTTGCGATTATCTGCAAATCGTTGTGGCCAGCTCCCATCATTGGCTATTACTTACTATGGTTAGTTGGGACTGCTTCTGCTTGTGAACAAAAAAAAATGGAGATTGGCATCAGCAACGGTTTTGAATCCGCTCTCTCAAGTCATCGCTCATGTCAACGACTTTTGCTCTTTTGGGGCGTGGCGATCTACAACTGTCGCTTAGATGCTGCTAATAGGTTTTTGTAATGCAAATGAATTCTGTAATCTTTTTATAAATAGAGAATGGGGGAAAACGTAATAGGCAGATAAATGTTAGGGAGCTGCTGACTCATCCAAAAAACGTTCTGGTTCTGGCCGATGATGATCAATGATAACTTCCACTAACTTGTTCTCTATGCAAATCCCCAACCAAGGTAGCGATGGCGAAATGCGGAGAACAAACGTAGCGGCAAAAATATTTAAAAAAAAAAAAACTTAACATAATAACAATTAAACAAATATAGAAAACAAATATCTTTATAAGTATCTAATAGAATGGCAAAAACAACAGCAGAGGCCCAAAACAAGAATTCCATTTATCTTGGCATTGTGGTTTCTTAGTTTATTTCTGTTTATGCCTGGCTTACAAGGAATTCATTAATTTCTACTCCCCGTATGAGTCTGTTTTTGTTTTCGTGTATGTATTCTTCCAAATATTTTGTCATCAATCAGAAATAACTTTCAACGCACGCCAATTTCAGTGCTCAATAAGCCAAGTTGTTTCTTGGGATTATGGTCTTGGTTTTTTTTATTTTCTGTATCTATTTTGCAACTAATGATGCGACTGCTCTGCGAACTTCATTAATTGTTTTATAAATATGCTGAATTAATTAATTTAAAATGCCATTAATTACACTTTAATAACTCATTTTGAAACAAAGAAAGCAATAAAATTAGACAGTTATTTGATATTGCCAGAACTGGCCAATTGAGAAAGTTATAAGAAGTAGAAGAACAAACCTATTTCCAACATGTCTTATTAATCCCATTAAGATTCTACTCTCTAGCCATTGGGTAAATCAAGACAGAAACCATAACGAAGAAAATAAAAAAACCTCTTTACATCTTACAGAGCTATCAAATGTGCCTTATAAACAATTTATTTAACTTACTCAGCTCCTGTTTTACATGTACCCAGCTGTTGGTAGTATCATTAAATCTCTACGTCCGTAAGACACAATAATATAGGTTAAGAAAAGTCCTCTTTTATTGGTGCCAAGTCTCAAATAAACCAAATTAATGGTTATAAAACATTCAAAAGAATTCTGTACACATTGATTTGATAATTAAAAATAATGGTATTATGGTATTAAAAAAGTATATAATACCAAAGTATAAATACACGATTCCTTTATAGCTTACTTCTTTACACTTATTGTTATTCCTACCAGATGTTACTTTATTTATATGATCAGTAAGGCCATTTGGTTAATTTGCTCACTAATGTTAATGATCCTTTGCCATTGTAAGAAAGTATTAGGTTTCTATAATACTCCTTCAATATTTTGAATGCACTATTTCTTTAATCAAGAGTGGCTTTTGTTCTAAATTGCCTATAAAATTGAATGAGGTTTCTTTAAGATAATTATGATTTTATTTCATTCTATTTCTTATTTTAAATCATATGTATTAAAATTTATAGTAGTAGATGCATTGTAAATTAAGTTCGTTGCTTTAACTTAAGGTATAAAATTTTTAATTACTTTAAGTTAATGTTTACCATTATGCCCACCTCTCGTTAATAATACTGTTGGCATGCAATTCGTCTACGTCAGAAAAGTACTAAAAATAAATAAAATGCCTTTAGGCTTTTCCCCTGGAATTTTATTTAAGTGGGGGAGCGAACTCATGGATGCGCTTCGTTTATAACTTGAACTGACCAAGGCACGATTCATTATTGTTGTGTGTGTGTGTGTGTGTGTGTGTGTGTGTGTGTGTGTGTATGACTTTAGGTTAATTAAGCAGCCAGGTGTTGGGGAGTCAATTGGAAACCCTAGCTAGATGACGACCCAGTTTCCTGCAATGGTAGAACAAAAACCACGAAAATGGTTCACTTCAGACACGACGCCGACGCTTGGGATGTAAACTTGAAATATATCTGTTTGTATCTATATATGTACGTACATATATGTAAACGTGTCTGTCACTTAAAGCCCGACAAATTAGCCAGAGGACCAAAACCAAATGTTGTCAAGCTTTGACAATTTTTGCAAATAGATTCGCAACAGTTAAACAGGTCAAAAGAGACAATGATAACCATAGATTCATCTCCAGCGTGGGTCAAACAAAAGCCAAGTCAAGTGCTAATGTTCTCTTTTATACATACATATGTATCTATGTATATCTATATACATATGTATGTAAGTAAGTATCTGTGTATCTGTTTGTATCTTTGCATGTTTCTATGTTTTAATGTATCTGCACACACACGTTTAACCGAGTTCTAATTAGCCATGCTAGGCACAGTTTGGTATTTGCTTTGTGCACAAGCAAAAATGTCAGCTGAGTACGCCCAAGCCACTGCTGCTGCGATTCCAGAGCTTTAGCTTCAATGGCGTTGCGAACTCCTAAGCTGACGCTGACGCTGACGTTGACGCCAACGCTGCGGCTTTGCCGGCTTCAAGACTACAAATTAGAGCAAATACAAATGAATACAAATAACAAATTGCCTGGCGCATGGTAACAAAAAGTACCGTTACTATTGGACTTGTTAGCCAGAGAAAGATATACATAGACAGAGATAGGCATTGGGAAGAAAGATAGATAGAGAAAGAGAATATACATATATACTTTTTTTTTTTTAGAATTTGTTTGCTGGGCTGGAGTTTTGGGTCTGGAATGGGAATTCGAATTCGATTTTTACGACTGTTTGAAAGTTTTGACTAGGTGAAAAGTGAATGGCTGGCTCAAAACTATTTTCGGTCTATATTCTTGACCCAAGAGGCGTGAGCGAAATTTAAAAACAAAAAAAAAAAAGAAAATAAAAAAAAGAAATAAAAATAATAATTGCCAAGCCAACAAAACAAAAAATCAGCAAACAGATTCAAGTTAAACTATTGCGATTAATATTTATGATTATTATGAAATTAATGCAATTGGCCTTGACAGCCGCATAAATGAATGAAATGTGGCCCCCAAGGGGGCAATCTTAACTCGACTCCGTGCGTAAAAATCATGTCAATAGAAATGCCATTATTAATGGGCTAAGGCGTGAGCAAAACGAACCGATCGTTTGGGTTAGGTGCGTGGGTGCTTGGCCAATTAGCGGCTGTCAAATATTGTGTTGTGCTGTTATTGTTGTTGTTATTACTTGGGTCCATGGCCCTGACACTGAAGACGCATTTCACGCGATCCTCCCATTCAAACACCAAGCTTTGACAGCTGCACTTGAAACGGATTTGTTAAGTTGTTTTGTTTTTTCTTTTTTTTTTTAATTCAAGCCTTTGCAATGACGGAGATAAGTAACTGAGTGCAGTGTTTCTGCATTTTTGTTGAAATTCCTTAAGCTTTTAATGAGACAGTCGAAATGAAAGAGGAGAAGACATCAAAAAGGAGATAAGTAAAGTCTGAGACACCAAGCATTTCCATTAACTGATGCCATTTGATGCGGACATTGAACCTTAAAATAGACCCTAACAAAGAGGTGGCGTCTAGAAGGGAGGGTAGGGACATTCACATACACAAACACATGAATAGCATAAAGAAACCAAAATTCTGATGCGAAACAAACGAAAATAAGTTACAAATGAAAACTGGTTTGGTTTTAGCCAACTTAAAACTCTTAAACTCTTACTCGTATTAATAACAAAGCAAAAAAAAAAAAGAAAAAAGAAACGAAATACGAAAAATGATTTCAGGTGATAGCCTTAGGTAATCAAGAATCTGCTTATATATGCTATAAATAATAGAAAACTTTCTAAATAAAAAACCACGACATGCGCGAAACGACTAAATAGCCAAAAAGAAATAAATATTTAAAATTTAAACAAAAGATGATGGCCTTCACATCCTTTCAGAATCGATAAATTTTTACAATTTGGAATTCATTCTGATTAGGTAACCAAACTTTAGATTCAGTTGGCCATGATCATATTAATGATAATGTGAATCACAAAAGCGGATTCGGCTTCCAAAACCAATTCTTATGGCGTCTACAGACAAGAAAAAACGGAAATTATAATGCGCCTTAACCCCAAACAGGGCCGGACTATTTTGCAAGGGGCGCTCTTACACTGAATCGGAATTTCTTTGATAATTGGAAGATTAAAATGTCTAAATCTTGATGCTATAAAATGCTGATAGTGTTGAAGTAATAACTCTGATAGAAATATTTTAATGCTTATAAAATTATACAAGTAATTGTATAAGTATTATTTTGATTTAGTGGGAATTTATGCCGCCCCTGATCACCACCGGTAATGGACTATTCTTGGCGACTCTTTTGCTTGCATAACCCAGTCAAAATTCTAAGGCCGCCGATGCCAAAGAAGATTTTGAAGATTGCCAATAATAATCGCCATGTATGTGTGTATGTTTTGTATATAGAAAATATTGTTTTGACTAATTGTCTGGGCGAGTGGTGATTGAAGTCGTGCGCGATGATTATCTTATTAAGACCAAAGCTGGAGCCGATGGTTGGCCGGCAGGCCTTGAAGAGCTTTTGCAGAACACAGAAAAAAAACACAAATAAACTCACACAGACACACACTCGCACAACAAATTCGTCAAATTCAATTAAAGTTAAATACTTGTCGAAGCAATTTAACTCATAGATATTTGTTTTGCATTGAGTTAAGATTATTTATCTATTATCATCATCATCGTAGTCGTAGTCATCACTTTGACTTGTCGGCTATTGTTGTATTTTGGCTCCAATGCTAATTGCTTTCCACAAAGTCGCTTTGTAATGATGATGTTAAACCAATAAGAGGTCGCAGACATATTGACCATCAATGCGGAAGTCGGAAGTGCAGGGCAACAGCAAATCCTCGAGTCTATGTTTAACTAGTAAATCTCTTAATTTTTGGGGCGCACCCAAAATACGGAATTGCTGGTAGCGACACTTGCGCACGCGCAACTCTCTGTGTAATTTACGAGACGGCAGCAAATGGGCGACAAATTATGCCAAATGAAAGGAGGTGTGATTGTTCTGGCATTTAACTATGCTTGTTTCGTTTCGTTTCGGTTTCGGTTTGGCTTGCAAAACTGTGCTGAAAGCCATAAAACGTAAAACGGTAGTAGGCAATCGGAGGCGTCTGTGTAGGTGTTTGAGTTAGTTGATTTATTCGCTCATTTTGCTGGCGTTTCTAATGCGACAATTACTACCACAGCCAGGCAGTGAGCGATCCCCAGATTCTAGGCACATTGGGTGATTTATGGCTAGACAGGGGAATTTTTACAAAAAAAAAAAAACGATTTGGCATTTGGCACACAAATTGCTCACGCAGACGCCCCAAATAGGTAAAAGTTTGTTTGATTAGAACGCTCGCTCATCGGATCGCTCGTTTGTTAAGTAAATATGTCAGTGTGATGTTAACCCCCTGAAATCCCCCAAAACCCCATCACATTTTTTAAGTAATTGAGCGTAAAAGCTACCCGCCCAGCTACCGGACTAGAGAACTAACAAACTGGAGACATGGATATAGATTTAAAGTTGTATATATGTACATACATACAAACATATATATACATATGTATGTAAATATAGATTTCGACTGACTACCTGCCGCATTTTGATTAATATAGCTTGTCGAAACTGATGCAAATTTCTAATGCCGCTAGCAATGTTTGCTTTACGGTTCATTCATGAGATATCTGGCCTGGCCTAGAGTGTTATATAAACACTCACCCATCATCATTATTATCATCATTATTATCATTATCAAAGCAGTCAGAGATACAAATTCGCACAGCATTTCCAAAATGTACAAATCAAAATTTATGCAAATTTTAAACAGCAAATAGAACAACCCAAAAAATGTTGAAAAAAACAAATCAGTAAATAAGTTTTACAGTTAGAGGCGTTACCGCTGAGTGTTTTTTGTTTTTCTACATAGGGCTGGTTGGGAAAGTGGCCCAATCCCGATCCCAGTCTCAGACTTAAAAACTCAAACTCCAACTCACACACAGTCCGAATTCGAGTACAAGTCCAAGTTTAGGTGGCAATCCCCAAAATCAAAAAAAAAAACAACACTAAACATAAATAAACGAACACAAAGCCAGGCCCGAGGTAACTGAGAGATTTTCAAGACTCCAAGCCTATTGCCAAAAAGTTCAGTGAACTCGCAACTTCTGGCTCATATTGAAAGATGCTTAGCGGGTCTCTGGTGGCACTCATTAAGGAAACATAATTCTAATTTCGCTGTGGACCGAGAGTGTGTCTTTTACTTTTAATTATAATTTTTAGTGCTGAGAATACGAAGGTCCACTTTAGTTCAGTTACGTGAATGAAATGTTGGGTCGTTCGTTGCGGTCACCGTGCGTTGTTGTAGTCGTCGTCGTCGTCATCCCAAGTTTTTTTTTTATCTAATCATCTGCAAGCGGTCCCCAAGACCAAGAACAAAACTAAGACTAAACCACGGGCAACTGACCACTGGCCAGGCTATATAAATGTTATGAACAATCAGCTTAATTTAGGGCCAGCCCCGCTTCAGCTTCTGTTTATTGTTTTATTCAACCCGAAATAAAGTAGCGGCAGTTAAACTTCAGTCAAGTATTTTCCTCTCTTCTTATACTATTATTTTCTATTTTATTCTATTCTCTTTTGCTTTTAATTCTACCTTTGCACTACCAACTGATCGCCTCACCATGAGGCGGCACGATGTATGTACATACATATAATGGCAGCGACTATAATATTAAAAAAATAAATCTTTGACTAAACAGGCGACAATAAATTTAAAGTGCCTGGAATTGTGAAAACCCCATTCCATATTTAAAACTATGCCGGTTAGTTAAATATACATCCATTAAAGCTTTTACCACGATTGTGTAGATTTCACTAAAATTGGCAGAATGTAAACGGTCTAGTAAAAGCCTAAATTTTAATTCGGTTACCTTTTACTACACCTTATTAGATGATTCATTTTTTTTGGTTTCTAGAATTTTATTTAGTTCTCTTTGCAATCGTGTTTCGATCATTCTTTGGCATTTCCTGTATTTCATCATTAACATCATCTCAGACATTATCACAAACACTTCCAATTTTATAAGTCCTGGCATATACATAAACTATTCACTTACATACATACATACATAGATCATACGATCTTGAAACTAAAGAGAACTGGATTCGGAGTAGAGTCCGGTCTATGATCATACCATTTGGGTTTTTTTTTTGCCAATTCCTAGAAGAGCATTACATACATGCGATAGGGAAAGGAATTGCTGCATGGGCTGCATTTTAAAAGACATTTAAAAGGTTTTTGTTTCTTGCCACATTTTGATTGCATCAATAAAAAACGTCAACTGCGGTTACTGGTTGCTGCAGCAGCAGCAGCATCAGCATGCTGCTTGCTGTTCTTTGGTTTTAATGACCAATGGGAAATTCTTAAGAGAGGCGAATACTGCCAAAGATTGACAATGAAAATGAGGAATGAAGTGGTGGAGGAAGTGGTTGGTAGTGGCTTTCAAAAGGTAGACTTATTTATAGCCCACTCCTAAGCGTTGCCATTAAAAGTCCCAGTCTGAAGAAGGCCTTCAACTGGGTACCAATGCCAATTAATTTACAGACTTTGGCCAAATGCCTCCAACACAGCTGCTTTAGGCCATCTTAACTCAGTCTGGGGCTTGGGTCTTGATGAGAGGCGCCAAGCGCCAACACTAAACAACACCCCATATAAACGCATACTAGTTATACTATATGCCATACAGATTCATGTAGTGAACATTCCTGTCAGAATTCTGGCACCCGTCTCAGCCTAACCCTCCCCCGGCCAACCCAATGAGCCATACTAATTAATAATAATATGAAATATGGAATAATATGAAAAAAGAAAAACGAACACTGAACAGAAAAAGACTCGAGTCAGGGAAAAAGAAGCAAAAGCCGCTTGCTGTTTTATTTTTAGATAATAAACCAAGGAGACAATAAACCAAGAAAGAGTGGTAATGAGTTGCAAGCCATTTACAGTTTACCTGCGACCTTGCATCCAAGACTGTACAGTGGCAGTAAGCCCACCCCCTCTCACAATCCTAACTCCTAAGCATATTGTTAATGGAAGAGCATCAATTTGACTTAATACTTTTGCCCAGACTTGATTAGCACGAGTCGATGTACAGAAATGAAGATGTGATCAAGCTGAAGGAGGGAGTTGGAAGCAACGGGTTTCGGAGCGATGGCGCACAACCCCCAAAAGATTCGTTGAATGGCCTTCAACGTCCTTGACTGTATATTTATTGAACTTGTCTATAATTATATTGTATATTTATTTGCTTATTATTGAGTTGCGATTGTTGTATATCTATTTGTATTTATATTTGTTGTTACTGCCTTTATGGCTCACGTTTTTGTGCTCACCAAATATTGTAATTTATGTGAATAATGCGATGCGAATCTGAATCTTCATCTCTACGTTTCCTCCTCTATAAACCTCCTCCTCTCACTCTCTCTGTATCTTTTTCTCAGTCTCTGTCTCGGCTTGCTGGCCAAGTCTATTAGCAAACAATTTGTATTGTCTGATAGTTAATCATTTATAACGTCACCGATTTATTTTTAAACAATATTATTAACGCCTAAGAATATTATTTAATTTATGTATTATGTAAAAATGCGTTCTAGCCATCTACGAATAATTTGTTTTGATGATCAGTTGATTTTTTTTATCTCTTAGTTTCGAAAATCAGGCCAAAATTGTTCAGAAATCAAATATAGCCCTGTTTAGCCCTTGGGTTATATATGAGTTAGGCAAATCAAATTGGGAAAACAATGCATTATTTGGTTGCTGAAAACAGAGAACGCTGTGAAAACACTTTGTGCCGATTCTGTAAAAAAAAAAAAAAAAAAAAACGACGCAAATACAAATGAAATGAAAAAATCATCATGGCACGAGAAACCAAATTTTTTTGTTTTGGATAGATCTTTCTTCTTGGTTTTCTGGTGAGTGCCAGTTGTGAGTGTGCCTAATGAGTATTCAATTGATGCAGAAAGCTGCTAGCAGCAAACTGGCACCATAAATGGCTATTTGAAAGACGTTACAGTTCGATCGAAACTTCAGATTCGAAATTCGATTAGGGGAACACAAAAAACCATCAAACTATTAACGAAAGAAAAAAAATCTGAACAATACAGACGTTCTGTATACCCTGCACTCAAAATGCATATGCTAAAATTATCATTGATTATAAATATGTCAATATAAACGATACTAGCAAAAGACTATGATTAGGACGGCTATAATATTCGATTGAAATATAGAGGACTCCATTATGGATTATAAGTATAATGATTCTATCAAATGCCAAAATTTTATAGTTCAAACATCATTTATATACCTTTTAACACTCTTGATGCAGGGTATTAAAAACAACAAAAATACAAAGTGAAGAACTGCGGGCACTTCAGAAGACGACGGAGTCGTAGCCGGAGTTGAGGCTGGATCTAAAGCTGGAGAGGTTTGGCAGTAAAAAAAAAAAAAAAAAATTAGAAAGAAGTGCGACCAGGCGAATGGGGTCAATAGGAAATGAAAAGTGAAATTTTATTTAAAGCTTCGCCATGATTTTGACCATTGTAGCACATACTTGTTGGGTGCGCACATGTGTTTTTTGTTCTTTTTGTTCTGTTGGCCAAAAGGAACTTGCAATTTAAATATCATTAATTTCTAGGTTAAGCCTTTGTGCCGGGCACTTGAAAATTGCCACCGTATAATCATTTTTTTTTTTACTTATGCTTCTCTCTCTATTGATTTTTTTCTTCTATATCTTTCATTATGACAGCCAAAGGCAAAATTGGCCTGAAGTGGCGACAGTCAATCGATGAGAAGATGTTTTCTGGGCAGCTGTGAGAAGAATTGTCCATTGATTGGTTAGTTCATTAACATTACCAAGAATTTTATATACCCTATACGAAAAAGTAATATAAATTAATACCTATTAATTATGCATGTTTTATGTAAATTATATATATTCATATAAAATTCAAACAAATAAACATAAAAAGCTTGTCAATTCCTAAACGATATAATCAATTAGCACGATTTATGCTGCACTTGGCAACTGCCTTCTGGCCTGGCTTCTAGCATCAGGTCCATGTCCAAGTACTTGTATTAGCCTTAAGCGTGACTCATAGCCAAACAACAAACAGTTCGTGCTAAACGAGACCTTCTGCATATTGGAATCTGGCAGATGTATATACATACATCCATATATATACATATATATATATATATATACAAAATTACCCAAAAGGCAGTAAAATCTATACTAAATTGTCAAATAAAGAAGTCGACTTAATAATACCAAGCAGCAAATATGTATGTAAAGAAAAGTTTTAACATTGAATACAAATATTGCTTCAAATTCATTTAAGACTTATTGGAATTTTGCATGTTATTCAATTGTTTTTCCCTTCCAAATTACAAATATTGCTTCAAATTCATTTAAAACTTATTGGAATTTTGCATGTTATTCAATTGTTTTTCCCTTCCTTTTAAACTAATTACTTAAACATTTACTCTTAAATGGTAAGAGTAATTAAAATCATGACGAACAATAAAATCAATTTAGATAATTTTTGGTATTGAATATTTAAAAACAAAAGCTTCAGGAATAATAATTTGTAGATTAGTGAAATTAGATTATATTAATCCACAATTTAATGAAAGAAAAAAAATTCCAAAATTTTTGAGTTACTGTTATTAAATTTCTTTAAAGTCACAGACGAATATTATTTGTTGTGAGCATATTTTATCTAAATGTACAGGGTATAAAAATAACCCCAGAAGACCATAAAATAAAAAAAATGTTGTTGCTTCGTCGTAATTAAAAGGGTGCGTAGAACGGCAGTGGCATTACATGGGCTTTTGTGTACTTGGACCATAAAACCCAACTAAAAATAACGAGCTAATAAAAGTGGTCGCAGCAACAGTCACAGCCGTAGCCACAGCTACAGGTGTTAATCTTGATGGCTATGTAAGGAACAAAAATCGACAAACGAAAAACTGATGACGCGTCAACGTTGAAGCCAATGTTCAAGCTGCCATCAAACAATTGAGTATTAATTTTAATAAATAATAATGACAGTGCTGGTAAAAAAAGAAAAAAAAACTACAAAATAAAATTATTACCTATTTGTTTATTAGCTGGCGCTTTTGCATTGGACTAAGGTTATCAACATAACACTTGAGTCATCATCCCCGCCATCTCGCCCGAATGGATCATGGGGGCATAGATGCTCAGTTAAAAACGTATTATGGAAGACGGAAATGAATGCCAGGAAAAAAAATACCCGTACCCAACGATAACAACAGCAACAACAAGAATTTTATATTAAAAATTAAATACGCAAATACAAAAGAAAAACAGAGAAAAAAGAATGCTATGGCAAAGAATAAATTAAATTTATGTATGGCCCAAAGAAGATTCTCCAACCACATAAAAAGAATCGAAGAGTCAAGTCTCGACTTGGTCGCTGGGTTTAAATTTAAACCCTGAGCTAAGCTTAGCTGGTATGCCATTAGGCAAGAAGGCCGAAGAGAGCTGCGAAAGGTGTTATCAGGTGTTATTGTTGCTCACTTTTCTAGTGGATGAGATGTTTCATACTAAACTGAACTCGTCTCAAATTACTGCCACAACAATAATAAAAATGTTTTGAACAACTTTGGCAAACAAAACATTAAGCCAAACTCAAATTCAAAAGATATGGGATAATTGTTGTAGTGAAGAATTTTCTATACTCTTGCAAATTTAATCTTTTATTCGAATTGTAAGAAAAGTTGAAAATTATATTACATAAAAATGAAAATCCCTATTTTAAAAACTAATTTTAAATAAGAGAAATATGAAACTTAGAACTTTCTTAGCGGGTTATTCCTATCTAAATCCACAAAAAAGTATTTAAGCCTTTGCAGCTTAGTAAATCTATAACTAAAATAATACAAAAGTAAAACTAAAAAATAAAATTAATAAAATAATAATAAACATAAATGAGTAAACAGTTTCTAACTCTGTTGCCAGGTTTTCTTAAAACTAAATTACCCTTTTTAAAAGGGTAAACAAAAATGATAAATGATGCGCGTGTGTGCAGTTGCTCGCAAAAATAAAACAAATAGTTGTATTTTTTTGTGGCTTAAATTTATTTTTCTATGTTTTAATACAGCTTAACTAATTAAATTTAGTTATACAGACATACTGGCAAGCACTAGATGTGTATTGTTGTACACACACACACTAATGAATTGGCATGTGTGAGTGTATGTATGTATGTATAATATAATTAATTTATTGTATTTGTAGTTTGTGTTATACAAAACACTTTAAATATTTATTGCATTATTTTGGTCAGGTTTCTGACCTGTTTGAAGGACAGAGTGCTGGGAACTTGAAGATGAGCCATGGAATTATTTTTCATTAATCGTTATTTTTGGCAAAAACCCGATCTTGTCCCTCAGCTTCATAATTAATTCCTTTTAGTTCCTCTTATTCCATTTAATTGAAATGTTTTGTCAGATTTCTTAAACAAGGTGAATTATTTGTAAATAAATCTGTTATGGTGAATAAGTTCAAATAGGTCGATAAAAATGTGGCCAATAGTCCAAAAATAAGCACACCCATGGTACAGGAGACGTCACATTTCAATCGATGTAACAATCGTACCAGACGGAGCCAACATCCACGTGGCGAATGTGGTTTGGCGGTCACTAGAAGTGGCTCCATTTCAAGTTCAATGGGATCATAGTTCAAATCCAATGGCATACTACCATAACTGGCTTCTGCAGCAATTCGTTGATGCACTCGCTCCATTTGACGTATACGGCGATAAAGTAATGGAGGTAATATAAAAACCAAAGGACCTGTTATTGTCCCGCCAACAATATCCATTAGGGCATCGAAACTGGGTACAAATTCAGCCACAAGAACCTCCAATGCTAAAACTGTTGAACGTATCAGCATACGTTTGAATGAGAGAGCTAAGATCAGATAAGAATAAGAAGGAAATTCAAATCACTTTGCAAGTATTTCTTACATTCCGGCAACTTGAAATAGTTTTCGATCTGTAAAAACATCGCCGAACTGGCGACGGTCACCGAAAAGCAGAATTGTAGAGCCATTAGTATCAGCATAACATAGAATGGAATACTAGTGGGCAATGACTGCAGCAAGTTATTAGCAATCATCGAGCCAAATTTATAACCCGCAATAATAGAGCCAAATATGGCCAAGCAGCAGGTAACTAAAACAAACAAACAAAAAAAAATGCAACCAGTGTGAAATAATAAAATGTGTTCCACTTACTAGCGATTCCACTCAATGCTGCCCAGGACACCTGCGACTTGTTCTTCATATCAATTTGTAGTGTAAGTAAAACAGGATGTATATCGAACTGAAACGCTAGAACACTATAGCTGTTGAGTACGGTAAGGAAACCAGGAAGCTCTGTAATTAAGATGCCACAAATCACCCATCATAAAGTGTGTCATACAATTTGGATATCTGGTTGCAATTTTGCATCTATGAAAACCGATGGAGTTTACCTAGAGAGATGCCCTCAAAGGGCTCACTCAGGGCTGGCGCAGCGAAGAGACAGAACCACAGTAAACCCACAATAACAATCATAACACAGGCTGCAATGATGGCCAGACCACTGAAAATAAATCTCAGAAAATTCACAAATTCGTATTCTCGATCTTCGTTTAATTTATGCCCACCGCATATGTTTGGGACTGCCCAGCCACATAAGTGGACAAATTACCAATCCGACAATTATGGCCCAATAGCAATAGGAAAAATTGTAATGGCCTGCGCTCATGCGTAGGACAACTGCCTCCAGATTCTCGGCAGCCATAACAATGCTGGGCACGGCCATGGAAAATATACTTAAGTCCAGTAGAATAGAAACCAATAGACTCATATAACGTCCATATGCCAATTCCGCAAGAGCTGCATAGGGTAAGTTACGCTTTTGCTGGATCGATGGATCTAATAGCTCCGCCATACTCCAGCATTGGGATAACAGAAACGATGTGTAAATCTGTAGAAATATTATGGATAGCACCAACAGTATCCCAAAATAACCAAGTTTCACCAGCAGAGAGGGTAAAGTAATAAACGGAAAAATGCCAAATAAATCGACCACATAAAGGATGGCAATGAACAGCGATAGATTTTCGGGTTCATTCTCATAGGCACGAAAATGTGGCAGGGCACTAAAACGGGAACGCGACAGAAATGGCAACTGATCGTGCTGGTGTGAGGGCGTCAATTGGACATGTGACCGACGTTTGGGCAGAGCAAAGGATGGAGCGCGCGAAGGACGAGGCGCTGGCTTTTTATTACCTCGTCGAAAGAGAAACATTCGCGTGAATTGCGTTGCGAACGCGTCAACCGAAGGCACAAAACTAAACCATAGAATTCTATAACAGAACTAATGCCAGCAACTTTGTCATCTGATATGCCATGGCAGCAAGGCGAAGCCCTTTCGCTGCAATGTCAATGCTCCTCAACGTTGCCGTTGCAACAATTTTACTCTAAAGGAAGAGAAAGTTCAATGGCTTTCAGTTGGGGCAAGTGACCCACAAATTGACAACAAATCAAAATGAAAATAAAGGTTTGCCAAATGGAAAATCGAGCTAGGTGAAGAAATTGGTGTTTGGATTTAAATCAATTCCTTTAAATTATTATGTTTATTTTGTTCAATAAATAATATATATATATATTTATATGCATATATATTGTTTAACGTTAACAACAGCCATTATATATAGGGATCGGTTCTGGGGAAATGATCTTCAATGATTTTAAAGCTGTACTTGACCAATTTTCTGCTTCTTTGCCTGCGTCTGGAGTAAACAGGATTAGCATTAGTTTTGGAAGTTATTGATTTACAAACGTACTTCACAATTCTCATCACTCTGCATGGTGGCGGTAGTGGTAATAACCTGAACTGCCTGTCCGGGGCCAAGACGCAAGAGTTTTGAGCCACGGGGCGACGAGTCGCCGCAGCAAAACACTCGAGTTGTCAATTGTTGGGTGGTGGTCAGTGGACTTGGAGAATCCGATTCATCCATATCTTGTTCGGGTGTCTCCTCATTGGTTTGAACAATCAGGTCATTCTTATTGTTGTCCATATAGGCGCGATTAAAAATCAAATGAGTTGGACGCACTGCATCCGTTATATACTTACTACAAATCCGTAATATGTTAGGTAGGCATGTCAGTAACAACAATAACAACAGGGCAAGGTTACTTTGGTAAAGATTCTTTGGTAAATTATTGGGTGCAATCTGGATGCTAGTGGCTGGTGGGTGTGATACGTACACTGACCACCCAAAAAAAAAAATATTTACATAGATACATATGTATATGAGAGGAACTTATAGATACACACATATACACATACATGCTTATTTTGTATATACAGATAATCAAAATCATAATATATCCATCGATTAATTCAAGAGAAGTATTTACATTATATTAAATATTTACACGCAACAGCAAGATACCGATACTAAGAATTTTGCAGCTTTCAATTTTGATGCATTTTCTTGGCATCCGTTCATTGCGCTAACTCACACTCCATAAACAAATGCCACTGATCGCCAAGTGCTTGAAATGATTGCTGTGACCGATGGTAACGATGAATTTGCTGCGGGTGCGGATGCGAGTCCGACTTCTGTTGATGCCGTTCCCGATAACTAGTACGTCATGCGGGGGTAGGGGTTGAAAAGTAGACGTTGCCCTCAGGCGGATCATCCTGCCTGTTGCTGTTTTAGGAAAACACAATAAAAAGTTGTGCAAAAGATCTAGCTGATCTACTGAGGTGATGGTGAGACTAGTGTAATCGTGTAATCGCAACGTTCAGTGTACGTATCAATGGTGATATATGGCTAAGCGAATGAATAATAGGTGGACGAATGAAAGATATAATTACAAACTAAAAAACTAGTGTAATCGTGTTACGCCTCGTTCAGTGTACGTATCAATGGTGATATATGGCTAAGCGAATGAATAACAGGAGAACGAATGAAGGGTATAAGAAAAATTAAATTTCACTTACGATTTGATATTATATAAACGATGCCGCTTTATATATTCCAAAACCAAATCATCCAATAAATATTTCACGGACTGGCCGCGACTTAAGAGACGACGCACCATTGAGGAACTCACCTCATTGGGCACCCAATTGGTGATTAATGTTATATTACGCTAAATATAAAGAATATACATTTCAATCGTAATCAATGCCATCAGGAACTAAAGTACTAAATTGCTCACCTGATATTTGGTTAGTATATCCGATTCAAATATAAACTTTTCTGGATTTGATCCAGATCGCGTTATGACCACCAGTCCATGATTTGCCACAATATCCTCAATCTAAAATAACAAGAATTATTTTGACAACTAGAATCATTGGAAAGTATGTTAATTTATATACATACATCCGATTCAGCCCACAGGCCTGGCACTGCAAATGATTCAAGTAAATCTGCGCCACACAATAGCTTTACATTAATGGGATCATTTCGATCGCCAACAGCAAGAGGAAGCCAATCATGTAACAACAGCTCCTGCTCCTTCGATTTCGTCGAACTTAAATTCCTAAAGTTGTTTATGTAGTTCTGATGAAACTGCAGAACAGATGTTGTCCGTGTCCATTTTTCTTGTCGCACTTCCCAATCGGATAGATGAATCCAACTAGATGACTGCAATGCTATTTTCAACATAGCACAACGATCCAGAGATGAAGCTAATCCCTTCTTGCCATACGAATCGTGTGTGGGTGATATAATACCTCCGATGACCTTGTGAGTGCCCTGCATCTCAAAGTGATCCCGGGCTATCTCTGAAGTTCAAATCATAAAAATTTCATACATTGATGAAATTGATCCGGCAATTTACTTACCAAACATTCTCATATGCATCGGAGTTGGCGGACTGAAGCAGCCACATGCAATTAAAGTAATGCGCGGCAGCAGACATTTTGTTTCCTCAATAAACGAAGACATAATTCTAAAAGTTTTTTTCGAACAAACGAAACCAATTACTGTTTTGTTATTATTTTGCCAGGGATACATCAACGAAGTAGTCAGCTGTTAAACTTAACATAATCATTCGCGAGCACTGTTAATTATCGATATGTTTTGTGCTTAGCGTTACCAGATCTCCTGGCAGTATGGCAATATGGCGTCTTCGTCATAAACTAAAAAAATTAAAAAATTAATATTTACTATTAATTTGCCAATTAATAAGTGTATGTAAGGCTGTGTGAATTAATAGTGTATGTGTTGTGACAGCCAGAGCCATAATTTCAGTGTATTTGGTAGAGACAAGCAGCAAAAGAGCAAGGCACACAGTGCCGAGTGCAAAAAAAAAGGAAAAACGAAAAAAAAACAACAACGGCGACGTCAACAGCAGAAGCAGCAGGCGACAAACGGGAAAAAATGCATTTGTAACTTTTCGCCCAACACACCTGACTCACGCTCTCTCTCTCTGTCGCACACAAAGGACAAATCAAGAAGCAAGAACAAATGGCGCTTGTAACGGTGCAGCGTTCACCTAGTGTGGCTGGCTCCTGCTCGAATTCGGTGAGTAATAAGTAAGGCAAATGCCAAAGACTTTCTGTAAGGAACAGGAAGCGATCCACATTTCACATACTTCCTATTGTATACTCCCACCCCACCAGACCATTCCACCTTGCCCTAATGACAGCAATTTGTATGTATGTGTATGTTTGAGTGTGTGTTGGTGTTTGTTGTGTATGCATGTAAGTGGCAAGCTCTTTCTGTCACTCACGACCAAATTTGGATTTGTTTTGGTTGCGGGCCAAACGCTTCCTGTGCGTGCGTGTTCGTGTTCCGTTATTTTTGGTTTTTGGCCATGATCCTTTGTGTTGCCTAGCCAGACCAATTTATGAACATAAAAATAATAAAATTAAACAAACCAGAAATTTAAATCGAATATAAATAAGAGAGTGGGCGTTCTGGCAGCGTCATCGCGCATCTGTTAGTTAATGCTGCTGCTTCTGTTATTGTTGTTGTTATTGTAACTCAAGCAAATCCGTAGCAGACGTCGCGACGTCAACCGACGCGCATTCATTTTCAATAAATAATTTTGCATTGCCTTATTTGTCGTTTTTTTTTTCGTTTCTTTCCTTTTTGTTGTTGTTGATGTGGATTTTCTTTTTGCCCCGTCCGTCTACGTTGTCTGTCCCAAAAATAGTTTCGGCCGTCGTCGATTTAGCTGCCCTTGGAATATTTATTCAACAAAATAGAGGCAATATTTTTGTTTTTTTATGTAAACATAACGGTTAACATTCGTTTACTCTTTATGTACGTATCTCTCTCCTTCTTCCTCTAAAAAATCATCCATCATACAACATATCGCAATTAATTTCACCAAAACGAAGTTAAGATACCCTTTTAACATTCTTTCGGCTATTCCACTTACACACATTTGACTTCCTCTAATCGAATGTTAGTTAATGATTGATTATAAATGTTTATCTAAAGAATACGTAGAAAATTAAAAAGCTATACATATATAGTGAAAGTTAAGGGTAATAATAATTTGAAAAATATATTGTTTCTAAAAAAAATAATACGGCTCTTGCTCCGTAAGGGCATACAAATATTACATATGTACATGCATACATAAATTTTATTTTATGGTTATTCAGAAAGAAATGAGAACGATTGAGGGCAGAGGTGCATGAAAGTGGAAATGAATCACATCATATACTACCACACACATTTAAGCCACAGTTGTTTCGCTCACCGTATTTGCTATGAGATAATTACAGTTTTATTTTTTTTTATTAACATTAAAATTCATATGCTCAACAGGATGGCGAGTCAGAGGACGACGAAGGCAACAAGAATGACAAGAGCGAATGCTTCTTTGCTGGCAAAGGAACCGCATTGGTATTAGGGCTTAAGGATATAGTGGCACAGGCAGAGCGCAGACTAAGCACTGACTCGATACGTTCCACCAATAGCACTCAAAGCAATAACTCCGATATACAGCTTCATTTGCAGTCCATGTTTTATTTGTTGCATCGCGAGGATACGCTTAAAATGGTAAGACTTAAACACAAAAGATCAGAAAAAAATGAGTAACTATAAAAATTTAATTTCCTTTTGTTTGCAGGCTGTCAAGCTGGAATCACAGCGTTCGAGTCGAACGCGCTACCTGGTAATTGCGTCACGGAGTTGTTGCCGGAATCCTATGAGTGAGCAGCGGACCAAAATTAAGCGTCACAATTCGGCCAAATTGGCGGACATTGGATCTTCCCTTTCGTCATCTTCCATGGCATTTTCCACACCAACAACACAACGGCAATTATCCGAAGATGTGATAGGCACAGCTGATAAAGAGAATCGTTTGGGTATTGAAGCTGGCGATAATAAAAACACATCTGATATGGAGGAATCGTGCCTGCTGGGCATTGACTGCAATGAGCGTACCACAATTGGGTTAGTGGTTCCCATTTTGGCCGACACAACAATTCACTTGGATGGCGACGGGTATGTCATACTATAATTTAGTCGCTATTAACTATTATTAATCTGTTGTCTATCTTGCAGCGGTTTTAGTGTAGCTGTTCACGAAAAGACTCACATATTCAAGCCCGTATCAGTGCAAGCCATGTGGTAAAATTTTCATCATTATAAACAGGATGTTGAGGAGGAGTGATAATTGAATATTTCTTTGTCATGGCTCTTTTTGTAGGTCAGCTCTGCAAACATTGTATAAAGTATCGAAAAAGGCTCGTGATAATAATTTCTATGCGAGCGGACCATCGCATGAATGGCTTACGAGCTATGAGAAACGCATAGAATCGGATCAGTCGTGCTTAAATGAATGGAATGCCATGGATGCGCTCGAGAGTCGCCGCCCGCCCTCACCAGATGCCATAAGAAATAAGTGAGCAAAATTAAATTCTACAATTGGTCAAGCTGGTTATTAATCTATTATTCTCATTTAAATGCAGGCCAACCGCCAAGGAGGAAACTGAAAGTGTCATTAAAATGAAGCTAAAAGCAATTATGATGTCGGTCGATTTGGATGAAGTAACATCTAAATATATACGCGGTCGTCTCGAAGAGATTCTTGATATGGATCTGGGCGAATATAAGTCATTTATTGATGGCGAAATGCTTTTAATTCTTGGTCAAATGGATGCGCCTACAAAAATTTTTGAGCATGTTTATTTGGGTTCGGAATGGAATGCCAGTAATCTAGAGGAATTACAAAAGAACGGGTAAGTTGGAAATATGTACAACTAAATAAATTAATATAATCCACAAATCTAGTTGTACGTTTATTTATGTAAGTAGCTATTTCTGTTTTATTTATCATCTATTTGTGTCTATCTGATTTCAAATTACGTTGTATCAAAGTTTATGTTATTAATTGTAAATTGATAGATTTATATATATATCACATAAATATTTATTGATAAACTGCAATTTGATCTATTCTAGAGTTCGTCATATTCTGAATGTGACGCGAGAGATTGACAACTTTTTCCCCGGCACGTTTGAGTATTTCAATGTGCGTGTCTATGATGATGAGAAGACCAATTTACTCAAATACTGGGATGATACATATCGTTATATATCCCGAGCCAAAGCCGAGGGATCAAAGGTGCTAGTGCATTGTAAAATGGGCGTCAGCCGATCGGCCTCAGTGGTCATTGCATATGCAATGAAGGCTTACAAATGGGAATTTCAAAGGGCATTGGATCATGTAAAGGAGCGTCGCAGTTGCATAAAGCCGAATAAGAATTTTCTTAATCAGTTGGAGACATATAGTGGCATGTTAGATGCCATGAAAAACAAAGAGAAACTCCAGCGTAGTAAGAGTGAGACAAATCTGAAGAGCACAAAGGATGCGAGACTTTTACCGGGCAGTGAGCCTACACCATTGATACAGGCACTGAATCAGGCCAAGTCAAAGTCCAGGAGTAACCAGGCAGGTGTGACGACGCCTGAGGAGAATGACAATTCATCCAGTATGTCATCGTCGCGGTTACATCGACGGTCAAGCGCACAAAAGCAGCGACGTCTCGGTCGTCGATCCAGTAGCACTTCCCCAAAAACCCAAAGCGCTGTGGTTACCAAACAACAAAGCCAGTCAATGGAGAATTTAACGCCCGAACGTAGTGTGGCCGAGGAACCCAAAAATATGTGCTTTTCGGGTAGCAATGGTGAGAACTATAGTGTTACACAGAACCAGGTGCTGCACATACAAAAGCATACGCCGCTTTCGGTACGCACGCGTGTCCATGATCTCGAAGCGCATCAGGCGGATCAGTTGCCGCCGTCACATGCCACTGTGTGGACATCGCTTACTAAACTGATTACCCAAACGTCCAATCTTGGTGATAATACCTCCATGTCGCGCCAGGATTCTGGTTCCTCAGATGTGTTTTCCTCGCAGGTGGATAATGTGTTTGCCAAAGAGGAGCGTGAGAAGCCACAACGTCGTAAGACTCACTCCTGGACAGAGTCATTTGGACCCAGTGGGGGTATCGTATTGGATGCTCCACTACAACAACAACAACAACAGCAGCAGCACCACCACCACCAGCAACAACAACAGTCACAACCCATTTTGTTACGACAGCGAGGAATGCGTCAACGAGAATTTCCTTCTCGTCATGCCAGTTGGGGATCTGGCGATAATCGGAGTAGTTTGCCACTTCGCACCAGTTCCTGTAGTTACTATGATACTAATCGCAATACCACGGCCATTTTCGAGGGTGAAATCCAGGATCTAAAGCGTAGCAGTAGCAGCAGGAACAGCATCGAACACAAGACTGCCAGCGACAACTCCAATCCAATGGGTGATAGTGGTCAGCTGGGTACCGTTAAGCGCACTAAACAAAAACTAGAGGAGAACACGGCACTGAAAAAGCGGTGCCAGGAGGAGAGTCAAAACCAGAGCCAGGAACTGGATGCCGGCGGACCCAAACGATCTATCAATCTTTTTCGTAGTGCCTCTTCAGCCAGCAGCCAGAGGCAACGTCAGCCCTTGCGTTGCAATAGTGAGGAACTGATGCACACCAGCGATATTGAGAACAAGAACACCAGCAGCGATTTTGAGACGGCAACAGCGGGAGTAGTATTGCGTGGTGGGCCATCCCAGACAGTGGCAGAGGATCAGCGCATCTCGGGCAATGTGCAAATACTCAAACAAAACTTTGAAGCCAAAGCGGCAGTAGTAGGAGTTAGTGGTGGAAGTGGGATCGGGATTGTGGGTAACTGTCCGGCTAATAGTAATATTGTTTCCACAAACACTATTGCTGCAACAGGTAAACCAAAGGCAAATCATCAATCGCTGCCCTCGTCACCGGTTGCCCAGCATTCGGATCATGCCGTTGTGGGCACTTCCTCAACATCAACATCAAATTCATCCGACTCCAGCGTAAGCGAATCTTGTGATCGTAATGTGAAAGGTTTAGTGCATAAATATCAAACCACTTCCTGTAGTAGCCAAACATCAAACCCGCCTGCAACAAGCACACTGCCGACGACGATGACGACGTCTGCTGTCAATGCGTTAACAACCACCGCCATGGCCACCACCAGCAACAGCCCCAGCACCACGACGACCATCAACAGCACCACAATCAATAATTTTAAGCAACGCCCGCGCTCCTATTATGATCGCTCGCTGTCGAACAAAACGCACGATTACAGTGAGAATCGACCACCACCCGCTCCTGCCAGACATAATGCCAATATCAGCAACACAGTCGCCACCACAAATATTCAACAGCAGCAATCTGAGCAACAGCAGCAAGTACAGCATCGACGTCTAGCCCAACATGGAAAGACCCATCCACTCACTAGGCTAAGTTTACCAAAGCAAAGCTTCAACACCGCTGCTTACAATACCATGTAACGAAATGCTCCAACTACTACTACTACCTACCATTTCACCATCTCTACCATCAAATATATATATATATATATATATATATATATATGTATATTCATATCCCAGAAGCCTTTTTTCATGTAAACACACACTCACACACACTTTATCATAATAGCCATTAAGACCATTTTCAAACATAGTCTGCTTTATTTTTTTTTCGTATTTATATATTTTGTTTGCTGTTTTTTCTATACACCACACCACCGCCACCGCCTTCCCCTCATCATTGTTTCACTATACGCTTGTGTCCTAAACTTTGTGTTTGTTGTGCCCCCTTCCCCATTTATATATATATATATGATTTGTGAACAGTGCCGTCAGGAACTATTGGGAAAAACAATACAAAAAAACCATAAAGATGAAACTGTATTTGTATTTTTTAAATTACTTGTAACTGTATACATATTTATTTTATATTATGGAAGAACTGCCTACGAATAAACGATTTATTGTATATACATATGTAAACATTATGTCTATTGACTGCATCATTTGTCTATTCCATGTTAATTGTGTCATCATATCATGCCACTTGTACATAATGTCCATAGAATTTTACATTTGACTTTATGTTCAAGATTATGTGTTATAAATATATATATATATTTTACAGCCTATTCCGCATGATACGATCTTTCCGTTACTCATGGGCCGATTTTAAAAAGTAACTACCAATTTTTACTATCTGAGACGGAGATGGAAGAACATCACGCCCAACCTAACCCACCCAACCCCCAACCAGCTTTTTAAAGAACATAAAACACAACATATGCATATAAACATATATTATTTCCCTATTTATCAAAAACTTAATAATAACAATGAACACAACACATCGTGAATTTTATAAATACACATACATACACACGTAACAAAGTGAATCATGATTGTGGGATCTAGTTGGGGGCCTGTATTTGTTATAGATAACTGGCAAAAAGTAAAAACGTTATCAAATTATAAGGCTTTTAAATTAAAGAAAGATGTGAAAACTAATTTAAATCTCATATACTTTAGCGGTCTTTCCGATAACCAATTATAAGAATAAAATATAAGAATCAATTCATGTTCTTATATATTATTTTTTCAGCTAAAAAATCTGTCCAAATTTGACGGAAAAAAAGCGACAATGGCATCACTGACACACGCACACAGTTACTTCCAGTTTCTTTATCTGCAAAAAAAAATTAAAAAAAATAGACGAAATTTTTTGTAAACGCGAAAAACGCAACCGATTCGGGGGAACGGAAACGGGAGCCTGATCAGTATATATCAAATTATAATGCAAGGTGCATTCGCATAACCATCATCTGTATTTTTGGATCATCCGTATAACAATTTCCGTGGAGTTGTCGTGTTGGTTGGTGCTCCCATTGCCACTGCCGTCACCGCCGTTGCCCCGTGCCGTCGCCCTTATATTTCGTTATCATTGTACGTGGCGTTTATTTGCACAATTGCCGCAACAGCTATAATATTCGATTGAGATCGGACCATGACGGATGCCGCATGTAGTAGTGGGGCCGCGGGCGGGGCGGAAAAGAAAAAGAGCGATCCGGAGATGACTGGCTGGCTATTAAAATGGACCAACTATATCAAGGGGTATCAGCGCCGTTGGTTTGTCCTATCCAAGGGTGTCCTTAGCTATTACCGCAACCGGTACGAGGTCAATCACACATGTCGCGGTGCGATTTCATTACACGGAGCCCTAATTCACACGGTGGACTCGTGCACCTTTGTCATTTCGAATGGCGGCACTCAAACCTTTCACATTAAAGCTGCCACAGAGGTGGAGCGTCAATCTTGGGTAACAGCCTTGGAATTGGCCAAGGCCAAGGCCATACGAGACATTGAAAGCGAGGAGGAGGAAGCGGAAGAAACGGCCCAAGTGGTGCCCAGTCAAGAGATCAACACAGTAGTTAGAGATCTAACTGAACGCTTGGAGAATATGCGCACCTGCTACGATTTGATAATCAAACATGGAGCCGCATTGCAGCGGGCTCTCAATGATTTGGAATGCAACGAAGAGGAATCACTAGCAAGTCGCACCAAAATTGTCCACGAGAGAGCCACTCTATTTCGCATCACCTCCAATGCTATGATTAATGCGGGCAATGATTATCTTCATTCGGCCGAAGCGCAGGGTCACAAGTGGTCCAAGATGCTGCATCACGAGAGAGAGCAGCGCCAACGATTGGAGGAGATTATCGAACAGATGGCCAAACAGCAGTCCCAAATGGAACAGGCAGCTGTGTTGGTACGTCAAAATAAGCCAGTGCCTCCAATGGTCTCGTCCAGCACCACAATGTCCCTTAATGCCGGCAATGGCGGACCATCTGGTCCATCGCAGCTAACTTCCGACGACGAGGTTGAGTTCTTTGATGCCCAAGAGCATGCGTATGGTACATCACCAACGGATGGGACATTCATTTTAAAGCTGAACAAGCGACGCAGCAGCTCTGAGGATCAGGTTGAGGGCCAAACAGGTAGCTCTTCCGAAAGTGATGAACAAAAGCGCACTATCAAGACCATTCAACAGGTTTGCCTTGTGAGTGCTCCCCGAGTGGCTTCTGGCGATGATCGTGATGACGACGATGATGTGGATCGTGTATGCCAACAGTCCTCCAATTCGCTCGCCGCACCGTCAGCCAACAGCAAACAGGTCAGACAGCGACGTAAACGCATCCCTGACAAGCCCAATTATCCCCTGAGCTTATGGTCCATCATGAAAAACTGCATTGGCAAAGATCTGTCCAAAATTCCCATGCCTGTTAATTTCAATGAACCGCTCTCTATGCTCCAGCGTCTTGTGGAGGACTATGAGTATGCTGATATTTTAGATATTGCCGCCAATTGTACGGATGTATGCGAACAACTAGCTTATATAGCCGCCTTTACGGTCTCCTCTTATGCAACGACAACAAATCGAACGGGCAAACCATTCAATCCCCTGTTGGGTGAGACATTTGAATGCGATCGCACGGAGGATCTTGGTTGGAAATGCCTAGCCGAGCAGGTTTCTCATCATCCGCCCATAGCAGCATTACAATGTGAGAGTAGCAAATGGGCCTGCTGGCAGGAGTTCTCCATGACCAGTAAATTTCGTGGCAAATATGTTCAGGTGAGTGACATGTTAATCGATGACTGAAAGAAAGGAGCTTGTTAACTAATTTTGAATCATCACTGTGCTGCAGATCAATCCCTTGGGTGGAGCCTCTGTGATTTTTCCGTTGACTGGCAATCGATATACTTGGCGTAAAGTGACCACAACGGTTAACAATATAATCGTTGGCCGTTTGTGGGTGGATCAGCATGGCGAGATGGAAATCAAGGGCACCAATGCTGCCCATGGCGTCAAATGTATATTGAACTATATACCCTATTCCTATTTTAGTCGGGAAGTGCAACGGAGCGTCAAGGGTGTGGTTATGAATAGTAACAATGAGGTCAAGTGGGTAGTGCGTGGTACATGGGATGCCAAAATCGAAATCGCACCTGTTCTACAAACCAGTGGCAGTCCAGAAAGTCGCACCTACACAACTGGGGAGTATAAGGTGGCTTGGAAGCGTCGTCCAGCACCACCAGAATCAGAAAAATTCTACAATTTCACGGAACTGGCGTGTCAACTAAACGAAGAAGAAGATGGTGTGGCGCCAACCGATTCACGTCGACGTCCCGATCAACGAATGATGGAGAACGGTGCCTGGGATGAGAGTAACAAAGAGAAGGTACGCCTTGAGGAGAAGCAACGAACAGTCCGACGACATCGGGAACAAGAAGCCGAAAAAGCGGCAGCAGAGGGCAGACCCTATCCGGCCTATGAACCCATGTGGTTTAAACGTGAAAAGGAAATGGGCACTGAGAATTTTGTTCATGTATACAAGAATACTTATTGGGAGGCCAAGGCGGCCCAGGACTGGAGTGGTTGTCCGGATATTTATTAATCATTTTGCAATTACAAAAATACAAACCGGTGGAGCCTTAGCAAATATTCTAAACGATTTCAAATATGCAAGCCTCGAACCCCGCTGACATCCCGCAATCACATACACCCAACACAAGACACCCAAAAATTTCAAAACTATTGCAGCACATTTGTTCACCTACACACAAACACACACATACATACTAACATGGTAGAGTGCATACATACATACATTCATGTGAAAGTAATCTTCGAATTAGATCGTATTTAAATTAATTCCTGTAAATTAGCTAAAATACGTTAAAAATTTGGCCATGTCTCCTCCTCCTATTACTAATTCATCAAAAAACTGTCATATGCCTTTTGGGTTCTTATAATTATTATTATATTATTTTTTTGCAACAATTATTTCCTAAATTCTGGCATCTAGGGTACATATTTGTACATAGATCTTATCTACTCTAATAATTACAATATATATATAAATATATATTCATATACATTATAATCAGCAAGTGGAAATATGATACAAATTTTCACTCTAAACCAAACACACACACTGACAGACAAACAAAATGGATGAGAGCCTAGTTTTCCTTTTTGCAGAAATCATGTTTTGCCTTTGTTGTATATAAATATATAAATATATATATCAACAAATATATATATATATATGTCGGACGAAATGGGGAGTCAAAAGAAACAAAAGAGAGTATCAAGAGGAAATATGTTAAATGTTATAAATTTATGCAATTTATTATTAAAGTATTATTTAAATAAAACAACAAATTGTGTGTGTGTATGGTTCAATTAGCACCTGGCAGTGGTCCGATAAACAATAACCACCTTTGTTTGTCGACACTTAGTCATTGCAGTAACATTTTAATCACTTTATCCGGCTAGTCTTCGATCCACCAATGTCAAGCCTTATCACACGCACACACACACGTACACATGTGTCAGATAACATTTTTTTTATGCCTTCCTAATTGTTTTCAGTGGTCTGTGAGGGCACAAATATGTCCAATGACTTAAGCAAAGCCTCTACCGAAGGATCACGTCCTTGGAATCGACGAAATACCTCCGCCGTGGGCACAGATCCGCCCGAGCTAAGGAACGTTTCTTTATAACGTTTACCCACGCTTGAGTAATCATTGGTAAAACTGCTGGATATATCGGCTGCAATCATTTTGGAATACAAATGACTGAACTGAGCGGCTGCCCAATCACCGGCAAAGATATCGGTCATAGAGCAGGGATGCGCGTCCTTTTTGTCCAGCGGCATGGTTTGATAGACAGGCCATAATTTACGTACAATTTCCAACCAAAATGCATCCGAACTGTGCAACTCAATATCCAGATTGGCAGTATATAACTCCTGACAGAGATTATAGCCAGCAAGTTGGGTCTTGAACAGACGCATTTTCTTTGCCAGCGCATCATCGATGGTTTCACCATTGATATAGTGACCAGAAAGGGATTGCAGTACGGTGGGATTGTCGAGGAAATTGCTCATCACATAACCAGATACTTGAGAGGCATCCCACTCAATATTGGATAGACCAGCCAAATCGCTATATTTCGCTTGTGTTAGCAGATGCTGCAATCCAGTGCCAAAGGTTTTGAATACCATTTGAAGATCATCATATCTGAGGAGAGGAGGCTTTTGTGGATCTGTCGACTCAGTAAAGTTAAAAATGAGGGCACAGAGTGGTGTCAGATCCGCCGATTTATTACTATTCCTTATACCCACCATCCAGCCATTGTTACGACCAAACTTATGCTCCTTGGAGTAGCAATCCACATAAAAGCCACCAACTGGATCAGATGTACTAGCATCGCCATCAAATATATGATAGAATTTAACCGCTGGGTGCCAAACCTCAGCCTCTGGGTGCTCCAAAATGCGAATGTTAAATAGTTTCTCGCTGAGACCAAACAAACCCGAAAGGACGCGAGGCAGTGGGAAGAATTCGCTCAGTTTGTTCTCATACAAACTGGACTCAGCGGCCAATTGTTTGCGCCTCCAGTAGGACACATCGTAGGCATCTAATTTGTATTGATCCACTCCGCCGCCACTGGCATTCGCAAATTTCTGCAACTCTTGCAACTCCACACTTTGAGCAGGTCCAGCGAATTTAAGTAATTTAGCAAAAATCTGCTTTAAATTGTCCACACTGCCCACCATTTTTGTTTGCATGGACATGTCCGCATAGTTTTTGTAACCCAAGAGATTTGCCTGACGCTTGCGTAATCCACGAATCTTCTCCAAATGTGTGCTATTCTCCAGGAGCTTGTCCTGTTGCTGCGATGCCTTCAACGCATTGGCTCGCCACACATTCCAACGCTGTAGTCTATCTGGACAGTATTTTAGGAATCCTTCAACTATTTGCGGTTGCAATGTGATTTTCCAAGGACCCTCCAATGGCTGACTGGAATCGCGCGCAGTAGCCTCCAGTAGAGTGGACGGAAAATCGCGTACCAATTGAAAATCGTTAATTACATGACCAAATGAGTGCACGGCCATGTTCACTTTGTTTTTAAAGTTAGCCCGCTCTCGCCCTAATTGCGTGAGCAGTTGCTTGAGTCCATCCTGGGTGTTCTTATCCAGCGTCAAGCCGTTTAATTGCCCTTCAAGCAGGAATTTCTGACGCAGACGCTGGTCATCTCTATCTCCAGATTCTGCCTGCTGTGCTAGTGCCTCGTAAACAGTCCTGTTACAAAATTTAGCCGCTCTTGCGTTTCGGGCACGCTCGTGTATATTCATATACGATTTTGTTGGGATTAAGGTGCTATTGCCCAAGTACAGAGCCTTGGCCACTCCCCATGTGGTCTCAAGCGGGCCTGTCACAGTGTCAAGGTCGGCAAAGATTCTTGAACTTTCTAGTGGCCCTTTACCGCTTTGAATATCCTGCTCCAATGATTTTACAACCTTCTCCACAGACGATGCCTGCTGCCCTATGGCGCCCAGGCACATTTCAATGGTAATGTCACTAAATGCTGGCAGTCCATCCGGCTTAAGCAATCCCTCGGTTGGACCATCCTCACCGATTTCCGGTACACTATGCAAGTCGAAATAAATCCACAAGAAATTACATTTTGATTTTTTGAATCTATTGAAATTGCCCTAAGAACTTACAGTACAATATAGCCGGGTCGAATTTGCGATTTGTGCAGCCAACGTTGTGCGGCATTGGAGACAGGCCCTCGTCGCTGACGTAAAATGTTCAGCATGACTTAGAAACAATAATTTTAAGCTATTTATTTACAATTATTTTTTTTTAGGCAATGCGGTTTTACGCAACTCGCCAATTTTGTTTACAAATGAAATAGGGTAATTTGACACATGTAGATAAGTATCTACATAACGTGTCCCAATCGGTTAACCGGAACACGTTGACTTTTGAATTTCAATTTGTATATTTTTAATTATTGTTCGCGACAGATTCATTCAAAAAGCATAAACAACCAAATACCGGTAAAATATATAAACGGAAAATAAGGGTTCAAATTTTTACTGACGATGTTTGAAAATAACATACAGGGCACTAGTTTCTCTAGCAATTTCCTTTTCTTTTTTTAAAAGGGAATGGTGGAAAAAAGATTATATACCAGCGAGATTACGATTGTTTTCTTTCCAAATGCGGCAATTTAGCAACGCATAATATAATGTAATATAATATAAACGCATTAATAGTAACTAGTAAATTGAACATAAAATAAAATGCAAGGAAACCATATACTTAGTCAAACAATATAAAAAAGTAACTTAAATTAATCTTCTTCCTCCATGAAACGGCGGTGTTGCATTTGGAGTTCAAACCGTCTATTTAAACGAACACCTCTTATGAAATCTCCCTTGTTGTCCTTAGCTGCGCGTCCCTTAAACATTTCCATGTGTCGTTGTCGCCTCTGCTCTACTTTTGATGATGGCATCGGATTTGCATGAAAAGTTTTTGCCAAAGATGTGGACAAATTGAAAGCAGGCTTTGCAGCAAAACTATTTTCACTGATCAACGGTGCACGAGTTGATACATTTGCCTTACTCTTGGAGGGAGTTACTCCTCTTGTTGGTGTCTGTCCACGACGATGTGTCTGCCCCTGAGATTTCAAGGCTGTGGCAGATAAATCAATTTTCTTTACTGACCGCGCTTGCCGAGACTTAACCTCTGCTAGTTTTGCAACAGAGTCGGATGCCTGTTTTTGTTTCAGGGCTGAATTTGTCAAGGCCTTGGCCCGTTCTGCTTTACGCTCTAGATGATCTACAAGATTCTCCATCTTATCAAACTGCTTTTGATGCATGGCCGCAAAATTGGGTAATTTAGTGCGTGTGTTCAGTTTATTTGGTGTGAAGATCTTTGGATACACTTCTGCATAAAAAAATGAAATTGGTTAGGTAAATTAAATGAAATATATTACTAGCTATTCACTTACTTGGCTGTGGAAGACGGCTAGGCTTTGCCAAAAGTTCATCAATAGACATTGAGCGCTTGCGCCTTTTTGTTACATCTGCAAAAATTATAGTTAATCGTAGTTAAATCTAAGATTTCTAATACATACTGTTTATATCAAGACCTTCCCAACGCTTATCAATATCATGAACATGAGCCACCTCAATGGGACTCAAGAAAGATACCGTTTTGCCTTTAATTTCTTTCATTGTTGAAAATGATCTCGAACGTCGACGATGTTGACCATTATCTCCAACTATTTCCTCGTTTGTAGTAAGATTCGGAATATTTGGCAGTTTTTTAACGATCTTGGTCTTATAAGGGGTGGGCAATCTATACGACCCCGAACGTTTAGTTTTGCCAATTTGATCAGCGTGCAAATGTATCGTCTCTTTATCGGCATTGTTTGTGGGAATCACTTTAATGGTAGGATTCTTTTCCGGTGACACTTGCAGAATGGGCATATCTATTTCAAAAGCCTCCTCACCTTCATTCGCATCAGCGTCGAATGTGGTATTCAAGCCTCTTTCCCCCGAATCATCGTCATCAAGTACGATAAGGGAGGGCATTTCCTCACGAACTTCTAGTGGGCATAATCCCAATTCTTCCATTTCTTTCGATTTTAAGGCACAGTCGAGAACCTGCACATTTTGTTTGGTCTCTGTCTCCATACCATTTAATTCCTTGGATATAATCTGCTCTGTGGAATCCGGCTCTACCACCATATTGACCAAATCTTTTGATTTAACATCAGACTCAAGAGTCTGCTTATCCGTTTCTGTCTCCATAATATTCTGATCTTCCAACTTCACATGAGACTTAAGAGCCTGTAGTGGTAGTTCTGGAGCCACGGTATTGGCATCCTCTATTTTCACATCAAATGTGATTGCCTGCTCTGGGGACTTTGGAACACTATCGGCATCGACATGCATCTGCTCCTTGACCTGCATTATGGTTGTGCGTTTAGATTTCCGACTCCGCTTTACCTTTGCAGAATGTCGCCCCACCTCAGCAACAGACCACTTATGGCTTTCTATCTCGTCGTTCTGATTGTCAATAGCGTCAGGACATGTTACTGTTCCCTTGCTTGCGGAGCGAAGCATTATATCCTCGTAATCAAGGGGCGGCCGAACACTTTTTCTAGAACTGCGGCGCGGCGTTTGTGCATCGCCTGCATTTACAGTTACTTTTGGAGTCTTAGCCAGGCCTTCATCATCTTTTACAGACTCCTGATCTAGCTTTCGGAAAGCAGCTCGCGTTTTTTTTGACATTGGTGTGTGTGTGAGTGAGTCGGTTTCCTTTGGCGGAAAGACGCCACAGTCAACGCTTATTACTTCTGCGATAAAACAGATTTTTCAATGTGTAAACTTTTTGATTGTATATATACACCATTACCTGTGATGTTTTCCATGTTTGCTATACAATAAATTTACAAGTTTAACAGTAAAAATAATAACTTTTTTGGGAGTATTAATTATTTGAGCAGCGTCTACTTTATAGCTGTACGTTTTTTTTAAACATCGATAACGATAAGCAGTTGAGTGCTGTTAAAGTTAACAGACTCATTTGGACTCTGTTTAACAGTTTGCTTCTTTTGAGGTGCTTAGCTTCTTTTTAGCTAGGGTCGCTTTAAAATTCTTCCTTTACTTTATTTTCAATTAACTTACAATTAACTAACTTGTTTTTAACTAATTTTAGTGGGATAACACTGATGGATATCATCGCTAACTGAATATTAACAGATCGACGCTATTTTGATGGGCATTTCTGTGCAAAAGTTTTCTAACTTTCACAGAATTAGTTATTTGGACCGTTAGAATTCAAATTTGTCGTTTTTCTGTTTGATCGTTTTATTAAAAAAAAATCTTTATAAATACTTTAGAGTTGCTGACCTTGATATACAGACAAAGACAACACCAAGATGGCATCAAAGACTAGTAAATGATAAATACATTCACATTCAAAATGCAATAAATATATGTATAATGTTGGATGCAAATAAATTATGCATTTGTGGCACTTTTGTGGTTAGTTCGTTTAGCACCCTTCGTTCAAGGATTTCCCCTGACGATTTAAGGCTAGCTGATAAGCCACCTCGAAAGCCTGTCCCAGTGTCAAAATGATCTCTTTAGCCAGCTCCTAAAATATGAATATAATTGATTCATTGCCTGATTGGGCGGTTCATTTGTTTAAATACGAACCAAGTTGTCTACCATAAAGACATGGCAATAGTGCAAATCTTGTTCTTTGGTTATATAAGCAAAATAACGCAAATCTTCTGCATCCTGGCAAACGCAATTGATGTTTTCAATATCATGCGAACAAATGGGAGTCTGTGGAAGATATAATAATAACAGTGTCAACGATATTGTTTACTCAAAATAACCTTTCGATTTACGTAACGGCAACTTAAAGTGTTTAAGATATAATAGTAATTACCTTTTTCTCATGATCTATAAACTTGACGCCTATGCAGGAGACCGCAATATCTACATTAAGCCGAGTTTGCAAGTTGGCTGCCTTTAGATACTTGGTTGACGTTGTGCAATTTTCAAGTAAACTAAAATCACTGACACTTGCAGCTGCCTTCAAATTTTCATCAATTTTTAGTTTCTGAATGGATTTGCGTGTGGACATGGTCCCCTGTAATTGACGAATGACCGTCGATCCCAGATACTAAGCGAGAGATAGAGAGCATGTAGCTATGTAAACGCTGTTTGATTAAAAATACACAATAGACTTACAAAGACCGAGTAGCGTATTTCCCCATAGATCAACGTATAGGGAGAGTGACACCAATTGGAAGCTGAAATTTGCGATTTGCCCAGCAATAGCTCTGCCGGACTTCTCATCTGTAATGAATGTTGCGGATCCGGATCTTTACCAGGCAAGTTTTGTGGCAACTCCAGTGAGTCGTGCAAAGGTTCTTCCGTGTCCGATTCGTCCACGGTGGACACTTCATTGCCAATGTGTTCAAAAATGGTATCAATCTCGGCCCACACACGGGAGGCACTAAAATCTTCTCCACTGGCAGAATAACGCTGCTTGGATAGACGATTCACAGAGCGCACCATACTTGGTGAGCGCAAGTATTCTCGTCCATCTATTTCATCTTGTGCTAAATTCAAAGTGGATCCTTTAAGTAGGCCAGCGAATGGAACATCTCCGACAAACTCCTCCACCTGATCGGACGAGAACGAGTACGTGGTGCGGGGCGACTCACTCATATCCATTTCCAAACTACGCAGAGTCACAGGTTGCATGTAATTGAAAATTGTGTGTTCCGCCTCCATAACCGTAGGTGGTGGATAATCTGGTGTGGGTGAGTGACGAACACTACGTAATTGTTTGCTGCCATTTTTATTACCAGTGTTGTTGTTGCTATCCACAACAATGGTTGTTTGTATTGGAGTAATACTCCTTTCTTCCTTTGCCAATAGACTGACACTGCCATTTAACTTGGTGCGGGGCATAGGAATTGGTGGCTGTAACGCCATTTCCACATATTGCGAAGTAGCCCGTTGATATGGGGCAGCTACAAATATTTAATTCATACATTTATTTTATTTAAATACATATATATAAAGTATATACTTACATAAACTACTGCTAGTCGTATTCTCCTCGCTGCCAGAACCATTTCTTAATAAATTAATAAACTCGTAGGATTGTGACGGCACAGAAGAGCTGGAGAAATTATTGCTGGTCAGAAGAGCACTCTGATACGGCTGCTTGTATACTGGCTGATAGCTGTTTAACATATCTCTACTACCGCCATCGGTGGCCACATCATTTAGTGACTTTTGTTGCTTAATTGGCTTCATTTCCAGATAGTTCTCTGGCAATTTGTTATATGTATCCAGCGAGCTTAAAGAGTGCGAAAGTCCGTTTGCTTGATCTTGCTTTCTATTGATGGTACATTATGTGAATGGTTATGGAAGAGAGATTAGAAATTAGACCAGAGACCCGTTAGAAAATGAACAATAATGTGATGATTGTGCCAACCAATTCGGATGTGTGGATGTGCTTGTGTGTGTACGTATGTGGGTGCATGGGTGCGTTTGAGTGCGTTTTTTTTTTTCCAAATAACATGAGCTGAGCAATTGGTAGTTGGTTAATTGAGGTCACAATAAAAACGAGTGGTACAATGGTTGGCATTACGGGTTACGCGTGTACATGATCATGTGTAGGCGTGCCAGATGTCTTTATTTTATTGTGTTGTTGTCTTACTTCCTCGCTTTGGTTGGATCATTTTTGGCCAGTTTTTTGCGTTGTGAGTTCTTTTCAAACAGACGCTTTGGCAGCGATTGTGTACCTCCATTCTCCATGTCAAGATCAATAGAGGCCATCTGTGACTGTGTCTCCGACATTTTGGCGTATTCTGAAAGAAATTGGGTGGGTTAGAATTAAAACGCAAAACTCGAAGGCATGCTGCCGACCATTAATGACACCCACAATATCGTAGGTGACATGGGGTGGATAGTCTGACAGTATTTCGAGAGCTGTGCGGCCATTGCCGTCTGTGGCATTCACATCGATTCCAGCCTTAAGCAGGGTAACCACAACCGATTTCTTTCCGCATAGGGCCGCTTCGTGAAGAGCACTGCCCGCATGCGTGAGTATATTGACATCGACTCCAGCGGAAAGCAAAGTCTCTACCACCTTCTTGTGGCCATTACGACTGGCCAGATGAAGGCAAGTGTGTGTAAAGATATGCTTTGTGGGAGTGGTTGCGGCAAATATAGTTGCGTATCCAAGCAGTTCGGCTAGATTATCATCTTGACCACGACGATAAGACATTATTAGATCAGGATCAACGCGTAATAATGTCTGCACTACTTGCAGGCGTCCAAATTGAGCTGCCAGATCCAAAGCTGTTTGAAAACTATTATTACGAATTGCTGGATCGGCTCCATACGAGAGCAATATGGCCACTACAGCATTGTGGCCATGCTGGGCACCAGAGTGTAGAGGAGTTTCGTTTTCAATTGTCTGAGCATTAGGATTGGCCGGATTCGGGCTATGCATTAGCAGCATTTTCACAATGTCTTGGTGACCGGCCCAGGCAGCGAGAAAGAGTGGCGTGGATCCTCGTATATCTGGTACATCAAGTTGTGCGTTATGAGCCAGAAGCAGTCTTACTATACTGCTATGGCCATTGAGGCAAGAATGGTGCAATGATGTATAACCATTGACGTCTTGAGCATTAATACTAGGGCTTCGACGAAAACTAGAAAAATAGAAATTTGATTTTAACCGATTATTTTTAAATTTCGATTTTTTTGCTCACCTGGACAATGGCCCATGACGCTTCGCAGCTAATTCTAGCAGTTTTCCCACAGTTTTGATATCGCCACATCGTGCTGCCTCGAGTAAGTGCTGATCCTTGCCCATTGATGTTACTTAAAATGGCAATTTGCTAAAATAAACAAACGACCATGCCCACATTGGTAAATATTTAAAGCAAATGAGATCATCACAAGATCAAAACCAGCCCCAGCCCCTATCAGGTGGCAATCAGAATCAGCTGTTGGCCCTAATTGTATATATTGATATGTATGTATGTTTGTATGTGTTTACACATTCCAACTGTTTTTTTTTCTTTTAGGGCCCGAATTTACAAGGTCAGATCAGAGTTTAGGTACAGAGGAACACTTAAATCATAATTAAAATGAAACTTTAACTATAATTACCAACTACTGTCCACGTCCACATAAATGGTAACGCGCTGCTGCCCTTTTCCCTTAAAGTAACAAATTTAGCCTAATTAAGTTTAATTAAATAGTCTACGGGTCGGTCTGTGCTCTTAGCCAGTAACAATTTACGTGGAATTCGATTGTTGCCACAATCGATAAAAATAGATCAGCTGTGCAGTGATGCCAGATTTGGTGAGTACAAGCCACCCATAAATTTGTGGCATCACTGGCTGACTACTGCAATAGCACCAGACAAATTGAGGAAACAAAAAAAAGTGTTTTTCTCATTTACAATCCATGCAACTCAAATAAATAGCCATGGATAAGGTCGAAACCACCACTCCATTCAAGCCAAAGAGAAAGGATAAGGATGAAGGTGAGTGTGGAAACAAATTCATTTTATTAAAGTGTGCCGCCGGTCAGCTAAAAAACAAAACGCGAGGCAATCCAAGCCGCTGCCGTTCTTGATAACGCGTGTGTATAAGTGCATATCTGTGTGTGTGCCATAAGTGTTGGGATTGAGAGGGTGTTGATATCACACCGTAATTATCATTTAAGGTATGCATATGCCCATTTTCACCAAGCTTAATGCAATCTCATTCATTTGTGTTCTCCTTGCAGGCAAACGGACAGGCTCAGGAACAACAGAGCATCAGGAGCAGATGGCGGAACAGAAGCAAGAAAACTGCGGGGAGCCGCATAAGAAATTGTCACGCCTGAGCGGTCTTTCTCCTGGTGCACCAGAGCTTGAGTTGAATAGTACATATCAACGTACAGAAATTACAGAATGGCTAAAGTCAAAGTGGGCTGGACAGACATCAGATGCAACTGAAGAAACTACTGGCGCACAGATTTACGCAAAGCCGTTTCAAATCTGTTTGCTGCCCGGAATGCTGGCGCAGGGCACCAGCAAGACACTGGTCGACGAGATGATTAAAAAGGTCCAATGGTCTCGGAAACAAATGGATCTGTACGAGTTCTATCAAAGTACAGATTTATCGAATATGCCACAATGTCACCTGCTCACAAATTTCCTGCAAGTGCTTCGCAAGCAAGTGCGTCCCTGGTTGGAGCAAGTGACGAATTTAAAACTGGACTACGTGTCAGCTTCCTGTAGTATGTACACCTGCGGTGATTACCTTCTGGTACACGATGATTTGCTTAAGGATCGGCAGGTGGCCTTTATCTATTATCTGTCACCTTGGGAGGGGGCCGAAGAGTGGAGCGGAGATCAGGGAGGCTGTTTGGAAATTTTCTCTAGCGATGATCAATGCTTTCCACAGTTTCCGGTACATCGGAAAATAGCGCCTAAGGACAATCAGTTTGCCTTCTTTAAAGTCGGGTCACGTTCATTCCATCAGGTGGGCGAAGTGACCACATTCGACTATCCCCGTCTGACTATCAACGGTTGGTTTCATGGCGAAACCAATGAGGATTTTGTGGCAGAATCGCTGAGGGATTTTCCAAGGCTAAGTTATGTGGACCCGGTCGATGGACATAGGCCATCACTTAATCTACTTCTAAACGATGTATACCTGAAAACAGCAACGCGCCGCAGCATCCAGAAACGGATTGAGGAAAATTCTGAAATTTGCCTCTACGAATTCTTCAAGCGTGAAAAATTTGAACAGGCTCGCTCGCAACTCCTAACAGACTCTAAGCTTGCTTGGCGACGTCAAGGTCCAGCCAATGCTCACAATTACGAGATCTTGGACTTGAGTACGGCCAGTGGGACGATTCAGGAACTATTGCAATTGTTTCGCAGTTATCCCATGTTCGATTTGCTACGAGATTTCACCGATCTGGATTTATCCGGGGCGGAAGCCGTAAGTCCCAGTTGCTGTGTAGAGTTACAACGTTGGTCGCACGGAAACTATACTGTCCTTGGGGATGGCTTAGTCAGCGATGAGAATACACTGGATTTAATTTACTATTTAAATGCTGCAGAGGGTGCGGCAGTCATCACATATCTCTCACCCGATGCAGAGCCGATTCCGACCGACAGGAGTAACGTAAATGGTTCATCCGATCAAGAATCGGATGACTCGGATTCTGTCCTGTTGACCATAACACCCGTGGACAATGCCCTAAATATTGTATATCGCTGCGAAGGTACCACAAAATTTACCAAATATGTGTCGCGCAACACGCCATTGGACAAGGGATCTGTATTCGTGATATCTTGTAGTTACAAGGAGTAATCATCCCATCTAAGGACTTGACGCTAATTAGCGCACAATTCGTGTTTTCTTACTTCTTAAATACACCTGCATTATAAATACATTCACAGCGTTTTATTGTACAGAAATATTGCCAAATAAAGCGATGTAAAACAAAATTCTGTTTAGCCAGACCGTTTTACATAAACGTATTGTATTGTATTATTTACCGAAACTGTATTGAATTGAGCAATTTAATTTTGGAATGCATATATTACTGAAACTACATATATATTTAATTTTAATTCCTTTGTCTAAAACTATTTACCAACTACAATTATGTATTGGAAACCACATATATACATACCAGTCTTAATTGTTCCACCTTCTTTAGAAGACTATACCATGTGTTTTAGCCAAGAAATATGAGTATGTATCTAGATGTAAATGGAATTTTAACAGTGTTTCCGAGCACAAAAAGGGGGCTTTATATTTATGATTAAGGATAAATAACGTAAATTTCTTCTAAACGTTCACTTTTTGAAATCTTCCCATCACCTTTAAGAGCTTATTTTAAACTAAACAATTCTAAATTTCAGATAAATTTCGTATTGCTGCTACAGTTGCTTTTATTGTAGTCATTGTTGGGATTGGAGTTCCCATGTGGTGGAAAACTACAACTGTCTACAGGTGAGTCAATAAGATATAGGTATGAATTGATCAGCATTTAGTAAACATTCATTGCACAGAGTCAATTTGCCCTCCGCTGCAATACTAAATCTCAGCGAGCAGTCAATCAAAACAGCTGTGCAAGTGTCCATCTACACACAGCAGTCTAGTCGTGCCCAATTGCTCATTAGTGAGTTGCAGGGCCGTTTTAACGATAGTGGTAAGTCATCCGTTCATTAGTCTTTCAAGGCTGATTATTAATAATGTTTTCATATACATAGATATCTGGTTTGTGGAATTCAAACAACTGCCACCAGTAGCCAACGCTGTGGAGCTTCATACTCCCGCCGCATTGGAAAAAGTAATACTGAAAGAACATCCGCAGAATATTGGTGATTTTATTTTTATTGAATGGTCAAAACTAGAGGATGAACTTCTGTTAACGACTGAGCGTTCGGCACTAATGCGGAGTGATGCTAGTGAGTGGAATACAATTAGAAGCATTCCGACCTTTTGCATAAAACTAATTATTTTTCTTAAAAGCATCCCATAAAATGGCACAGCTGCTTCATAGCAAGATCTTGCAAACATATCGGATGCGACAAATACTCACAACCGATGATCGACTGGGAGTAAAGTCGGAAGCGCCACAACCAGCCTACGATGTTATTGTATCCGTATTGAATCCCAAGCCGCGTCTAACTCATGCTCAATGGAATATAGCGATGGCTGTTGAGAGTGAGTTTGATTGTCCAGATTTGAATCGTAGCCATTATTTTCTTTGATTATGTGTCATTGCAGCCTATATTAAGCCATTCCTAGCGCAGGTTTCGGATATAACAAACTATACTGTGCGCACTCAATGGAAATATCGTGTGTCCATTGAGGCCGAGATCAAGCAGGTGCGAGATCAGACTAAACTGGGTCGCCACTACGCCTTGCAGGAATCGTCACTTCCTCATTTACTAACGTCTATTGCACAGAATCTAAGTGCTAGTACAACAGATAAACCAGCGATTAATTTAGTTGTATATATTCCGCCCTGCAGCATGGCTCCCTTGCACATCTACAACAGTAAGAACCAGATGTTAACGCGAAATGGTGTCGACGCGTTTATATCCCCCGGTTGGGGTAGTTTTATTATTGCTAATCCCGATGAGCGTGTTTGCCTGGCCTATGTCAACAATGAGCCACCATTGGCATATTATGTTAACACCAATGATAACATGCAAGTGATGCTCGACCAGTTGCACAAGTTGCTCGACATAAGCAGTGAATTGCAAATTGATGGTGTCAAAACGGTGGACATTGAAGCATTGGTACCGCGAAAATGGGAATATGAATCCTACCTCAGACGCAGTGCAGTTAGACATATTGCCACTGCCACCAGGACGTTGCAAAGTCTTGTTAAGCTGCTTGGTAATTAACTTATAATTTGGAATCATTTGTCATGCACTGATGCATCTCTCTTCCATTAACATAGATCAAATCAGTTATATTGTGATAGACGATAAAGTGGGCACAGCCATTATTAATTCCTATACTGACATTTTGGCCGCCAAGGCTGCTTTATTGGAGCATAGATTGGATGATGCTTCCGTATTGGCTAAACGTGCGTTTACGGCTTCGGAAGTTGGTTTCTTTGATGCGAGCTTGTTGGCCCAACTCTATTTTCCCGATGAACAGAAATATGCCATCTACATTCCTCTCTTTCTGCCAGTTATGGTGCCAGTGCTCAGTTCTTTCAACATGCTACGCAAAATGGTTCAGTCCAGCCGGAAGGAGAAGCTACATTAAACGAGCCGCAACGAATGGTTTAGCTAAATCAAATGATACACTATTCTTAATTAAATTAAAAAGTCATTTTCAATAAAGATGTTCTATGAAGGTCGACATTTAATTTGGTAGATTGTAATAATCGTCGTCGATGCTTCTTCTTCTTTTATTAGACTCTTTATCCGGAAGTGATGAGCAACTGGATGAATTCAAGCTATAGATGGCAACACAAAGCACATAGGCGACCACAATTCGCAGAATCATTTTGAATACACCGCTAGTGCTTTGGCATCAATCAATTAAAATAAAAAAAAAAATTAGAAAATGAAACTGACTGCACAGACTTTTTTAATTTTGATCACTAGGTCAAAGCAGTTTGAAGAGCAATTGGAATCTCTACCCCACAACTAGCACCTATTATTTTTTTTGTTTTTGTGCATTTTTATGACTTATTGTTTTATTGGTGTGATATCAATTTGATGTCATGGCTGAGGATACTACGCACCCCTTCGGGGGCAGATCTTGATCTTTGATGGCGCAGCGTGTGAACGCGAGCCGAAGATGGATGAGCTTTAAGAATAAACGATATGTATACAGACAATACATTAATACCCTTACCAAATCCTAACATTGTCTTGTATCAAATTTCATTTATGTAATTATGTAATTAAAAAACTTTTTAAATTTACAAGTTTTTTTTGTGGCGTACATTTTATTTGGAAACTAATTGAAAACTTAAAATTTGTTGCACACTATAATTGATTTCCCACAATATGTATTTAGTATTGATAATGATGAGCAAATTTTTCGAAATTTTTTTATTTAATAGATGGAATTTCAATTTGGATGTTAAGCTGTTTAACTGAACCGGTATACACTACGTCTATATGGTGGATTCAATACAAATGCATAGCAAAGTAATAAAAGAAGCAAATCTACGATTGTCAAAACTGACTAAACATTGAATGAAATTGACATGGCAATGGGGGAGGCGATGCCGGAGGCGGGGCTCAGTCAAAAACCTAAATAGTTAATTTTTAATTGCGCACGGCTCGTTGGCTCTCTTGGCAAACACGAAACGGAACAGAGTCGCAAAGCTATGAAACTACATGTGTATTCAACAAGTATTTGTCTTTCGTTTAAAGGTTAAATATTATTTTAATGAGCCGCCGTGCTCGTTTTGTCGGAGGCTAACTGGGACTTGAAGTCGGAAACCTTTTCCCCCGCAATCTCGACTGGGAAGATGTGGTAGACGATGCAGCAGTCTCCCCCAAGACCACAAAAAAAGGTCAACAATGTGACTTTTAGCAATCGCCAAATGCCGCAAACTTGCCAAGTGGGCTGTGTGTGCCTTGGCTTTTGTGGCATCGTGTTGAATGAGGCAGCGGCATATGGCTGAATCTTAAAAACGTTTGTGGTAACGCCTACAACTCACACTTCCATTTCATTCCATTGCATTTCCGGGCGCAATTGATTCCAAAATAACATGCAGCAAATTTGCTTGAAATGAAGATTTTTTCTTCTCACACGACACGCACATGGATTGTGGCTTGTGGTATTAGGATTTTGGATCTTCCGTCATAGCAACCGCACGCACGTAAATAATCAATTCAGTTAAAGTCAAAAATATAAAGTCAAAGAGTCGAGAGATGGCCAGCGGATGAAGGCTAACATAACAACGAAACTAATTTTGATGCGGTTGTTAACTATTTCCAAACACTTCAAGAGATGAAATGAGTTGGCCGAAACAATGTGGATAAAAGATCATTTTGTAAAATATGAAGATGTTGCACTATTGTCTGAGATCTGGACACTTGAATGCAACATCATTGCTGCTTCAGCAATGGCAACAAGGCGTATAATTAATAATTGATTGAATTTTACAAAACAATGAATGACAAGGCACTCGAGGAGATCTCTTCGATCGGTGTTCGGCGATCGTTGGACGATTGTCCATGGTTTATGTTGGGATAGTTGGTCAGCTGCAGAGAATAAAAGAATTTTTGCCCAAAATGGCACAAAGTACACAATAAGCCAAGTGTGAGTCGAAGGAGCTGTAGATCTTTGTTTAGCCAGGTGTGCCCATAAGTTACTTATATGGACTCACCACGTAAAAGTCACATTGCACAAAATGCATTTACCACTGCAATTGTAATCACTGTTGACCATAACTGTAGTTGTTGTTGTTGTTGATGTTGTAGTTACTGGTAATTTTTAGTTGATTTTTGCTGCTGCTGTTGATGCACTTTTTATAGCCCTGGTGCATTCCCACCGCTAAGTGAAATTAATAAAAATTGCAATCAACTTGAATGCTCGAATTTTGGAACTTGATGCTGGATGCTGCACCAAAAACGTCAAAGCGTCTGCGCAATGCACATAATTTGTTTAATTAATTACACCAACACATTTTCATTGCTGTCGATTGAGTAACGTTTTTGATGTGATTTTTCACATAAAAAAAAAAAACAGAAAAAACAACAAGGAAAAAAAATCAACCAGCTAACTAAGTGTAACAACCATTGAAAGCTGAACGGCAAACGGATTTGGCAGCTTTCGAAAGATGCAAAGATGCAGCGAACGTTCGAGTGGATGCAACTGTAACTGTTCTCAGCATGCGCCAAGGCCAGTGGCACTATGCCACTATGAACTGGACTCGCAACATTTTGTGAGCGGCAAAATGTATTTGCAACATTAACAAAAGCAATTGGTACCTATTTAACGGTTTAGCGTTTATAGCAATTCACAATTGATAAACTTTAAATTTGGCTTGTTCTATTTCGAAAATTAATAGATTGTAATAATTATTTGATATAATATATGTATATATTATAAATTATTCATTAGTTTGACAGCAATGAGCAGATCTCAATTTAGATGCGGATCTTAACATATCCGTGCAATTATTTCAATGATCTTTCATGGTTTACAATTTTAATTGGTAATTAATTGTAAATTAGTGGAACTTGAACTTTGTGCTAACTCAAGTGATAACTTGTATAAGTATGGTTTAAGACTTAATATTATTACAAACAGTTAACTTAGTTTGCTTATGTTTTCTAGTTATAAATAGAATTCGTAAATATACATATATGTATATCTAACAAAAAACGTAAAGAGATGTATAACATCTCTAAAGAAAGATATATCTTTGTTTATCTGTATATTAGATGCTTATATTAAGAAATTTTCTATTGTCAATATTTCCTTTACAAAATAAAATTGATGAAATATTTCAACTGTCTCTTTTCATATATGTATATGTATGTACATGTATCTTTCTTTTATTTGGACCATTATGCATTCACAATTGTGGTTAAACAATTAAACAATTTGCTTGACAAATGTTATTTAGCAGCTCGATAAAGTCAAGCGAACATAAAATGATTTAAAGTACACAAAAACATTTAGTTTCAGTCGACTGGCATCTTGCAACCTCATCATAAGCATCATCATTATCATCATTTGGGCATGGGAAACAGACCTCATCAGTTTAGTGTTTCTGGAAAAGTGTCAGAGACGACGAGCAAGTTACGATCATAGCCCCAAGGACGCTGGCTTATAAAACAAATAAAGCGAAATGTATTAAATATATATTATTTACCTCCACCGCAGTTTGACATAAATGCCAATTTAAATGCTGCAAAACGCATAAATCAGCAACGAGTTGTTGTTGTTGCTGGTTTTATTGTTGCTGGCGATGTTGTCGTGTTTTTGGCACAACAAACGATCGTCAAGTGGCGCTCCTCAAAAACGTACTTTTTTTTCTGCTTTGAGTTTGTTTGTTTGTTTCTGCAAAATGTTGTTGGCGAAATGAAGAAGACACCGAGAGATGAAGTTAAATTTGTCTCCACTGACAGAGCAACATTTGAGAATTAAACTGTAGTTGGCCCTCTCTCCAGGAGTATCAGTGGGCGACAAAAGATGTTAACATTTTCCGTATTTAATTCAATTAACATAAAATAAAAGTTGTTTTAAAAAATGCGCATAATTTGTGCATCCTGGTCAGTTTAGTGCTTTAGTATCGCTTAGTGGCATTTGGCATTTAACACAGACTGTCGGACTGTCGGAATATTTTAGAATTTTCCAGCTGCCTTGGCTAAAGTCGAAGAAACTGAAAGCTCATTAACATGATTACAATGAAACTCTACCAGCACAATAATTCACACATATTCCAACATTGCTGCAAATAATTACGAAAAATACATTTGTATGGGCATGCAATTAGTCACAGATACTGCAACAACAACAACAACAACAGCAGCAGCAACACAAACGGCAACTTTTAGTGCAGCATCTGCAACTTGTAGCGCCGGATTCTTGCCGCCCCCTGCAATCGCCACCGCCACCGCTGTTGCTGCCATTCCCATAATTTGCACATATTTTTTTTTTTACATATTTATTTATTTTTGTTGGTTGCCTCTTTTGTATACATGGCCAGATATCTAGGTATACATAGATATATATATATATATATGTATATACTTGTATATATTTTGTATATGGCATAGCAACTGCAATGTCTATAACATTTTCTCACGTTTCATCGTGCAGATTTCGGCACAAGTTGCGCCTTGGTGTGGCCAAGCAGGCATGGGATGCGGTGGCGATGTTGTTGGCAATGGTTATGGTGTTGGTGATGATGTTGATGCCGATGGCTAGGGTGAAGGCGACAATGATAAGTTTGGCGGGGGTGGCCAGCTAATGCACATTTTATGCAAATCTTAGCTTGACTTTACTGTAGTGTGAGAGATCTTTAGAAAACTTTCAAGACGCCAACAAGTTTGAATTCCTGGTTGACATGTAAGAGTAGTATATATTTTTATTTCCTTTGCAGTATTTTAACAGTTGAAAGAAGATTATTTTTGGTTCCAAATAAAAGGAAATGATTATCATAACGAAAGCTGAATTACTATTTCATTTTTAAATATTTTTAAACATTAAGTTTATATTGTCTCTACCTTATACCTTAATGAATAATTTGCTTAATGTTAAATCTGTTTTTACTACAAATAGTTTTATTTACCAATCGGTTTTAGACCATTAAATCCAACTAAACTACACTTGTTTAATGGACAAACAAGTTTGTTGCCTAAGTCTTCTGTTTTTATAGCAACTTATTTAGGTTTATCGATAAATTTACAAAGATGCCGCATCATGGCAATGCGTCAAAATTAGCCAGTTAGATGAGGAAGACTGGCCAACAGACTGACTGGCTGAGTGACTGACTGACCCAATACCACAACTAAAATGTTTCGCAAGCTCCTCGCATCCATAAAAAAGGAAAAAACAACAAAAACAAGACAACTGTAAATTGCACAGCTGCGTCTGCGTTTGCATTTGCGGCTTGCCACGTGCAGGCGGCCTCCCAATCTCAGCATAACCAATGCGAAATGATATACACACATCCATGTCCATGTGTACATATGTGTATGTGTGTGTATGCAATTTCTTATTATGAGCGGAGCGCTGCCAAAGGTTTTCCAAGAGCTGCACTTTATCAGCGGGAAAATCTGATGGCAGCTCATGCTCATTGCTGCACAATTACTCAATGGCCCGGCCAGGCCTGGCCTGGTCTGGTCTGGCTACCATTCCCCAAATCCAATCGCAATCCCCGACTCGTTAAGATTTTTTTGGCATTTTTTCTACTTATTTTTATTTTGAGTTTTTCTTGTTTATTTGGCACCAAATGCCAGGCAGCCTGAGACTGCCTGTTGAGGCGCATCTTCAGCTTAATTGAATTTTCAGTTTTGTTGACGTTGATCCAGCTGCTGCTTCTGCTGGTGGCGATGATGGTGAATGTGAATGTGCTTTTGGTGAATGCTTTTTCCAATGGCTCCCACAAGTTGTGCAAATGCTTTCGGCACTCTTACCAGCACCAGCAGCTCAAATTATATAATCACAGAAAAATTAAATAATTTACCTGGCAAACGTATTCTTAACGAGCTGCAAACACTAACAGAGCCTTGTTTTTTTCTTTATTTTTTATATTTTTTTTGGTTTTATGTTGAAAATACTTGTAGAGCTGCCAAGTGAAACAACAAAATCGTGTCTTTGTCTTGGTATACATTTATCAATGTCAATGGAAAGCAGAGGTCATTCAAATTGATGTATATTTAATTGAAAGCGGGCGTCAATAAGAATAAAACCCATCGAAACTTTGTGGATGCTGTGTAATGCCATGAGAAACATACTTCAACTCAATTGAAAATGAAACTTAAGGCTGCCCAAGCAAGTTCGTGGTTTGAGTCTTTTGTTTTCATATCTTCATAGATAAAAGTCAAAATTTGATGGAATTCAATTGTACTCAATTTCTTTTAACTTAAACTATATAATATTGATAGTATTACACAACGATTAGCCATTACATATTTAAACACACATAAAGCAATTTTTCTATTTTTAAACATCATAAAGTCCATATAAATTTTGATTGCCTCGAAGATTACCACGAACCTATGTTTTCTAAACCTTTTATTTCATTTTTTAATTTTTTTTTTTTGGCAATTTAGTACTTCCTTATTATTGGCTTTTCCCACGCAGACAGCAGCAGGCAGAGCCATCGGCATCGCGTGAGTCATTGGCACACAGGCCAAAGCTTTCTTTACCATAAATCGAACATTTATTAACTATTGGGATGCAACTTAGTATTGCACAATCATTGTGGCAGCAAATTCAAGAAATTAGAAAAATGGCTGCATCTCCTATCCCTAGTCATATGCCACTTCCCACACACAGTCACAGTTTGGTTTGCACTCAGGTTGAAAGTCACCAAAAACAGTCGCAAGCAGGCTCGTCCTCAGTTTTACAAAAGTTTGTAACTGGAGTTGACATTTTTTCTTGTGGCTTTGTTGCAGTTAAACAGCAGTCAAGCAGCTGCTTTGCATGACTTTGGCTGGCGTCTTTTTTTTCCGGCAGGCAACCTCAACTTTGAAATGCCAAGCTGCCAGCCAAATTCAATTCCAGGTGACAGCTTGAGTTCTTCTTTTTTGCTGTTTTTTGTTTCTTTTCTATTAAATATAGAAATATCTAAGCGAACACCGCCCAAGATTTGCAGATTTACTCATTTGGCTAAACTGCAGGCGTGTAAATTCCCACACTGCAACAAATGCCGCACATTCCCCGCTCTATGTGCCACACTCACCCAAATACGTATACAACACATAACCGGATTGGCGGTGGCATCTTGACTACAACTACGACTTTTGGCCCAAAACCCAGCAGCAGCAGTAACAAATGACAATGCCGCGCCATGTCTATGACATAATACCCATAGACCCAGCCAGGCAGTCAACGGAAGATGCAACCGACGCGACGCGAATTGTACGGGTAATTGCGGTGGGAGTGCGGTCGGAATCATGAGTTTAAGTTGGCCCTGCGGCCAGCTGACGTAAGCAATCAGTATGTGTGTGTGTGTGTGTGTGTGTGTGTGTAAGTGTGTGATGTGTGTGAGTGACTCCTGCCAGATGACATATACATATATCTTTTTGTTAGGCACCACAATGGGCAAGTGTCATATGAACATACTCGGCGTATGCGTAATGTGCGTTAAGCATGAACGACAGAATCCGAGTCCAAGAAGATGCAACCACACGAATCTCCTATTCGGTTCGGCACGAAGTTGTCGTTGATGCTGCCAGATTGCTGGCGTTGCTGCTGCTAATGCTGCCGCTGCCGATGGGCTCAAAGTGGTTTTTCCTTTCGCTTTCAGAAATCATTTCGCTTCCAAAACGTTAACGATAAAGTCGCAAATCGCGCATCGCAGCGCCTCGCCAGCGCTCATCTCTCCTTCGTTCGGTGGTTCGTTTTTTAAATATTTCTACAACTTCAACTTTGTGACTTTAGTGCTATTTCTTCTACTCTTTGCCCAGTCAAGTGAGGCAGACAATTTTTTGGCCGTTGTTATTTTGTTTTTGTAGTTGCCGTTGATGTTGTTAATATTGTTGTTGTTGCGGTGTCTTCTTTGACGTCTCTCAACGTTTCGTTGCACCTTCTAAATGGTTTTTCCGTAGATTTCGCACCTTGCGAAACACATTCATACGCATTAACATATACGATAGAAGAATTTTCGAAAATTGTTTGCCTCGTTTTTTTGGTTTCTCATTTCCTACATGACAAACAGTTTTCGTGTCTTTTTGTGTTTGTTTGAGAAGGGACTATCAAGAAAATGAATCGCTCGATGATTTCGTGTTGAAAACAAAAAATAAAAAAAAAGAAGAAAAACTAACAAAGATAGGTGTATAAACAAACCACTTGTGTGATTTTGCAGAGTTTTTGCAATACCTTTCAATATTCATGAGATTTTTGGTGTTGTGTCTGTTTACAGTGCATTCCAAGTGAATTAAAAATAAATAATCAAATAACAATCTTTGGATTACACATTCAACATTTCTCGTATTGGATATAAAACCGCTGCTTGGATTTAAGATACCAGATTGCCATGACGAACCTTAATTATAAAATGTTTGTCCTTTTTCTGGGTAAGTTTATTAAAAAAAAAGAAGAAAAGATGCAATGGTTGTGAAAATGGTTAATAGCAATAAAAAGAAAGGTTTACAACATGGTTGCTATCATTTTTTTCTTATAAAGAAATTAATGCAGTATTTTCCATAAATTTATTATTTTTATTATTATTTATTATTATATATTTAGCATTAAATGGAACCAAAGCTTGAGTTATATAAATGTCCTAAATATCATATATAATTCATTCATAATATAATTTTTTTAGCTGTAATATATCTATTATTCTTTATTTAATATTTTTAGAAAGTCGTAATTGGTTTGACATTAATATATTTCATTTTTACGAGTAAAAGTAATTCTTGGGTCAACATACATACATAAAACTTTTTTGGGTCTCCAGTTCTGTTTAAAAATCAGAAAATACAAATCTTTAGAAATAATTCAAAATGTTTTAAGAAAGGTCAGTTTACAACAATTCTGTAATAATTTATGTACTTAAATTAATTTCAAATTTTTGAAAAGTTTCATTATATAAAAAATGCTATAATTATTATAGTAATTTTTTAAAAACTTTCTGTTTTCCTTTCATATTGTAAAATGAACAACTTTTGTATATAAGCATCTTCATATCTTTTTTGATGACCTTCTCCATTAGTATTAATTATAATTGTATTTAGATACAATCACATATTGTGCATAGACATAAAAAGATCTCATCGTCTGCATAAAACAAATTCGCAAACCCATTAGTTGGTATTGCCTTTATAAATCTTTTCATTACAAGAAATTATAATGCTCAAGGTCTATTGCCAGCAGAAGAAATAAATCAACAAGCAAATGTGTTTTATGGGTTTCGGATTCGATGAATTTCACATTGATCTCATCGAAATCATATGCAATTAGTCAGCAAACCGAAATGAAGACAAGGCTGGGAAATGGCAATTATGGGCAACAATTAAGGCCGGAGAGTGGGTCGGTCATCTACATAATTACCATATTGTAAATTATCTTTGAAACGATCGCGGATCAAGTTGGCCAACGCCCTACGGAAGCTTAAGATCATCTCGCACTGCGTGCGACTGAGGCGACTTGACTCCAAAAAGTTTGCTCAATTTATGCGGCAATAGTTTTTTTTTTTTTGGAAAACAAAAGCGTTTTGAGTTACTGTGTTGCCTGCCAGGCTTCATCTGCCCAGTCATAGTTCACTCTTAACCAAACAAAGGTCCCAAATCAAAAAGAAAATAAAAAAAATTAAATATATTCCTATTAAAGAGAAAAAATAAAGTAAAATTTGAAAAGGAAATTTTTTTTGAGTTAAAATGCGAAACAGAGTTGAATTACTTCCCCACTGTTGGATAGTTTTGTTAGTTTCTCTTTTTATTTTGGCATGATGAATGAGGCCCAGGGATTGCATAATCAGACAGCAGCAATTGCACTTTTGCCATTGAATTTTCGACTGTGATTTGGCTAAGAACTGAAACATGGGAAACAAAAAGGCAAGAGATGTACATTATGGGCGGCGTCATGGTAATTAGGCAGTTTTGATTTTAATGTACTTTTAATGCTGAACACGAGTATGCGAAACATACATAGGTAATCCATAACTTTGATTGACGTGGCATTTTAATTGAATGGCCCTCATGAGGGAGAAGGAGTAGCATATTTCTTTATGGCTAATTTGGCAGTTGGATTGACACAAACGATCTCATATATCGCTGTGGGAATTCCTTGACTTGTTTGCTCCAAAATGTTAATGATGTCTTTTTGTATCAAAAAAGTAATCAATAGTCGAAAAATGAAAAAATAAAAAAATAACACGAATAACAAACATACGCAGAACCGTGTTAGAGGTTGAGGATTGCCTTGGACCGCAACAAGTGCTCTGGCACACATAAATCATGAGCTCAGCTCCGTCTCAGTCGCTTCTTGTAAGCGAAAGTGATGCTAGTGCGGGCCACATCAAGGTCAGTCGGACATTGGTCAACGTTAAGCATCAGCTCCAACTCTTGCTTTAGCATCAACATCAGCACCACTTGAAATTCCATTTAAAGACTAAACCTAACCAGTTCACGATTTCTGTTTCAACTTACAGCAACAGCAGCGGCGACAATTTGGATCAACACTGGACTAGGCCAGGCACAACTGCTTGACGAGGATGATGATATTGCATACGGCAAACCATGGCCCACGTACAGTTTGCAGAATATGCCTAAAACTCAATTCACATGCCATGACAAGATTCTTGGTGGCTATTATGCAGATCCTGAAACTCAATGTCAGATGTTCCATGTTTGCGTTAAGTTGCCCGGAGTGGGGGTAAGTGTTATTTTGTTTACAAGTGCTATAAGTGGTTCAGGGGGCAACAGCAGACCAAGAAGAGAAAACTACAATTACATCTTCGTTGGCCTTGAGAGTTCTTTATTATTGTAATTATCATAATTTCTATCTATTTAGAAAATTTAAATTATAAAACATTTGCTAATTTGGAAATCAAAAAATAATATACATATTTTTACACTTGAGTCTACTTAAAAAAAGTTTTTTGTTTGCTAAAACTGTTTCAATTAAATACTTTTGTAAGGGTATTACCAAGTTGATGTCATAAACGAAAGACTTAGAAGACAAACTTTTTTCTTGCCACTTTGTTGTGTCTGTCTGGGGTAAATGGCAAAGTTGCACAGCCAAACAAGGAGATATGTTTATAGTTTAGAGTTTGCTTCGGTTTCGTGACTAAAGTTGAAGAAGAGACTGCCGATACCGTTTGGATGTTTGGATCGCTGACCTTTAAGCGGTATAGATGTTGTTTGCTGGTCTCTTTGTTGCACGGTTTAAGGTTGTGAAGTTGTTGGGCCTTTCTCGGTTACCGGGTTGTTTATCTCCCCCAACTGTTGCTTTAACTTTACCAATTGTATTCTGTGTGAGTTATGCAGCTCCTCGTAGAGGCTATCGAACATCTTTGTAAGTTGCCTTTCGTGTTGCTTCCCCTGCAGCTGCATGGCTCTGTACTGATTTTGCCACAAGCGATTATGCATTTCCGAGTATTCGGTCAGCGTCTGTAGAAATCCTATTTTTTGCTTATCCAATTCCCTGTTGGCCTTGACAACTAGTTCATTGAGCTTTACCAGTTTAAAATCCTTTTCCTTTAACAGCTGCTCATTGTGTTTATTTTGGTTTTCTATTCGTTGTACCAATACTTGCAACTCCAACATTTCAAATCCAAAGTTCTTAAGCTCCAACTGGATTTGCTCAACATCTTGATGCATCTGAAGTGGTTCCGTTAATTTCTGATCATTCGCCAGAAAACACAATTCGTTAATTTGTCTGGATTCGTTGTTGCTTTCAACGATTTTATCGGATTTCTTGGCATTCATCTGCTCGTTTTTTGTGACCATTTTTTCGGTGTTACTAGTGATGTTGTTGTTCTCATTGTCTACATTTGCGTAGCTGTTGGATTGGTCTAGAATTTCCAGCAGTTCAATAAGCTTTTTAGCCTCCACACTAATGTTGTTGTGATTACAAAATTGCAAATTAAGCACTTTTTCCTTTAGGCATGTATATTTCTTGCGTTCCTGGATATACATCTCTTTCCACAATTCACCGTATTGATCTTGTGGGGGAGTGTTTAATACTGGATTCGTAGGTGGACTCATTAGCATCATATAAAACTGTGGCATTTCTGTATAGTTAATAATCACAGTTGGCTCATTGTCACCCAACAGTTCTTTCAACAGATGTGTCAATCGTATATTGAAATATCTTAAATGAGTTTTTGGATTATTGGCCAATGCCCTCACAATTTTAAACACTTCTCTTATGGGTGAGTCATCAAAGCACGGACTGGATCCTGCACACTGTTCCACATTCATTAGCTGGACCAACTGTAGTTTACCAAATAGGGTCACTGTTTTATCCAAATTCATTTGTGTTACATTAATTGTGAATAGTACATGGGCAAATGAATCACATGTCTTTTCTAAATCGTACTGAAGGAAACGTTGCATAACCTTTTCCATATAACTAAACACATCCTTTGATACGGATACGAAATGCTCGTTTGTTATTTTTGGAATTTTGTTTTCTAAATCTTCTGGAACTTGTACATGTGTGGCAGTCATTTCAATATATTTTATTGATACATTAATCTCCATGGTTTGTTCCATAGTATAGACATGACGAAATAGATCTTCTATAATGCGCCTGGCCACATCATCTGGTTCATTTGGATCTTCATGAGTAAATTGGTTTGTCCAGTCGCCATAATTAAATATTGTACTGACATTGCCTTGAAGCACTTGCTCCAAAACACTTGTCACGGCCTCATCAAAGACATCCCGTTGCATTTGACTCAACGCAGATAATTTGTGAAATAAATAAACCTTCACCTAAGAATGGAAGTGCAGTAAAAGATGGCCTTGTCATGATATTGGACAAATGTAGCAGATGGCTCGCTTACCATTGTGTATATAATTAAGAAACATCGAACAAGGAACAAGTTTTATGTTTTTGTATTGTGTTTTGTGAATATTGTTTATATATGTATGTATGTGTAAGTAATATATTGTGTCGATGTTGTAATTTAACTATTCTAAACGTATAAATTTCGAGTTGTCAATTAACAGACTACTGTGGTATCGAGAACGTTCACTTCTTCTCTCAGACCAACCAAACAACAACAACTTTTTATCTCCAATTGAGCGTCATGGTCCCCGTAGCCGGAGGATGCATGTTGACTCAATAGTTGCCTCAAATGTCAAGTGCTATACAAAATGTTAAAGGTCGTTGTAGCCAATTACTGACATGTTTCGCTATGATTCAAGAAGGAGACATTGTTGTGACCAATTTCTGTTCAATGTAGAAGTTATTTAGATATAGAAGTATTGACAGAATGATTTTCCTTTTTTTTTTCTGATGTTGTACCCCCGACTTGCTTTTACTTTTAATGCTTTTTGGTTTAATATGAATTTATATATATACATATTTATTTAAAAATATTTAACATTGAATTTTGCATGTGGCTCTGGTTGTTATCTGCTAATGGTGATATTGCTGTTTATTTGCGCAGCTCATACATCGAAGAGTTAATTCGTTTGTCCAACAGGTGCAGGACTATCGATTTCTCTGCCCAAATACCACCGCCTTTGACCAGGAGCTGCAAATCTGTGCCAACTGGGCGGATGTGGATTGTGACAAGGCCGTCTCATTCTATGATATAAACAACAATTTAAATGATTTATATCGCAGCGGCGGCGGCAGTGGCGGTGATGAGAGTAAAGGCGCTAACGAAGATGAGGCTACATTCCATTTACAGCGTGCCGAAAGTGGTTAGAAATGAATAAATTAAATAATTATATAAGTGTTTAACAGCATTTTGAAATTACTTTGATTGCAGGCGATGTGCGTCGCTCTAAGGAGAATCGCGGTGAACAAAAGTCACGCCCGAGACATAATTATGTTCAGCCATCTGATAATTTGGTGACCCATAGCACGCAAACTACCAAGCGTCCTATATCTAGTTATTACACGCCAACTACAAGCAGTTCGACAACAAATCCAACAACAACAACAACAGAGCGTAGCTATTACAGCAGCAACAACAATTACAATAACAATGATGATTCAAAGCGTAAGCCAAACAAACAACAACAAAACAATGAGATCTTTAAATTTACTACAGAAATTAATCACAGCTTTTTTTGTTTCCCTTTCCACCCTATCCCCTTCCCATTACATAGAAGATTTTGATGATATCTTCAAGGGTTCCCACAGTTCGCACTTCTTTTCCAACCGACATGGCGGACGTGAATACGATGACGAGCCATCACCACCAGCCCGTCCCAAGCCCAACGATTTCAATGATTATAATCGCAAGACCACAGAAACGTCTAACAAGTCACGAGCCACGCCCACACGGGGACAGCGAATAACTAGCCCCACAACAAGTACATCAGCTCCAATAACATCCACAACAAAATCACTAAAAAAGATAACCCTGCATGCCTCATTCAATACAGATTTCATTGATTACTCAAAGCACTACAAGTCCACAACAAACAGTGGAGCATCGTTATCATCAACAGTCACGACACCACGACCCAGCAACACAATCACAAGTCGTTTCAGTTTTGGTGTGAACGATTATCAAACCCAAGAGCGTATACAACCAACTACCTATAATCCAAATAGTGGTGCATATCGATTCAAGAACACTGAATTGCCATCTATAGCCACTTCCACCAAATTGACGGGAAAAAATATTCAGGACTTTGACAAGGAGACCACAAAGAGGAACAAGCCAACTGTGGCAGCAAGAAAACAAAAACTTGGTCCCCAGGAATCGAACTATATCAATCACAATGAGTTTGCCGAGGCGCCCAAGGTGAAGTTGCAGCAACCGCAACCCTTCCAAGCCACGCAGAGAAAAACCGTTCAACAGGAGCCGCAATATCAGCGCACTAGGACGCAGCAATTGACGCGTGTGGGTAATCAAGAGCCGTCTCCGTTCAAGACATCCGCCAAACCCAATTCAGCTGCCAGTGCCAAGCCTCGTTCTTTCACCAGTCGTGGTAGCATCACCTATAAAGCCACCACACAACGTTATGTAGATGATGATTTTTATTATCCCACCACCACGGCCACAGCTAATCCATTGGTTGTGTCATTGAAGAAACAGACTACTCATGCTGGGAAGGATCTCTATACACCGACAACCTTTAAACCAACAACGTATAAGAAACCTTATGATCAGACCTACTATCAGAGTCAGCAAACCCTACGTCCCAGTCAGGGACAGACAAAGAAAAGTACGATTGTTACTGCTGCCGCTATAGCCACAACTCCGAATCCTAATAACAATGTAGATGAGGATGATGGCCAGTATCATCCAGAGTTGTATGAAAATGATTTTCCCCGCAACCGTTTCAAGTTTCTGCGAAATAGATCGACTAGTTCCCCTTCTTCGACAACTACAGCGTCTTCGGTGTCCAGTAGGCAACCACAGGGATTCAATCACAACTTTCAGCAGGCCCATAGCCATTTGAAGACCCAACAGCAGTCTACCTATCAGAAGGAACGTGAGCAAACCGATCTGAGCGAAGAGGATGAACTCTTTAAGACGGCCCAATCTTTGAATTTTGGCGCCGCCAGTATCAATAAACTACGTGCGGATATCTATAAGGCGGAGAAGACATCTCAGCAATATAATTCCCAATATAGTCCCCAGGCAGGGCCATCTAGTCAGAAGACAACAGCCTCAATTCAGACACAGAGCACCGCTTATCTGACTAGCACTTCAACCACAACCACCACAAGACGGCCAACGACTCTATCGACAACAACGACAACCACAACAACAACAACTAATTCCCCCATTGGGGATACGAAGAAATCAGGCAAAAGCAAAAATAAACAACATCAAGAGAAGAAATCCAAATCCTCTGGCAAACGGCCGCCCCACGCAGATGAGGACACCAGCTATGATTATGCATACTATGATACGGACTGAGCTTCAGTTTCAGCTTCAGTTCCCCTAGCCCAGAATACAATACTAACTCTGATATCCGATCGAAAGTGTCCCATACATAACATTTACTTATAGACCAATCGAAGTGTCCATTCCATCAGATCATTCTCCAGCAGCAATTACTCACATACTTTAATGCATAGGTGCCACAATATTGTAAAGATCACAGCTCCACCGCAGTCCATTTGCAATAACTATCTTCCATTAAATAATTTTATTCATACATAATATCTGCACATACCACACATACATACATATATACCTGCTTATTTTAATCTGTAACCCCTGCCCCTCTCCACCCACCATTTAACACTCGCGTACATTCATTCAATTAGATTCAGATGCGTTCTAACGAATTTCCATGCGTGTATCTAGTTATTTAAATAAAAGAATCATATATTTAGTCGTTAGACAATTGTTGCAATAAAGCGAAACGATATCCACTATAAATAATATCGAAAAGCAGTTGGCAAAAATTTATGAAATAAAAATTACAAAAAAGAAATTAAAGTATTTTGTACTTTTGAAATATATTCATTACGACATTTTTTTATTTTGTAAGTTTCTTGTAAATAAAACGATATAATTCAAAAAAATGTTTATTTTGGAATGTTTATTTGGTACTTTTATTGTATTTTTAATGTATAATTCCGGACGCATCAATACTTTTAGACAAAATTGATTTCAAGGTTAATGAAGCAAGCAAGTCGTCCCTGCCGACATTGAGTATACCCTGTACCAAGTAAAATTACTCCATAAAGTCAAATACGATCAAAATCGCTATCAATTTACAAAAAAAATTCTCTTAGCATCCACTGCTTGCCATGCAGCAACACTGCACTGCTTGCCATGCAGCAACAGCGAACGCATGCTATCTCGCTCACACTTAACAGCCCATTTTGCATGGGGCGTTTCAGTACAAAATGGAAATACGTATATCTCCGATAATTATTGTCCGATTTTGGCAAAATTCGGTCAGCTGGTGCGTTTTGGCTATACAAATGTGCATGCCAAATAAGAGTACGATATCTTTAATATTGCTCTAGTTATATGTTTTTCCTGAATTGCGGGGGCGGAAGTGGGCGTGGCAAAAATTTGAAACAAACTTGACCTGCTTGCACAATAGACGGATATTGACACCAAATTTGGTTGCTCTAGCTTTTATAGTTTCCGAGATCTCGGTGTTCATCCAGACGGACAGACGGACAGACAGACGGACAAGTCTCAATCGACTCGGCTATTGATACTGATCAAGAATATATATACTTTATGGGGTCGGAAAATTCTCCTTCTGCCTGTTACATACATTTTAGCGACTTTAATATACCCTTTTACCCTATGGGTACAGGGTATAAAAATAAATGACACAATGACTACTGATAATAAATGAAGCAAGCAAGTCGTCCCTGCCGACATTGAATATACCCTGTACCTATATTGAGTGTGTCAAGTAAGAATATCTTTAGTACAGCTCTAGTAGTTTGGAAGACCAAAGTAGGCGTGGCAAAAATTTGAAACAAACATGATCTGCGTAGACAATAGACGGATGTTAACACCAAATTTGGTTGCTCTAGCTATTATAGTCTCTGAGATTCAGTTGTTCATACGGACGGACGGATGGACGGACGGACGAAAATTCTCCTTCTGCCTGTTACATACATTTTAGCGACCTTAATATACTCTTTTACCCAATGGGTACAGGGTATACAAATTTTGAATTTAGAACACTTTTGCAATGTCGTATCAAACAAAAAATATATTCCACCAAAAAAATAAACAACAAGCTAAAATTTAAATAAGCTCGATCAGTCGACTTTTATAAATCAAAGCTGAATGATGCGTGAAATTCAGAGCAAAATAAATCATTATAATGACTGCCTAAATATAAGTGAGATTATAAAGAATACAGATTTCAAAAATCTTGACAATGCAGTCTATATTTGTGATCTATCTGGTGTTAAACAGAAATTACATTTATGGCAGAGCCTCTTACCACGAATAAAGCCTTATTATGCAGTCAAATGTAATGATGATCCCATAATTATAAAATTGTTGGCTGAATTGGGAACTGGATTTGATTGTGCCTCAAAAAATGAACTAAAACTGGTGAATTGATCCTAAAATAAACAAATATCTAATAAGAAAATAAAGTGTGGTGCTTTTTTTTTTTTAAAGGTTCTTGGGGCAAATGTTTCACCAGATCGTATCATATTTGCAAATCCTTGTCGTCCAGTTAGTCACATAGAATTTGCCCAACAGCAGAAGATTACCGATGTCACTGTGGATAATGAATTTGAAATTTATAAGCTACATAAACACTTTCCCAGCTCTAAGTAATATAGTCTTTGTTTATTTAAATTTCCCCATTTATCATGATTTAAATCTTTGAGTATTTTAGCTTAATCATACGTTTTAAAAGTGAGGCCAAAGTTGCCAAGTGTCCACTTGGTAATAAATTTGGATGTGATCCAAAGGTCGATGCCACGGCTTTAATGCTGTTAGCTAAAGCTCTTAATCTTAAAGTTACTGGTACTAGTTTTCATGTTGGATCCGGGTGCAGTGAATATGCGGCCTACGATCGTGCTATTGCAAGGGCTAAGAAAATTTTTGATTTCGGTGACTTTATTGGCTATAACATGAATTTATTGGATATTGGCGGTGGCTTTCCCGGCACCGACGATGGAGAATTCAAAAAGGTAAGTAAAATTAAATAAAATTTTAATTTGCAATAAATAATTTTAATTTTCAGATCTCAAACATTATTAACCAGTGCGTTGAACGTGATTTTCCTGATAAACGAACTCAAATCATATCCGAACCAGGACGGTTCTTTGTGGAAAGTGCCTTCACTTTAATTTCCAGGATTCAAGCTAAACGTGAGGTGCGGAATGCCTTAACCGGCAAATTGGAACTGGTTATGTACTATCTAAATGATGGAGTCTTCGGTTCGTTTAACAATGCCATATCATACAACGAGATGGTCCTACCTCATCATTATTTGGTATTATAATATTACGTTTGTGAATATCCATTTTGTTTAACTTTGAATTATAATATTCTAGAATTCGGAAACTCCGCTAATTGAATACAAATCCCTTTTGTGGGGTCCAACTTGTGATGCAGTTGATAGGGTTAGCAAATTATTTAATTTTCAATTTCTCAGTTACATTTTATATATTGATTTTCCAGATTTCTGATCATATACTTTTGCCACATCTTAATCAAGGCGATCTAATTGGTTTCCATAATATGGGGGCCTACACATTTCCAATTGCCTGTGAATTTAATGGCTTCGAAAAGCCAATGATTTTATATTTTCAATCAAATAAGGATAAAAAATTACACAATTGCAAGTAAAGTAAACTTTTATGCAAAATTGAATTCGTTTAATGCTTAATAGAAGTAAATTAAACTGTGTGACTCAATCATATTTGCAGACAAAAGAATAGAAATTTGTCCAAGAATTGTTAACGTTGGTTTTATGGATTACAAATAATTATTGGTCAAGATCTATTAATTGTGATTCAACTTAATAGTTCCTAAAATGTAAATATAAACAGACCAATGATTAATATTAATCTTAAGTATGGAGAATTCTGTCTTAAACATACATTTTGTTAACTTATTAACAAAAATTTCAAGCATTTTCCCATTAAGTTATAAAATTCAAAAGAAACTTTTAAAAATTGTACTTTATATTATTTGTATGTACTTAATATAATTGAAAATTATTCGATATTGTGTGTTTTGGGCAGGTGTTAATTGTACGATCAGTCTTTAAATTTCTGACGCACACAACGTGGCATTGGAAATAGATAGAGCAACATATTAAAGGCGGCCAAACCCACAGCAAATGCACAGGAGGCAGCTACATCGATGGTCTCCTAAAAGTTTATAGTTTATAATAAATACAAGTTTCTTTAATTTTCATTCTTTTGTCAACTTACATCTGGATCTGGTAGGCCAAGACGCTCGTGCATGAAATCGGCTGGTTTGGGACAAATTACAGAGGCTGTGGGAGTGCAATTCAGTTTGCGGGATTGGAAGGCAATGCTATGTAACAGAGATGATGCATAGCGGGTATGAGTGCCTTTTGTATTATCCTGTAGCCACGGCTGTAGTCCTTTAAATGAACTATAAAGGGAATAATTAGTTGATAGTTAATAAAACTCATTTGAAAACTTCGAAGACTCACCGAACTGTGCCACTGGCCAAAGCAAGACTAATCACCAGGACATAAGTCACTGCAATGGCTGCATTAAAAGGCACCTTGACCACTAGGAGAAAGGCAATGGACAATTGTTCTGCGAGGACAAAACTGGACCACAGAGCCACCAAGAGATATACAAATATTGTGCCATTGTTGTACTTAATATCCAACAAAAGGCTAAAAGAAAATTTACTTTATTGTGTTGACATATTTTTTGGGGTTTTTTTAACTCACGGATAAATGACACAACTGGCAATCACTGCAGAAACAGCCGAAAAGGGTATCGAAACCGAATTGTATGCAATAAGCAATGTAGTGCCTGAATAAAGTCCTTCTGGTGTGTCCTGTGAGAACTTTTTGCGCCAAATGGGAACTGCAAAGAACAGAAGACAAGTAAATAATATATATACATAAAAATCATTATATTTACTATACATTATCTATATACTTACAAAGTGATATTGTGGTTAATATACCGCAACCGTAAGACAATCCCAGTATGTTTAATATCATTCCGTTTCGCGTAAAGAAACCATGGCCATCATCCTAAAAAAAAATATACTTTAGCAAGATTATATATACATATATTTATATGTTCTACTTACTCCAACATTGGCGTAAAATGCCCACATAATGGACATGGCTAAGGGAAGCAGAAGAAGACGCAAAAAAAGTGTTTTCATGCCCACCAGTCCGCATGAGAAAGTAGATGCCAATAGCTTTCTGTCAAAGGAAATTGTGGTTGATAAGATTAAACGATTGTGTGTGTTTTTTATAACTCACAGATATAGCATAATCCAAACTTTCAACTCTCCTGGCTTGCCATATGCCAGTGGAACTTTACCCGATCCCATATTATTTATTGGTGCATCCGAAATGGGAGTCTCTCGGGAGAAGCGTTCCACTAGAGCCTCAATCTGCTGGCTGGATTCTAAGAAGCGGTCCCGGCTACGCCTATCCACAGTAGATAGGCAAAGATAATACATAAGTGGGTTCTCCAATTGAGGACAAGGGAAACCAATGCCATGGAAGTATTCCAACATAGCGCGGGTGCCACCCGAATAAACAACGCCTCCCAGGCAAAGGAATAGAGCCCGATCCAAAAACGGAAATACATCGGAACGTGGTTTTTCCAACGAAAGTAAAATTCCACAGCCAGTCTTCTTGGCCGTATTTGAGAGAATTGAGATAAGCAAATACGCACTCAATGGATCCAAGCCCTGAGTTGGTTCATCCAGCAGCAGCATAACTGAAATTATAAATATTATTATAAGAAGATTAACAAATATTAAGCCAATGGCAATACTTACCGGGATCTCTAACCAATTGTATGCCAATGGCCAATCGTCTCGCTTCACTTATATTCAAATACTCTACACGCTTATGGGCCACTTGAGATAGAGCCAAATCAGCCAGCACTTGGCGCACCTTGGAACTTTTTAGATATCCACTAAGCTAATGGGAAAATTCGAAATAAAATTTATATTTATAAAAGATATTGCCCATTGCTTACTATGGTGGGCGTATAGTGTAGAGTCTGGGCCACTGTCAGGCCGGGAACAAATGTACAGGATTGAGTAACATAGCCGCAGCGTTGCTGAAACAATGCCCGCGATAGTGGAGATCCATTGAGCAGCACCTGACCACGTGTAGCTCCATCTGAACGCCTTGAAATGACATCTAATAAAGCACGTTTGCCGCTACCTATCCAAAAGATAAAGATTAACATTTAAAAACACAAAGTTGTTATCTTTTTTCTATGCCCATACCTTTAGAGCCAAGGATGGCCATCACTTCACCGCTGTGAACAGTCAAATTGACACCTTTGAGTACAAGAGCTGAATTGCCGGCTCCATTAAAACAACCACCACCATCCACCTGTTGGGAGAACCAAAACAAAAGACTTCTTTAATTGGAAATACAGAGAGAAGATGTTTTTTAAATTCCAATGCACTTGCCTCGGTGGTGTGGAATATGTTGTGTGCTTCCAGTACGTAATCGCTGCCGATCATTTTCATAGCCACCACTAACAATACAAATATATTTTGTTAAAGAGTGGCTCACAGAGAGCAAGAGACAACCACTGAGAGAATGAGAAAGATTAAAGAGAGAAAGACGACTTAGAAATATGCATACTCAGTTAGATAAATAAAGAGGAGGAGAAAATTAAATACATTAAAGATTTCGTTAATATTTTATACTGAAATTGAAGTTTATTATTATTAAATACTGTCTTTTTTTTATTTTTTTATTTAAATTTTAATTAATATTTCTTTTCTTCTGATTTTTACATACCGAAATTAAATGAATGTTCCGTTTACACGTCCAATCCAACTGAGTGGCTTATTCCAACTGAAACTCTGGCTTGTTGCTTCGATCAAAACCAGCCAAAGTCATTCCAATTGGCAGCTGCTGGAAAACTGCTAGAGAGTGTTGAAGAGAGAGTGGTTTCCACTTCACTCATTCTCTCCCGTTTCCAGTTGCTGCACATTTCCAGTGCTCAGTTCCACATCTAGCCTAAGATGGCGTCCGAGGCCAAGTTCAGCTCAGTTCGATTTCGGCCGAGCACTGAGAGAGTTGGTATTGATATTGGTTACGCCAGTGGGCAATACTCCTTCGGTTATGGTAGCTACGCACAACGCTACAAAAATAAAAATTCCAATCTAACAGAGGAAAAAAAAAAAAATAAAAATTAACGCGCTTGAAAATAATATAAAATACCAATTGAAATGTTGTTGGCGTAACAAACCACAAATAAAAATAAAGTGCATTAGTAATCAATTTTTTTTAATGGCAACATGGAAGTGCATGCAAATGATATTCAATCATAGTATTTGCGGTGTGTGACAAATGAAATTGCCAATATATAAAAAAAGAGCGAATCAGAAATAGTTGTCAAAAAAAAAAGGCAAAAGACAAACACACAAAAGTGACGTAGCTAACGAAGCGCGTGAGTGTAACTGTATGAGTATAAATTGAGTGTCTATATGGAATATGTTGACTTCAAAGTGACTACAACAGCAACATTGTAATTGTAATTGGCAACATAGCACATACATCACAAACACGCACACACACACAACAGGTAAATGTTGCAGATACAAATATATCATTTCTATGATTAAAATATTTCATATTACATATGAATGTATGTCTGTCTCCAAAATGCTATATTTTGTGAAACTATGGGGCAGCTAATTAATGTTTGTACAACTGGTATTTACTGTTAATTGTATTAAATAATGCCAAGCAAAAGCAAGGGACCAACACTTGCCACCTCAAAAAAGATGCACACACACACACACACACACACACACATCAGCTTATAAACTTCTAAGGTACGAATGGGGAGTAGGTACATGTGTATCTACCTTGGCAAAGGCACTAGCAAACCCAAAGGCGTTGACGCTCCACTCCACGTTGTTGATTTCTGTTGCCTGTCTGACTGCCTGCCTGGTCTTACCGTCATTCTTTCTCGCTTGCTCTCCCTCTCATTTTTTCTCTTTATTGCTCTCTCGGTCGTCGCCATCACAGGTCAAAGATCCCACAAGCAAGTTTTGTCTAGCAAACGTTTCTTGCCGTTCTTTGGCTTGTTGCTTCTATCTTTATTTCCACCATTTCCATTACTTCCACATTTTTCTTTAGCTTTGTTGTTGTTCTTATTGTTGTTGTTATTCTCTACATCACATACGTACATACTTCAGAAATTTCTGCGCTCTATGGGGGCCCTCCAGAACCACAATTTTAGCCAGAACCATAGCGAAGTGTTTGTATGCGTTTTGTATATCTTGTTGGTGAGTGTATACATACGTATCTTACAGATACAAGTTTCTGTTTATTTGTTTGTTTGTTGGCCGGCTGCAGAACAGAGATCTGGGCCTGAGTAAAGTTGGCCAGTGTTGACTCCTCAACGATCATTGTATATTTGCTCTGCTTATAGCCTACGGCATCATCATCATGGCATTTCCTCTTTGCTTTAGTTGTTTACTCTAAGACTTATGAAATTTTTACTCTCCCTCTACTTCTCTCTCTCTCTCTCTCTCTCTCTCAGTATTTTAATCTTATTTCTTGGATCGTGCAAGTGGATCCTACTTTGGTATAATATTATTTTTGTATATTAAGAACGTCTCAGGCAGCAGCTCAACAACTTTCACATTCATTTTGCAATTTTGCTGCAGTTGGCAATCTTCGTTAACAATCACTTTCAAAATTTTCACCGCTAAACTTAATGTCATGACACAATTTGATAAGCCTGTAACGATATTTTATATATACGTATAATAATTTAGCCCGATTCTCAGGGCCAAGGCATGCAAATTCTTAGCTATCATTTGACAGGCATTTTACACAAATTACTCGCACCTTAATTGCCGTGCCATGTAAAACCGTTAGAATGCTGAGCCATGTTCATTGAAATTGTTGTTTGGTTGTTTTTTTTTGTTTTTGAACTGATAGCCCAAACGATTTTGAAGTTCTTCTTGCTGACTTGTTGTTTTTCCCTTGTTGTTCTATGATTTTTTTTTCTTCTTTTATTTTTTTGTGTGTTGTGGCGTAAATTAGTTAACAGTATTTATTATAGCTGTTAACGGTGTCTAATGATTTGTTGCTGCTGTTTCAAGTTCTTCCCTTCAAAAGCAAAAAAAAAAACAAGTTGAGGAAATAGATATAGAAAAAGATATTGAAAATCAGGCCGCTTACTGCTCCAGCGATCTAGAAGCGCTCGTAATTCAATTTCGAACAATTTCAATTCCAAATACAATAAAAACTGAAACGAAAGACTTAAGACACAAACTTGAAGACGAAGACATTGTCTAGACAAAGTCAAAGGCGCGCCAACGGGAGCGGCATCGGCAAGGGCAACGGGAAGAGAGAGCTTAAGTTGAATTGATTGTCAGCGATTGCTTTTGGTGGTGAATTCTGTTGGAGACCCAGCCAGAGGCAATGGTGTTCGGGTTATGATCGGCTTTTGGCCATAGTCTTTGTCTTTTTCTAGTTGTAGTAGTGGCCGTTTTTTTTGTTTTTTTTTTTGGCGTGTTTCTATATAAAAAGGTGTGGCTGCATCTTGTTTCGAAGAACTTGTTCTTATTCCCAATATACTCAATTCTTGTTTAATGCATTTTTTAATTCCATTTATTATCAAGCATTAAGCTTAGTTTTTATTCTCATTCGGATGATTCATTGCCTTTAATTATTAAATCCATACAGATGAAGTCAGCAACAATCCAATGGAATGAGTGATGGCATCAAAATAAAACCTCTTACCAAGTGTTAAAGTGAAAACTAAAGGAGAAACTGAAATTTAAATCGGGAAACCGATGTCTATGTTTCTAAGTGTATATGTTTATATTTACTTTACTTTAACTATGGGGGCAATTAAAAGCTGCGACCATGAAAATCGTATGCATTGATAAGTACAGAGGCAAAATTTAATTGACTTTTTATTGTAATTAAATTAACACATAAAAGAAGCAGAACAGCGGCATAATTAGATAAAGAAAGTATCTGTTGCACAGTTCGTGACTTTTATGGCCATTAAAAAGAAGAACTTAATTTCACTTGAAGTTGGTTGAGGGACAATGAAGCCAACTGACATGGCATCAGAATAGAAACATATGCCAGACTTAACTTACATACTATAGTACAACTCGCAATTTCGCAACGTGCTGCGAATTTGGTCTTTGAATTTATGTCACTTATTCCGCTCGACAGACTTGGGGAGTGAGGCTGGCGCCCTGTCTAAGTCAACGACTGGTTGGGTGTGTTGGGGAATTTGGCCAAATACGTTTGTTTCTCTCGCATTTTTTTTTTTTTTTTTTTGTTTTTGTTTTGTTATTATGCATGCAACGCAGGAGAAAAAGACAAAAAAATACACATATATTTCTTGTGTGAGTGTGTGTAAATATGTTGTATGTCGTGGAATTTGTGTCAATTAGTTAGCCTGGCACACGTGTGCCAGTGAGGGGGAGGAGTATAGCCATTGGCATGCAAATTTTACCCACAATTGTTGGCCACTTTCACACACAGACACACAACAGTCTGTTGCAATACAGGAAAGTGTTTTTTAATTTCGTTTCGTTGCGGTTTTGCTCAGCGTTAATTGCCTGTAAAGATGCCCAAAACTGTAGCAAAGTTTTTGTATTTCACTTTTGGCAATTAATTAATAACTGACCTTGCTTGGTTTTCCATTTTCCGTTTTCAACTAGACCACAAAAACAGAAAAAAAAATAATATAAACTGAGCCACATGAAAATCAACACTCACTCACAATCGGCTCACGACCACCGGCAGTGGGGCACTCATTGTGGAGGCTATGCACCCATGACGAATATTCGTTGACGGCATGACATTAACTTGGCTTTGTTTTTGGGGTCACAGTCAGAGCGGAGCAAAGCAAAGCAGAGCAGACTTGAATTAGCGACGTCAGCAAAACTTGTTGAATTCTTATGATCGCATTATTGCTAGTTTGTTTTTTTTTTTTTTTTATTTTGGTTGAGCTTATTTCAATCGTTAATGGCTAATTTTTAATAATAATTTGTGGCCCAATAATGCAGTATTAAGTTGATTTAAAGATCAAATCAATGTACTTAATTAATGAATATTGTTAACAAATTTTCACAGCACTCATTTATTTGTTATAGCAATTATCCAACAGCCAGTCATTCCACTTTACTGCCCTTCCATCACAATCTTCTCATAATCAATTTGAGCAGTCAAAAACTTTCACAAATTGTTCATCTCTCTGGCATTTTGAAGATAGCCGCTTTGCGTGTTCAACTTTAATGTTCGTCAGTCAGTCAGTCAGTTAGTCAGTTTGACCGACTGTCGTTTATCTGCCAGCGACAGTATCTGAAAGATACACACACAGAAACATAATCGAACCAACACATTTGCATACTCACTCTTGTCCAAAAGAATGTGCTAAAAATCAAACAAAAATCATTGGGACTCGAGTGTTCAATTAACACAAAGCGTATTGAACGCTATTCGAAATGGAGTTTTGATCAATAATGTTCATATTGAGACAAGTTCAATAAACCGCTCTGGAGCGTTAGCTCCGGAATGTTGGCCACAAACTGGCAATTATTTGATTTGTTTATTATTAATTTGCATTGGCATAGGCATTAGTCAGTTTCAGTAAAGCTTGCAACAGCTGGTTTTTCTGTTGCCAAAGGCAAAATCGACCGACTGTTGTTACCGCCCATTCGGTCACGCCCACTTAAGGAATTTAGACCATTTATGTATATATTGGCAACAAAATTTTGACATAAAAGGTATATGGACTTTCTGACTGTGCTTTTGGATTTAATGTATATTTAACGGAACAAACCTTAAAATTGTAATTAAATTTACAACTGAAATTAAAATTCAACAACGAAAAACAAAAACAGTTTTGTTGAAAAACATACAGCAAAGAGGTATATAAAAATCAATACTTATTCCATTTCTATAACAAGAGGCTTAATTTCAATAAAAGTTAGATAATTAAAAAACTGATCATTAAAATTGGCATAATATACGAAAAACCTTACTTTTTTGAATGTGTTTGCAGATTATTTAACTGCTGTCGATAAATTATACATTTATATTTTTCTTTACCACCAAGAGACCAGTTAAAAAAGAGTAGCATACATAATACATATTTAATAGACATTCAAAATCTTATTTAGGAAATTCCACAATTTTCCAACATCTGTTTATTTTAGTATGTACACGTTTCGGTGATTATTTTGTTTTCCGTTTTTTAGCTTAATATTAATTGCAAATTACAAAATTGCAACTGTGACCCACTTTTTGGAAAAACTCTCTATACGTATACACACACACACATACACACACAGTCGCCACACTCACATACAACTCGTAAAATATTTTGCTGGCATTTATCATACGCCCCGTAGACCGCTGTCAGTGACGGTGGAACAAGGAGCCACAAGCGTAGTCACAAATTATGCCACAAGAGTTTCACTTTCTCACTTGGCCACGTTTAGAGGCCAAAAAGAGATCTTTGTCGGTATGGTGGACACTGCTTGTCAGTCATTCACTCACTCACTCACTTACTAACTCACCCATGCGGCCAGTCAGTCAACGGCTCTCAAAGACAAACTTTTTGATTTGGGAGGCTGTCAGCTCATTGTTTGTGTTACCTGTTTAAAAACGGTCAACAAGTTTTGAAGTCTAGAGAAATGAAAACTAAGCTGTTTGTTGTTGGCTTGCGGCAAGCCCCCTAGAAAAAGTACATTTGTTACAAGCTAGGTTACTCCAATTTAATTGGCTTTTTGCGTGGGAATGTTTGGCTATCTCAGACCGCAGGTCAAGATACCAAAATCAAAAGACTTGTTTGTAATCCAATCAACCAAGCAAATACACACATTTGAATGGCTTAAACACAACTTGTGTCCGCTTAAGTGCCAACCTACAACAGGGAGCACAAAGAGAGAGATGGAGAGAAAGATGAAGAGAGATAGATAGAGAAATCTACAAATGGTTATGACCGGGACCACTTGAAGCCACTTGGGCGCGCTCCATTAAATCACAAAATGTGCGCACATGCCGGCAATCAGTGACCGAAAAAACATGTCGACGGAGATGTCCCCTCTCCCTCTCCATCCTCCTTGTCATTGCTCTGTCTCTCTCTCTGTCTCTCTGGCCATCAAAGCTCGTGTCTAACTGCAGTTTTGCATCAATGGCCATGTGGATGTGACTCTTGCTCTTGGTCTTGCCCCAGCCAGACACGCAACGGTTCTCCACTTGTCATACAGGCAACGGGAATGCAGAATGACTGCAACGGGTCTCTCAACTTGGGCGCTGCTAACTCGATGCCTATTGGCTTAATCGGTACGTTAAGCTATTGCCAATAACCGTTGGTCAATTAATTGTTACCGTGATTTATTTACACCATACTCTACTCTATACCATAACCGTTGACAAGGAAATATCCGCTGTCATCTGAAACTCAAACAAATCATGCAAAGCAGTTGAAGCTGTTTTAATAGTTATTGATCAATTTGGGGCAGTTGGCCAAATTGCCATATTGTTGATGGCGAGCCACCTAATCACCTCTATGATATAATTCTGGCCAAGCTGTAACTGTTAGTGAATCTGGTTTCCTCAATTTGCAGCGGATTTCGGATTTTGCAGCTGTGCAAATCGGTTTTTTCTTACTGTTTTTTTTTTTGTTTTTGATGGCTACAAACATGCAGCTGAGGCAACTTTTTGGGTGGCATGTCTAGCGTTACTTTAAGCCATCAGATAAATATAGTCGAAAGGTCATTTAATGGCTAAATAAAGTTAAGTATTTACTACTGTATTGTAAAATAAATTGAACTGCATAAAACATTATGTTGCTTTTTGTGTGATATGTTTTAAACAAAAGAAATTGATGACTAAAATTTAAATGTGAAACACAAATAAACTATGTAAAATTGTATTTTTATTTTGAATTTCAGAAATTTCTTTTTAATCTTTAATAGATTAACAGGCTATCTGGTCAGAGTAGAATATAGTTATCACACTTAAATTTGCTATTTGTCACATAAATTTAAACTGGTTTTGTACGTGACCAGTTAGCAAAAGTTGCATCTTTAAATTGGTAGAAAACTCAAAAACAGTTATCGTCAGAATGTTGTAGTTTAAATTATATATAGTATGTGTCTATAAGTAGTGCACTTTCATTTTAGTTTTCAGATACTTGGAGCACTCCTCTTACAGTTGTTTTTTGTACTAAACATATTTTTATGCCACGCACTAGTGCAAGACAATAGATACAGATACATGCCCGTAGATATCATCTTTGGCGTTCACAATGCATCGTGATCACATAAATCAATGCCGTAGCCGTATCATTGCCCTCGATACCATTCATTCATTCGTTCATTCATTCATTACATGCATTACAACAAAACGGCTTTTTAAATGCCTTTGACTGTTTTTTTTTCCTCCTTTCTTTATGCCCTCTTATTATTTGTACATAGATACTATATAATGTAGGTATGTATAGATATACTTAGTCGAGGTAGTTGAAAACTGTAGCTACCTCTCCAACTAGTATTTACATTGACTGCGGGTACTAAAAACCCTTTTGCTTGCCACAAAACTTCCACTTTCACTCCGTTGGCTGCAAAATAAACAAAAAGCCCAAAAAAAAAAAAACCAAGTGCGGAAAAAACAACAGCAACAAGAAAACAATAATAATAAAAACGAAAAAAAAAAAAATCAGCTAAACTGCGATGAAATAGAAACAGCAAAATCCAAAGAGGTGGCTATATGATTATAACACAAACGATTTTAATTAAAACGTATTTAACACGCAATTAAGAGTGTTAATAACAGACTAAGTCTAGTCCAAGTCTAACTGCAAAATGTTTAATAAGTAATCTAGTTAACTTATAACTGAAGAAAAAGTATTCAAAATATGCTGTAATCAAAAACTCTTGATGGAATTTTGCTTTGGGGGAGTCTCTATCTCTCTCTTTCTCGACATGAGTGCAGCTTCACTTTCAGTTAAGCGAATGCCTTGTATCTTGTAATTACAGGGGAAAAAAAAAATAAACAGCAACAACAACAAAATGAACATTAAATAAAGTATCTTAAAAGTTGCAAGTTGCTTTACTGTGGGCTCCACTCACTTTCGCCCGGCTCCATTAAAAAAAAAAAGAGAGCTGAGCACACCCGTAGAACACTTGACTACGTAATCTTGTTTCCACTTCCAAAACGGAAATCCATACGCCTCGCTGCACTGTATCAGACAAATGTACGTACTACTGAGACAGACAGTTGCACTTGCAATGCATTAGTTAAATTTGTTTTCTTTTTTTCTTTGGTTTATAGCTATTTTGTTTGCAGTTCCAAATTGCATAATGGCACAGCCACAGAAACTGTTTTGGGCACCTTTGCGGCTCATTTGCATGGTGTTTTTTCTTTCTTTTCTTCATTTTCGCATTGGCAATTAAAAATGCAACGATCGTGTTGCAATCAGTTTTAGCCGGCTTTGTTCTCTCTAGACCAACAATTTCAAATTGTTGAAGTCAAAAGAAATAAGCTGTATGAAAAACTTGATTAGGTTTCATTGTTTTATAGAGTTTCTTTGTAACGTTAAGATTAAATTAACACAATTTTACGAAAATTGTCATGTAATTATTTAGTTGTAAAAATATATTTAAAGATGATTTTATCAGTTATTATATTAATTATAGGTTTTTACTCAAGTATAAATCAGAAAATAGATGAGTAAATCAATACAAATAACGCATTTAGATTTAAAAATTTTATATATTTTAAAATTCGAGATTACAGATTGAAGAATTTAAATTGTTTAGTTTAATGAAATGAATAGATTGGATAATAATAGTTAAGTATTTGCATCTATAACAGTTTCGTATGAAGTCTCCCATCAAAAGTAACTACATTCATAAAAATATATAAATAATAATAAAAAAATAAATAAAAAATTGACTGGACAATATGTCCGGACTGTCAATCTGTTCGTTCTATTGGTGGATTAATTCTAAATGTGACAATAAATAAATTTTTAGATATGGCAACAAATAAAATAAAAACCTTGTGTAGACCTTTGTTAAAAACAATTGAATGATTCGTTTTTAACTCACAATGGCTGAGATTTCCTCTGTGTCATGTGTGTGAGGCGTTCATTAGGCTAATTCCCGCAAATTATGACTAATAATAGCTATGCTAGCTAGCATTCTTGACCCAGTTTAACTTGGAATTAGCTTTAGTTTTTGGCTCTAACCAGTTGTGTCTACCTCTCTTACTCACTACATCACTCTCGCGGTTTTTTTCTTTTACAGATCATGGAACTGAGCAACTTTTCTAACCACAAAAAAATGTCACGCGAGGAACGACGCTACTCCGTGCCACATGGTCCAAACACACCGCTGCCACCAGCAGCATCTGAAGATTTACATGCCTGGTCTATTTATAGGTGAGATTTTCGGGTATCCAAGATCAACTTCTGGGCGTGGCTAAATTTAGGACGGCTGACTGTAGGTTTAATGATGCGTTGATTGCTGCTGCACCTGTTGAACAGTTTTTAATTTTGACGGTTGATTAAACCGCACTAGACGGAATGCCATATAGAGAGCTAATTAAACACAAGCCACATAAATGACCAAGCTCCACGCCCAGTTGTATCCCAATCATGACTAGCTGACCGCAACCCAAAACAACAACTTTATTTACATAAATTTCCCTCTCATCCCAACAGGCAAAATCTCAACTCTGACTTCACCGATTCGGCGCTTGGCTCGTCCGACAAATCACCGCTGCCATATGGAAATTTCCAGCTACGCGATACCACAGTGCAATCCATCCTAAATCATCCACGCTATGGTCCCAAGTGAGTTGAGATATTAATTAACAAAACAGGGAAATAAAAAGACTTGTAAATAATCAAATGATTTCAACTTTCCCCATCCATCTCTTTAAGATCACCATTGGGATCCAATATGTATACATATTTAAAGTTTGGATTGCCTCGAGTTTTTCCACCCAATGCTGGCTCACAGCGTTCACATCGTCCCGGTCCAGGCCCGGGCCCAGTTCCGGGTTCCAGTGCCCTTGGAGGAGGAGTACGTGGTCGAGTTAACCGTGGTTTCCGCGACAGTTCGGGTGTTGCTCCGGCTGGTGCCGGCTCCAGTGGCTATGACAGCAGTGATAATGAGACCACACGCAGTCGTGTTCCTTCAAATCTCCGTAAATATCGCAGCGAGTCTGATTTTCGTGCCATTGGGGGCATGCCGCATTCGCGGCCAGAATCCCGAATTCAAGGCGGAGGCGGAGGAGGAGCCGTTCCAGCGGCGGCTTTACGTCAGGCAAATAGCAGAGCAAGCATAGCCGTCCAATATATGACCAATAGCAATGGCACAGGCAAACACTATGGACATCGGTCACATAGTGAGGCAGATCTTTTGGGTGCCGGCCTGGGTGGGGATGGAGGAATGGGTGCTGGCTTGGGCTATGGCGACTATGGTGAGTCGCGAATCTACGGAAGCACACGACATGCCCAATCTTATGGACAACACGGACGGAAGCAATCCAACATGGGTCTAATCTATCCGAATATACAAGTGCATTGTCTGGATGTTAATCCTTGTCTCCGGGGAGTTTCAATGCAAGCCAAGGCTGGAGATCTATTTGCAATAATGGCAACATCTCAACGAGAAGGCAGCGCACTCGCTGAATGCCTAGCCGGACTTAGCGAACGCCTTGGAGGAGAGATTTTAATTAATGGCCAACAGGTTAATCGTTATGGTCTACGAGAGTTGTGCAGTTATGTCCCAGCATTGGAAGTATCATCACTGGATCCACGCATGAGTGTCCAGTGTACCTTGAATTTTCATGCAGCTCTGCGCGGACCACTCGATCGTAGCGATCTAAAGGATCGCATGGATGTGCTAATTGAGGATTTGGGTTTAAATACGGTGCGTGCTTCGAATGTGTCAACTCTGACGCAATCGGAGAAGCAACGACTAAGTGTGGCCTGTCAACTCCTGGCCCAGTCATCGTTGTTGATTCTCGATCAGGTCACTAGCAATATGGATATATTTGACACCTTCTTTCTGGTGGAGTATCTGCGTCAGTGGTGCAGCGGCGGACGCATTGTGATTATGACACTGCAACCGCCAACTTTTGAGATTCTATCCATGTGCTCCGGCGTCCTGTTACTCTCTGGCGGACGCACTGTTTTCTCCGGCAGTCGGGCAGATCTGCCACGTCATATGGGTGAACTGGGTTATCCCTGTCCGCCATTCAAGAACCCAGCCGATTACTATCGTAAGTAGAGACAATCCCTCCAAGTCCACTATATTTTATCTATTAATATCTAATCTTAAAGTCGATCTGGTTACTTTGGATGATTTGTCTGCGGCCGCCATGCTTGAGTCGTCGGCTCGCATTGAATCGCTGGCCAATGCTTGGGATCAGATTAATTCCGAACCACCGCTAGCAGCTCCACCCGCCTCCCTGCCTAATTTTACCCTAAAGGCAGGATTTTTTGGACAAACAAAGGCGTTGATTAAACGATTTGCTGGCTACAAACAGCCAGGATCGCTGCTCACTTGGATCAGCAAATTAATTGTCGCTGCTGTGCTATCGCTCTGCATTGGTTGCATTTTCTGGGATGTTCCAGCATCAGATCCCCAATTAGCGTACAATGATCGTTTGGGCTACCATCACACAGTTATGGTGCTGGCCTATTGGCCACTTATAATGCTTACCATACGCGATACTCAAGAGGATCGGAGACATGCGGAACGGGACATACGATTGGGCCTCTATTCGCGAAGTCTCTACATTATTATACAGGTTAACAATGGAAATAGATTACAAAATAAACTAAAAATAATAATCTCATCTAATCTTTCAACAGAGTCTATTGGGTCTCTTTCCTAGCCTGTGCATTTGGCTGGCCTATTTGTTGCCGGCTCATAGTATGGCCGGCTTGTATACCTATTCCAATAGCAGCGATACGGGCATCTATCTATATATGGGTAAGTAGTAAATATTTCGGTAATGGAGAGCATTGCTAAGGATTGTGATATTAATTTAATAGGTTATATGCTGCTATATCTGACACTTGTCCAAACTCTGGCCTTGTTCTGTGCCCATCTGTTGCCGTGCAAGATTTCGGCCAGCATTATTAATGGTTTGATTAGTTTGGCATTAGCCTCGGTGGGCGGTTATTTGGTGCATCCATATAATTTGGCCAAATTCTGGTCATGGCTTCAGTTAGTATCGCCACAGCGATGGCTTTTGCCAGTCCTAGTGCAGGATGAGTACAGCGCCGAAACATTGGCCAATTCAGCGGGTCTGCAACTGTGCCGCAATAAACAAGTGAGTCTCGTAAATTCTAAATTTAAATATCCTTGAATATAATCAATTTAAATCTCATTTAAAGGTTCAGCACCAAGAGATAATTGTACAGCAGCCCTGCCCGCCGCCCAACGGCACCCAAGTGCTAGTCGACTTTCAATTGTTGCCGCAGCAGCATGTGCTCGATCCCACATACAACTATGATCAAACCACTTCAATGGCATTGGTGTTGGCCTCTGTGGTGGTCTTTTTCCTGACCTTTATTGCCTTTGTGTGCAATTGTCAACGCGCCTGTCGCAAACGACATAGACGATAGAGTCAATTTGGATTCGAACATTGAAGCTGGACAGGTGACACAGCACTTCGAATTGTACATTAAATAGTAACTAAATTTTTTTAAAATATAAATAGAGTTTAGTCAAGGCAGAGATTGTTTAACTAGCTAAAAGAAAATTGTCTTTTTAATGTGTGGAATATAAAAGGGCAGTTCGATAAGTTAAGCTAAGTTAAAAAGTTCTTAAACGTTATTAATAATGTAATATCTCTGGATATGTGTAAATTCATATAAAGAGGTTACTTTTCATCAATTAGAATCGACATATTTAACTCAACTTGGTTATACTTGGATTGTTTAAAGTTTCACTGGATTTGACAATTAAACTCTTTTAATGATGGAACAAACGAAGATTGGTATGAGCAATTATAATGCCATGCTCATCACAAGCAGCAATGACGCCTGCATCATTTGTAGATCCCGCTGGACTGGCTATATAGGAGACACCGCTCTAAAAATATTCATAAATATTAATTACATGAGTCACTAAACTAAAGCTCTCCATAGTTTAACTTACTAAATGGGCGCGATCAATGTTGTCACGGAAAGGGAAGAATGCGTCTGAGCCAAGGGCAACACCAGTAAGCTTCTTTAGCCATTCAACTTTCTGCTCAGGCTTCAATTGCGCTGGCGCCTTATCAAACCTGAAATTTTAATTATATTAAACCAATATTGGAGAAAATAAGTCTCTATTTCTACTTACATGCTCTCAAATTGGGTCAAGGGCATATCCTTACCCACTGTTCCATTCACATAGTTGTCAATGGCATTGGAAATCTCGGCACGTTTAACACCAGCCTTGAATTTCATGCCAGCTACATTGGGATGCTGGCGAAGCCACCAGTTATCAGCCTTTTCACCAGCCAAACGTGTACAATGAATTCTCGACTGTTGCCCAGCGCCAATTCCAATGATTTGACCATCTCGAGCATAGGCAACAGAATTGCTCTGCGTATACTTGAGGGCAATAGTTGCCACAATCAAATCACGTACAGCTGCCTCTGGTAAAGGACTGCGCTTACTGACCACGTTAGAGAATAGTGAAGCATCGATAGCAGCATCGTTGCGCTTTTGTTCCAGAGTAAGACCAAAGATGGTTTTGCGTTCAACGGCACTGGGCTCATAAGTGGGATCCATCTAAAAAAAAAAAAAAACATTCAAATGTTTAAAACAAATTTAAATATTGGAATCATTCACCTTTTACTGACCTGCAGAATGCAATAGCTTCCATTTTTCTTTTTCTTAAGAATCTCTAAGGCCGCTGGCTCATAACCAGGTGCAATTATTCCATCGGAGACCTCGCGAGAAATAATCTTGGCTGTAACAACATCACAGACATCAGATAAGGCAACAAAATCACCAAACGAGCTCATGCGATCGGCTCCTCGTGCTCTGGCATAGGCGGTAGACAATGGAGTAAGCTGCTCGTATAAATCATCAACCATGCAGAGTTTGGCTTGCTCTGGACTGAGTGGTACGCCCACAGCGGCACCAGCTGGTGAAACATGTTTAAAACTAGTAGCCGCGGGCAATTTTAGTGCCTGTTTCAGTTCCTTGACCAATTGCCAGCCATTAAGGGCATCGCAGAGATTAATAAAACCGGGCGAAGCATTCAACACACTCAATGGCAATTTAGCTAATTGAGTGTACAACTGAGCTGGCTTCTGATGGGGATTCATGCCATATCGTAATTGCAACTGCGATACTCCCGATCCGTACTGTTTCCTAAAATAGTCCGAGATGGCTTCATCATAGGTGGCCGTGTGCGTGAAAGCTTTCAAGGCCAGCGATTGGCGAGTCTCCAATTTGGTGTCACCATTCGCACTAATCTCGGCCAGCACACGGGCATAGTCAACTGCTTCGCAAACAACAGTAACTCGCTGATGATTCTTGGCTGCAGCACGTAACAGGGTAACGCCACCAATATCAATATTCTCCACAGCATCGGCTATGGTAACATTTGGTTTCGCTATGGTACTAGCAAAGGGATAAAGATTACACACAACCAACTGAATAAGATCAAAGTTTTGTTTTTTCATATCTGCCAGATCGCTATCACTAGTGCGGGACAAAATGCCGCCATGAACAGCGGGATGCAATGTCTTTACACGACCGCCAAGCATCTCTGGTGCCCCTGTAATGTCCGAAACATCTTTCACTGAAAGGCCAGCGGCACGAAGAGCTGTGGCTGTGCCACCACTTGCCACCAACTTAAACTTAAGAGAAGCCAGTTGCTTGCCCAGATCAATTAGACCTGTCTTATCCGAAACACTTAGAAGAGCTGCAGCAAACAAGTATAGATAGATGTTAATTTTGTAAGATTTCTTCATATTTCCTTTCTTTGCGGTTACTTACCAATTTTCTCGGATGCCATTGTTGCTATGTAATTCACCGCTTATGTGTCCGCTTCACTCGACAACTGAAATGTAAATGAAAGACGAAACAAGATCAGTCAGTTGGAGACGTGGGTCTGAGCCTGGGACAGCTTTATTCCAATTGCACAAACATGTTTTCGCTTTTTTTTCCTTCTGAGCTAGACAACAACCTCTGTGGGCTGCGGTTTGGAGCTGATAACGTGCAATAATTGGAGGTCCCCCCAAGTTGGGGGGTTATCGACTTGTGAACCGATTCGCTTGCATCAGCGAAACGGCTTAACAAAAACAAGTTGATCAAATTTACGTAGATGCATTTTATTTATTGCTATGCTATATCTCCGATTACTATTAATAAACAGTAGACTAATTTAACTTGGCTGGGACTCTGGATTTTCTTTCAATTTCTCTTTTTTCTTCTTGGATTCCCTACGACGCTTGTGTTTGTTGGACTTCAAATGTAGATTCCATTGGTATTCGCCAATAAAGTGGCGCTGGCATATTGAGCAAAAGTTACTTGTCTCCTCATTGAGATCGGCACCAGGATGCTCACGCTTGGCCATTGGTTCAACTTCACAAATTTGGTTATTGATATAACTATTAATAATGGATTCGGCACGGTTATATACCAAATCTGACCATGCGCTAACATTACTGGTGTCCAGTTGATAAAGATCCGGCACCTGGCGATCTTTGCTAGCCAGAAAACGATTGTTAATCCATTTAATTTGTTTCTTGGAGTATCGACGGGTGACCAACTTTAACTCGTCACAACATTTACGAAGCAGATCCAGTTCCTCCATTTCCTTGAACTCCTCCTCCTTGCATGGCAATTTGTAATCATGAGCCTTCAAATACTCTTCCACTTTTTCATCTTGATCCGTTTTATATTTCATGAGATAGGGAACAAATTCCTTGTAGCCAATTGTCTGCAGAACACCCTTCGTATAAGCCTGGACAGTCATTCCTTCATAGGTATTATGAAAACGTCGCAGTTCCTTAAGAAGTCCTTGCTTGAGCATTCCATCAACACGTTTGTCAAGTCGTTCATTTAACACATCCTGCTGACAGCGTAACCACAGGAGAATAGTATGTGGATACCGGAGGGGACCACCAAGACGATTGCCTCCTGGTTGTTGTCGTTGTTCCACTAGTTTGGATGTGAGCGTCTGACCAGTCTCTTGATAAACTTCAATGGCACGTAGAATTTTCCGGCGATTATTGGGATGGATGCGATTGGCGCTGTCAGCATCAATACCACCTAAATAGTGATGCAACTCCGCTGTGCTCATTGTTGCCATAACGTCATCTGACAATTGTTTATCTGGTTGATCCATTTCCTCCACATTTGTGTTCACCAACATGTCCCATAGCAGCGATTCAATATAGTAATTTGTGCCACCTACAATAATCGGCGGTTTTGACTTGGCCAGCAACTGCTCAATGATGGGCAAAGCCGCATTACGGAAATGTGTAACTGTAAAAGGCTCGGCTGGGGTTGCTACATCGAGTAAATGATGCCGGGCCTGCGCTTGCTCCTCTTTGGTTGCCTTGGCAGTGACAATGTCCAGATTTGTGTAAACTTGCATAGAATCGGCGCTGATTATTTCACCGCCAAAGCGTTCCGCTAATTCCAGCGAAAGCTTTGTCTTGCCGGTGCCAGTGGATCCAAGTATGACAATAAGTGGCACTTTTCGCAGCATTTTTGCATCTCAATTTGTAAGTTAATTAATTTTAATACAAAAAATGATTTGTGTTTTGCTTAAATGAATTCTATGCTCGCTACAAGTGTGTGTGAAAGAGATTTAAATATTGAGAGAGAGAGAGAGAAAGAGAGAAAGAAAGCACGTGTAACAACCTGTTGATTAATATTATTTAAAAAACACAGTTTAACGTTTATTTTATACGCCCGAATTTTCAAATCAATTGATTTTTATTTATCACAAATATGTTACCTTGAAATATGTCTTACAATTATTTAAATTTACAAAGCTTTAATTAAATGCGCCGAAACGATGAAGAGAGAGAGAGCGTCGTCAATCGATATCGATACACGTGAATCAATTATAAATTGCTACTGTACAACACTTTCAAAGTAACACAACAAAGTACATTAGTGCATTTTGAGTTATGAAAACATTTCATTTATGTTTAATTTTGTTGAATGTTATCTTGCAACAAACGAAAACCAGAAGGGGTTTCTCACTTTTTTATTTTTAGAAATTTGTCACGATAGTTATAGTATGAAAATACGCTTTCACAAAACGTGAATTAAGATGTAAATGGTCTTAAAAAAATTTCGATAAATTAATAGTGTTGTCGGTAGTTTACCAGCTCTAATTCATTTCAGAAATTCAGAAATTTGCGAGAGGGGCGATATGTGGTGATAACGAACTTAATTTTATGTGCTAGAGGGCAAAATGTGCAATTAAGAAAATTGAATGTGGAGCGTAAAATGTTGATGGGGCCAGCGTCAAGTGTGATACAACGCAAGTTTTTCCCAACTCCAGTTTCTGGCCCTATCCCAATTCCGTACCTAGTACAGGTTCAGAACTTACCACAACAAACACAAAGCAATTAAAAAATCAATCAAAATTCTAATTGAAAGCTGTGACATGTCACCGCCGAAAAACTGCGCGGTCTGCGGGGATAAGGCATTGGGATATAATTTCAACGCTGTCACCTGTGAGAGCTGCAAAGCCTTCTTTCGGCGGAATGCCCTGGCAAAGAAGACATTCAATTGTCCTTTTAACCAAAACTGTGAGATCACTGTGGTGACTCGTCGCTTCTGTCAGAAATGCCGTCTCAAAAAGTGCCTGGACATCGGCATGAAGAGCGAAAATATTATGTCCGAGGAGGACAAGCTCATAAAGAGGCGAAAGATTGAGACAAATCGCGCCAAACGTCGATTGATGGAGCATGGGGTAGGTTTAGATGGCGATGGCGATGGCGACGGTGATAACGATGAACATAAGGTTTCGGCAGATAGCAGTAGCAGCAATTTGGATATGTATGCTGGCTCGCAGGATTCCCAAAGTTGCGGATCGGCTGACAGTGGGCCTCACGGAACTATAACGCCAGCTGGACGAAGCCGAGCAGCAAGTGAGATGAATCCCCTGCTAATGACAGCCGATAAAATTGTTGACGAGATAGTATCAGATCCAGATCGGGCTTCGCAGGCCATTAACCGACTGATGCGCACCCAGAAAGAGGCTATTTCGGTGATGGAAAAGGTCATCAGTTCACAAAAAGATGCCTTAAAACTAGTGTCACATTTAATCGACTATCCGGGTAAGTAGTTTAACATATAAAATGGATTATGACCTTGCCATCGTTATCGCCAAGCTCTCGTTTCTCTTCCTCGTCGTTTAGGTGATGCCCTCAAGATCATCAGCAAGTTTATGAACTCCCCTTTTAACGCTCTCACAGTATTCACAAAATTTATGAGCTCGCCAACGGACGGGCTGGAAATTATTTCAAAAATTGTTGATTCACCGGCAGATGTGGTGGAATTCATGCAGAATCTAATGCATTCACCGGAAGATGCCATCGACATAATGAACAAATTCATGAACACTCCCGCCGAGGCTCTCAAAATGCTAAATCGTATTCTTAGTGGTCCAAATACAGCCACCACAGAACGGAAACCATTGCCAGAGAAGACAAGTAGAGTAGGATCTGGCTTTGATACGGTTCTACAAACCATGCTGGGCAGTAATGAAAGTACCTCCATTGCATCCGGCTCTCCCTTGAGCAATAGCGGAGATCTTGACTTAAACTATCAATCGCCCAGTCAAACAAGCAATCACCATTCACTGGTATCCGATGAACAACCCAGTACATCAGGAAACCATGCCTTGGCATATATAGCTAATTCACCGGACTTTGACCTTAAAACCTTTATGCAGACCAATTACAACGATGAGCCCAGTTTGGATGGCGACTTAAGCATCAATTCGATTGAATCAGTTCTATCGGAGGTCATAAGAATTGAGTATCAGGCATCGAGTTTACAAGCCGCCTCCCGCATCAAAGAGGAGATGTCCTATTTAGGTGGACAACAATCATCTGGTTATACTGGTTGTAATCCAGCCAATCTACAGAATCTGCAGCAACAACAACAGCAGCAGCAACCTACTTGTGCCCCCTCCAGTCTGATAATGGAACGTGATCTCAACGAAGCAGAACAAATGAAACTACGTGAATTGCGTTTAGCCAGTGAGGCGCTATATGATCCTGTTGACGAGGACCTAAGCGCCCTGATGATGGGTGATGATCGCATAAAGGTACGAATCCCATAGCCACAGTTTTCCAGTCATTTACAATCATGGTTCATTCTTTGACGTTCAGTTAACGTCTCGGCAAAACTCCGCTTATCTAATCGTTCACTTTCCCGTATATATATGTATATATATGCTAGAGAGGTGATATATACACTCAACACCTGGCCTGACATGTTCTGAGTCACTTCAATAGCTGTGAGATTTTATGTGTGCCCAGCAAAATGCTTCTCCTAAATGTAAACACAATGTTAGTATACAGAATTGGGGGAAAGTGTATCTATATATATTAATTTTCCTAGAAATTTAAATTCTCTGACTATAGATAGTGGTATATACATAATATTTTAACTATTTGCCTGATTTATTGAAAACTTTATTTTAGGCTATATCAGGCCACTAGACATTTTCGTGGAATCAATTCAGTTCAAAATGGATTCACTAATTCTATGGCATTAATTAGTAACTAGGTAAACAAACTGTAGAGTCTGGAAACTTTAGTGCTGCCAAAGTGTGGAACGCCTCGAATATAATATGAACACCTGCCAATTGATCCGCGGTAGACATAGGTTGCCTTATCAGCCATTGATTTTCGTCGTCACTATCAACAATTATCACCAACGACATTAGGCGCACATAAACAGGTGGAGCTTGCGATTGCTTCATTGATTTCGACTGTTTACCGTTTTATTGGAGGTTTGGTAGTGAGTTGTGAGTTAGTTCTTCCATCATCCTATTGCAATTAGCACATTTTGTCGTTGTTAATTAGGAAAACCGATACATATGAAAATATGTAGAGCACACAGGTGTGCGAAGCTTTGATAAGGTAGCATTGGGTGGCCCCCAAATAACAACATTGAGTCATGCCATACCCTTAGACAAACATAAAAAAAATATAAACCGATAATATTAATAATATTTGGACACCTGCTCTCTATTGCAGCCCGATGATACACGTCACAATCCTAAACTTCTACAACTTATCAACCTTACGGCGGTGGCCATTAAGCGACTTATCAAAATGGCCAAAAAGATAAGTGCATTCCGTGACATGTGTCAAGAGGATCAGGTGGCCCTACTCAAAGGCGGCTGTACTGAAATGATGATAATGCGCTCAGCTATGATCTATGATGATGATCGTGGCGCTTGGAAGGTTAGATCCTGGAAACAATTTTCTGATAAATATTTGTATATGTATATTGTTTCTAATCCTAATAGGTGCCTCATACCAAAGAAAATATGGGTAACATACGTACGGAACTGTTAAAGTTTGCCGAAGGCAATATATATGAAGAGCATCTAAAGTTTATAACTACATTTGATGAAAAGTGGCGCATGGATGAGAATATTATTCTGATAATGTGTGCTATTGTCCTCTTCACTCCGGCCAGGTCGCGCGTAATACACAAGGATGTTATAAGATTAGAACAGGTGAGTCTACAATGTCTTTCTTTAATAATCTCTTATTTAATTGTATTTTTTTATGTTTTATAGAATTCCTATTATTATCTTCTGCGAAGATATTTGGAGAGCGTTTACTCTGGTTGCGAGGCAAAAAACGCTTTTATTAAGCTAATCCAAAAGATTTCAGATGTGGAGCGTCTGAATAAATTCATTATTAATGTGTATCTGAATGTAAATCCATCCCAGGTGGAGCCTTTACTCCGTGAAATATTTGATTTGAAAAATCACTAAAAAATAATGTTTATGCACCGTGCATCAAATGCCGCTGGTGAATTGACGAGCTCTTGTTGTTGTTTTTTATAGTCTATCTAACGATAATGGAAGGAAGGATATATGTACATACAGGTATATATCGGCTGATGTGTGTTTTTAATGTTATTTGTTCGCTTCTAATTTTAGATATAAATGTGATTGTTAGATTTGCGTACACACAACACTATACATATAGATATATATATATATATAGATTTTATAAATTTCAGAGAGCATATTTAGGATACAAAGTGCAAAGCAACACAATCTAATTTACATAAATGTACACCATTTAGTTTTCAAATAAACTAAAATCAAGCAACGAATAACTTGACATTATAATTTAGGTAAAGCCGGCTAAAGATAAGCAAGAAATTTTAATTTAATCTGGATTATGCATTGGGCTGTTTTTTAAGCCAACGATTTACAAGAAGGAAGATACAAACATTTAGAATTACAGACCGAAATTACGGGAGTAGCATCTACTTACATTTTGCAACTTCGTTTAACTTGAAATATAAGTAAATTGCTTTAGCTTCACGGATTAAAATTGAATTTCTGTTTTCGGTAAGGATTTATTATAAAATTAGTTTTTATCTTGATGGATTTAGCAATTGATTTATATTAGTTATCTTAGCACATCTACTTAATTACAATTGTTAATCAGTTTCAACATTGGATTCTCTATTGGGCGAAAGTTGCTGCCTATGCGAACCTCTGTGTCACTTTGGTCCATTCATGATTGGCGGACGCACACCTGGAATGGTACCGAGGGGCGGTGGAGGTCCCATCATTGCCATGGGATTCATAATAGGCGGTGGACGCATGCCGGTCATCATTGGATTCATCATAGGAGGCATGTACGGCATATTTGGCATTCCCGGGCGTGGTGGTGCCCCCATGTTGGGAGGAGGTATTGAAACTCCTGTTGGCTTTGGTGGTGGCGCCGCTGGTCCACTGGCAAACGGATTGTTTGTAATCTTTCCAGCCTTAAACGCCGCTGTGGTGGCGTCAATCAAATGCTGCGCCTGCTCTTCCATCCACTTCTGGTAGTAAAATTTAACATTGTCGCGATGCTTGCGCCCAGTGCAATGTGTCTTGCGAACGGAGGGCGAATCGTGCGTTAAGTACGTGTCACAATAATCGCAGTAGTACTTTGGCATTTCATATAAACTTTTCAATATAAAGTTATTGAAATTTTCGTAGCTAAAAAACAAACGCGTGACGGTGAATGACAAGAAAATGATAGTGTGGCCGTTTTATAGCGTAAAATCGATTGGTATTTATATGTACGGCAACTCTATTCCGGTTTGTATCTCCGCTACTCATTGTAAATATTGGTTGCGGAATAGGGAAAATAAATAAAATAGTGCTAGTGTGTAATTTTAAATTTCGCCTTTCAAAAATATTTTCGTAGTACTTTAAAGTAAGATCGAAATTGAGAAATTAAACCATTATTTTGTCGTGCTGCAATAGTTTTTTCTAACCGCTCTTTTTGAACTGCTTGCCGATTTCGTTGTGCACAAAATATGCTTGCTGGGTTATGCATCGAGAAGTGGGTAAAAAATGTTTGGTGGGTTATGGTTTCAGTTTTCTCAGTGTTGTTTTTGTTTTAGTAGTGAGCGGGTGTATTTTTGGCGGTTCGCGGACGATTTGCCGGCCAAGTTGCGTAGTTTCTGTTACCTGGGCTCACCTTTTGAATGAAAGGCTAACACGCGTAACGGCAATAAAAAAAAAAAGAAAGAAAGCAATAAAAGCATAATTATTACGAAAATCGTGTTCGGAGTGTAGATGAATTTGGCTAGGGTCGGCAGATCGGTACATTGTGTGAAGTGCACTAAATCGCATCAATACTATACTCGCATGTATAAACCAGTTCCATTTTCAATTTCAACGCCGGTCTCCGCTAACGCATTCAATTAAAAGCAGTGCCAACGGCCAACTAGTTTTCTGTGTGCGTCGGTTAAAAAAAAAAGAAAAAGAAAAAAAAGAAAAAATATAAACGGCCAAGAGCATAGGAATTTATGTTGCCAAGAGGCAAGAGCCAAAAACAGACAACAATAGGAGGAGAACGAGACTAAAAGGAATCTGCGATCTGTGGTGCCGAGGATTCAAGTCCAGAAGTTGTTTGACCACTTTTTTGAGTCTGTATTGTGTCTGTGTGTGAGTGTGCGTGTATTTGTGTCTTGTTTTTTTTTTCTTTCCGTCTGAGTGGAATGATTGGTAGTAGTACCCAATAATCTGATCCGACACTAAAGTCAATGAGGAGCAGGGCAGCACTAGCACCAGCATCGACATGCCGTTTGTCCAGCGGATTGTCCAGCCCGTGAATGTGGCTCAGGCGACAGCGGCCAGCATTGGTCATGCCTCCAATCGCTTCCATTGCGTGCCGGGCAAATGCAAGAACAACAATTGCATCAACAAACAGCAAATGCCGGAAGAGAATGGTGATGCTGCACCCATCTCACCCAGTCATATGACCCGGGCCCTTGTGCATGGCGAGAGTGATGATGAGCCTCGTCCACCGGCTGCATTACCCATGAAGAAGCTGAAACAACATGTGGAATTCCTATCAACATCACCTACCCACGGCACTAGTCGTACTATTTCCCAATCTCTGCCAAATTCACGACAGCCCAGCCAACAGCGTACACAATTTGGTCGAAATGCGAGTATCAGTGCCCCCCAATCACCCACCGCTGGCGGACATGGCAACAATAGTATTTCCAAGGTCATATCTGGCCATGAATTCGATTCCATCAGTAACATAACCCTCAGCAATGCCTTACGTCAATTGGCCAGCCTGGTGCTCATTGCCAGTGACATTTTTGATGAACTGCAGCGGGATTTGCAGTCAGTGGGTGAACGAGCCGGCCGGGTACAACGTAAAATAGCGGCTGTGGAGAAGCGTGTGTGTGCCTATGATCCGAAAACGGTCACAGTTCGTAAGTACCCAAAAATACATAGATACATACATTAAATATCTGATTTATGTCTTTGATTAATTGAATTAAATTAAGATTCTGCCGCATATTATAGTGAAATCGTAAAAGCTATAAATGTTGATAGTATAATGATTCGGTTTTAAGAAGAACTTCCATGAATGATACTTTAGTTTGTCATTCATAACTCCGGCTTGAATGCGGAAAGTCAAGTGCATTATCAAAGTCGGTGGAATTCTTCATTTGTCATCATCGCTGAATTGCCTCTGTATGCGTATCGTGTCCATGCTTCTGTGCGGCGTTTCTTCTGTAGTTGTGTGCGTGTGTGAGTGTGTTTGCTTGTGTGGGTGGAAGCGAACGTGCTGAAATCTTATCTTTGAAGTGGGAGGAGATAGGAGGGAAAGAACAGACAACGGGGCGTTGAATTTAATTTGCCTGAACACAAATAATGAAATGAAATACAAAAGGAAAAGGAAAAAAATAGCAAGTTAAAGCAAACTGAGCAAAATGTGGAAATTAACACGTTGTTTACTTAGTCGGCTCTCTTGCTCTATCCCCTTTTGCTTTTCTCCCGTCTCTTTTACTGTCTTTTAATGTATGCATGTAGGTGGCGGGTAGCCTACTCCTTGGTTTTACTCATACATACATACATAGGCTAAATAGATAAGTTATTGCTTTGGCTCTCATTCACGACCTTTTGTTAAGTTGTGGCAAACACGAATGGTCATTTAGCTTATAGATTAGCTGACTTACCCACACATACACAAATACACGCACACACTTCTCTAATTTAGCAGCAACAAGTTGCAGTGCCCGATAAACTGTGCATACACATTGCAAAACCTTGTTTACCTGAAAAAACAAAAAAAAAAACTAAATAAATTTTGCCTTGGCACAGCATATTCGCTTCTTTTTTTTAATATATTTTTCAGTTCTGTTTTCGCAATCAGAATTTTTTTTGTTTTTCACTTGAAAATGTTCAATAAGTTTATAAAATACTCGACGCCAGACTGGCGACGCTGACTCCAGCGTATTTGGGCAAGTTTTAGTTTCAGTTGTTGTTGTTGCTGCTGTTGTTCTCGGTCGTCAATTTGGCCGTAAATAAAATGTATTGCACTCGAAGAAAAAAATGGCTTAAAACTAAAAAATGAATATAAATAATATATGTATGTATATAAATGAATATAAATAATAACAAGAGGATATGATGTTTTGCAACGCTCAATGGCTATAATATTTTAGAAATAAAGTATTGCCTATTTTTGTTATTTCTATTTCCCATTTCTCTAATTTTTTCAAAATTTGGTTATTTCTATATAAGCGTAGGTTAAACAATGGCCAATTTGTACATTAAATTTTAATTACTACTATTAGTGTAGTGTTTATAATCATCTCCAACTAAAAATTATAATTATTAAAAATAATTTTGCTAATTTTTGAATTGGATTTTCTTTTTTCGTTCCTAAATTATATAATTTCCATTGTTAAAAAATTGTTTATTTTGCCGACTATTGAAAGAAAAAGTTTGTCATGCGTTCGATTGCATTGTCAGCTGTCATTTTGCAACATTCACTCATACACATACACATTGCTGCTCCCCGTGCTGATCGGGTCTTTAGCTCCTGGTATGTGGCTTGTCAGCTGCTTAAGAAATGGCAGCTGCTTCTGCATAAAAATACCAAAAGACTCGTATTAGTAATTGCTCAGGTATGGAAACCAAAATAAGAACAAGAGAGGTAAATAATTACACGCACACATATACATACATACATTCAGACACGAATATGTTCATTTATAGATTGTTAATTTTGCAATTGGTCCCCCATTTAAACACCCCTAGCCAGTAGTGTGTGTGTGTGTGTGTGCCTCTAATGTGAAAATGCCAGCGTCATTGCCATCGCCATCAGCAATTGCCATTTGTGGCAAATGTTAACTACCTATCCACATTTGGCATGAGCCTCGAGGGGTCTACTGATAGAGGAGGGTATGAAGTAGGAGTGTGCTCAGCGAGGCATGCATTGACAGACACAAATACATATAAAATATTGTTACCGTTGGTTGCGCATGGGCAGAAAAAAAAACTATTCCTTACTACATACATATTTCTCTTTTCCTCTGCGCCCTATCAATCAGCCATATTGCTAGTAAGGCAACATGTTGCAACGTGACTGGACTAAGCAACATTGTTGACAATCATCAACATGCGTACAAACAGCAGGCGCTTCGCTTCTGCCTACTTTAAGTACTTATTTCTTTTGCACTTTGATCAGCTCCGCCTTTACTTACGGACCAAGTTACGCACTTAGTCACTTGATCCCATGACCCGAGGACGCACAACAATTAGAAATCAAATAAAAAAAAGAAAATAGAAAAAAATCAAATAACAGAAACACATGTGCGTGGGCAACAAACACATGGCTGGACGGTCCAGAAGCTTTGTTGCCTTCATCTTTATGCCAAATGCAGGAAATTAAAAAAATACAAAAAAAATGTAGAAAAAAAACATACAAAAAGTTTTTATTTTTATACATTTTTCATTTTGTAATTACAACAGCCGCTGCTGCCGCAGACACAGTGGGGCATAAATTACGCTTGGTGAGGCTAAAGATATGGCCCGCATCTGACTAGCCCCGAAAACCTGTTCCCACCTGCAACATTTTGCTGGCTCTCTCATTCTCCTTCTCTCTCATTCTACATATATGTATGTGTGTGTGAGTGTGTGTGCCGTCGCCGCCGCCGCCACAAAACTAAACAAATAACAAGCCAAACGAAAATAAACCCGCAAGGAATACGCTAGTCGAAAAACAAAAAAGCAACGAGAAGAAGTTGAAAAGATACACAGCAAACACAGATACAGATACAAGATACAACGCCTTGTTGTTTGCAGTTGTTGCATAGCTTTTTTTTTTCCTTTTTTGTTGTTTTTTTCGTTTTGTCTTACGTACTCTTGTATCAACGCATTATTTTTCAAGTGCGCTCTGATGGGCATTTGATTGTTGCAGGCCCAAAAGGCTGCTAGAGAATTAGTGGGGCTACAACGGGAAGGGGGAGGGCAAACTCTTCCCTCTTGGCAACGATTTTCATTTTGTTTATTTTCCAACATTTTTCTCTCACTGGCAAAACCGAAATGTACACAAAACCAAACAATCAGACGACTAGATACACAGACAGACATACAGATAAATTCCCATATACACAAGAAAAATATATAGATATAGTATATCTGGCAGGAGTGTGAGTACTTGCAACTCTTTTAAAATCAAGTTGCATCATAGCAGTTTCAAAAATTTGCTTAGTTAATTGAAAAAAATTTGAAAGGAACATGAATAAAAAATGATAATTTGCAGTGGGATTGGTATTAACCGATCGTGAGTCTGTTGAAGTATATAGGCATTAGATCATGATAATATATATATTATGTGATATACAATGATAATATTTTGGGTCGCGTAATCGGAATACTAATAACCGATTTAAGTAAGGAAAAAACCACCTTTTAACAGTCTCAAGTGATTTCTTTTAAATTATTAAGCGGATTATATATATATTTTTTATATACTTTATAATTAAATATCATAGATTTCCAAAGTGGGATTATTTTAATACCTCTTGAAGTAAGTCTAGTCATGTGTTAAGCCTCTGATTTTGACTTAATTTGATGACCTGTTCTTGACTTGCCCTTTACTTGTTTGCCTCTTTTCTTTCTTTCTCTATCGTACAAAACACTTACTATATAAAAATTTCTATATACCATAAGAATCTTTTGCCTTCTTAAGATAACACTTTAAAGTTTATATATTTATGTATGTACATATATACATATGTACATATATGTTTGTTTTTTTTTCTTTTTGTTGTTTGCTTGACTTGGCCACGACAATGCGGCAAGTGTAGCAGGCAGGCAGGCAGCCAGTTAGCCACTTAAGGCCACAAGTTCAACGGCAATGGCTGAAAGAAAAAGCATACATACATACATGTATGTAGATATATAAGTATATATACATATATGTATATATGTGTATATACATACTTGTTGCGTGCCCCAAGAATCATCAACCAAAAGCAGAGAAACGCAGCTCGGCACAACTTGCAACTGGCCTGGCCTATAGTTGGTCGACTGGAATCTGTAGATTGATTGTCGATCGTTGGGCTTGTGGTTTTCTTTAGCTTGCGAACATTTTTGCACGTTTCGACAAGAACCAAATGGCCAATATAAATGGGGTCCAAGTCAAGGATGCCTGGAGATGCCTGGCATTTTGATGAATTTTTTTTCTTCTATGCAGTCGCAGTATAAGCCCAATCAGAACAGCAAAGAGAACGCACCTCTTCTACAGTCATTGAACTTTAAGCTATGCGTCTGTATAAACCCCCAACCCATACTGAAACCATTCCCCTACCCACCACCATCAATTCCCTATTACCGCAGGCCCCATCATTCTCGCTCCATTCACAGACGTCGCGTCGTTAAGATCGAAACGTCGATTCGTCGTTCGTTTGATTCGTTCAAACAACAAACAAAAAAAAAAAACCAAAAACTTTAAAACTTTAAATGAATGTGTCCCACCTACCTCACCTCCCCACCCTATTTCTAGTTTTGTCGTAGTCTATTGTTTGATAGCCCGATTCTAACCTTCAGTTACTTTGTTTTCTTGTTTGATGTCTTTGTGGTTAAGCAATATTTATGGGCATGTTAGCTAAGGGCTTTTTGGGAACTCCTTAAAAAAAGAAAAATCAAAACCCAAAACTTATAGAAAACGCAACGGATGCGATTTGTTTTGCTTTGATTAATAGCCCGGCAAAGTTAAAGAGTTTTATTTTTTTTAAGTGCTTTTTAGTTTTTTTTTTATTTGGTTTTCAAGTTCAGCAATGATCGTAAACACCTTGTGAATATGTTGCACCCGCATTTTTTTCTTTTTTTTTTATTTTGGTTACCATTTTTTATGTTCTTCAAGTGGCAGAGCACGACTTTCTAATCTGTTTTACATGAGAATGAGAATGAAAATGAAGGGGTAACGGAGACGTAGACAAGAGACCGGTAAATGGAGAAACGTTGCCCAGTTTTACCTTTCCCTGCATTTTGCTTCATTTCATTTTGACTTGATTTTGTATAGTTGGCAACTCAATCTCTTGCTTGGCCCCTTTGTAACGCATATCAGTTAAAAAAATTTAATGACATTTTATATTCAATTTTCAAAAAGTCAAAGAAACGTGTTTAACTGCCTTAAGGCAGTCTGCCAGACTATTGGCCTCGTGGGCAGAGTGGATATTAGATACCGACAGGAAGAGAGGATATTGTAGGCGTTAGAACAAAAGGCGACAGACGAGTATAATATTTTGCGTTGGAATTTCCATTCCAAAAAAAAAAGAAATGAAGAAAAAAAAACGCACTACGTTCATGTCTGGCAAAGTCAGCATGCGATTTCAGTTTATAGATTCGTTCCAGAAACCTGTACACGTAGCAACAGCCGCAGCATCCCACAGGTAAAACGCAGCGGCACTAATCAAGCAATGCACAACCAGGGGGCAGTGGCCGACAGAGATAGAGAGACAGAGAGAAAGAGAGAGAGAGAGAGATGAACTGTGCCAGACCCTGGGAAGACCAACCAACTATGGACCATTACCTTGCATTACCATTGGAATTTCTCACAGTCTCTGCCTCAACTTTAACTTGTTTCTTGGAATTTCATTTCTGTCCGAGCAAGAATCGAGAGAATTTCAAGTGCTTATTCTTCTCATTTTTTTATTTATTATTTTTTTTTAAACGTTGTTTGTTTTGTTAGGAGGGGAGAGAAAGGCGGAAGCTTTAAGGGCTTTTTGGTGGACCCAGACCTTGAATTGAATTACGTGTGTGTCAAACAAATTGCAGGTTGCATAAATATGACCCTGCAAAAACAAAACAAAATATAAAAAAAAAAGAAATAAAAGGAAAAACACTTTGTCGCCCATTGCGAGTTGCAGCAGAGTTTTATGATGTTGCCTTAATGTCTGTCGTCTGGCTTGTCTCCTGTGTCTTACTGGTTGTGTGTCTGTCTGTGTGTGTGTGTGTGTGTATAGATTTCCGGGCGACTGATTGCATTAACAACAATAACAACAAACACAACAACAACTGGTGTTTTCATTTTTCACTTTACTCGTCTCATTCATCAAGCAAACAACACGCAACGCCAGGCAACAGAGCCATACAGACATTTCTACCAGGTAAAAACATTCATTGCAACATCAGACAAAATATATAATATAAACCGCAAACGATGTGAACTCTGGAAAGGTAAAAATGTGCTGCCAAATGTTGCTTCTATAATATACTGATGTTGCATGTTGCAGCAATCAACCATCAAGCAACCCCCTTATCCGCAACCCTTTCCAGAAGAAAGAGTTACAAGGACGCGCCAGTGCGAAAATTGTTTTGTTTGTGGCATACAAAAGGAAAGAAGAAATAAATGAACAAAACACGTTTCTTACCCCATAGGATTACAAACGGGCCAGCTGATAAGTTGATCATATCAAAATGCATGCCATATGCAAATTAATCAGACTAACGTCCTTTGGGTGTGTTAAAGGAAACTAAACTGGGTTGGGTATTGTCACAGAATACATAATTGTTTGGAAATTAAAGTGATTCAATGTGAAAGATGCAGCCAGCTGCATCGATTCATTGAAATGTTTTCTTCTTTATTTTTTATTTTTTTAGTTCAGTATCGGATACATATAACCTTGCCAGTTGAATTGTTATTTTATAGATATCATGCAATTGCTTGTTTCTAGATCTTATCTTATCTTTAGTCACATGACTGCTTTAAAATATAATTTTCTTGACTTGATGTGTTGTAATTTAGCACAAGGTTTAGCTACTATGTATTTGCCACAATTATAGTTCATTATAAAGCTTTACAAATAAGTTGTTATATTGATAATTAATATACTCCGAAACACTTTAAAATTAACAGTTTCCTTTATAAACATCCAATTACTCTAAAACTGACAAAAAACAATTAGCAAAATGTACTTTATATGGTTTTCATTAGAATACTAACAAAAAAAAAACCATAACACGTTGCTTAGATTACTGAATGTAGAAAATTAAAAACTTCTACTGACATTTCACAGACTCTCTGGCTGCGGCAGTTTTTTCTTCTTTTTTTCTGGCTTTTTTTTTCTCGTTTTGTTGAAACATTTTTTACATGATTTGTGCTCATGTAAGGGAGATGGCAGGCAGGGCCAAAGTCGACAGTCAGGCAGTTTGACTGACATCATTTCCGATGTTTATCTTTTCATGTTAACAACTGTAGCAAGAAGAGAGCATTTTACAACATGAATCCGTCGAGATGTAGTGAGGGGAATACTAAATGCAATACAAACACAAATCCTTTTTAACAAGAGCATAATCTATAGAAACAATGAAACTTTCGGGTCAAGAGTTTTTTTAGTATATATTTTAGTATATGTACATACATATATTTTAATTCTTTGTTCAAGTTAAGCTTACCTCAGGCAATATGAGAGTATTGGGAATTCTGTATTCCGTTTTATTATTTTTATATATTTGGGTTAAGTTCAATTGAAGTGATCATAGATTGTTTTTGAAAAGAAGAAAAACTTATGGCTTCTAGAGTTTAGTAAAGCTTTCACTTGATTTGCATAAAGTTAACGGTTTTAAAATAAGAAAAGAAAAACATATCAAAGAAAATAAAAAAACAAAATGATTTTCCATATTGAAAAACCCGAAACCTGTTGAGACCGAAACTGACGAAAACTGAGAATCTCTCTTTCTCTCGCAGAAACTTGCGCAAGACAAGAGCCTCTTATGCAGCCAGCCGCCTCGTAATGGCCAATTAAGCCGCATCATGTAGTCAGTCAGTTGGGGCAGTCAGTCAGACAGTCAGTCAACCTACAGATTGCATTTGAGCCGACGCTTAAGCAGGAAGCATATGAAAAATTGAGACGCAGCCAGTGCGTGGGACTTGCCTCTCATGCGAGTCTCATGAAGTTCCACATTTTCAATGTAACTGCCAAGTCATGCGCGCGCTCCATTTGCCTCTGGAGATTATGTGGTAGGAGGCTACGCAACTGGCTTAAATGTGACCAAAAAGCTGCTAAAGCTGCTCCAAACTGGTAATGGGGCGGACATTTTCTCTTTCCTCCCCCAAAAAAATAAAAAAAGTGAGTTGTATGTAAAAAGCCAAATAGTTGAGCCAACAGTCAGGTGAATGGGAGAGAAGTTGGATTAATGGGTGTGTGGGGAGGGTGTGGGTGATATTTGCTCAGCCATAACACATTACGCACATGTGTATCAACATTATATATACATATATGTATATAATGTATAGAAATAGCTTTAGCTTTGGGCTATCATTTACGCTAAATGCACACTGAAAACTGTAATTAGATTGTCTATGCCCTAAAATCCTGGCAAACACTTGAGCTGCAGCAGCTGCGACCCTTTAGGCTCTACTTTAGGGTCGCTTTTTGTAATTAAGGGTTGCTGCCCCTGTTAATAATTGTGTGTTAATACGCTTAAGCTAAAAACCAGATATAGATACAGTTCCATATAATAAGAGTGAGAGAGATACTAGCACTATCGACACGTGGTTGTATGCCAGATGTGCCGTGAAAGATCACAGAGCCTGATTCTTGGCATAGGCATAATAAACTACACATACATACAAATATAAGTATGTATATACATACATATATACATACATACATACTTACATATGTTGCGGTCTCTACACATTCCTCACATAAATTCAAGGTTTCAGAAAAGTTCAGGAAAATTGAACCAATACCACAATTCAAAGCGATTAAAAACCAAACTGCAGATTGAAATCTAAAGACAAATGGCAAACGGGCCGTTGAAGCTCCAACTCCAATTCCAATGATGATGATGACGGTGGGCCACCAAAGATGCCGACTATAGATATTGGCTACATTGTGTGCCCATTGTATTGCACACAGATACAAATCCAACACGCAAAGATGGAACAACCAAAAGTTGAGAGTATAAAAAAAAAGAAGGAAACCGAAACCGAATCCATAAAAAAATCTTTAAAGTTGAAATCGTGTTTCCATACCCTAGATGGAAAAGGTATATATGTGGATTTATGTGTTTATTTTATTTTTAAATATACCATTTAAAAAGCTTAATAAATTAGCTAAAAAGCAATCTCAGATATTGCCGATGTAATTCTGATGAAGTTTTCAGAAATTTTAACTAAATTTTAAAACTATCTTACCGAAAAGAGGTTATTACACGTTATATTTTCCTTATTTTAAGAAGCTTAGTTAAAGAACAAATTTTCAAGGGTAAATATACGTCGTTTTATAGGAATCTTGTGTAGTTCTTTTCGTATTTATTTAACTTTTTTGTAATTTTTTCTTTTTTTTTTGCTGACTAGAGCTTGACTTGTCTGCGGTGTAGCACCAGAAGTTCAGCACGAAATGCAATTACAATGGCCTGACATTAGGGCAAATGCACATAAAAAAAACTGAGAAAAGGAAGAGAGAGAGAGAGATGAAAAAGAAAGACGGTGAAAAATAGTTGGTTAGCCTGCATTTTTGTGACGGTTTAGACCAGGCCAGAAGAGTGAATTGCGGACAAACTCTTGATTACAATGCTACCAACCGGAAGAGACATAAATTATGTTATAGCATGACGGATACCAAAATGATGACAGACATAAGGATGAAAGACAGCTAACCAGATGCAAGATAAAATTATTTATCCAAAGGAGCAAAAATGTATAAAATATATAAAAAATTATCTTGTTTAAATTGTTAGTGCTAGTGGTAGAGAAATCAATATTTAGAAAAACACCTCCACAGTTTTGTTTATATCTTTAACTATTTTAATGCATTATTTATCGTTTATCTTTGTAGTCTATCCACTTAACAATTCGAGACTAGAAACTGTTGCACATTGTTATTTTTTGTTGTTTTTTGTATATATTAAAGACAGACAAAATGCATTCCATCAATTGGGTCAAATCTAACTGTCTGGCTGATTGCCTTTTTGTTTAATACCGCACATCAATGAGCCGTGAAGTGAAGTGCGGATACGGATGTTGAATTGCTTTCCATTTGATTTGCAGTGGATCAGGTCAGTCAGTCAGCCAGTCAGGGAACAGCTGGGTTTCGGTGGATTTTCTTTTTTGCCACGAGGGTTGTTGCACATATCATTAAAATGCCATCAAATGTATTCGGGTATTCGTACAAATGCCGCATAATTGTTGAACAAAAAAACTTAATAATGAACTATAGTTGGGTCCATGGACAACCCTCTTCCTATGTATATATATTGTCATCCCCATAGTTGTTGTAGTTTGTTGTGCTGCTGTTCAAGTGTCGCCCTATATAGAAGCACGTTTTGTTAGCATTGAAAATTGTTTAGAGTTCCTGATTTCTTTATGCCTTTACTTCCGGTGCGTATGGCGCCTAAAAAAAAGTATAGTAAAGCTGAAGAACTGTCACAACCGGAAATGCAACCTGGCGTTTGAAAAAAATAAAATTGGAAATCGAATCACAATGCCAACTTAATGAGCAGTTTAGCCTAGGTTTATGGTCTGACCGGGGCGGACTTGGGGGCGGTTTAGGGCGAGGCGTTGCGTTACGTTGCGTGCGTTGCATTATAATGAAAACATCAAACGGCACAGAAAGAGCATACTAGAGAGGAGAGAGCGGGGGCAAATGAAACTGTTTAAGCAGTCAAAACGCCATAAATTGTGGCAATAAATGAAAGCCAAAGATCAGCAAAAAAAAAAAAAAAACGAAATGAAAAATGAAAATGGGGAGGAAAAAACAGTTCACGGCATCAATTTTAATGAGCTCTTTAACCCAAATTCTGTTGATATTGGAGTGAACCGAGCATTGCAGCGATATTATTGAAGTCGGAATGTTTTTTGCATTGTTTTACAATTGGCAAAGGCGAGTCAGACAAAGCGTAAAAGAGAGAGCGAGAGACAGATAGACAGAAAAAGAGATAGAGAAAGGGAAGAGTTCAATAAACTTGCCGCATCAGCAATGCTCCAAAAAAAAAAAGATCCCCCAATGGGGATATATAACAGCTGTTGTTGTGCTTCAGCGGCAATCAGAGTTCGAGTGTCGTTGGCCGCTACGCCCCCTTCACCCACCCGCCGGCTTGTTTGTTTGCTTTTTTATATATATATGTATATCTGTGTGATATAAAATGCATTTCACATACACAGCAAATACATAAATTCCCTAAACTCAAAACATGTCAAATCCAATGAAAATGAACTCAATAGACACACGCTTCCACTCATCCACCATCCCCTATCCACCATTTTATTAAAATCCCCAAAAATCCAAAAGTCTTCAAATCCATGGTAACATTTAGAGAAAAGTGTAAATGAATTTGTTCTTAATTATTATGAGACGCTTTTTGTCTTTGAATGTTGTTGGCATTTGGCAATTTGGTAAGCAGATGCCCCAAAGATTTTGTTGAGATTGATTTACAATGGGGAGAAAAGAAAATGGGTTGACTAGAGCAGACATCACCCTCTCTCTTTCTATATATTTCTCTGTTTCTCCAACGAGATGCATGAAGTGGTTTTTATGTGGCGGCAAAAATGTTTTTTCTTTTGGTTTTTTTTTAGTTAGTCGACAAGCCAGAAATTTGTTTTTGGCCCTGGGAACATGGTTTTCTTTGATAGCTGGCCGACACAATGGTAAATGATGAATTTGCTAGATTTTTTTTGGGACATTGCCACAGCGTCGAACGTGTGAAATTGGCTGGAAATTACTACTAAAAAAAATTTACTGTGAACACATTTCATGTTTTTTTTGTGGGCTTTAGCTTGTTCTCTCTTTTATATCAATTATCACATCGGATTCAAATTTATAGTCCATTCGGCTAATGTTTATTATATTGAAAATAGATTGTTACATTCATCTCTCTCTCTATCTTTCTCTCTGTTTCTATTACCATTTGCCCATTAATTTTAGTTTTTATTGGTTTCCAGCTGATTTATATGACCGTAAATTGATTTAGCATTAGAAACGCCACAAAAGCGAGAAAAATACATTAAGAGACAGTTTCAATTGTATCCTTATCATCTCTGTTCGGTCCAGCTATACACTCCAATTCCAATCCAGTCTCGAATTCCCTCCCAGCCTCTCTCCATCCTGGGCATTTGAGAGTGTCGAAAAGATGTCATAAATTTTGAAAACATTTCGCTGATATGACAAGTGGCTACAAATGTTTTATGGACATGTGTTGCCTAGTGTAATTTATGTTTCAATTCTCAGATTAATAACCAGGGTCTGTCTTTGGGATCATAAAAATGTCATAATATCCAATGAAAGTGCAGTGCAACAAAATAATTAATTAACAGACAAAAAAAATAAGTAACATTTTTCATAAATGAAATTTTACTTATGCCTTTTTTTTATTATCTTTATAAATATATGAAAATCTATGCAAAGAAAAATTTTATCTCAACGTGCCTCTATCTATAAAAGATTATAAAAAAAGTAATATAAATACTTATCTTAACGTTTTCTGTGATATTAATGATTGAACAACTAAAAAACTATATAAAGCTATTTAAACGTCGGTAATATTTCCATTTATTTGATAATATTGAGGAATAAATTTAAATTTAAAAATAGAGTTTTAAATTAAGAAAATGTGTTTCACAAATGTCGCCACAAGTTTTTATTTTATTTATCTAATTGAAGTCATTTGAGTACTTACAATTTCTATTTCAATTTGCATAATTAATTATTTATCAGACATTAAATGTAAAAGTGCAAATTAGTTTCGTCAAGAGTCAATTATGTGAGAAAATAATAATAAACTTTTAAAGTGTATCGAAAAAATAAAAATAGAAAATGCAACGGTTTTCAATATAATTTTCATGGTAAAATAAATAAAAGAAGAGTGAAGAAAACTTCATGCTGGTAGGAAAACTGATTTACGATTATAAATCAAAATAAATTTCTTTATTGAATCGTTGAAAATTTTTTCTGTTAAACAGAATTTGGGGGAAAGTTTTCAATGATTTTTTTGTACTTAATTGTTTGTATTTGCCTTATAAATCCGCAATCTATTAATAGTATTTATGCTTCGGCAAGTGTTGACACTCACATGTGACCTTTGTGATAAGTTTGAAAAGATAAGCAAACTCAATTTATATAGATGTGTGTGTGTGTGTTTGTGTGAGGTCTTATCATTAACTATTTGATTATATTACAGGTGATAAACTTTTACACTTACATACAAAAAGCCAATAACTCGAATCTGGGTTTGGCTTGGTTTTATTTGATTATGGACTTGGAACTGGTTTTTGCTTTTAAAGATCGATTTCCATTTTAAAAACCCAAAGAGCATGCCTAATGCAGTCATCAAGTGTCTTATCGTTAAGCTTTTAGGCCATATTTTATGTCAGCTCTAAACTAAAATGATTCCTTAATTATATATATTTTTGTATTTGGAATGTCATTATAGTTTTAGATTTTTGTTGGTTTTTTTTTTGTTTCAGTTTATCAAGCATTTTTTCTGTTGTTGTTTATTTCCTATGGGAGACGGGAACCGATGGAAATTGTTGTCAATGTGTTGACAGCCGATTGCGCTCCCATTGAGGAGAAAAACAACTTGGAAAATTGGAAAATGAAAGACAAAGATTATGCTTACAAAATATATATATATGTATATATATATGTGTGTGTACACTTACAAAGAGACAAATATTTGTGCTTGGCTCAGTTCAAATGTTTACAATTTATTTACAATTTCATTATTGCCGTTGTGTGTTTCTGTATTTACTTTTCCATTTCCATTGCCTGTTTGTTAAAGTCATTAACAACGCCATCGTTGCCGTTGTGACCGTCGTTCTCATCATCGTCATCGTCATCGTCGTGGCATAATGAGGCAATAATTATGTTTAAGATAGCGCGCTCTGTCAAAGACAAAGAGTTGGGCTTGTCTTGGGTATATGACGACACTTGTCTTGAAGCAAAAGCTTCAGGAGTTTTTTCAGAAATTCCAGCAAGTTTATGCTGTCTCAAGGACCAGCACTCACACATCAACTAGAGACAAACAGAGAGAGAAAGAGAAAGATATAGAGACAGATGGTTAAGAAGAAGTCTCCTGGTGCTGCTGCTACTTCTACTTTGGATTAGCGTTAAACGGGCATCTTCACTCATCGCAGCCATCTTTTGGCCATCTCCACTGTCAACGCATCTAAACAGACACCTTAAATTGCAGATTTTTAACACTTGATAGCCGTCTAGGGAGAAACTGTCATCGTCACCATCATCATCCACATCATCATCTTCGTCGTCGTCATGCAGCCATTTGCATCCTCTTCGTCTGTTGATTATCTCCTTGCGTTGTCTGCATTTAATGGCAAACGATAAACGTTCACACCATTGCCAATGTCTGGCCAGGCTCTCGGTATTCAACTATGTAAATCCTAGCCACATTCTTTTAAATGTTGTATGCTTTTTTTTTTTGTTTCCTTTATTTTTTATTTTTTTTTTTGGGAAAGTTGACACAATTTGTACCGCCTATAAGTAACGAACCACAATGACTAAAAGACCGCAACTAAATTTTGCCTTTCACTTTGGCCACTGGTCGTGCTGAATTTTCTACACCTACAACTGTATGTACACACATGCATGCACCTCCACCTTGCCACATGCCACTTGCTGCTTGCAACATTGTGGTATTAAAACGGCAGCCAAGTTCACAGTTAATCGTCGCCTGGTCATCAGCGTTAAGGTAGTTGCTCCAAGAATCTTTCAGCATGTTTCCATGTTCTAAATGCCAAACTCTAGATATTCTGGTAGAGCAACTTTCGCAATGAATTCAAAGGCCTCTTTTTTTCATTTTTAAGCACCACATCAAATAAGACCACCGATCTAATAGGGATCGGTGAGAAACTGGTTTCAAAGTCTGGAACCTGGTATGGAAGAACTTTATAGATGTCTTTTCAATTAAAAGTCTTTTGAATAATAATCAGATTATATTTATGATATATGTATAACAATAGTTTAAGTTTTCCATATTTAATTGATTTTAAATAATATTAAATGTTGTTTCTTTTACCGTTCAGTTAATCTGTTAAAGTATTCGTTGTCAATTTAAAAAAGGTATAAAAATCAAGATATACATCACAAACATCACACATAACCAAATTCTTTAATGATTTTTATGAACTTAAAGGAATCATTTATTGATTTTTTTAAAGTTGTAATGTACCTTTGATTAACTTATCTAATCCCATCCTATTTTTTCTTTTACCTTATATCCAGTATATACCTTTCTATTAGAAAAAACCTTTCATATATTCATTGTTGTTGCTGTGTCATTTGATCGTCTTCAGTTGCAATTAAGCTGACCACAAAGAGCAAGCAGCTGCTCTTTACATAGCTCCACTGGGAGAACTGGCACATTGCCGAAGCAATGGCCAAGTTGGTAACCAAATCTCTTGTGGTTATACAGTTGTTCGACTAACTTCATTTGCTTTGTTTTAGCGCTTGCCAATTGTCACCTAAGAAAATAACCGCAAAAATATCAAATGCAATATCCAGCCACAATCATAAATAAAGAGTGTATAAAAATTTAAGTATATGTATATGTTCATGTTGGTTGTCAGAGGCAACAGCAAAGAGTTCGAAAGTTCAAAGAAAACTTACAAAATATTAAATGGGAAACATGTAAACTTTCTAAAAATTTTTTTTTACATCGAACATAAATATTAAAACATTTTGCTTTGACAATTGCAATGTGACCCAGGGGAGAGATTCGTTTAAGGAGATGTCCGTTTTCTGATGCTCTATAAATAAAAATACGCCCACAAGTGGTGCTTCTGGTGGTGCTGTTGTTGACAGGCCAAGAACAATTTGTTTGCATTATATCTAAGATTTGTATATGGCTTCGAGGCATTCCTGTTATATACCCTGTACTGAAATCTTGTAAAGGCAAAGAAGCAAAAGAGAAACGATAACAGAAATTTTATTTTATATAAAAGTCTTATTCAAAATCATGAAATCAATTTCGGATATTTTTCAAAATAAAAAGAGTTACATTAAGTAATTTTTTTTCTGTATAAAACTAATTTTCTTAAACTCACCGGAATATAATTATATATTATTAAATTGAGATATAGTAAATATTTTAGTTTGCATATATTTTTAATTCTGCTAAAACAGTTTGTCTTATTGGAAGTCAATTAAAAACAGGGTAATATTCCAGTCGTTTTAACCGGCATTGTAATTTTTCATTCTGTCTTATTGTTTGTTTAAATATTAAGCAATTATCATGCCACATACCAGGTGCATGCCATTTTTGTAATGAGCAGCAAAATTGCATTATGCAAATATTTGTTCAATGCACACAGACACATACACACAGACAGACACACTCATACACTCAAGGGTTGACATTGACGTTGAGCTGTGTTGTGTTGTGTTTTGTTTTGTTGTAAGGATATGTGTAAGGATGTTGTCTTGTAATTCAATCGCTTCAGTTCAGGGCTTCTTTGCGAACTCTTCGACAAGCGTCTTTAAGGGGCTGCAGGAAACCATAAAAATCGGCGAGCGTTGAGTGGAAGAGGAACCATATGAGAAATGCGAATGATAAGTGAAATGCCTTGAATTTCATTCACAGGAATGGCAGTTCTTGTTCCCAGGCCAAGGAACAGGCACAGGAACAAAATGGAACCAAGGGTAAAGGACTCGTGTGTCTGTGTGTATATTAATGTATGTGTGTGAGCGTGTTTACCCTCCTAGGACTTGCTTCCTTGCTTGGTCCTTGCTGTCGTGTACCTGCCTGGGAAATATTTCGCTGGCACTTTATATTCTCTTTTGTAGAGTTTTTTTTTTTGCTTTTGGAGGGGAATTTTTATATTCAGTTGTTGTTGTTGTTTTTAGTTGCCTGAGTTTCCATATATTGCTTGCTGCATTGTTGTTTACTTTGCTCTCCATCTCTCTCTCTCTCTCTCTCTCTCTCTCTCTGTCTCTCGGTTTTCCCTGCCCAGTATCAGGATGAGAGAACCAAGGACCTGGGTTGTTCATCAGGCAAAGTGTTGCCAAATGTTTTTGCAGCATTTCCTGTTGTCTAAAAGTTTCTTCTTTTAACTTTTAGCACGTGTCAAAAAAAAAAAGAAGGAAGATATATGAAAAAAGAGAAGCCCTGAGTGAATTTAATACCCAGTCACAGTTGCAGTCACCCTGACTCTTGGTTAGGCACTCTTCAGACTCTTCTATGCCGGCAATGCCCAAAGTGTCCCTGTAGGCCCCTTTGCATTGTTCTTAGCTGTTGTTTTTTCTTCTTGTTGTTGCCGTTGCTGGAGCGTTAATGTAAAATGCATTACGCGGCTGCTTGAACCCTGCAATACTGATGTTACCCAACGACCTAGGCCCAGACACTCCCAGGCTAGTCCTAGACCAAGTGCCGGCTGGCAAAACAGGCTTGCATAATATTTTCCAGGATTTTGCCACATGATATGCTGGCTAAGCATTTAATTAGTATTTATAGAGCTGCAGCTTGCATAAATCTAAATGCAAATGGGGCTTAATTTTATTTCAATTGGCAACCAAGTTGGTAATTCTATACAGAACATGGTATTATAAGCTGTCTAAGTGAGTGACGACTGGCAGGCTCTCTCCATTTATACTAATTAGTAAGTTAGTTACTTTGTTTGTTTGTTACACTTACGGTCGTGTTCATTAAGTATTAAGCCAAGTTTGTTAGTTAAGCCACGTTAAGCTAAAATGAACTTCAAAAATACAAGTTTTAATACCATTAACTACATAGTTAAATACTTACTTAGCTTAACAATACATGTAAATCGAGTTTAAGCTGTAGGAGTAAAGCACCTCTGATGTAAAGATTAATTTACATTACAGGCTTAAACTTTCTGGGCCACTAGCCAAAAAAACTTTGCCTTTGCCTTGACTTAGCTGAAGATAATAAGAATTAATGAATGTGGTTTGAAATGCTTCTTATTTAAAGATAAAATTAAAATTCTCTATGGATGTGGCCACAGTTCAAGGTTGCTTCAACCAAATTTAAGAAGTGTTGGACTCTAAGTATATACAACATTTATTTTTTTGCTATTTCTATTACGTTTTCTTTTAAATGTAAGCATCATTAATATAGTAATTCCCAAACGAATCTATTGATAGATGTATAGAGTTACACACTCGCAACATATGCCACAGCGGGCGGTACTTACGAGCCACTCAAGTTTATTCCACGAAATGTCCAACAAAACACAAAAAGAAAAAAAGACAAAAACAAGTTTTGGGTCTCAGCAGCGACAGCAATCGCAAACCAAGTCCAAGTCGTCGTCGTCCATGTCGAGTGTTTCTCAATTGTATTCAATGCTAACTCAATTGTTTTGGCCTAGGGCTAACTGCTGCCCATTTCCATACCATGCTAGGCACGTCTCCAGCCACAAACACTTACTCTTACTCAATTGAAGCACTATTTTTTTAATGGTTAGAGTAGGGTTAGAGAGGGGGATTGGCGGGTTTTGGAAAGGGGTAGGGCAATTTGTTGAGCTCGATTTGTAGATCTGCCTGTCATTTGGGGCAGCTTTAAGTGAGCTGCTGTTGCCTCAAGAAGATATAAAACAAAAGAGAGAAGATACAAACACACACACACACACATCTACACTGAGAAAACGACTTAATAACCATTTGGTCCATTATGCTTTCCATGGGAATCGTAGAGATATAGATAACTAGATGCAGGACCTAAGCCGGATATCGCTCTACTTTCACTTCCTCTCATTGGGTCACATTCCGTTGACTTTGCCTTTGCCTTCGCCCTTGTCTTTGTCCCCCCTGCCTTTGCCCATGCCTTTTCAAGTTCAAATCAAACATTTGCCATAATCTTTTTCTGTCAGCTGCATCATTTTTTATGCTCTTCTTAATATTTAGATAAAACCACACAAAAGGCAAATTCAAATATGCTTAAAATAACCAACACACACACACACACAAGCACACACTCACACATACCAAATAAATAGGTGCAAAGCAAATGAGCTGTTAAAAATTTCAAAGAGAAAAACAAAAATCGCGGGCGTGTGTCAGACGATGGAAAGCCAGAAAATGTCGCTTCATTGGCTGAGTAAGAGGGGAACATAGTGAAAGAGGGAGGGAGGTAGTGAGACAGGAAGGGAGATTGAGTCGCGAGGGAGTCAAAGTGGTTGCCTGAGCCATCGCCTGGGCAGGAAAATCTTCACACGACCACCAAGCACCACCGGGCACATATGGCAAATAGGAAAAGACGTGAAAAATTGTCGAGCCTCAAAAATTTTTCCTCATTTTTTTCCTTTTTTTTTTTGGGCATTTCATTTAATTTTAGAAACAAAACTCAATAAAATGGCTTTGCTGTAGCTGTTGTTGTTGTAGCTATATATATATCCCGCAGTAAACCAAAAACACTTCCGCAGAGGGTGCAAGAATGAACCCTTGGAGAGGAGATGGGAAAGAAGAGGATGAGGATGTCGCTTTTAATGATATCAGTCGCGCTGATCGTGCCCGTAGCTATTGGAATGTTAAGTAAACTTATCCCGCGGGTACTCGCTGAAAAATGCATGTCACTTAAATTTATTGGCCGCAGCAGCAACTACAACAACAAAGACAACAATAACAATATTAACAACAGCAGCAGCAACAACAGCAGCAACAACAACAACAAGAGCAACAGACAACAGACAATAGTCTGCTGTTGCCTTTGGCATTTTGTTTGAGAAATGCATTTTTCATTCAATTTTCAGTTTGTTGCATTTTTATGTTCATCGGGGAGAAGGCTGTAAAATCGATTGATAGACACAGTTCATGATTGAAATTGAACAGAAGCTATGCTGCGGGGGCGACGTGTTGCCTTTGTTGCCGAAGGGAGGATGGGGCATAGACCACGACAGACAAGCGGCAACAATTGAAACAAGACGCGGCAAACACTTAAATGTTTAGCAGTAAATTTTACGTTGGCTTTTAATTAGTTTACATGACCGTTAAGTCATGAAAAATGACAACTTCTCCTGCCCACCCCCTCTTAAAACATAAGCTATTATTAAACCTTGTCGGATGTTGTCTTACTTAATCAACATTAAGCCTGTCTCAATTGAATCAAGAAAGAAAAAAAAAATTACAAAACGAAAAGCTAATTGCTATTACGTCAAGTGCTTGAGGTTAATTAATTTAAATAAAAGGCAAATTGTCATGCCATTAAATGACCTACAAAAAAAAAAAAAAAAAACAAATATCAAAAGAAAAACTAATTAAGATTGAAGAACTAAGAAGAAAAAACTTTTAACATACATTTGGCAATTTATCATGGAATAAATAATCAAGAGTCATAGGTTTTATGACTATTTGCTGGGTCGGTCTTAAAATTTAAAGGGGAAATTTTGTGTAGCAAATTGAATTCTCATTTTGATAAGCTTAACCAATAAATTTTCTATATTTTTTCCATCAACATCAGTTCTATTGTCTGACCTTTTCTTTTATTTTTTATAAGACCTATACTCAATATAATATTTGCTTTCATTCCCTTTCTATTAGTGGCTAATCCTTCATAAAAAATCAAAATGAAACTATTAAATCAGCAGCCTAAAAATTTTTAGGGTTAATGGAATACATTCAGGTCACACACAATAGACTTTCGTGCGTTATCTGCCATCATAAGATATTTAAAAAAAAAAGAGCAGTCAGAAACAAATACCTTAAGTCAATCAAAGTGACGACTTTTAGATACCCTTTGGCAAGTGAAGTTGATAAGAATAAGCCCAGTTGAGTTGCTAACATATATTTTTATATTTAAAGTATAAATGTAGTAGATTTAATATCAAGTTTTAAAATGTTATATATGTAGATAAATAAACAAATTGTTTTATGTGTATATTAATTACAGTGTATGTTTATATTAATACTTTTGTGAATGGGTCTTAAATACTTCCTGTTTTGCGTGCTACTTATGTATATAGGGTATAGAAAGGCGTGCTCAAAAGATATTCCATAAGTCAGATGATTAGATTCAGGACAGACGGGGATTACTTTTACCCTTGTAAAATGTCATCGCATTGACCTTTTATGGTTTGGGCTTGGTAAATCGGAATCACGTGACTTGCCCATTTCTTTTTCTCTCATTTTTTTTTTTGGCAATGCGTTTTGCGTGGGTGCTGTTTGTGTGTATGTGTATGTGCGTGGGTGTGTTTTATATATGTGTGTGACTGACATAAATCAGTTTTAATAGCGCAGCTGGGAAAGTCAAATGGCTTTTAATGCCTCAAAACTGCAGATTGCAGGCAACTTAACAATAAATGGCCAGGATACGCTAAAGCACTTAATGAGATTTTTCTTTTAACGAAATGACGAACAAAAACCATTTCTCTGTGGTTTTTCAGTTGATTGTCAACTTCATTCTATACAAAATATATAATACTATATACATACATATATGTATATGTATATATGTTATGTTTTGTGTTGATGCTGTCGCATTATGTGCAACATTTGCGGACTTTTCTTGCACACTCTCTCTCCCTTTCTTTTACTCTCTGTGGCATTGCATAAATTTGTCTAGCTGTTGTTGGTTTTACAATTTATGCGCCCGGCGTCCCAAAATGTTGTTGCTACTGAACTGCCACTACTCCGCCTTCCTTCTGCTTTTCATTTGTATGTGTGTTGGCGAAAATTTGTTAAAATAGCTGCCAACCAGCCACCCCAAAACCAGCTACAAAAAACTTGGCCATAAAGCACATGTGACTACCCATACACGCACACTTATAAGTGTTGTCTGTGTAATGTTTCCCATGGGTATAAATGTGCGAATATATATAACAACATACATATGTATATATGTATGTATATATATGGGTATGTTTGTGTCTATACATAGTATTCATTTTGGCGTTACAAATTTGCCGCTTTAAGTTTAAGCTGCTCTTCTCATGGGCGTAGCCCAAAAGTTAAAACAAAGGTTTCAATTTTCAAGTAAAAACATATTGAAAAAGTTTTCATGAGGAAGTTTTAGTTTGGAAATTATATTTAAAAGAAAACCTACAGTAGTTAAGGTTTATATTTAGACGATTGATAACGAAACTTTACATTTACTTTCATATTAGGTTATGTGATATTTGCTAATCAATTTGAACTAGTAAATTAGAAGGGGGAGGTTCCTTAATTAAATAGTAGCTATTTTGTTCTCTGAATGATATCTCTATTTAAATGATTTTTCTCTCCACGTCTTAATCTTGACATCAACATTTAATTCGTAGTCACAAAGAATCTTTTAATTAAACTACCTTTCTACTGACCTTTACTTAATTAATAATCAGCTAATAACTTTCGAAAAAAAAAGGTTTAACAGTGTGGCAAAACGGAAATTTTACTTAAATAAATATTTTATAATTTCTTTGTAAAGAGAAGTCGAAAGAAATCTTAAATATAATTAATTTTATATAATTTCTGGTTTTCTTTAAAGTTAAAAATTCAAACAAATAAAAGTGAAGTATTATTTATAAACATTTAATTTCGATTGATCAAAATTCTACAATCCCACTTGATACCTTTTCCACGACTATGGCTATATTGGATATTAAGCAACATTTCCCTTTAAAAATCTTGGCTCATAAATCATCAGTTGGCCGTGTGAACAGCAGACACTGTCTGGTTGATAAGCGCCAGGTTGTTCAGGTTGTCCACATACTATAGACGAATATATATGTATGTTAATGTACATATACATATATGGAACGTTCTTTCCATCATTTATAACAAGTGTTTGGATTTTGCTTGATAAATTAACAGTAGTAGCGACCCGGTAACATTATTATTATCATTCATTTTTCATTAGGATTGTGGCTATGATATACATAATGTATATTTCAGTTGCAAATTTAATCAATTTAATTTTGAATAGAATGCTTCAAAAGAGAGAGAGAGAGAGAAAGCATACATGATTTGCGGCTTTATTATATAAAATATAAATCATTCTGTCTTAAAGTCTGTAACTTTATTTTTTTTTTTTTTTATTTTTTTATGTTCTGTGCCTTTTGCCGTTTATTAATTTATCACTTGGCTTTCATTTTTATCGTAACGGATGTCCACAGGACTTTCATTTCCCTTCATATATACCCATGCCGAGGATGATGTTGCCCAGGCCGAAATGTGACCCGTAATTGCTTTAAATGCTATTATGACACTTACGCACAGCAGGAATGGGGCACAAACCTAGAATGGTGGTGGGGAGAGGAGGATTCGAGATAAAGAGAGAGGATGGCGGTCTGGCTGCCAGCCAAGGTCCAAGAGCAGGGCCACTGACAGATTGTCTTCCTTCTCAGATTCGTTTACTTGCCTGCAATTGTTTTCGCTTTAAATAATTAAATTAAAAATGGACAGCCGACTGATTGGAGGAGCCAGCTCAGTATATGCTCGTTGTCTGGCACTCGATGCAATTAAGTTTTTGGCTAGAGATTTTTTTTCTTTTTTTCAAAAATACATAAACCAAAGGGAACAAAAAATAGTAATGGAATTAAAGAGAGCAAAAATGACTTTGTAAACGGCCATTGAACCTGTGCAATTGGGCATAATTAAGGGGAAATAGCAGCCATTGCAATCGAATTTTTCTATTTGCTTATAAATCATTCACATCTTGGCAGAATCAAACTTACTCACCCCCCTCTACCATCCCTGTTCATCGTCTGTAACTTGGTTTTTGTGCAGAAATTATGCTACAAAATGGTCTACTAGCCCATGACAGATTGTATCTGTTACATACAGTCGAGTCGGTATGTTCCATGGCTACGTGCTTGCCTAGCTTTTATGCTGCATTTGCGACCATATCACGTACTATCCCTCCATAGGGTTGCCTACTTACAGACATTTGGTGTCAATTTATGACTCTCTGAAAAACGAACCCCACCAATACCGGCTTTAGCCTTAGATCTCATTCAACTTTAGTTTCGGGCAACATTTTGTGCAAATCTCATTTATTTGATAGAAAACCAACCACACACACAGAAGCAGAAGACAAGGCAACTGCATTTTTGATGATATATTGACTTTGGGGTTATTGGTTTCTATAACTGACTGGATGACTGGCATCGACATCAGCATCATGTCTGAGGTTATTTGATTTGCGGTACTACTATAAATTTCATTGTCGTTTGACATGACAATTGAGAGATGTCAACAGAAGGCGCAAACTTACAAATCAAAAACGTGTAATATGATATGCTAATATGGGCGCCGGGTATATGTCACATATCATCAGGCTTGCACATTAAACCACAAATTGTTGTGAATAGACATTAGTTTATGATTTATTTCATAATTATTTTACCAAAGTTAATAGAACTATACAAATAAGGAACAATATGTGTTTACAATTGTTAATCATTTCCTCTATACCATATTTGATTTAGCATTATTTTACCTTTATATCGCATTACTGACCATGGAAGTTACAATTATCATTTCCTTTATGTCTAGTGTAAACCGTTTTATAGCTTCATTTGATATTTCAATTACATGGTCACTATCATATATTAAGCAATTTCTATCACATTATTTCGTTTGTATATTATAAGTAAGTCTTTACGTTAAAGGAATATTTTATTTATTGCCTCAAGTATGTAAGGTTTATCTTTTTTTTTTTCTTTTTTAGTAGTATCGTGTTGTTTTTATCAATTTGTACTCCCTTACAATTGTAATTGAGTGGCAGAGTGTTGTTCTTTGTCGATGTCGATGAGACAGATACCGATATGGTTATGCTTTGTGCCACTTTATAAATGTTGCATAAATTAATGCAACAGGCAGACAAAAGATGTGGAAAAATAACAAATTCTGTCTTCCATCCCATCAGAGTGAGGAGTTTTGCCACGAATGCCAATTGAGTGAATTTATGTACAAGTGCAATATATGTATTTATTTAGTATCTGACTCATGAATTGCATAAAATTAATACTTGATGATGATGACGATGCCGATGAACATCCGATTCATGGCCATTGACCAGACTTCATGACGCCTTCAATCTTATAGAGTTTAAATTATATTTTCTCAAAACTTAATTTGCCATTTCCGACTTCCGCTTGGAGGCAACCTGCAGAGCACCTGAACAAGAGGCCTTAATTAAATTTTGGTGAATTTTAATTTTGCATTTTTGAATGCCAGATCAGGAGATCTTCGTTTGCGTCTTGTCTGTGCACTTGAAATGACAAAAAATGGGGAAAATCCTCAGTATTTGTCCCCGACCCGAAAAGGCCCCAGACCAATGCGTCTTCCAGTGGCGGCGCATCCAACGTCAAAACGTTGCCCGGCTGCCATAAAATTGCCTGAATTTAGCGCTAGGTTCCACATTGGAGAATGTATGAGATTCGGAATGAGAAATGGGACCAGTGATAGAGGGGTGTAAGACCAGGGAGGGGTATTGGTTCTGACTACTGTGTCTGGTGCCTGGTGCCTGGCAGCGGTCCAGCTTTGGTAATGTCGAGTGTCTTTGCTCTTGCCTTGTTAATCTACGAGTGGATGCTTCTACTTTTGCTACTGCTGCTGTCGTCGTTGTTCTTGTTATTTTCCTGGTACTTGCTGTTCCTCGGGCTTTGTTTTCATTACCATCGTGTCCACATGGCGGCCTATTAAATGCAAAATGTGCAGACAGCCAGAAAGACAAACGGTTTATATATATGTATGTATATATGTACCTCTTTCTTACCATATATCGCCCGCCCCCTCCCCCCTGGGGGACTCTACGAATTCTCATGTGAATTAAATATGGAAGTGCCGCTTGTCCATAGAAGACAGAATCGTAGGATTCTACCGGACCGTACCACTCGCTTATGGCAATGGCATGTGGCCGGGTTATTAAAGTTAATTACATTTTTCATGGCATGCGTGGCACAACATAAAAAATATTAAAAAAAAAAAGAAAAAACGAACTGTGATGAATATTATGATTGTGTCCTTGGTCTTTTCGCAATTTTTCCACTCTATTAATTTGAGCGTTGATTTATTTGTGGGGAAAGCAGCTGCTCTTTGTTTATACATAAATCATCGTCGTATAAACAATAAAGTGCGTTTTAAATTGAAAAGCAAATGCCATGCAATCGAAGTGTAAAACCATGGCAAAACAAAAAAAAAAAACCAAACATCTATGAATTAGTAAACACAAAAGTTATGGTAAATTGCAGATTATAAAATAAAATGTTTTAATTCAATTTGTCTTAGAATGAATAGTTGATAATGTAAACAGAAACTAGCATTAGACGATTGCCTAGATAAACTTTAAGTTTTCATTTAATTTATATAATTTTTTTAAATTAATTTTTATTTGTTTTCTTTTAGCTGAAAGCGACCTGCTCACCTTTGCACAACGCAAGCAACATTATGAGACGGACAAGTTATTCCAGAAGGAGCTCTTCACTAACGAAACTCGACCATTTAGTGTTAAACAACTTTATACGGAGGCTGGCAAGGAATTGTTACCATTGGCAATTGGTTCAGTGGCCCATTCTACAGCCATAACGCCACCGCGTTCCGTTTCGCTAAATGGTGACCTAGTGCTCAATGATCATGATGTCCTTCTAAATGGTTGCTCCTCGAATGGAATTGATGAGCAGCAACTGTTATGTATATCCGACTTTGGCAATGCCAATCAGAAGCTACGCACGCGTATCGATGCCGAGATTGAAATACGTTTGGTAAGTGTAGTAGCCAAGTATGGCTATTATGTTTGGTTATAACAGCACAGTTAGACCGTTAGACAGTTATGTGGCATGTAGTTAGTTACTCGTACTTTGTTCAGTCTGGACCAGAGTTAAGTTGACTTGCCACATGCATAAATAATATATTTAGTGGCCACATCACGCAACCACACAGGCATAGACACTAGAACGGGAATGGAATGGAAATGGGAACGGCCATGGACACAGACCAGATACGACCTCATGTGTGTGGTCGTGCGACTAAAGTTGTGGTTACTGTTTCCTCCTATAGCCAGCTGTGTCTACTCACAGCAAAGGCTGACTGACTATGGCCAAAAAGTATCTTCAACAACTGTGTATGTATATAAAGACCACACACAATCACAACAAAAAAACAAAAACCAGATGAAAATGTAGATGGGAGACAACGGATGAAAGAGTTCCGTAGGCAAAGAGTATGGCAAATCATTGGAGTCAACTTGTTTTAATTGCTGATGTGACATGACTTGTCCATCCCACATTATATATGCTCAAATTGCCAGCTGAGATGGCGAAAAATTAATACATAACATTATCTCATATGACGATATATGATCAACATATATATATATCCCTTAAATATCTTTAAATCATAAATATTTTCTACTTTTATTTGAAAAGAAGTTCACTTCTTTGTTAGCCAAAAAGTGATTGTAAGCCATTTTAAGAAATCAAAATTGCTGCTAGATATATCATTCTCTTTCTAATTTTCATAAATTCTTGATCTGACAACGCGTCTCATTGCATTGCGACCATGTCAGAAAATTGCAGTTAATTTAAACTAACGCGCTTACCAGCTAGAACAATTTTCCTTTACAGCAGCATTTGCCGTCATTCTCTTGGTCTTGGTCTCGTCTTGTCTCTTTGTTTGTTTCTACCGTCTCTTGTTTATCTTTTAGCCAGGCCATTAGATAAGCTCCATAAGACAAACAGCCAACGGGGCCAATAGACGACGACGACGACGACAACAACAACGATGCCAATGGCAACGACTGCGTCTTGAATTGTCGTCTCCTTGTTCAATAGGTTGCCAAACTTGTTTGGCAAAAACAACCAAAGCCAGTTGTCAATCCCAGTCATTGTCGTCGTCATGTCGCCATGGTCCTCTCTCACTCTCTCGCTCTGTCACTTTTCTCATTCTCTCTCTCTTTTCTTGCAGTTGTCTGCTTCTTAATAAAACGACTTTTAATCCTTTTCGCATTGCGTTTGACATTAGTTGGCCACAAAAGTTCCACTTGGGTACACTCAAAAGAGAACAGAAGAGACCCACATCGACGAGGTCCAGCCATTAGCGTGGTCTGGACTGCGGTTTATTGGTTACGGCAGCGCGTCCATTCAATGAAATAAGGATGATATCTTGTATTTCTTGGTTGTTTTTGTTATTGCCGCTGCTGTCGTTTGACAGCACTTAAATTACATTACATTATAGTATTATATATGGTACGATATTTATGTGGAAATATTTTATCGTTAAAACTTGCCAGCCGAACCGTAAATATAAGCTCCAAAATATTGTCAGCTTGAGACAGCGTCAGACCCAAGACCCCAGACACCAGACACATATAACACAGACTGAGATCCAGATTTGGATCCAGACAAAGGCCCAGGGCATGGTTATTTCTTCAATTGGCTCTTTATGGACAAAGATTTGCCCATAGTTTGTTAGTAGCAAATCTAGCTCAAGTGTGTTTTTATGTAAATTTTTCTTTTATTTTTGTTTGTTTGTGTGGGCGCTGTCTGATGGGAATGGGGGGAAAAACACATCTCCTTGCCCCTAAGCCAATGGAAGTTGATTTTCAATTGTTACAATTGATTTTAACAACCATTCCGACAATCAAATGAAAGCATTGCGCTTTTTGCTTTATTACTTGTAATTCACTTAAAGACTGAAAAACCATTTTCAATCTAGGAAAATGTTTTTCAATTTATACTTCCATCGATTGGGGTATAATAGCTAATAATTGAAAATAAAAATATTTTGGTAAATACCTTTAATTTGACATTTCCTTTTTTTATTTTTCCCCTTTTGAAATTGACTTTCTTTTGCCAAAGAACGTTTCATTCTATTTAGGGTAACTACAATTCGTTATGCTTCTCGTATTCCCCATTTGTTTTTATTGTTTTTAATTAGATTGATTGAATTTCGATGATAGAAGAAGTCAGTTTCTAAAATGAACAAGCCGAAAAACTCGTGTTTTTGATGCTTTCGAGCGATTTGAAAAATCGCGTGACTTGGTCAAATTTGCCAGCAGTCCAAAGCAAATGTTTGTGCAAACACAAAAAAAAAGCCAAAACCCATTTTTCAACCAACATTTGAAGCAAAGGGATATATGTATATTCGTGACATAAAGCAGGGACTAAAAAGGATATTATATATGTATATGTATTTTTGCATGCCACATAGAAACATTTTGGTCAAATGGTAATTAAATTTTCACTTCCTCTCCTTCTTTTCCATTTCTTTTCCCTTGCAGCCCGCTGCCATAGAGGATCTACGTAAATGGACATCCAGCGAGGCTTTGGGTGATGTCACCGTTACGCCCGATTGCATGCATCATGTGGACACCTCGATTAGCACATCGATGGTAATCGGGGATAATGGCGTTCTAACGCCCGCCCTTTCTCCGTCCGTATTGTCCGCCGATGCTGTCGATGCCCTTTATGGGCAGAATCTTATCCAAGCGGTGGACAGTTCCCATCAACCACTACTGCCGAACGATATCAATAAAGATGTGCCTTTGAATCATCGATTGCCTTCCCCCGAGGAACAAACTAAACTGATTGCCTTAAAGTGAGTATTAAACAAATTAAGGAACATAATAATAAAATTGAAATTAATGTAGAACTATTATAAATGGGGCCAATATTACTAAAAATTTAATTAAATGATATTAAAGAGAAGGTATTAACCCTAAACAAACAGTTTAGAAAGCACTGTTGTACAGTTTTAAACACTACCACGTTGCAGTTTGAAAACTGCCAGTTTTAAATTAACTTTTAAAGCGACTGTTACTCATGCTTATAAATTGAAAGCATTTGTCCCATATGCTAATTTCTTTTAAAAACTCAATTTTTATGAGTATTTTATGCAAATTTTCTATAGAAACTTTTATTTTGTTTTGCTTTCATTTGCCCGGGCTTCAAAACAAAAACATAAAATAAATAAATTCAATTGTTTAATGGTTTTTTTTCTCCACCGGTCTATGTTCCGATATTTTTTTATGCAATAACGGGGGGAGATTAAATAAATTAATGCAATTACGTTTGGGGTATTTACAATGCGACCGCACAATTATGCAAGTGTCGCCCAGTCATGGCCCCAAACTCTGGCCCGACAACCACACACAGACCAGTCGGCCACGCCCCGTTTGGTGGCGGACATGGCTCATTTGGTTTGATGCGCCACAACTGGCCCCAAAATGGAGCGGCGGCACTGTTTACGCTCTGTTGATTTAACGCATAAACAAATTGCTATGTAAACCACAAAATGCACTTTAAAACTGTAAGAGCCCTTTGATATACAACCACTCTTTTCCCCAATTTTTTCATCTCTCTATTGGAATAGATATCCCGCCGAAGTGATTTCGGTCAACACCTCTGGCAAGCATTTTCAGCGTATGTGTGCCGCTCGAAAATCAACAACTGGTTGCTATGCTGGCGGCCACAATGGCACCGCCACAGCTGCCGGTTCATCCACCAGTGCCAGTCCTGAAAATAATCAAACGGATGCCAATAATCTGGATGATAATCTACAGACGGTTAGTCGACGATCGAGATCCCGTAAGGTGCGTGGCAAGCGAAGGAATACCATAGCTGGGATTGATCAAAAGGAGATACAAGATGCAGCCAATGGGTATGTACACAATGAATATGTATATATACATATATTTTCAATATATCTATTCTATCTATATAGTACTAGAGATCCTCTGTTAATTTTATCCCCTATCGAATTTTATTTAACATTAATTTTCCTTTTTTTTCACCTGATATCTATATTCCCCTCTATCCTTCTCTCTTCCCAAAAACTGTACATAAAAAATAAAAAGAGAATCCCTATACTAAAACCAACGTATATACCATATACATACTTACATATCCTATATATGTACATATATAATGCCGATCCCTTTGTCGGATCTAGCAGCATTTGCATCTTCTTATGAAATTATTGTGCGATCAGCAACAACAATTAGCTGAATATTTGTTATGCTGTTATTTAGTTTCTTTTCGCATTGTTTTTTTTTCTTTCTTGATTTACATACATAATTTATTTTTGTTATTAACTTTTAACGTTTTGTTATATATATTTTTTTGCCGAATTAGCAGCACAAATTGCATGGCTCTAAATGTCTCTAAATTGTTTTTCCTAAATTTGAATGTTGTACAAATGCGAAAATGTGTATATAAAAATAAAAAACAATTAATAATATATTCAAATTATATTAATTAGTCTAAACTAAATATTGTATGTAATTAATTAGAAACAAAATGCAAGCAAAAATTCATTATTTCAGCGATTTGGCATTAGAGAAAAGAAAACAAAGAAAAAAACGATGAATAACTGAAATTGAAAAAAAAAACAGCTAAGCAAATTAATCGGAAAATTATAAATGATTCACACACAAATGCACAAACACATACATACACACCCACACAAACACAAGCATACACACATATCATCAAAGAACCTCCCACACGTACAGAGATAGTTAGCGACCGCAGCCTTCCACCCACTTACCATTCCATGTCTTTGGCCAGGCATCGTCATCATCATCATAATCATCATCAGCATAAATCAGGCTAGGAGCAGTCGCCTCTGTGGGTTTTGCCAACAATCCCAGCCAGAATAAGACAACATATAGAAATTGTTTTACTCTTTGCCTTCCTTTTTTTATTTTTTGGTTTACACCCTTCACCCGTAACGCTCCTGGAAAATGGTTGTTGTTGGCGCTGGGCGCTTTTCAAATGGCACACACGACGCCTTTTTGCCTTTTCGCTAAAAGTTTCATAAATCTTATTTTGTTTTTCTGTTGGCGTCTGCCCACAAAAAGTCAGGAATCCAAAAGGAGACAGCGTCATTCCATTTGACTGCCTCTCTTTCGGATATGAAACATGAAACCTACAGAACTTCATAGATACACACACATGTGCAATCTTTATGCATATGTATGTACATATGTATATGTGTATGACCATGTTGCTCGATATGTCTTGCCATATCTGAACTAGATCAGCAGTCCAAAAAAAGCATAGCTAAGCAAATACTTGAGTGCTTGTCAAACTGTAAGTGCAGTTCTTGTCAGTGATGCGCAGTTTGGTAACTGTCACTGAATATGTGATGCATACATATCTGTGACAGTTCCGTAATAGGCACATTTCTTTTATTTCTTGTTATTTTCTAATAGTTCCGACATGCAGTGATAAAAATATAACTGACAGTTAGTTAGTCAGTCAGTCAGTTCTGGCTCTCGTATTGATTGATCTCTTTATGAGATTGCATTTTTGTTTTCATGAATGTGTTATCGCCATTATTAGACTTGTCTTTGTATGTGTGTACCTCTAATCTCAGTCTCTATAATTTTCTTTTTCTCTATTTCTCTGTCTCTGTTTAACCAAGTGCATGTCAAACAGCTGCCGTTTCTCCCCCTTTTGAAACTACAAAAGTTATTTTAAAAGCACTCGAAAAATTCTATTTAGATGTTGTAATCGCTTTTAATAATCAAGAGCAGAGATGAGAAAATTGGAAAAATAGAAATTATAAATGTATTCCCAGAAATTAAACTTTGAACTGTGCCATTAATTAAATTGAGATTTTGTATTTTCAATGATTTCCTTCACTCCCCTACCCATCTGTATGGTTTCTTTGTGTGCGCGTTTATGTGATTGAAATTAACCAAAAAGCAAAAAAACCAAAATAAAATGTTTAACAGCAGCAAATCCTTGACTGAAACTTTATCACAATAATTGTCATAGGAAGGCAATATTTAAAGTACATATGTATACACCCTTTCCTTTCCAACTATCTCTATTATCTCTGTCACTCACTCACTCCCTCACTGACTCAATCACTCTATCACTTCCAACTTCCACTGTCCAAACTCCAATCATGCCCTAAATACATCTTCATCAACCTTACAAAAATGCTAACCGAATACCAAAAATATTTTCTCTTTCCCAAAACAAATGAATTTTGACCAAAAACATGAAAATTCTTAAATATTAAACAACAGCCATAGAGAGTCGAAGCATGCCTCGTCGAGTACCACCTCACCAGCGCCAGCCGCAATGTCCCATGCCGATGCCACAGCCGCTGATGGTTCGAAAAAGTCCAAGAAATTCGGACGCAGCAAGTCCAGCGATATCTTAAAAAAGGAATCTGTTGCCTTGCCCTACGACAAAGGCAAGAACACACTGACACGCCTCAATTCGCTGAAACAGTGGGGCCGGAATCGTTTCAAGTTTATGCAGAGGAACGGGGAGATGAATGGCTTTGGCGAGAGCAGCCAATTGGATACCAGCGGTTGCAGTTCTCAGAACAGTTCCGCCGAGAAGCCAGAGAACAGTACCAATACAGGTGGAGGATCAGGAGTAACCGCATCGGGGGCCAACAAGTCCCGTAACATTGATGATGAGTGTGTGGTACACGATCTGATTACCCAAAAGAGTGAATCTCGGTTTTCGCACGAACGAAAACCCTCGTATTCCTCCTCTGAGAAAAGCATGACCGTCTCGAGCAGTGGACAATTGAGAGGTAAATTACAGTTGGCGGCAGCGCATGTTAAGATGCGAGAGACAGCCACCCTGAATAGACAACGCCGCAATGGACTACACGGCCTGGCTGGTAAAGATGAACAACCACATTCGTCAAGCGGCAACTGGAGCGCCAGTTCGGAATCCGGAAGGGCCTCTATTGGCAGCGAGATCACAATGACCCAGCCGAAGTCGAGTGCATCAAATACATCGCTAAATGTATCCAGTTTCCAACCATGCGGCAGTAGTGGCCCACCCTCATCCATGTTGAGTCGACGTCGCTTCCTTAACACTTCTGCGTCCAGCAGTGTCACCAGCGAGGGCACGGCCACGCCCGAACTCCAATCAGATGCCTGCGCCGGGGCCTATCCCAATCATCTGGACGATGAGACAAGTTCCGCTTACAGCTGCGATACGGAGGGATACTACACATCTTTCCACATGGACAGTGGTCTGCGTACCCTTAAAGAAGAAGAGCCACCGATGACGCCTTTGCAACAGAGTCTCCATACCAGTAGCTACTCCTTTGGCAGTCAATCGAATCAGACGGTCCTCAATGCGGAAAATGAGTACGAGCTATATGGACGTGGTTCGACTTCGACTACGACTAGCTCGGCTGGCACAGTGTGCACAACTCTTCTTAATGCAGCTGCCATCTCTGGGCCAGATGTACCGGAGAGAACCAGTTCGTTGGGCAAGCATAGCAGTAGCCAGAGTCAGAGCAATAGTGCCAGTAATAGTACTTTAGAACGTAGTTACAGCAGCAGTACCATTGGCAGTACTCTGGAACGTACGGGCACTATTAAAAGAAATGTTAAGCTAACTGCCCAATCGGAAGACGCAGCCTCACAGCCGGAGGATCAACAGCAAAATTCGCAACGTTCGGCATTGCCTTTGCCAGGAGTGTGTGGTGATCTGGAATATTCGGAGAGCTCTGATCTGGAAGGTGTGGAGCGTATTGAACGCATTAAACAGAAGACAGCCATTACGTCCAAGAGAATACCGTCAATGTGCATTATAACTCCTACTACTAGTGATGATGATGAACATCATGATCGCACTTTGACTAACCTTTCAGTGGATGTGGACCAGGGTGAGGATTATGAAACGGAGCAATTGACACCCACAAATGCAAAAGTGTCCTCTGGCAGTAAGGATCACAACCTTAATGAGCTTAAACAGACACCAACAAAAGCTCTCAGTGGCATGTTTGAAAAGCTAAAGGTGAAGCTTGCACCGGGAAAAAGCTCACCGGCAAAGCCTGCCTCATCTAGTGCCGTCAACGATGATGAGCTTTACGACCTAGCCGGCGAATATGTTACTATAGCCGACATTAGCAACAATAATAATAACAATAATCGTGGTAAAATGCAAGCATCTTCGGCCGCCAGCTCCAGTCTAGGCATATATTATTCCAATGACATAGTTCGCCAGGTGAGACCCGAACATTCATCCTCGTTAGCTTCAGCCTCCTCCACCTCCACATCTGAGTATGTGTCACTCAATGAGTTGCCACAGCATTTGCGTCGGCATGCAATTGCCACCCTTAACCACCCCCAGCCAGAGAGCGGAGATTGCGCACATCTGCCAGCTGAGTCGTCAGAAAAAGCAGCTGTCGCCATTTCACCACCACAATCAAACCATCGCACTGGCAGCCGAGTTGCCACTGAGAGCTGTAGCGTACCTATGTATGCAGAAATTAGCGAACTACGCGAGGAAAAGTCGCTCATCTCATCGGGCGGCGACAACAGTGGTACTCAACAGCGACGGGTACGAACGAATGCCGAGGGTAAAATCATTTACGATTCGGATAGTTTGAAACGGCGTAAGGGTGCACATACCACGTTTGCACCTGGACCGTATGTGAAGGAAACCGAAAGTGCTCTGCTCAGTGCAACGCGAGAAGCGACCGGAGAAAGTGCATCATCGTCATCATCACTCGCATCCGCATCGGCAACAAAGAGTGCCAAGTTATTGCTATTAAACGGTGGCGGAATTTCTGGTACTCGTAAAGTGGCCAATGTACGTCCCATTGTTTCCAAGTCACCGTTAACTAAAACGCCCAACAACAGCAGCAACAACAACAACAGCAGCAGCATGTCTGTCTATAGTGGCAACTATCAGGATCAGAAACAATTATTGGCGAATCATACAAATCCGTTTTATGAGACAATTGCAACGCCCTCCAACATGATGCCATCGCCATCGGGCAAATCAAATTCATCTACTGGCTCTACGGCCACCAATTCATCATCATCAACTGCATCGACTGGAAATTCTGGTGAAGAAGGTAAGCAATCAGAGATGCAACAGCAGCCGCAGGATGAACATTTTAATGCCAATTGCAATTTTGCTTGTCCCAAACCTATATCCTTTTACGCCCCCACCCTTGCTAATGTAAATAACACGCTATTTTGCAACACTGCCACCACACACACTACAGCAACAACAACAACAGCATCTACTATGTGTACTATTAACAACAACAGCAGCAAACAATTCGCATCAATGAGCAGCATATCAAGTGTAGAGATGGAGCCGAAAACCAAAAATACCGAGTCGAAAGTGAGGGTTGTTGAAATGGAAACTTACCCCCCAGAGGGTGACTTGTCCAATGGTTTGGGGAATGGGGACCCAATGACTTCGCTTCCCCCTCCGCCACCACCACCACCACCACCCCTGCCACCGAGGGGGAAAGTAAATGGCCCTGCAATGGCAATATCATCCCCCATATCTCCTCCGGCAGTCGCTTTATCGATTGACCCAATTGCAATGCAATTTCCCATTTCTTATGCATATCCCAGTACCAGCATGCCGCGTTCTGCTCTCAAGCGTAATAACAGCTACCGTTTGGCCAACGATGAGCTGAAGCTGGAAATGAATAAGGAGAATAATAACAACAATAGCAACAACAATTCATATTCGTTAGAACCGAATCCAAGTGCATTGCCCTCCATGCAACAGCATGCAACAGGTTCACTCAAGTTAGGCAATAGAAATAATGTGGCAACACCAAACGGTGGCAATGGCGGAGAACGTCGCATAGCCAAATCTTTCGAGCGTCTGGTCGATGAGTTTTCATTGTCCCTAACAACCGGTAATGATTCTTCATATTTGAAAAACAAATCTTTAGAGAATTTTGATGATTCAGCTGCTCTTTCGGTGGCAGACAATATAGTAGTTAAAAAGGAAGGGGAACAAGAATCAGAGCAGGAACAGGAACGGGAAGAACAACTAGAAAATAATAATGGATCTAAATCCGAAACTGACTCTGATGACGATGACGATGACCGAATGACGACAAGACGACCCATGTCCATGAAATATCACAAATCATTTGTGGAGAACATCTTGTTGCGTCCCTTTAAAATTATTTTGCCCAATGAAGATAACGGGGGACGACGTCAGCGCATTTTGCAAAAGTTTGAGGTAACGGAAATCTGGTAAAAAAAAAAAAATTTGAAAGCGAGAAAAAGGAAAAAACTCTAACGGACAGCTCATTAACTTGTCTCTAGTCAAGGCTTGACCTTTTCATTTTGTAACCCTTTTCCTTAAGGCCTCAAGTGGGCTGGTTGTCTTGAACAACAAACAAATGCACACACACACGTGGGCCTAAAAGTAATTGACAATCTTGACAACGCAGCAGCTTCTCAGGCGGCTTCTTAAAGTTGCCTGCACTTGGGTTAGTCGTACGTGCTCAATTGGCTAGAGAAAACCTTTACACAAACATTCCTACTATGATACATTATAGTATATACTCATTTATGTTTGTATGTACTTGGTCGGTTGGGTTCAATGTCCAGTCTCAGCCATTTTCTTTACACTTGAACTGATGTTGCATACATGCAAATATCACATTTTATGCTTGGCTTTTTGTTTATAGTTAACGGTTATGTTATTATTTACCATTAACAGGCAGTTGGTGTTGCCCACCTGTCTTAAACCGTTAAAAAAAAATATAATAATAAAATTAACTCTGTTTTTGTATGTATGTGCGTTTGTTTTATTGTTTTTAACCATAAAATTGTTAAGTGAATGTTTTTTGTCGCTCACCTTGATCTAATGAATGTTTAACTGTAACTAAAATATAATTAACATAAAAAACAAAAACGAAACAAGAAAACACATGTGTATTTTGTAAATTTTGTAAAGTTTTTTGCACCTTTAAATGTTTTATTTTATTCTCTTTCCTCTTCTGTTTTTTTGTATCTATGTACAACACAAAAATTTAAAATTAATATCACAATATTGTATTTAAGTTTTATGTTTTAACATTCCTTCAACTAAGATGCTAATTTTTCAGAACCAATTTTTAAAATAATCAAATTTCAAAATTATAAGCGTGCAAAAAACTTCTATTGCATAATTTAATTTATATATATATATATATATATATGTGTGTGTGTTTCTAATTACATGTAATTCTGCTGTAGTAGTAGTTTTTTGCACCTTTTTCTTTTTTTTGTTTAAAAGTTTAAACTTAAAACTAACAGAAAAGAATTGGTAGTTTGAAAAATTAGCAATTTGGTCCTAGTGATTAATTAACTATTACTATACAGTATTTAAGTTCAATCACATTCCATAAATCAATCCCACCGATCGTAAGTAAGGCTATGAAAATAAAATCTGATAAAGACACAAAACAAGTTCAATATTACATCATTGGCATTATTGTACTATAAGTATATACATATATTCATATACATATGAAAAATGGGCTGATGGTTTGAGGTCATGGTAAATCCCCATAAATAATCCATTCCACAACTGCACCCCAAAAAAAAAGCATCCACATCCGCATTCAAGCACAAGCACCATCCGCACCATTGTACATAAATATATACCACATATCGTCAGATCATTCAGATCATTTCCATTGTGTGGTGGGAATCAAAGGTAGCGATTTCACATTATAGACATATTCAGGTACGTATGGAACTGTTGCTTGCTTTGAACGCAATCTTGAACTGTGTAATTTAATAATTTGCACGTCTAATTGAAAACTGAAACGGAATTGAAATTAAATTGTGACAATTTATAAATAATAAATAATTTATATTAATGATAATTTATTCTCCTGCCTCTCTTTCTCAGGGTATCAACGTTTCTCTAATATCTATGAGCAAGTGCAGCAAGCACCGACATCCGCCACACAGCCAACAGATGGCACTGCCACGCCCTTTCAGCGCAATGCACCTATCTATTGGACATTACAGAATCGACGCAGTCAGCCAAAAGCACAGCCCAGTAGCAATGTAATTTGCCGGGATGATTTGTATGCTACACCCATACGACGTGCTGAACGCTTGGCCCGGGCAGCAGCCGCGGGAACTGCAACAGATGGCAAGAGCAACATATCGCCAATAGTGCCAAGAAATCGTGATGGAGTTTTTCTCACCTCAACGCCCACGAGAAGCGAAACGGACAGAGATGTAACACCACCAATGAAGCAGCCATCTCGCAATTGGACTGATAATTCGCCGGAACGGCTAAATACATGTGCCGATCGTATTGGTCAGAGTAAAACTACTTTGTTGGACTTTAAAAAACTTTTGCTGGCCAAATCGGCCAAAACAAGCCCCGTGCAGCGAAAAGTGTCCGCTGTTGAACTGTTGAAGAAGTCAACTGCCCCCATTCCTATTCCAGCATCAACAACATCAAATGCAGGTGGAACAAGTTCATCCAAACCAACACTCAATTCCAGCCTAAAACTGCTCGATCTAAGCGGTTCACCAAAGACATTTGCCAATCGCAGAATGCTGCGACAGGGTCAGTTTGGTTCCCCCTCAAAAACTTTTGCCCCAAAGATGCGGACACCCAGCAGTGGTGTGGCGGCTGTTGTTGCAGCACCTCGTACAGACATCATGTCAACAACCATACCGGAAGCGAATAGCGAAGAGGAGAAGAATAATACCAGTGGGGGATCTCGGGCCAGCTCTGAAACAAGTGACACAACAACAACGGCACAACGGGCATCCAGTTTTGAATTGAAACGCAATTTCTTTCTGCAAACCGAAGAGAATAATTTTATGCGCGGTGAACTAAAAGCCAATTTTGCCAGAGGCAACAATGTTGCCAGTGCCAATACGGAGAGCAACAAGTATGTTAGTGCTCCGGTAGCGTCTGCGGCAACACTGCCACCACTGCCATCGTTTGAAACGGCGCTGTAGACACGAGTAGGAGGCGATGTTAGCGGGTCTAACCCGCATACACATTACACATATTCCATAAGAAACAATCGCATAATCGACATAAGCAATTAACCCATTTGGCTTCACTGAATCCACTAATCACTCACTACCTAGCGACGCTGAACCTGCATTTATTAAAACGAGTCAAAATCGAAGCTACACGAGATACATACAATATATAAAATATATATACATGTATGTATGTATCAATATATACACGATTATACAAAATCTAAATTTGTATTTTTTAAATTGTGCTGCTTGTAAAATCGAGATATTTTATACACCGCATATAAGAATCGTCTATACAATTATATTTATTTTATAATTTTACGTTATTTATTGCAATTATACATACATATATTACCTTACACGCATCGTCTTTATTTTGTACGTCTATTTTTAAGGAGAAGCGCAAATAAAATAAAAACATTGCAAACACAAAATGAAAATGTGAAATAGTTTACCTATTTTTCAAATATGTATTAATAAATCAGTTTACACCCAACTTTTTCTGGGAAAACGCTTCAAGATTTATTTATTAAACTAAAAATATATTTTGTATGGAAAAATTATTCATTATCCCATTACGACTTACACAATATTGGCAAGATTTTAAATTGGTAAGGACTAAGGAATGTATTTGAGTAAAAACTAACATGCAAATACAATATTTTTCTGCATGTTCAACCGCTTAGATATTGCCTAGCCCAACTTAAATACAACTTTTTCATAAAACAATATGAGTATCAAGTAAATGATTGAAAATTTAGCGTAGGTTACTCTCTAGGCACATCTTAAGATTGCGTTAGGTGTAGATTGTTTTTGGTATATTTTAAAAGCATTGTAATAATTTAGGATTTCACATTACTATATCCAACTGCGGCCGACACTTCCCGATCTTCGTTTGGTGGAGCCATTGCCGCCTGAGCCTTGATTGTCTTTGCGGCCCAATACGGGCGAGCCCCCGGAACCAATGTTACGTATAAGTAATTTTAGACCACGTGCCTGGGCATCGCTGGCCTGACTTATACTGTTTGCTTCGGAAGCAATAATACAAAAATCATCGACTATATGACCCGGTGGGCTTATATCGAAAGGCAAAATGTCGCTCAAACTTTGCTGATGTTTAAACGCACTCCGGCGGCGAGCGCTGGTCTCTCCGCCGCTGAGATTGTGTGCGCTCCCACTGACAGACGACTGTTGCTGTGGCTGCTGTTGATGCAACTCCTGCTGAATATGCAGTAGACGACTACGCAGTCCCACATTATCTTCGTTGAGTCGATGCATATGGGCCGCCTCTTGCTCGGCACGAACAAATGTTGGCTGTGGCAGGCACTGATAAACAGTGGTGAGGAAGTTGCGCAGAGACAGCAGTAACGTGTCTTGCCAATGCTTGGTGAAAAACAAGGCGAATGTTGGCGATTCCTCCGCATTCTTACAAAATGGGAAGTCTGCAAAGAAAATTCCGTAAATATCCAATTTGAAATCAAGTTTCAATGTCTGTTACATACAAAACCAATCCTTCCATTCGCTCTGCTGTTGAAGTTCTCCAGCCATCTTGCTAAAGAATTCGGATATCTTATCCGATTTGTTGTTGCTGTAGGCAGTCACAAGGTAGTATTTAAGCAGGCTATTCTCTAGTTTCTTGACAGCTAATTTAAACACAAGGTAAATTTTAGAGGTCGGTTAGATAAATGGGCAATTATAACTCACCCAGAGCATAGGTGTGCTCCAGTTTGCTAAAAAGGTTGTTATCCAAATGAAGCCACAGACTTCGCAGCGCCTGCAAATCATAGTTTTGCACTAAATTGTTAAATTGATCTATAATTCGCTCAGCACGGAAATGTTGGTCTCTCTCCGTCCGTTGCTCCAGATCCAAGGCTTTAAGAGTGCTGGAAAAGCCTCGGAAAACTAGATATTCACGCAGCAAAGTATCCAGATAGGCAACCTGTGCCATTTTATATTGTTAATTTCACTTTATGTGCCACACAAATGTCTACTCAGTTTCTGGCAACAACGACTATCGATTAAAATGAGATAGCACCGCAATATATCGCAGAGGCCCACATAACACTGCATTAATTGCCGATTTTTCCTTACAGTTTCTGCACAGCAATGTCACACGGGCAGACTATCGATTTTAATAGAGTTGCCACTTAGTAATCGAGATTAAGCGCTAGCGGTGCCAGACTGCGACAACACATTACTTTTACTAAAAATTCGACAGTTTTGTTAACAAAGGATTCCAATCAACTTAGATAAATGCAAATGCAGAAGCATCGTCTAAAATATGAGTCGCAACGAAGATCAAAATGATATTTCGCTAATCATTGGAACTCTACCGAAAAGGCTGCAGAGGAAAATCGCTGAAAATGCTGAGGTAACGACAACGGTGACGTCTTCAAGGCCAAGTAAGTGGGAAACTACAAGTGAATGCGAATGCGTAATAATAACAACTTTGCTATTTCCGTAGTAAGCATTTTGACTAAGTCATCGTTATCTCCGTCATCATGCAGTGACCTTCAAGGCAAATCTAATGGTGCCAATGGTGTGGTCAAAGTACCAATTTTAAGGGCCAGTGATTCGGGAAATAAGCCCAGGAATAGGGATGCAAATACAGGCGGGGGCTCGCAGACTTGCATACCTGGCATTCTTCGTGTATCGGCTCCCGATGAGGCACCGGCATCAGTTGCTAATTCCGGACGTCGACGTCGTCGCCAGCAGCATAACGTCTGTAGGGACAAAGAGCATACGCCCCAATCGCCGTTGGCACGCGTTCGCCTTACCACCGATCATCCAGATTGGTTTGAGAATCTTTTAACAATGTCACACGACAAAAAAATTATTCAATTGTACGACCAGCTGATGGTGCTGCAGCAACGGAATCTTATACTAATAGTGAGTAAAGCTAAAATCAAAAATAAATAGCCAAGATTATAACTAATGCTTTTTAAAATCCTTTTTTTTAGAATTGGAAAAACTATTGCTGTCTACACAACCAGTTGCAGGATTGCTTTAAACGACTCTTGTTGGAGCACTTGAAATTTGTGTGCGAGCACAAAGTGGACGCCTTCTTTTGGAAAATGCTATTCTATAATGTACGCGAGTATCTGATGCGTCAGAATTCGGAACTCGCTAACACTAACATGCTGTTGCTCATGGAACAGACAATGAAATTCTATCATGTGGTTTATGACAAGATGATGGTAAAGTATGCATCCTCCTCGCGTTCCGAAAGCGCAGCTAAAGTGGTGGGCCAACGTCTTCTTATTTGCCTGGGTGATTTATCGCGCTATCGGGCGAATCATTTGCAAACATCGGACTACTTGGAGGCGGGCAAATATTATCAGAGAGCTCAGGAGCTGGTGCCGGGAAACGGGGCGCCTTATAATCAGCTAGCCGTTATTGCCATCTATCATGTAAGTCATACTACATACATAAAAATATGATTGTGATTATATCTATTGTTCATTTGCAGCACAAACTATTCGATGCGGTTTACTATTACATGCGTAGCCTGCTGACTTCAAATTCCGTTCAGACGGCCAAGGAGAGTCTTCTCGAATTATTTGATGAAATTCGCCGCAAATATGAGGAAACGGAAATGAAACAATCGCCAATTCATTGTGCATCGATCACTGCCAAAAAAGCTACGAAACCGATGCGGAAAGAAGTCTGGATTTATCCCGATGGTATACGTTGTTTGCATCGCACTAATGTCAAACCCAAGATCAAGAATAATGCCACGATTGCTGAGGTGAATCGTTATGATGAAATGGGATCAGAGGAGCTGTTGCTTCGTATTCTTTCGCTTTATTTGTATTTGATTGGAAAACTCTACACAGGCACCAAGTAAGTAAAATATTTATTTAAATCCTTAATTCGTAATTTACTTTTGTTATTCACAGTGTGGACTGTTTATATCACCTTCTGAGAAAATTGCAAATTCAGCTTAGTGCAGCACTAAAACATGACAATCTATTATCACGTTCCAAATTGCTGAAAATGGTGGCACTAAACGTCTTCGTCATGGAGCACAACAAGCGTAGCTGTACGAAAAAACAAAAATAGATAAGAATAATCACATTGGAAACTAATACTATTTTGTTTTGTGTTCTATAGCTCGTCGCGAGATGCGTTATCATAGCTTCAATTTTGCCAATTCATTCTTTGGACTCATGTTGCGGAAGGTGAATCAATTGCTAAGTGTCATTGCGGAGGACTCTGGCGACTTGCAGAGTCTACCTGATGAAGAGTATGTATTTAAAAAGATTAATTTAATTTGTCCTAGTTGGTATTAATGAGCGTTTGTGTCTATTCCAGTTATATGCTAGTTAACACTTATCTTCAGTTTGTTAGAGTTTATGTTCGTTGGCTGACTATTAATGTTGATCTATGGGAGCGTGTGCGAACAGAGGAGTAAGTTTCTCTTAATGGTTACACAATATTCATTCTATATTTATACATTGATGCACGTTTCAGGCATTCCTTTGTCGATTGCTGGGTAGAGTTACAAACACTTTTCGATTACATAGAATGTATAACTGGCAAATTTCCCAGTATGTTCGAGCGTAGGTTTTCTACAATTGTTTTGGATGAGGATGTTGTGTTGAGTGGTTTTGGTCCTTTGGGTCGTGAGATAGTAAGTCGAGAGGGCAGTCAGCGTGGTACCGAACGTACTCAGTTTCTGCAGCGGATTAAAAATATTGCGGAGTTCCAATATGTGTATGTGGAAAATCAGCAGGCATTGCAACAGCCGCTCGACTCTAGCTTCACAATTGAAGATCTTAATGCGGCCATGAAAGTGGCGCTTAATAATTTCGATGTGACCGATGCTGCATCTATAAATATCTGTCCAGTGGAATCGAATGATACCGAGTGCCAAAATCAAGCAAATGTATGTCCGTCCATGGATGCCGATGTTTCGGAACTTTGCAGACTTAAAAAGGAACTGGAGGCAAAAGCCAAGGTCAAACAAATCTGTTCCACACGATTGGAGGAAATCTTGAAATTTGTCGACACCAAATTGTACATTGAAGTGCGTCCGCGATATCTTTTGCCCGACACCAACTGTTTTATTGACTGCCTTGAGGATATTGAGAAATTGTCCATGGAATATAAACGATACACTGTGGTCATTCCGTTAACAGTGGTGAAGGAATTGGATGGACTTTCGAAGGGCGTCAAGTTGGACTCGTATCGCAGTTCGAAGCAAACGAAACGCATTCATCATTTTGATGAGGTGTCGACATGTGCCAAGAAGTCAATGGAGTTCATTAAATCCGCCAAAAGCAATGTGAAGTAAGTTATCTATTGCAGTTAATGTTTGACTTTTGCTCTAATGTGTGTTCATTCTATTGGATTAGATGTGCTACCACGAAAGGATCATTCGTCAACGCTTCCGTTTTTGCATTGGTCGAGGAGGAGTATCTATCCAATGATGATAAAATATTGGCTACTGCTTTGGCAGTTTCAAAAACAGCTAGTACGGAACAGTGCAGGGGTAAGAAGACAGTGAATATTTTCGTTAAATTATACATTTTATTGATATATTTTTTTATACAGATGGCAAATGCTTCATTCAAACCGAACTTGTACTCATTACCACCGATCGGAATTTACGTGTTAAGGCGCTGACAAGAAATCTGGCTGTGAGCGGCTTGGATGAGTTCTTACAATGGGCCAAGGATTCCCGTGAATCAACTTGAGAGTCAAATGGGATTGTGACTAGTGGATCCGTACTGGCAATTGTAGAAGGTTCACCCGCTAGCACCTGGGGTGGTAAAACAAGCTAACATGACTAATTTCATTATACACATGTGACTATGTAGGTCGTGGTCAGCAATACTTCCTGGACACGAATATGTATACCAGCGAAATGTGGGTAATTCGATGACTTGGCATTGGTATAAACACAGGTGCTAGAGATGCCCGGGTGAGGCTTTTGTCTATCCAAACCATGTGGTCCTCGACACACAACAATTTATTTCTTTCCCCGTTTTCCTTAAATGTCTATTTTCTGACTTTCGATAAAAATTTAATAAAAGATTTGGATGCGTTTCAATAAATGTTATGTTTATGAATAAACCGTCTAGAATCGGTTTAGTTTTGATCAAATTATCTTGAAATCTACTTAATTAAACGGCATTCAGTGAAATCAGGATAGTGTATTAAACATTCACAATATTAAAAGAAAATTTCGATTATATACTAAATTACAGTTAAAGGATACAGTAATTTGTTAAAAATTATTCATAGGATCTGGATAAAGTACCACGCTTTAGTAAATTATAAGTGAAATGCCATTGTCTTAAGTGTGTACGTCGCTTGGACGACACTTACAATATTGTCCGGAAATATAATAAGTGTGCTTAAGTCTATTATTCAGCTAAAAATTTTAATGTCGAAGTGCTCTTCTTTAGTCACGCCATCAGTGATTCTATGGCAACGAAGTAGGGATGCAGATATTACCTAGACATCCTCTCTTGTTTGCTGGGCGACACCAACACTGGCGATGGTTGATGCTGTTGTGCTCCTGATATAGCATCAAATATACTTGTCTCTGATCGTTGGTATTCAGTCAAAATATTCTCCAAATTTAAGTCGGCATCCAAGACTAAAATCTTTAGAAACCGATAAAAGATAGTATAGAATAAAGATACCAAATTGATTCTCTAATGCTTACTTTGCAAATTTCCGGCCGACGATGGTGTATTAACCAATCCTCGTGCAACTCATGCAACTCTTGCAAATATTTGATAGGTATGCAGCTCTCCTCTGTACGCGCACGATTACGCATACGTTCGTATACAACTTCGGGAGAGGTTCGCAGGTAGATAATGAGATCTGCTTGCACGTGAATAGACCCTTCGATGAATTTATACCATTCTTGAAGAGTATTATACATGCCCTGTTCCAATGACCCATTCCGATACATATTCTCGACAAAGCAATAACTGCATCAGACAAAAGAACAAGATAACACAAAAAGTACATTGAACTTCACTCCACTTACCGTGAGCTATAAATGGACCGCTCCATTATTTTCAGCTTTTTGTCAGTGATTGCTGTGTGGGCCTGCAACATGGTCAGTGTGACATAAGACTGAAAGGGCATTGCCCACTTTTTTGGGTCGTTATACATCCGATCCAGCAGATTAACGCCGTTGCAATTACGCCACTTCTCCACAGGCTCCGTGAGTAGGCAAACTTCATCCCGATACTTCTCGAAATGATTTAAAAACGTAGTTTTACCACTTCCTATGTTTCCCTCGATAAGTACAGTAAAAGGCTGCGTTCCCAATGCATATTTGCGTCCATGCGCCAAAGTGTGAGCTGCTGCCGTGTCCATTAATGCGGATAAACTGCGGGCTGGCATACAATTGTAATTAGCTTTTAATTAAACAAGTCTAACCAAATTTAGTGTGTCTTTTCACGGTCACGAGCTGTCGTCTCAAATCGGCCGAAATAAATGTTCAACTGTACAAGGTGACTGACTGATTCAGACTGAAACAATTCCAATCTCCATCATTTGCCGCCGAAAACAAACAAAAAGGCGGGAATACGCCATTTCTTTTTTTTTTTGTTTTAATTGTTTGTTTTTTAGTATATCACCAGCTGGTCATGGCCTTGAAACGGGTGGAAGAGCATATGCTTGAGGAATAATTACCTATTAACTGGGGAACTGGATGAAGATAAGTCATACGAAGAGGCCACCAATCGGAAATGCAACTAAATGCATATACAATATAAAATTTATAAACTGAATTATGCAACACACTCTGATGCAAAGTTATAAAAAAACAAATTCTAGATAACAATTTTTCGTTGGATTTTTATTACTATTTTCACCGGCTTTCTTTTCCATGTGAATTTCAAGATTTTCAGTAATTTTGGGAATAAACAAAATTATACAAAAAGTCACAAGCCAGCTGGTCTGGCAGCACGACCAGAAACGAAAACTGAAAAAATACCAAATACCCGATTTCCAAGCGCCTGTCAAACCGGGTGGCTGAATTGACGAGTGCGCGACTGAAGCGCGAAGTTTGAATATTAAACGCGTCTAATGGAGACTTTTTTAATACAGGTTAGTATTCAAATTTATTATGTTTTTGCAATATTATAATTTTTTTTATTTTGCAGATGTTTAAAAACTTAAACATAATCTACCCGGACTTAAGGAAATAACACATGCAAGTCAATTCAAACCAGTTATTACTTCATAAATATTTAATCCTTGTTTAAAAATTTCTTGCTTTTTGTGCAATACAATAATTTAATGGGGTTTTGGTTCTGTAAGATAAAGTCTTAGTTTACTTGGTATGTTCGTTTTTGAAGGTAAACTCTGGGTGCTTTTCAAGTCTGCAAATACGAAAAACTAAAATTAGTAGGCGTGCGAAGAAAATTGTAAAACATTATATCTTACCCACGAAAGAGGGCTAAATCACAAATACGAAAGTCCCTGTCTATGGCCAAGAGTCTGTTCACCTCTTCTTTGGTCAGTTCAAAATCAAATATATCCAAGTTTTGTCTCAATCTTCCTGGATTCGTACTTTTTGGTATGGCAGATACACCAGTATCTATGATCCAACGGAGGAGCACTTGAGCAGGTGTTTTATTATGAGCAGCTGCTATTTCTTTAACCTCTGGAATTTCCATTAGGTTTGGTACTTCCCGTATAATGCCTTGTTTAATATTGAGATTGACATAGCCTCTGGTTCCCAGTGGCGAAAACGCTGTGACAGCAATATTTTCCGCTTTGCAAAAGTCTATGAGATCCCGCTGCTGGAGATAAACATGGTGCTCAATCTGTAGATTTGCTGGACGGATTTTGCAGTTTTTAAGCAAACGTTGGATCTGTTCCTTGCTAAAGTTGGACACACCGATTGACTTTGTCCAGCCCTTTTCCACCAGTTTTTCCATTTCCGCCCACGTGGCGGCATGATTGGTGCTTGGGTCCACCTCAACGACGCCGTCCTTGTCATATTTAATGCTACCATCTGGATTCGCGAATACAGTAAATGGTGTATGGATGAGATACAAATCGACATAGTCCAGTTGCAGAAGGCGCAGGGATTTCTTAAAAGTCGGTTCCACTTCATGCGGGCGATTTGCTTAAATAATAAAATTAAGGATTGGATTTTCTTTAAATTCTTCCGATGTGGATTGTCTAACTTACCGGTTAGTGGTAACTTCGTAACAATGAACAGCTCTTCCCGTTTTACTTTACCCGCATCAATCCAACGTTTAAGGACCTTTCCAATAGCTCCTTCGTTATTATAACGCAATGCTGTGTCAATGTGACGGTAGCCCGCCTCCAGTGCGGCCTCAAGAGCTGTTTCGATTTCTGCATCGGAAGCCTGCAAATGGAAATGTCATAAGTACTTTACAAAATTTATTAGTATTTTGTATAATATTAACCTGCCAGGTTCCAAGCCCAAGTACTGGCATTTTTTCACCGTTGTAAAAGGTAAGGAATTTATTGCAAGCCATTTTTACTAAAACTTTTATTGACGGGACAAAATAATACAACCGTCTGGGTTAGAATGGGGAAGCAAACTGAACTCAAACACAATTATAATGCGCAATTTATAGAAAATTATCTCAATTACTTAGGTAGGTATGGAAGGGCTGGAACAATCGATTTGAACGGCGTTGCGACGTATGACGAAATCAGGGGTTTGGTGATAAAAAAATAGCGCCAAGTAAAAGATAAGGCAGATAATGTAGATACTGAATCCCCTACTTATTCTATAGCCATGGAAAGTAAAAGTAATTCTGAATTCACTTTTATATCTCTATATTTGTTGTTGTCATTACAAGGATCTTCCGCTTTGTTTAAAGATAACTGCAATAAAAATTTTAATATTACTAATATTCGAATTTTTTTATACCCTGTAGTCATAGATTAAAATTATTTAACAGGCAGAAAAACATATTTCTAAGACCATAAAATATATATACATACCTACAAACATATATTTGAAGATAGTCTGGAGTTTTCCAATAAAATAAAATTATTTTTATTTGGCATACTTTGAGATTTTGTTTATCATTTTAAGTTTTGGCAGTGGAACACTTTATTTCACAAATTGTAAGAGCAAGTAATTTTATTTTAAGTTTCATTGCCGATTTCCATTTACACAAGTTTTATTATCTCAAGGAATTGTAAAGCAAACCCCAATAAATATTAGTTACTCAGATTCAACTATGCCTGGCTAAAAAAAGAAGGAAAACACTTTAATATCCTATCATATAATAATAATAATAACAGTTTATATGTGAATCGCAATCATCATCATCAATCAAGTGTAGTGTAACTGGCTCCATGTGGAGGCGGCGGAGTCTGTGGCTGGAAGCGATTATGGCTACCATTAAACGGGTTGATGTCGATAGGGAAAAATGAAAAATCGATGGAGAATAACATTTCCCAAAAATTTATATAACTTGAATATAATAATAATTTCTTATTATCATTTAATATTCATCTAATCAAATTATCTTATGGGCCGGAGAAAGTCTCCGGCGTAATTGCACGTTTATGACAAGTGTTGTGCATTTTGATGGGATAACGATGTAGGCACGTTTTTATTTGAACTTCCGTCTGTGTTCTGTCCTCCATCTTGGTCTTTGGTCTTTTGTGTTGATGAAAAACAGGAACAATTTCATTAGGCCGGGGATGAACAGGCACGCGGATGAACATTAGTTTTTGATGAGCGTCGCTCAGCATCTTTCAGTTAATTACTTTAAGTGGTTTTTTGGACAATAGTTGGTATATACTCGATGTAGTTACTGTGACAATATTCCAACTTCTCCACCTGTCCACCGCCTTGAAATTCGGACAGCGTGATCTGCATCAAATCAAAAGGCCTGACATGATGCTTAGCTAGTTCATCATTCACGCAATCCCTTCATAAAAAAGATATATGACGTAGTCGAGAAAAAATGAAATATCGAGATGTGAGTATAGAAAAAGTTGTTTTCAAATTGAATTCCTAACAAGCTAATCGATCCTTCGGGAGGGTGTGCTGGATGGGAACAGGACACGGCTCGGCACTCGGAACTCGGCACGCAGGGCCCTTCTGTGCGCTTGGGGAATATGAATTTATATCTTTTAATCTGCGACAGCAACAATGACTACTGTTTTTGCTATGCCCTCAGCTTCTGGTCCTTGTCTGATAGGAAAAAAAAAAGAATAAAAGTGAAATTAAGGACGCAGGACATATTTCAACGATGAGCCAGTCGACTGAGTTGAATTGTTCACTGCATTTGCCAGCCATGCTGTTTATTATCAATGTCAAGTGGGCCTTCGGGGCAATGTGGTGGTGGTGTCGGTGGTGTTGATGGTGGTGGATGTGGCCCAGTCAAATGGCAATAGACCAACGACCGAGTGACGTCGTTGTAATTGCATTAAAATGCAATTCGAATTGCCTTTCGAATGCCAATTCACACACATTTCCCAGGCTGCCTACCCGTTGAGTGCGATTGAATGTAGGTGTCACATTTGACTCCTTTTCCAACTCCACCCACAATTTGTAGGTACCATGTGGAATTGCGTAAACTGTATTGATAGCTGCTTTCATCATGGCTTTCTCTTGAGTGTGTGTGTGTGTGTGTGTGTGTGTGGGGACAGTTGTTGTTGTCGAGTTGTAAGGACATGTTGAAAAGTAGATATGTGTCGATTAGGGACAGTTCCCATGAACTGTGGGGTTTCCTATTGATTGCAGGATTACTTCTCATTTAAGCTATAAAATTTCATTGTCTTGATTTTTATAGTAAATAAATTACAAACTTTTTCTTTTAAGTTTGCTGACAGTATCTTTGCATGGATTATTTCTATAAGTGCCCAAAGATCAAAATCATTACTCTAAATACATTTCCATCAACGTTTCCCTTTAACTTTTTCCCAGGCCTTTGACATATACTTCATATGTTTGCTAACTAACTATATATGTAGTTAAGTTCAGAATTCTTATCAAAATCAACTTCTGGGAAAATCTCAACACTTGCAACAGCAAATTCAAATCAAACAATCAGCCTTCCTGAATCCTCTTCATCGTTCTCAACCCTTAACCCCTAACTCCATTTGCCCTTTTGCATTCAACACTCGAGTGAGATACAAACGGATAACAATTATATTAAACAGCAAACAAAACAACATTGATGCTGGATTTGTAACAGGATAGGCGTGTAACCACGAAATGGCAAGTCAGTGGATGAGGCAGCAGCAACAAAACACCCTTTCAATTAAACATTTGAAAACAACATTCGGCAATTATATACAATTGACACCAGCTGAAGAGGAGGGTGGCAATTCATGGTATCTCCCCACCCACAACTACCTCTACCCCAAACTGACATAGCAGAGGCAACTTCATCAATTTGAAATGTTGCCAAACGCGTGACTTGAAGGCACGCGCGTCAATTTCCGTCTGGTTTTGCTCTTTCGGAAGCCGCAGGGATTTGAATAGAGTTTGGAGACGGGAAGGCGGCAGGTTCATAAACAACATCAACATGAACAGCAACAACAACATCAACAAAAGGAGAGAGAACAAGTTGTGTGCGTTAAACATTAGTCAACATGAACATGACACACGCCTCCTTCTTCCCTTTAGAGGTTCTAGTGTATTATCCTTAAATTTTCACGTTCCATTTTCGAGATGTCGCATGTTGTGGCCTTTTGGTTTTTTTGTTTCTGGTTTTATTTTTGTTTTTATTGCTGGCCCATTCGTTTGTCGTTTATTTTTACAGTCAGCCATTTATTTGGCCAACAGAAATCAGTGGAGTTCCAGTTGGTAGATTGGGATGGAAAATACTCGTATTTTAATATGCATTTGGGAGAACTTTGTCAGAAGAAATTTTCCTGTTTTTTTTTTGCTTTGGGTATATCTAAATGAGTTTCTTTTTATTTCAATTTCCACTTGAAATTTTCCTTTACAAATGCGTGAAAATTTGAAACACTGTTCTGGCAGTTCTTCTGATGCTATGTGGGGGCAATTGGCCCGGCAGCATCTACTCCATTATTTATGGGCCAGCTACGAATTTTGACTTGCCTCAAAACGAGAAAAAAAAAGGAAGAAAAATTACGCAGAAATCAAAATTTACCCTGAAGACCACTTACAAAAAGTCCAAGTCCGAATCCGAGACCAAAGAAAAAAGGTAAATTTCTGTTGTGTGTGTGGCAAATAAAAAATGCAAATGTTACATCCATGAAATGGACAACTGGGAATGGGAATGGTCAGTTGTCCGTCCAACCAAAAGAACAAATGAAATGAAAGTCAAGTTATGTAAGTGGAAATCTTGCACACTTGGCCAACTTAATTTGAATATTAAAGTAGGCCGGAAGCATCTTAAACGTACATTAGAGATTTGTCTTCACAAATTGTTGTTAGGTTTTTCAGCTTGATTAGTTCTCAACTAATTGTAATTAAAGTTTTTTCTTACAGATTTCCTCTGCTATATATATGTACATATGTATATAGAATTGAAATGAAACAATTTTCACAACATAACTCTAATGGAATTCAACATAAATTTTCCAGACATTTTCAATTATTGATGAGCCCTTTTTTGAAGGTTTTGGTTGAAACGTGGCTATAAAATTGAAATGTTGTTTTGGCCCCATCAAAGTCATTTTGTTGTATTGGCTATTTCTTTTTTCTTCGACTTTTACAACATTTCATTGGCCGGTTATAAATTTTGTGTGTGCCATTTGGCAATAAATACCAGAAATAATGCTATCAGATACGTACGTGAAAGGTCCAACTGTTGACATTTGCGGCGGAGTGATAAAAAAAAATCAACCCCAGTGCCCTTACCAAAACTCACTGACCAGGCACTTTACACTTTTTTTTTGTATTTCTTTTTACGTCTCCCCCTCCGTCATTTGGATGTGATTTTGCACTCAATTGAAAACAAGCTTGATTAAATTTTCATGGGGAAATTGCATGGGAAAATCAGTTACATGAGTTACCACTCTTTATTGTCGAATCCTTACTGTAGAACTCTAAAATGTAAGTACAATAGATAATGTCTCAATCTCAATGTTTCACTTTTGTTTTTCCCTCATTTTAAAATGAAATCTTACAAATATTTTTAAGTATTTCACTTTTAGGCTAGCTTCGGTCATTGATTGTCACAATCCGCTAATTTGGTTGTTGATAAGGGTTAGGGTAGGGTAAAGCAAGTCGCTGACATTGTAAAGTTAACAAAAGCAAATCGTTTTTTAAAATTTAAAAATAGAGAAAAAAAATGGAAAATTTGAAATAAGATATCCTGTGGCATTCCAATGAAATTCAAGACTGGACTTAAAAATAAATTAAGCCCATTAATAGATAATAACCTAAATAAAATTTCTATTATATTCTGCCTTATATACATTTTATATTTCATTATTTCCGCAAAATATAAATCAGTTGTTATTTGATGGGATAATAAAATAATTATAATTCAAAAATAGAAGAAGGAGTGCTTGTGTAATTATTTATAGAGATTGAAAACATTTCTGAATATTCTCTTTTTATCATCAAGTATCTTTACGGAAAAATTTATTTTGATAACTTTTCAGAGCCCTTTATACTATTTAGTTTATAGACTAAAATCCAAAAGATTAATTTTAAGATGTTCTTGCCTTATATTCAATTAGGTTTCAAACATTTGTTTCTATAATTTGACCCCTTCCTCAAAGTAGTAACTAACAATCCTATTTAGTTAACAGATTAACAAGAACTGTCAAATGAAAGATGATTTATAGACACTTATTGACAACCGAAATACAAGTAGTACACCCACGTTTATTGAAACAAACATCCCAACCGGATATATACGACGTGCTAATGAGTTGGCTACCATATGCCATCGGGGCACGGAAAACTAACAACAATTAGCAAAGGGCTCTGCCCCTTAGACCCAAATATGAGAATCCTGCAGCCTTTCATTATAAATGTATTACGTGTTTTTGCGTTGAAAGCAAAACAAACAGACGCCGACGTTTCTTCCGAACAGGTAGGTAGCTCAGTAGGTAAGAGAAGCCAATTCTAAAGTGTTGGACCTCTGTCACATTAGAGCCAACAAAACACAAACGTATAGTTCCAGTTCTTTGTTCTGTGCCTCCTACAAGTTGCCGTTGGCTTTTTTTTTTTTTTCGTTGTGGTGGTCGACAGTGCGGAAGTAAACCATTTTCGGCCAGAAGAGTTGAAAGACGGCGGCGCCTAAACAAAGTTGCAGACGGATCAGCACGATCAAATGCTGTTTATATGAACTTTTGCAGAGACACCTTTTTAATTTGCCATTCGCCGCTGAGGGGGGAGAGGGAAAGAGAAGCAATCGGCTACTTGGAAATTCGCATAAATTGCGTTTAATTGGACAATTTTTTGGGTTTATTTCTTTGTGGCCAGCGGCCATTGACTGAACCATATTTTGTGTAATGAGATTGCCTTCGACTATTCCCTTCCATTTCATATATACATTTGGCATTGCATGTGGATGAAGATGGGGATTCGAATGGGGATGAATGTCTGTAATTGGCTGAGGCCCAGTCTTTGCCTTATTTGATTGATTATTGAGCAAACTTGTGGACAGGAACTTGGACATGGACCGAACCGCAACAACAACAACAACAATCTATTTGTATCCACTTAGTGTAATACAACATGAAATGGGAATGAAAATGGAAATGGGGTCAGTTTGGCACACGTTTGAGACACAGCTTCTGGGCAAGTGCAGCAAAAAGTTTTTGGCCAAAAATCCTCCCCACAATAATAATAAAAAAAAAAAGAAAATCCAAAAAGAAAAAAAAACAAATTGAAAGTGACCAGAGGGGGTTGGCTGGACAAGCTTCGCATCGCCTTCTGTATGTCAGTCAGAAAAATGGATACGAGTATGAAAAATACAAATGAACAGCCATGCGGTTGGTCAACAAGACAGGCAGCAGAAACGAGTCCATAGTCCTACAGTCGAATCGACTACAGACAACGAAGCGAGGATTTTGAGTGAAGCCTCTTGGCCGGACGACTGCACATGTCCATGTCAATTTGGATTATGGCAAGATTGAAAAGGATTTAAGAGTAGCCAAATAAATGAATGGGTGTCAGCATAGTCAGAGCCACCGCATTATGGGGTCAGAGTAAAGAACAAAGCTAAACAATTTTCAAATTAATTTTTCAACAAATTTTCGTTAGCTTCATTTCAAATTTTACTTTTACTAAAATGAAAAAAAAAAAGAAAAAAAAATGAAAAATAAAAGAGAAACATTTTTAACCTTTTAACTTTTAATCAGCAGACATATAAATTTTTTTGCCATAAAAATCAAAAAGTGATATATTGATTTTTACCAATAGTAAATATAAATTTTGCATTTTTAGAAACTATATAACAAACTCTTCCACAATTATTTAAATCAGATGGTTATGTTTTAGATTCAAATAAAATTAAATTGAAGTAAAATTGTGCCAATGTTAATCCAAATTATTTGACTGCAGAAATTTGCTAAAAAAAGAAAACTTTCCTATTCCTAAAAACGATTTCGACAGTATTTGTCTTTGACTGCCCAACGAAATAATTAGCGGCCATCATCGAGACATTTTAATAAAATATTGAATTAGTCTCTATATATCTCTGACAGTTGTTATTGCAGTTTTTATTTTTTTTTTTTACTGTTTTGGCGTGTGTGTGTGTGTGTGTTTGGGTCCGAGGTCCGTCTAGTCTCTAATTATGGGCCGTCATCGTTTGTTTACCCTGACAGCCCTGCATATGACTGTCATAAAACTGTCATAAAGGAAAATAAATTCTGAACAAAAATAAAAACAGTGCAGCCATTGTGAGTTGTTAAAAAAAAGGTAATATAGTCGAACTGCCATTATGTTTACCCATACCCATATCTACATATATATACATACATATATCTCCCTCTCTTTCTGTGTATTAAAATTTGTTCAGACCATTTCGTCGCTAAATTAGTTTAAAAATGGAGGAAATGGAGTGTGCTCGTGTTCTAATCACCTCCCTTAGATGGGACATTGGCGGCCATTGTACCCTCATATAAAACTACATACATATACATATGTATCCCGTTTTTGTTTTTCTTTTTTAGGTTGACAGTGAACAAACAGTAACTAACGGAACCGCTAATGAGCTGCCACAATGGCCATTAGGTTCATGTGCTCCAGACACTTAATTGAGGCTATTTATTTTTTCGTTTCTTATTTTTGTTTTAACATTCATCAACAGAACTTGGTCTAAATCGATGTATCTCAATGAAAAGCTATCAAATATTAAACAAATTAATATATATACTCTCAATATTTCTCATATTTACTATATATGTACATATGTACAGTAATTTAAACATTGAAAATCGTAAACAATTGTTTATTAAAGGCACTCTTCGATTCGGCAATCGGCTTTAAACACAGCTTGTTTAACAAAGCATAAAATATTTCAAATATTAAATATTTTTTTGAATATTAAATATTTTAAGTATTAATATTTATTTGAATATTAAATATTTTAAATATTAAATATTTATTTAAATTTTAAATATTAAATATTATTTATTTCGGTTTGACAAAGCAGTTTTGAAAGGTTTGATATTTTTATACCATATACGTTTAAGGTAAAGCCGAATAACAATCTGAAAATGGTCTAAATATTTCCTTAAAGTTTAATTAATTTGTAGTAAAAGTATAAAAACATAATAAAGAATAAGTCTCTTTATGGAGAAAGATTTAACTTTTGCTGCAAATTGGTTTTTATTGGTAACATGACGATTATCCAAATGTATCAATAAACTTGGCTAAAAGAAATATATTTGCTTTTTATCTTCGTTGACCAAGAACAAAACCATTTTTGAAAATAGATTTGTTTTAGAGCATGAATTAAAGTGACTAATCAATGACCATCAAAATAAAAGTTATATTTTAAATATTACTTACATGTTGCCAGTTACAAACAATTTCAAAGTTTTTGATTTTCAGATTTCTTTGATTTCATAATTATTTTTATTTTCATTGCTTTTCTGTACGTTTCAATAATCATAGGTTTTACAGTTTATAATTTATAATACTATGTAATGCCATTTGACTTAAGCCTACAGACAGATAATATTACAATTACAATTACAATACAATACAGTACAATACAATATATGTGTATGCTATATATAATTATAATTTTGTATATTAAGTAATTTGAGATGCATTTTGCCTTCAACTGTTGAACAACAACTAAGTAATCTATTTTAAATGTTGCACTAAAACACAAACTATTCGAAAATGTTTTTAACTTATTATAAATGTATGTATATATATATTATGTGGTTTAAGTTTATATTAAAAACTAAGCGTTTTTATAAGGTAAAGCTAAGTATTTACAGTTTTGGGGGAATAAAACCACATCTATTATGTATATACAGTGGGAACAGGATATCGTTTGCTGTTCAAATTTTCACTGTGTCCATTCCAGGACTAAGTATGTATGTACAAAGCAAAATGTATCACAAATAAACCTTCCTACTAAATATGTTTAGTATACGGATTAGCAACCAGCTGCATGCGATGCCTCGGCCCAAGGTTGGAGTCCATGCAGAGCGGCCAGAGGCGCCCCATTTACACCCGGCTGGGAACTAAGAGGAGGAGCTGGTGGTGCAAAACCCTTACTGATGGCCTCCGCTTGTAGGGAGAGCATTAGACGATTGGCTGCTTGGCGTTCCGCCTCACGTTCCTCGGCCGTCTGCCGTCTGTAAATCAATCAGAGAAAAATAAATGATTATTAGATATAGTGGATAATGATTTAGCAAGTATATAAATATGAAGTATATTATCTTGAATGCCATCGCTTAATGCATATATTCATTATTGAAAAACAATTTGGTTGAAACTCATTTCGGTCACAGACAATTGACCGTATTTATTATTGTTATTGGTATTACACAAAAACGGCCGAATGGGTAGGGCAATAAGCTCATCAAGTCTCATTATGTGGGCGGCTTATTAAGACCATTTAAAACTAATCAAATCAAATATGCTGATTGCCAAGAATACACGTGCCCAATCGCCAGTTTGGCATCTCATTTTGGCTTTTTTTTTTTGGAAAATTAATTTTGAATCCGAGTTGCAAATTTAGTCCAAATTGCATTTTAAATGTTGAGCTTAAAAGGGATTTTCAAGTACAGAGCATGGCAATTTGTCTTGTTAAATTATTCAATTGGAAATTGCAATGAAAATGCATCTACATTTACCTCTTCCCTTACACCCGGAACTCTACGTTTTCCTCTCCCCTTATTCTCTATCTATCTATCTATCTATCTCTCTCTCTCCTCCCTCTAAACGAGTTTGCGCAGCATTTTGCTCTAATTATTGCCAGTCGCCCCCGCAATATGGAGACTTAACCACAACCCTCTTCTAGATGGGGGTTGCTACCCTGCCATATGTTTGTGTATGCAGCGCCATCTTGAATATTTCATGAGCTAATGAACTTCTTATGTTGGCCAAAGTTTACCGTTTGTAATTACCGCAAACTATAACAATGGTGTGTGTTTTTGTGTGTGTATGGAATAGATCTACCCCATATATGTCATTACTATAGTTTAATATGGCTTTCATTATGGTTTTCATCAGCAATGTCATAATTTACACTATAATTGCATAACTTAAATGCGAGCCCATCAAATATGCATTAAGTATTTTGGGTCTAGGCAAACTTTAGTTTTTGATTTATTTATGAAATACACGTGTTTAATTTAATGTCATTTCCAAAAATAATAGATAATACAATATACATACATATGTATATATATTGTAGACATCTGTACAGGCACTTTTTATAAATGAGTATTAATAATATTATCTCAACCATCGACTTTCAGATAGAAATGCTTTCAATTGAAATATTTAAACACACTATTTCTGTTTTAGCTACGATTTAGCATATTAACTAATAATGTCAAACCGTTGCGGATTATTCTAAAAACTTTTTAATTTATTTTTTATAAAAAGATCTCAGATTTCTGTTTAGCTAATTTTCGATTCCTCTTAGCTAATGGCTAAATGACTTTTAAACAGAGAATCCCTCAACTAAAATATTTAGTAGAAGTATAGCCAAACTTATTTAATGTGATCCACACTATTGGTTAAGCTTTTATAGACAGAAAAAAAGGGAAAGAAATTGCCACCTTTCTTTAGCAAAGGAAAAGTTGGAAAATGTTAGTCAGTCGTGGGGAACAACTCAATTTCAATTGTGCGGCATTTTCAAGTGAGTTATTATATGTAGCGGTACATTTCGCTTTTACTTTTCACAACCTTTTTGTATTTTTTTTTCTTTTTTCCTTTTCTTGTTTATTTGTTTGTTTGGGAGTTTTATCGTCCGACAGCTACCGTATAAAAAATTCAACGAAAATTGATTAAAAACTCCAAAACAAATGCAAAGCATGGATATTTATGTGTATGTGTTTGTTTATGTATCTGTAAGTTTAATTTGAGTTGCTCTTTTAGGTAGGAGACATCAGCCACGAGACACGATTGTAATTTATCTTTCTACTTCAGCTACAGCTTCGCAGTCACGGAACACGGAAAATGGTAACAGAAAAAGCTTTACAAATGTTAACTGTTTGTCTTTTGGCGCCATGGCGTTGAAACGTGAATATGTGTGTGTATGTGTGTGTGTGTGTATGGTTGTTGTTGCTTCTCAAGATAAATAATGGCCAAGCATTAGGCTAAAAAGTTTATTAAAGCTTGACGCATAAATTTACGGGAATTATTTAGGGGCAGGGGTGTAGTCAGGTGGTAAGGGGAGAGACCTTTCTTGAAATTTAAATGCAAGTCAATTGTCGCTCAGTTAGCAGCTGCTAGCCAGTTTTACCCCCCCCCCCGCCCGGTAATTAAAATCATTTCACACACTGCACGCAAACGACGCAAATTTTGGGTAAAAGGAAAACGGAAAAAGGACTCTGGTAATTATCTTTCAAGACATAACAATTTAGTCAGGCCATTAATTGGGGCCTGGCTACCCAAAAAGGAAACCGAAGTCAAAGTATTCCCCCCCCAATTTACATTCCCCATTGCTTTTTGGGATTTACTTTTGGTTTCACCACAAACTTGAAGATTTTCACAAGTTTCTCGTGGACCTATGGACACGTGCCAGTGTCCCAAAACCGGATTCTAAGTTAATTTTACAAATGGCCATGGCTATTGTAATTAATTTTATTTGATTTTTGTAATACAGGGGAAAACTTTGCTCTCAGGCAAATTGATTTTTGCCCTTAAAACCAAACAGAGCGGTAAACTTCTTGTTGATGGCTTAAGTGTGGCATATGTGTCTGTGTGTGTGTCTGTATATGTGTGGGTAAATTTTTAATTAGTCCAGCTTTCAGCAGGAAAAGTTTTTCATATCAAACAACATAATATATGTGCATATGTGTGTCATAGAGCAGGCAATTAATATAAAGTAAAACATTGTTTTTCTTTTTTTTTTGCTTAAGATTTTGCCAAAGAGATTTTTGGTTTTTACGGTTTGGGTAAAAAGAGACTTCTGCTTTTTTTGATGTATGGTCGTGTAATTAAAAAGGGTTTTAGCGCCAAGTTGATTTATGGGCTGGCAACTAATTGAATTAGGTATATGAAAGTGGGAAAGCAAAAACCAGACAACAGTTAGACAAGGCCATTTGTTTATTCTCTTTCTCGTTGTTTGTTTTGCCCCGTCCCAGCGCCAGAAAGTATGCTATACAATTACATGCCATATTTCTTTCTTCTTTTTTTGCGTGGGCGTGTGTGTGTGTGTGTGGCTCCCTTTATTTTGTTTTCTTTTTTTTCTTTTTGCTGCTTGTTGTTGCTTGCTAAACAAATTGGCAAATTGACAGGCTACAAGATTTCATTGACTTCTTTTTGTTTTACTTATTAAGGCATTTGGCTTGTCATGCTTAACAATTTCATTAAAAATACTATGCAATTTAGCAAATCTTTTTTATTACCTTCATTGCATAACTCATACGCCATGTTGGTCATATCTAATTATACAAATTACCTGCAACTTGGCTGCCTGCACAGTTGTTTGCATTAAGTCAATTATGCATACGTATGTATAAAGAAAACTTATACGTTGCCATACTATACATATACATATACATATATTACTATAATATTACGACTAGTCGTAATCATGCCATTGCCATTTCACTTAACCACAAACGAGCCGTGGCCAACACACATACACAGAGTGAGAGAAAGAGAGAGCTAAAGAGTGAGAGGCAGTTTGCCGTTAACAAAATTGCGTTTTACATCATTAATTTTTACGAGCTCAAATAGGCCCAAAATGGCTGATAAGTCGACAGAGAGAGAGAACTGCGACGACTACGACGACAATCAAGCCGGCAACGTTGTAGGGGATTGGGACTGGGGCTGGGCCTGCTAAGCGGCAATTAACGCGTCTTAAAATATGCGCAGTCCCCAACGGCTCGTTGACGACTTTTTCCTTCTTTTTTTGTTGTTTTTGGTTTGGGAAACTTTTTGTCTCACAGTAATAATTATAATGGTAAGTAATCGCATATGAATATTGGGGGAGTTCTATTTTGAGTTTAAGTTGCTTTTACATTTTTGTTTTTTTCATATTGTTAGTAATAAAATAGAAAACAATTAGGCACACGCAAGCGCGTTCAATGCATCAATGCTTCATTAAATTAGGAGACATGCGCGTAAATTGTTTATATATATATAAAGTTGGCTAGTCGAAATGAATTGTCATTTATATACATACATACATATACGTATGTATATATGTAAAAGTTTCCATTGAGTGTGGAAAGTTTCCATTGTAGGCGACATAAATCATGAAGCTAATTGCCAGTTGGCAATGTATATTTTCTATACGTGTTAAATAAAAGACTTCATATGGTTGTTAGGAATGCCAAGAATGGTATTTATAGATATAGTATACATATTTTAAACCTTTTAACAATTACACATATTGTTTATTAAACATAGCTTTGGAATTCTTCATAAATTGTTGGAGCATTATATTACAAATGTTCAGTAAAATCATTTTTATCCTAAGTGAAACAAAATTTGAATTGGATACTCTTTGCATACTATTACCATATTTAAAAAATAAAAAATTTACCTATGTTGTTCTTTTAATCTTATTTCGCAATTCTAAATTAAAAATTTAACATTTCTAAAGTAAAATCTAAATTTTCTTAATTTTTTTTGAGAAAGTTAAGTTTTTTATACATATTAATGAATTAATCAACTGCCAACATATCCGATATTAAAATGCTTCACTTGAAATAATTTTAAAGTTATATAAACAAAAACATAATATTTGAGATTTTATTTAAAAAATGTTGCACATTTGTTGTGAACAATTAATATTTAAAAACTTAACTTTCACTATGATTAAAAATGTTTTGCTATTTTATTTTTGTCAGACAACTAATTGAGCTAATATATTTTTAGCAGAGTAAACAAAGGCATCCTTATATGGGGGATAAAACAAAATTGCAGCTAACCCCTGAGCAATCATCCCTTCCCAACACGTTTGCTATGTGCTCTGTCTCTCTCATTTAATGTAACTCATGCATATTGAATGTCCTTTTTTTAACCCCCCTTAAAATTTGTTTATTATAGACGCCGCGCGTTGGTGTGCTCTTGCTAGGAAGCGGTATAAGGATATTCCAGTTAAACATTCTCCAAAAAAAGTATTTTTTAGAGTATGATGCTTTCGGTGTATACTTGATTTTCATTGTTTTTTTTAGACAAACAAATCCTTTTGTACATATTTTAGTTTAAAAAGACAAAGTGAGAGAGAGAGAGAGAGACAGTAAGAGAAGGAAGGAAGGAGGTGTCAAGCTGTCAGCACTTTTAAAGTGCCTGTGTTTTTTGTGTGTCTATTGATTTTTCCCCTCCCACCAGGAACAAGAAAGAACAGATTGCTTGTTAACTCACCTCCATTTGGTGCGTCGATTCTGGAACCACGTCTTCACCTGCGCATCGGTCATCTTGAGGCCACGGGCTAAAGCTGCTCTCTCCGCCGAGGCAAGATACTTTTGCTTATGGAAACGTTTCTCCAGCTCAGCTACCTGGATGCGAGTAAAGGATGTGCGCGGCTTTTTTCGCTTGGGCGGTGTGCGATTCTGATAAGGATGTCCAATGCGACGAGCAATGGGAAAGGCAGCTGTAAACAGAAAGCCAGAGAGAGAGAGAAGGAAATTAGAGATAAATACTTAATCTATAAAGTAAGTAAGTAATTGCAAGTCCACTTTCACTCTTTTCTACACAATGTAGTTGTATGCGTGTGTGTCCTAGACCAAGCAATTAGCAAACAATAAATTCTTTCCCAGATAACAAGCCATTTCCGATATTTGCTTCCGGACAGAGTGGCACCTGTACATTTTACCTGCTTTATACGACCCGCTGTGAAATCAATTTTAGATGCCGCAGCCCCTAAGAGTCACTGACTCGACCGCTAAGCGCCTAATTGCCTCTGAATGAACTAGAGGCTAAGTCAGAGGCCCAAAAACCCTTATCATAGATCCGAGACGAAGTGTCTTGTAGACAACGCACGCGACATCAATTTCATTGAAAGCCGCCGTTGAGTCATAAAGTTGCGCTCATAGGATCAGGATGAGACCACTAAATGACCCAGTCTCAGCTACAATGGATCTTTGTATGTATATTTTAGTCTGGACATGGTCATGGCCAGCTAATGTGCGCAGGCGTTTGGTCAACTAACTGGCTAACTGGCTGGCCCGTCTGAGTGGCAAACGGTGGCTCTCTTGGCGCTGAACCTTTTAAAATTCCTGCCAGTCGCCTTATTCACTTTGTGCCCTGGCGTGCGTCTTGTTGTTGTTTATTGGGTGCGATAAGGCCTGGCGCAGTATTCAACAAAAATATTAAAACGTTGTCGTCTGGGAAACCGGCTTATAAAATATATATGTATATACATATATACATATATGCATGTACATATGTACCATACGTTGGTCAAAATTTAACTTAAGGTGACTTGAACTTCGAAGATGAGGTCATGCGGCAAGTAAATGTTGTAAAGTTTTAAGCAAATTTTTAGATAAAAAGTTAAACGAAAATATATCATAGATTAATATTCAATTTAAAATTGATTATATTATTAATAGAAGTCTTGATTATTATTAATTTATAATTGAAACTTTGAAAAAAACTATTTTTATTATTGCAACAGGCCTGATCTTAAGAGTTTAATTTAATCATATCAATCTAAACTAGAATATTATCTATCCTTCAGCTATATATTAATTTTTCTTATATATAATGAAAAGGTATTAATTATTTTAAATAATTCTGTTTGAGTTATTTCTCAGTTGTAAATTTGAGTTCAATATTTGTTTATTTCCTACCCACATGAAGCATAAATAGAAATTTAATTTTCAAAGTAAAAGTTAAGTTTAAGACATGGCTAAATTTAGATGGCTATAACAGCCCAAGACATTTAAGTGATATATTGATTGAAGCATTTCAATTACCTGAAGGGTTACCCACTTATTGCAAATTCATGAGAATTTGAGAGCTTTTCAAATATTGTCTAACCACTTATAGTGAAAATCTGCTCCAACCAGCACTTTAACCAATATTTCAATCACAAAATGGCTGACTATCCATAAGCTAAGCTGTCAAATGCCGTCAATGGGAATCTACTATATGGGTGGGTGTTAAGCTGACAAATCATGTTTTTTATTACGACTTTTCTCGGTAACCCTTTTTTTTCCTCTCGTATTGGCCCACAGAAATGTTTTGGGCATAAATTTGCCTTGGCTTTTGGGGGTATTCAGGGAGTATATATGTACATACTTATATATACATACTTATATGGGTAGGCAGTAGGAATCGTCATCATTTAAATATTTCAAGTAATATCAATTTCAATAAAAAGCCATTTATCGCACCACATAAGCAGCCGCATGATTTTCGCAAAGCACACAAAAACACACACCGAGACTCGCGAGCATCCTTTAAGGATACAAGGATACCACATAAGCATAATTTTATGGCTTTTCCCGGCTTCCTTATTTATGATGTATCTTAAAGATGCAAAGAGGGAGTGAAAGAGAGAGTGAGTGAGCGAGAGAGTGAGAGAGAGGGCAAGAGGGTATACGAGCACGGCTTGCGTCTGTGCGAGAGATGTCTTACCGAAAAATGTTTATGTAAAATAATGCAAAAAGCTTTTAGTATGCATTATTGATGGCGGACTGTGGCATTGGCTATCCAACCGTGTGTTTACGTATCCGTTCAAGTAGCTTTGACCTTTGCCAGAAGTTGGATCAAGTTGAATAGTTTGGAACATTTGGTTGTTATAAAATTGCATTAAAATACAGAAGGTAAAGTAATTGGCGCCTGCTGTGACAGCATTTCCAAAATTAACATGCAATGGTTATTAATCATATGGCGCTAAAGGGAAGACATGTGACAGGGGGAGGGGCACAGGTAACGGCTGGACAGAGGCTCGTTTGTCTTGTTAATGAAAAAAGCCAAGGCGCCAGCTTATCGGGCCACAAGGCAAGCGACACAATAAACACACAACCAACACAACAACATCAAGATGCAGGAGAAGAAGATGTTGACAAAACGAAACGGCGATCACTTCGATCACACACACACACACACACATATTTATATGTATATACATACATAAGTGTGCCTCAAACTGGAGCCTAGACATGGCCTCTCCCTTATACCGCTCCTCCCCACCCCTTCTTTAATATTATGTGATATGCCTGATCCCTCATTTGAATCGTCTCAAACCGGCTGACTAATTAAAAGCTGACCATGTCAGTTGGACTCAAATGTGAAGTGCCGGTTGACGGTGCCGGTGGTATGCAGGCGATAAATAAGCTCACTGAGTCCGGCGACCGCCCAATGCGTAATTAATTCCTTTTTGGCGAAATTAAAAAGTCATGTAAACCAGCTCATTAAAATAACTAAGGCAAAAAGGCAAAGGAATGAAATAAATGCAATGCATAGGGCCAAGAGCGGATGTTGGTCATAAAAGTCAATCAGATTGCCACTGGCTAAGCGGCTTTTATGCATGGCCAAAAAAAAAAAAACCAACAAAAAATTAAGTGACTTGATGGTCAAAATATGAGTTATTGCCAAGTCAAACCCCAAAAAAAAAAACCAGGAAGATTCAATAGCTCAGATAACAGGGGTTAAAAGCATGGCCGTAGAAAGGAAAATTTTTCTCAAAAGGAAAATTTATTTTATTTTATGCCTGGTAAAAACAAATGATAAGTATGTATTTTATAGTTGTTAATGATAGTTTTATTATTGTACTGAATATCTAACCTATCGATTAATAACCCCAAGACCCCCATTCTTTTGTGTTGTGCTGGACTACACCCATGTCAGAGACTTAATAAAATCAACGCCGTCTCATTATTTAAGCGGCTCGCGCTGTGAATGCCGCTTGTAGCTACAAGTGAAGCTCATAATGTAAACAAATTAACAAAAAAAAAAAAAGGGATACCCAAGAATTGAAGAAACCAACCGCCAACATCAACACCATCATCCAATTCCCGATCCTCCTGCCTGCCAGTCTTTACATATGCAAATGAGAACCGCCTGCTGCTTCTGGGCGGTGGCTCAGCGTTAAAATTTTTAACTTAAGCTGCGATTGCGCATTTGAAGGCAAACATGTTTTTATACTTTAGGGCTACCTCTCTGACTGTATGTGTATGGGTGTGGGGGGAGGTAAAGGGGCCTTCTCTGCAATGACATGCCGATATGCATGTTGGCTTAAAAGACTTCTCTGATCGCGCTTATTAGTGTTTGCGGCAAGTTAGTACGAGTGAAGGGGGTTGGGCCACAACTGACTTGAAAATGCCGCACAATTCTGTGGCATGTTAGTGAAAGCAACAATAAAGAAGAAATAAATAAATAAATAAATAAACAGTAGCTATTGAATGTGCGATTTTTTGCTACTGTTGCTTCCCCATCATTAAACTGACTAACTTAACATGGCACAAAAGCACAGCAGGGGTATTCCCTGTTATTTTGTTGTTCTTGTTGTTGTTGTTGTTGTTTGTTATCCTCACCTGCCAAACGATCCTTTACCGCCTGATGGGCAAGCGCCGCATGATGCAATGGCGGCAATGCCCAAGTTAGTGGCGTACGTTGGGGCGGCACCCGGAGTACATGACCGGCGGCTGCTGCTGCAGCTGATGGATACAGATGGGGATATGTATAAAGAGCGGCTGCACTTCCATATGTTGAATTGGCAATACTTGTTGCCAGTTTATAAGCAGCCAAATCATGATCGTCAACAGGTAACAATTCTTTGTCATCACTCTTGTCTCCACTATTGTTATTGTTATTATTATTATTATTGTTGTTGTTGTTATTACTGGAACTGGAACTGCTGCTGTGCAAATTATGACTATTGTTGTTGTTATTCGTTTCGAAGGGTTTCGACAAGAGGCGGGATATACTAAAGGGCAGATTCTCACTGGACGAGGATCGCGTCTGTTCCGATTGCAGAGATTCACTGGAATTAAAGAGAAGAACAGAAACGAGAAACATAAAAAAAAATGCTTGGTTCATTAAAACTAAAATTATCTGACGATAATGGTAAATAAGAAAAATAACTAACTACATTCATACATATTTAATAATTAATTTATGTTGCAAGATCGACAGACACCCAAGGACCAGTTTTCTGATGCCCACGCAGAGATCATGTTGCCCGAAATGTACCAAGAAATTGAGAAAATTGAGTAATTATGCAAATGTCGAGTGGTCGTTAGAGGCAATTTCTATGGTTCTATAAATCATTAAAAAAAAAACTAGTCACGCACGGCATTTAATTAAATCAAATATAATAAAAAAAATATATAAAAAAAACTAACACAAAATTAAAAAAACAATTTAATGTTGTCTCTGATGGTGATTTCAAATTGCCAGACGGACACTTTCCCAAAAAAACAGATCCAAAATAAAAAAAAAAACTTGTTATAAAACATATATGTATGTATAGTATATATAATTTATATATGGCAACACGATGGAATATATAGTTTAAGTCCATGGTTCATATCGCGATAGATTTTGATCAGTCTTTGGACGTCGTGATCTTGCTCCACATTCCCCAGTAACGCGAGATCTTTATAGCATTTTTATTGCATGCTCTATTAAAATGTTAATCGGCTCTTTGTGACTAGCTTTTTATATATATATATTTATTTCTTTTTTCTTTTTTAACCCGTTTAGGTCCATTTGGGATCTATTATCAGAGCGCGTTTTTGGCGCCTTACTAATGTGCGTTTTATCGTTACCAATTCCTTGTGTCTACCTCTCTGCCTCTTTACCCTCTCTGTCTGCGTGCTATGTAAATTCAGGGAGTTTCTTTTATGGTTACATTTCGAATTTCATTCTTTTTTTTTCGTCCCCCCCCCGCTTTGGTTTTTTAGCTGTTTTCTTTCATTTTTTTGTAGGCAATTCATTAGCGTTTAAGAGGTTTGTTCACGCCGAAGAAAACTCTTCCACTATCCCCCCCAACCACCAATGACATGAATGAAAATGAGGCAGTTAGCACTGTTTTACTCGACTTTGTGGCATCTTGTTAGAGGCCTTTTGTTGAATTAAAGAATACCTTTTCTATTCTTTGGTTTATTGTTAGAATGTGGCCATCAAAATATTTGAATTATCATAAGCTGGAGAAGAATTGGTGTGAATCGTTATTCAAGGCTAAGACTATTGTTAAACTAATAAAAAATTTTAAAAATTATGGATATATAATAGGGAATGTATTCCGTGATAGTCCATAAATTGAGTTGAAATATTAACAATGGGTTGTATACTGGGAATATTTTGAGGGTTCTAAGGTAAAATGTTACACTTATTGGGAATTATTTATAAAGGGAATTGACTCTGTATCTATGATCTTAATTGACGATTTAAAGTGTTTTAGTCATATTTTCCTAATAATATTAGTCTTGCTATTAAGTTGGCATAAGCTACAGATAAAACAAAGAAAAAATTATACAATTAATGTAATTTGCATATGTAAGAAATTTTAAAAACATTATATTAATAATCATAAAATAATCCTATATTTATATGTTATATGTACATATGTTCAATTATATTTTTGAGTCTTCAAGCACTAAAATAGTGCAAATCATAATTTGATTATAATTTATAGACTATATATATTTTGTGTGCTATTTATTTGATAATCATAAGTTTATTTACTTGTTCTAACAATTATTTTAAATAAATGAATCATAAGTTTTATAAAGCAATATTTAATGCCATTATATTAATCCTGATATCAAGTCAAAGAAATACTTAATTAATTTTGGATTCTTTACATATGTTCGTGTCTTGTTACGATTGTTAATTACAACTAATTTGCATAATTAATATATTAGAATGTTATCTGTCGAAAGTCAACAATAATCAAATTTCAGTTTCTTTCAATACAATTTCCATTATTAATTTTGGAAAATAAGGTTAAGTTTATTTCAATTAATAGATTTTTGAAACGTATTCCAAATCGAAACAATATTTAGATTCTTGTTTGATTCTTTAAATGTTATATTATTAATAATAATATTTATTCAGTGCTCACCTTAAAGGAGTTTCCGATTCATCATAACAGCTTGCACCATCATCCATATCCACATCGGATCCGCTACCGCAGGACATACGGGAATCGGAATCAACATCCACATGTATCTCCTGCTCCTCTATATCATCGCCATGTTCATGCTCGAGCTCATGCTCCTGCTCATGCTCATCCTCCTCGTGACTGGACATTGTGGGAACAACAAGTGGCGCCAATTTGGATACGATAATATAAGAGGCAGGCAATCAATGAAAATTGATTTAATTAATTGTCAAATTATTTTGTTTGTTGTTTTGAATCCTTTGGTGACACACAATACACAGACACACACTCACACACATACACACAATCACTCAAGCCGTATGGGGGGCAATCGTTTAAGTTTGATTAAATATAATTTTCTTAGAATTCAGATTAAATGAATAACCGCCGCGATTTGTAGAACTCGTGTTGCCGTTGCCGTTGTCTTTAGATTACGATTGACTGCGATCTGGGAGCGGGCGCGTGCTAGCGGGCGAAAACGCTTTTCACAAATGCAATCAAATTGTTCCGACGGTCAATGGAGAGGTGATGTCTCTCTGTCTCAGTTACCTCTGCTGCTGCTGCTGGTGTCGCCGCTGCTGCTGCTGCTGCGAATCTTGTTAGCCAAGTAAACAAAACAAAGGCAGGAGTCGGAAACGAGTAAAACCAGTTCCAATGATGACGGCAGCGGCGTCGCTGTCGCAGGCGCAGTCGCTGCGCTTCCTTCCTATTTGGTTAACGAGCCTGTTTGCCACCTTGTTTGAACCTAACCTACCATAATACTATAGAAATATCAATAGTAACCCTCGCCCGCACTTGTTCCCTGTGCCATGGTGTCTCTCTGGTGGTTGCTCAAATTGGTCCGCCCCGTATCTTTTGTCTCATTCCGCACATGCGCTTGTCTGGCTCACACAGTGAAAACTGGTTTCAAGTATTTGTGATTATGGGCAGCACTGGTCTGTGGGCGGTTCGCTGCTCCAATCCTATTGGCTGCTGCCCGCCATGCAGTTGATCGCTGTGTGTGGGGCTTGAGGATTGGGGTATGAGTTAACTTCCCAGTTGGGGAACTGCGCTTGGCATTTGCGACGACATTTTAAATGGAAAACGTTTTGCTTTTGGGGTTTTTTATTAGACGAGCATGCAGAGAGAATGTATTTTTATTTTGATTGTTTCTATTTTCGGTTAAGCCAAGCGTGTCCGCTTCCATCTCGCTTCCGCTGCCACGTCATCGGGCTTTAGTGAGAGCGAGCTGGCCAGCGATTCGGCTTTGCTCTGCTCCGGAGAAGTGCAAATGTGGCAGATTAATAGCACAATTGGAAATAGCGTTCTGTCAGTTTGAGTTCACAAAGCAGTGGTTAAGGGAGGGGTGTGGGATTCAGCGGCGTTGCGGGTGGCACAAAGTGGGGTGGTGGTTACTTCTGTTCTACTCCTCCTTGGCTGCTACTCTTGAGATCTTTATTAGCGAAAAAAGTGTTCCTCATGCTATCGCTTTGGTATTTGGCAGCCTCCGATTCCGATAAGAGATACTCCAACTGCTAGTTCAACTTGTCCAAACCACACAAATCCAATCCATTTATCGACTATGCAAATGGATATTGGTTTGTCCAGCACATTTTCTTTCTGAATGTTGAGAATTTTCCAACTTCACCTGTGGGGTTAATTGACAGTTTTCCTTGCCGTCGTCTGGGAGTGGGGGAGATGAGTGTTTGGGCACGAGCCAGGAATGTCTGCTTTTCATTCCAGAAGTAAGATTACGATGGATGAGCATGTGGTATGGTCTATCTCTTTATTAACTCTTCTCTTCTCAATTAAATTAATCAGTTCTCAGAAGGAAAAAAATATAATTAATATAGCGATGAAATATATAAAGAATGTTTGGATAAAAACTTACAAAAAATGCAATGTGCTATATGAAAAATTTGAGACTCTGCAGGGAATATTTAGAATTAAAATATGTATGTATGTGTGTGTTACCTACTAATTTCTCAATTCTAAATATTTGTTATGCAAATTAATTGTAGATTTTTAAAATTTCAGATTTTTTATTATTGCTGTTGTTTGTACCAAATATGTTGATGTTTTTTAAAAAAAGTTCAAATTGCATTCACATAATATATATTATCAATTAGCTTTAAATCGTTGTAGTGTTAGCTTATTTCTATACCGATGAGGTAATAATCCATATACATATATGGGCTTCTGAAAAACATTTAATAACATTTTTTTGGCGAAATGTTTCACATTTCGATAATCACTTTCTACAGAAACATCATTGAAAAAAACATTCCATTTTATTTACATTCTAGAATTAAAATTTAGCTTAATTGTTTCTAATAAATATTAATTTTGCAAGACTTTATATAGCCAAGTTTCTGAGTTCTTCTTTAAAAGATATCCATTTGTTTCTAATAAATGTATCTTTAATTAGTATATGGATCTAGATCTTTTTAATCAATATTCAAAGTGAATTCAAAGAAATAACCAACATTTGGGTAGTATTGGGGATAAAAATTAAAACAAGCATATTTTAATTACTCAAAACATTAAAAAGAAAAATGCGTATATTGATACAAAAAATAAATTCAATACACTGTAAATCTTATTAAATTTAAGACTATAGTCAACAGTAACACAATAATACAGTATACAATATTTTATATAATGCTAATCAGAGTATTGACTTGAACCTATTTTGAAAAATAACTAAAAAAAAAAGAAGAGATAGGAAGTAAAAAGATTATTACTTTCTTTTTTGACTGTATGGACATATGCATCAAGCAGGAACCGTTCAAATATTTAACCTATAGTTCGGTTATATTTGACTAGTAATGCTTCCAAATTTTTTTAATATCATCTCATCTCATATTAAGGTATACAAACGAACAAGAAGCCTATTTAAATAGTAAAACGAAACAAGGAAAAATATTAAATTAAAATACAGTGAATTTATGATCCTATATATAAAAATTCAATTTTGTGCTTAACATGGAAGTTTTTCTGTGTCAGACAGATGGAAAAATCATGGCCCAAAAATGAAACTGGCAAACAGGCAATTACTGCATATACAATTGAGCAAACACACACAGATACAGATACGGATACACACACAGATACAGATACACAACACGTAGAAAAAGATACACGCACGTTTTGAAAAGGACGACTCTTAACCATTCGACATTGCCATCGTTGGATGGGATCGTTGTTGGTAGGCCTTGTAGTCAGCTAATTGGATTTCATTTGAACGGCAACAGCAACAATAACAACAACAACAACAACAAAAGGAGGCAACATACATATACAAATATACTGCAAGAGCAATATCCATGGCAATTGTAATGCAATTTTAATGCAAAACGAGAGGCGGGCAACATTTTTATTGCATTTTTACTTTTATTTCACTTAATAGCTGGAACAGCAACAATAACTGCAATACCAACAGCAACAACAACAAACAGAAATTGGTGCTTGGTATGAATACAAAATGATGCCAAAGACCACCACAATGCATGGAATTAGTGTGGCATAAAGGTAGAGATGTGGCATGAAGCGACCGTAGGGGGCGGATGAAGTTGAAAATTAGTATGCAGCAAGCAACTCACTGCAATTCGAATGGCAGCAACAAGAAAGCTCAACTTAAGTGTTTCTACATAACTGTGTATGTGTGTGTGTGTGTGTGTAAAAGAGAGACTGAGACAGAGTATGGTGCATGATGTTGCCATGTTGCTTTGGCACAGTATTCACTTCTCTTACATTTCCAGGACTTGCCACTTGACTTTATTGGCAACTTCATGGAATATTCAACAGCAAAGTTTTGCCCAAGTGCCACCGAATAATATCTGGTGCCATTGCTTCATCTCCAACGTCTGCTTTTGGGCTTCTGTTCGACTTGCAACATTTTGCTTCAGTTTCAGTTTTAGCTGGCAGCTTCATTTTATATGCATTTTTATTTGGCCCCATATACAAATGGCGGCGCATGACGCGAATAGTATTGGATAGGATATGGAAAGAGGACAGAGCAAATGTCATTTGAATTGCCAATACTGATTATGGTCATTCCCCTTCTCTTATCCAATCTCTCCTTTTTACCACACTCCCTCTCCTCTCTTGTTCTTCTTCTGTTTCACTCTAAATGTCGCAGCGAGGATTTTATGTGCGGTCAGGGTTCGACTATTATTGGTGACAGTTTTACCTTTATGTGATTCAGAATCTCTCTCCAATGCGGACACAAAACTGGGAAAATTTCTGTCTGTGTGTGTCTGCTCTCATTGAAGTGATTTCCCCCAATACCAAAAGAAATACTTTCCTTTAAGTCCCACCCACCCATCTCACCATAAGTAAACCAAGGCCGTCGTGATTGTTTTTCCAAATTCTTTTCGTCTGTCCACACTTGACTTCGATTAGGAAACGAGGCGGCTAACGTTTCTATCCCTAAAAACGAGTGGGGGGGAGGTTAAGCTGACCCAATGCGTGTTTTTGTTAGTCAATTGACCACACAATTTACTAAGCGATAAATTAACTTATCAATAATTGAATAGACTTGGCATAGAATTGTATGTGAATACGTGTGGGGCCTTTTTTCTTATGTCTGCCATAGAAAGGAGCACTGATTTTGGATAAACACTGTGAAGATTGAGTTTGGAAACGAAATTAAATTTATTAAATTTTTTTAGGGAGCAGGTCCCTTTATAATATAATATTTTGGATCTTTATTCAAGATCTTTTTAGTTGTAAATTTATATATACAAAATGGTAATAGGATTTACTCTCTTATCGATCGTACCTTTGTCTACAAGCTAAATTATACACTTTGAAATTACTAGACTAATAGTCTGTTTCGGTTTCTTTTCGAGTTTAATTAATGCACATTTAAATACTATATATTCCAGTTAAATTTATGCACATTTATAATATTAAAAGAGGAAATATGTCTTCCTTTTTCTAAATGAATAAATATCGTTCTGCAAATTAAATAAATAATATTAATATTCAAGTAAACAGTTTAAATGAATTTTAAAAACTGTATACCACCTAGTTAGACAGAAATATATTTCATACTAGAAGATATCGATTTATTTCTTAAACAAAATCAAAAGGTAAATATTTCTATATCTCATTTTTCTTTGCTAATTCGCATTTATATATGCAAGTACATGAAGTACTTACTAAGAAGTAAGTCTAAATATGTTGCCACAATTACAGAAATGGGATTAAACTGAATATGTTTCGCTCTATTATTAAGTAAATATAATTTTCAAAATAGACATTAATAAATATTATATGCAATTAAACTTCACTTGCGAGTAGAGAATATAATTGCTAAATACATAATATCATTTCATTTCCCTTAACTATATGAAAGGAGTTCATTGATTTATGACAATTTGTTTCATAGTGAATTTATAGTTATAGTATATTCGAGACTCTTGGGAATTTTTGGCATATTTATCTTAGTTAAAGGGGACTAACTGCAATTTCAATTGCCAATTTCCATTTTCGTTAATGGAAAATGAGAATAATGAGAGTTAAGTCCTGAAGGAAGGTTTCGTTTTGTATAAAAATGCTCTTAATTAATTTCGTATTCACTTTTGTATCACTGTCAAGAAGTTAATGATATTTATTTAACCACATATGTATATGTACGGGTGTGCAGGTCCCTATATATATGTTTATATACAAATACTTACCATGTATATTCATGTATATTGCATGTATATGGGCATTTTTGAATAAATAATCAACCGATTTTTTTCACGCATTGTTTACCAGAACACAAAGGGCTTTCGTTTATATAGCACCCTCTCAGTACCAGTTCCAGTTACCGTCTCAGTCTCAGTCTCAGCCCTTGGCCAATTTAGTTGGGCGCCATTTTAGCCATTTTATAAATTAAATATGCTCTCGCGCAATTTCACTCAGGACCAGGGATTTCTTCTACTAACGCAAATTTGGCACAGTTTTCTTGGGTCCGTGTTAAAGGGGGTTTGTTATTTCTTTGGGGAAAGGGCACAGAGGATTACTTGGTAGTTTGTGGAGGGGTTGGCATTGTCTGAATGTGCGACACGCCGTTAAGCAGTTCATTTGTAGGCAATTTTCGTATGATTACAAACCATTTTCATGGTATTCGCTCCACAAGAGTGTGTGCGATTAGCTGGTAAATTTATGGATCCTACATTTATTTGCAACTCTCTGCCAGAGTAATAAGGGGGAGGGGGAGAGCCATGATTTTTATTGTTTCAAATGGTGGCTTTTTCTGCGGAATGGGGCCAAGTGTTTGGGGCTGTTTTCATGAAATTATTATGAAATGTAGGTCATAAATTCGTTCGCCAACTGTCTCTATATTTTATATACATATATTTTTTTTGTTTCTTCTTTCTTTTGCCATATTTAACTAATTTTTGTATAACAACTCTTTCAAACAACAAACAAATTCAATTTTTTTTATGGCCTTTTTGCCACATAAAAATAATTAAATAAGAAACGGTCGTAAAAAATACAAAAAAAAATATCTTCAACTTTCATACGCCTCCATAAAGTGAGTAAACAAAAGCATTTTAAAACAAAACACACATATATATATACTTATATATCTACATACATTAGATATTTGAAGAGAAAATTATAACATTTAAGTGGCATTAAAATGCCGATCGTAAAAGCTGTTTTAAATTCTATAGATGCCATAAACTGAACCCGTTTTGCATCGATGGATTTGCATACACAAATTGGCTAAATACATTTTAATCGTTACAAATATTAATACAACACCTCAGACAAAGAAATACAGAGAGTGAGATCGAGGGTATATATGGCTTATATATGTATGTTTGATTTCATTTTATCTCAACTACCCAAGTTAATTGCTTAATTTGTCCAGGTTTTAGTGCATTAGACCATTTGTTTTTGGAATTTTTTATGAGTTTCCTATACATTTTCCGTTTACCTAAGGGACCCGTGCTCGTGCCTACCTAACTATGACTCATTCGAGACAGAATTCTCAATCTTGTTGGCCCTAAAGGCAAAACACATACATTTTCAATAGCAATTTGCTTATCAAGTTTTTGTGAAATGCGTGTCTCCTCTGGCGGTGGCTTCAATAATTTTATAGCCCACATTTCTGTTGCCGTTGCCGTTGGCAATGTTGCTGCAATCAATTAGCATTGTGACCTGTTTTGTTGCCTTCATCTCTTGCCTTTCCCCCTCTTCTCTCATCCTAACTCGTTCATTCTCCTTTGGTCTTATCAATTTGACGCGCTTGTTAATGAACGAGTTGAGGATGAAATCTGAGACAGAGTCTCTCTTTCTCTCTGTGGGATTCTCTCATAATTTGATGCATCGATTGTTGAGTGACTCGTTTTGCTTTTGCTGTTAATATTATTATTGTTATGGCGCCGTTTTTTAAAAGCTTTTTTTTTTTGGTTTAAAATGCATTTTAAATGCTAATTAAAATGTGTTTATTTCTTTAGTCATGTCATTAACAACAACAAGTTTCAGATATTAAATATTTCATTTCAAAATACATCAAATTGATATACTAGAAATAATAAAAATAAACATTTACATTGAAAAATTATTTTTATATGCAAATGAACAAATGACTTGCCAACCAAAATGGAAAGGTAACAGAAATTCCATTGAAAATCATTTTTCATTACTATAATATTTTGTAGACTGTTTTTTTTTTTTTGCCAACAATAATAAATGAATATTTTCATCCTTGCTGCACGTCTTTTCCCAAAACAATTAAAAATGGCAAAAAGAAAAAAAAAATATGGAAAAGAAAGAACGAAATCAACAGCGAAGTGGCGAGGTCATGGGGGATGTGTCTAGAGCCTTTCCTTTCTTTCTACGTTCTCATTCCCAATCTTGTTCATCGTGTGCAATGCATTTTAGTGAAAATTAAAAAATGAATCCTGTACGGCCAGAGGGGATTGGCTGCAAATGGGTTGTGAGTGGTTAGGTAGGGACTGTGAATCACAGTTCATTAATTTCAAATGGACCTTATTCTGATGTCAGTCAGAGCCCAAGTCCAGGAGGCTTAGTCAAAGGTGTTGGAAAATGCATGCAGATCAACTAGCCTCTACTCTGGCTATGACTGGATGACTGACTGACTGACTGACTGGCAGATGAAACTCGTTTTGCTCCTCGCTGTTGACGATGTGAGTTTACTTCAGTTGGATCGAGTCCCAAAGCCCAAGCTAGGTGGGTGTAACAAAAGCTGATGGAGCCACTTCAGAGTAACAACAACTGCTTTAATATTTCAAAATGGCTGCTAGAAGAAGATGATGATGGAAATTACCTTTGGCTCTCTTGTTTAACTATAGTTGTATATAATTTTTGGCTTGGAACTTGAAACTTATTTCTTTAGTTGATTTGCAATATGAGTACTTCGCTTATAATTTTTAATTAAAACTTTCCTTTTCAATAATTAACAAACTTGTAAAGATTGAAACCAGACTTCTAAAATTCCAGAATTAACAAACTTGTAAAGATTGAAACCAGAATTCTATATATACAAAATGTGTTTCAATAAAGATAATGATAGAATTATTAATTTTTTAAATATCTAAACTTCAAAACTTATCCTCTAAAAACTAAAATTATATAGTAAATGTATAGTATTGATATCTATAATTTAATATATAGAATGAATTGAAAACTTACGTTTCTTAATAAATAATCACAACAATTACAAGTTTATATAATATACATAAATATCAAACTTTATTGTCATTTTGCTTAAATTTGGCACAAACAATAAAACGTTTTTCTATTGTTAAGAAATTTGGTTAATTTTTAAATTATGCCGCTTATATTTTAAATTATGAACAAAAGATTGATTTAATAAGTTTATATCATATGATTAAGGCAAAAGTTTCACTTCTTATTAACACCCAAACAAAAAATTTATTAATTTATAACAAATCGAATGACTTTATTGAGAGCAGGAATTTTGTAAAAAGCTATTGGCTTTCAAAGTGTTTTTTTTTTTTTATTAAAAACTCTGCCATTATGTTTTCCATTAACAATATTTTTTAAATGAAAATCAATTTCAGAAAATTTTATAGTAGATATATTTATGCTACCCCATAAACTTCCCCACTTATAAATGTTTCCATCTTTTTTGTGGGGTTCTCAACCATAAAGTACCATTAAGGCCAACACTTATGGTTAACGGCACACACACACAATCACACAAATCAAAGACCAGTTTCAGCTCTAAGATTCATGTCCCAGCTAGTTGTCAAATGACAAACACTGATCTATGTATTGTGCAGGCGTTAGTTGTCGCTCGTTCGTTTCCCCACTCCCCCCAATCTCTAATGATTACTGCCATTGGTCCGTTTCCATTACACCCACACAATGTCTTCAATTGCTCAGTTAATGGATTGCAAGCTCAGTTAATAACTTAGTTGCCAACAACAACGACGACAGCTAAAGAAAAGTATGCCAAGTCATGGAGGCATCGCAATTAAAAAAGAAAAGAAAAAAAATCAACCACAATGACCGTTGTTAATGACAACAAGGACGAAGAGAACGACTGTCTAAAGCTGACCATATGTGACAAATTGACGCTTTTTCATTTTGCCTTCACCCACACTACTTTCCAGACAACTTCCTCATCCCACCCCATCCACCACTTGGCCACCAATTGTGGTCCATTTTGTTGCTGCCGTTGTCGTTGTCAACTGATTGATGGCAGTAGACTGTTTGTTTTTGGTGTTGTTGTTCCTGCTTCATCAAAAGGTGTTTTCAATGCAAAAACAAAAAAATACCGTCACCTGATTAATTGCCTGGTCCAATCGAAGTTGGTTTTAGCAAAGAGTTGGGTGGAAGAATTTATTCTGTGAGTTTACTTCTTTTTCTTTTTTTAACAAATGATGTGCATGTCTTGGGCAAAGCGATAAGTATGGACCATCCGGAGCCATTGGAGCTCATAATAAAGTTGAAGTGGTTCGTTCCGTTCCTGATCCTCCCGTTGCCAACCAATCAAAATGTTAATGACACTTTCAATACAGTTATCAAGGTGCATGGATTGCAAGGCAAGAATCGCTTGACCGAGCCTTTTAACATTTTTGCCATTGCTGATGATGTTGTTGTGGTTGTTGTTGTTGTTATTGTTGTTGCTGTTAAAGTTGTCATTTCCATTATGACCATGTCGCGTTAGCATTTAACAAATAGTTGAGACATTTACAAGCGTCGATAAGCAGCCAACGTTTCATAAGTGGGGAGTGAAGATTGGCCAGAATTGATGTATAGAGGGGTGCGGGCTCTGAGATTGAGGTGACCACTCGAAATGGCCAACGATTTGTGTTAATGTATTTATATATTTTGGGCTTTAGCCGACGGCTAATTGATGTCGCCTTTAAATGGCCAAACAAAGTTTAATATTCATAACTATGGCCAACGTCAAACATTAATCACAGACAGCCACACTCTAAACACGTTTTGTTGCTTTTGTTGTTGGTTTCAAAAACTATAAATTTTGTTTAAGAGTTTTTTATTCAGACGGTAAGAAATTTATGAGAAGAGGTTTTAAAGTTTCCATATAATATCACTCATACGACAAATTGTACATTTGATTATTTAAAGAATCTTTGATGGAATATTTTTAAACAACTGCAAAAAAGGGTATATTCGATTTTGTCCGGCAATTTGCAAAGCACATATAGCCGACTATATTAAATATATAAAATTGTCACATGAACAGGTCATCGGTTAAATCCTTCGAAGGATCCTCAACTTCGCAAGGCACCAATACAATCATATTTTAGCCGATTTTAAAAATTTTTATCTTTATTTATTTCTTAGAATCACATCTTTTATAAATACTTCGACCGGATTTTTAAATATTTTAACTGCACAAAGTTGCGACCAAGAGGAGCCTCAAGAACAAAAAACCTGCAAAGGAAAATTAAATTCACAAGGTTCCAATTCGGTATATTTTAATCCGATTTTAAAAAAGTATATATGCATGTATTTGTTTGCTTCTTAGAATAGCATATTTTACTTGGCGTTTAAATCTTGAAATCTTATTTTCGATAAAATTTTTGCAGTTTTTAATAATGTAACCAATTCCAAAATTTTCAAAAATCTAATGAATTTGTTTTTCTTTCAAGTTTTAATCAACTTTTTTCAATCTAAACTTCAAAAAATATAATTTTTGTGTATAATTTTTTTAAGAGTTAAGATTTAAATTCTTTGACGCTAATGGCTCAAAATGAATCAAATTTGCTTCATTATGCAAAGGCAAATAGTTTGATTTGTGTTATTATTCAAGTGTATTTATGATCTTATGGGGGTAATTGTTAAAATTAACAATAAACTTTATATATAACGAGCTAATTTGTGAATCTATTATACAAATAGAGAGATTGATGTACATATGATATACAGCAACTAATAAATTCCAAATCTGATTGGGTACTGAAAAGGCAGAGCCCACACATAGTAGAATATTTAATTGCCTTTGATGCTTTTTGACATGCTAACATGATAATATGACAAGACACAAGTCAACGGCACATCAAAAACTTATCAGAAGACAACAATAAAGAACTGAGCCATCATCAGCAGGAGAATAAAACGGTTGGTAGGGGAGGGGCTAGAGACCGGATGTGCTGGACATGGTCGGCTGGTGATGGTGTCCATTAGATTGGTTGAATGAATGCGTCTGTTGACAAGACGCCAATCTTGTGAATGAAAAGCCAAGAAAAATTATAAAACGATAAAACAAAAGCCACAAAATTGTGGGCCAAAGAATAAAGCATAAATCTGCATATCGAAAGGCGCTTAGACAATATCAATTTGTCAAATGATATGATAGAGAGCGTACCATAAAGGGGAGACAGAAATAGACAAGGAGAGAAATAAAGAGAGAGAGAGAGATAGATTGAGAGACAGCTAAGGAGAAGGGGGTTTTCTTTTTTTTTTTTGTTATTTAACTAAACATTTGGCCAAGTAATTTGGAATCAATTTGTCATTGAAACATATGGGCATGGCCTTACCTGGTAACAATTCTTTATTATACATCATTTTGCTGATGATCATTTCCGTGAAACGTTTTTTTTTTGTTTTCTTTTCCTTGTTCGTCTCTCTGTCTCACACCCTTTTTTAGCCAGACCAATAACAGATCTTTAACCAAAATGAGTTCGATGAGATGGCAATCAGCAAAAACACTTCCGATCGATTAGAGATCAAGATCGAGAAGTTCGAGATCAATTCAGTTCCATTAAGTTTTTCAAATGATGCAACAACACGTACAATGTGTTTTTTTTTTCTTCTTTAGCATTTGCGTAATTTGTAGTATACAAAAAACGTTTTGTTTCAAATTGGTTTTGTTTCACAAGACACAATTTAACCGCAAATGGGCTTAAAACGATAGGCCCAACCCCTTCTTATGGGCCAAAAGGCACAAAGTGAAACTCTGAGAATGTGAAAATGTTTGTGACTTTTGGTACAATTTAGCATACCCTACAAAAACAAAAAAGACAAAAAAAAAAACGTTAAGAACGAACTACAAAATTGGTTATGGCGCATCAGGCAGGCACGTTTCATATTATAAAAAATCGTTGGGGCCGTAAAGACCCATGGAATAAGTAAACGAGAGGTAGAGAGGAATGGGGGGGAACAAGAGTCGAGCGGTCAACATCATGCAATTGGCTTGGGCTATGAAATGATGGCCAATTCAGCTCAGACAGAGACAGAGATACAAAACAACTGGCAATCGCATTCACAGCGAATCAATTTCAAATAGCCATCCATTATTTTGATCTTTTACAATTCAACATAGTCCTCACCGAGATTGCTGCAAAAAAAATCATCATTTTTGCATTTCGACTGAAAACTGGCTAAAGAAATACGAAGAGAAGACCATCGGAGGAGAGGGGAGAGAATAAGCAAAAAAAAAAAAAAAAGAAACAAAAACCTCTTTGAGCTGATGTTGATGAAAACGATTTTAAATTATTTTATTGCAATTGCAAAATTGTATTGCCCGACTGACTGTGGCAGTGGCATGGCCGACTGAGTTTGGCTTATGGCCACCATCACCGTATGGCTCTCTTTTTCTTTTTCTTTTGCCTTTTTCTGTTTTATTGCTACTCCATTAAAATTGAATTGAATAAAATTGAACTTTGTTGCTGTTGTTGTCGTTATTGCCATTGGATTGTTGAAAACATAATAATCGTTATTATGGCTGAAACGATTGTGCGATTGTGTTGTTAAATTAAAAATTATTGATTAAGCCGCATTTGACAGTGGACAAAAACAACTGAAGAACATTTGAATTTGAATAACAAAATAAATGGTAGAAAGAGTAGAGACTAAATTTTATTTATATTAATCCTTAATTACTAATTTTGCATAACATCACAGAGTAATTAAAATATATTATAAAGAAGTATATCTACAGAAGAAGCACGATATATTTTGTACTATAGTTTATCATAAATTCTTCGTTTTACCTAAATAATTAAATAATAAATAATTCTTTTTCTTACTTATAATAGAAGTCTTATTTTATATTGTATTCTAAATTACTTGACTTACCTAAAAATATTACAACCAAGAACAATATGTAATCTAAAAGCACAATATTTAGAACATCTTGGTTTCAAAAGTAATTCTAATTTTTAAAAAGTTTAAATTTGTAGAGCAATTAAGCTACATAAGTGCTTAAAGCTACTAATTGCTTATAATAAGCAATTCATTACAAAATTTGATACTAATTTCTACAAAATTCAAATTTTAGATATTTTCTATTTTCCAGTTTAACTTTTTTATATCTGATGGTTTTCTAATTGTCGCTTGAGTTTACTCTGATTCTCTTATACAACACCTCTACTGCTCTTATACAAACAGAAAAGCTTCACCGCAACATAAAGAGCTTCGACACGAAAAAAGTACGGTATACTTTGAGGGGAGACAAAACAACATCATTTGCTAGCACATTTTTTAGACCACTGTTAACTTAACAGTATCATTTGCGAGTACAGTTATTTAGAACACGTTAACTTAACATCATCATTTGCGAGCTGTGTTATTTCAAATTTTCAAATTTTTAGTAACTTATAATGAAAATTTTAGAGGAGTAACTCTAATTGCACAATTTAGTTTTACTTGAGTAAACTTTTAAAAACAACAATTAATTCCAACGCCAATGGCGTTGTTGAACAGAATATGAAATATTTCTCGCTAGTCTTAACAGTTTGACATATTTGACTTAACTAGTTAATAAAAGTCGGTTAATACATAACCACAAGCATATCTGATCCCATAAAGTCCACACTTTATATATATAGACATATGTATATACATATGTATCTCTTATCAAAATTAAGAGTCACTTTATTAACATAAGCATATGTAATTTTTTTTTACATTTTTGTATTTATTATAAATAAGGGGCTGTCGATGAAAATGCTTCTTGGAGAGGGTGCAGACTCTTAATTTTGCCTGCTTTGGACTAATAATTGAAGTGGAACGGTAAACGCAGCTCTCAACAGTTGACAACGCACATCACCCATACGCCACGTTGCTGTTGATGAAGGGAAATGATAATTACAGCACACACACACAGAGACAGATATGAATAAGTTTTATGGAAAAACGTACATAAATAGTAACAATCTCATTAAAAAATCTCCATCCAAGAGGGCCCTAATGAGCTTGGATGGGGACGGCTTATAATACCAAAAAAAAAAAGAAAAACAGCCTAAAAGAGTAAAATGTAATTACACCGCATTATTTGTCATTTTCGAGCAAATGAATTGTAACAAATTTAGTGTGACAAATGAATTGTTTATATGTATGAACTGTAGATGTATATAAGGCAAAAGTAGTGTTAAGATGCAGAGGGTTGGGGAAGGGCTGGTCGCTAATGTTGCCGGCAAAGCATTTGGAATGGGGCATGGCCGAGACATATGCAGATACACTCAATTTGTTACCTCTCTAGGCAATTTCATTTCATTTGCATGAGATTTCCTTCTCTCTACTTCTTGATCTCTATTCTCTCTCTCTCTCTGTTTTTCTGTCTCGCTAATACTCGTTCTCTGTCTATGATATGAATCTTTTGGCCAACGGCCTTATGCCTTTTGCCTAATTCAACTTTATGAGCCATGTCTAATTACCAAATGAATTGTGCAATTATTTATTTTTGTTTATTAATTGGCTAACCCACTAATGAGCCTAATGACCATAATGTATGTATGTACATATTTATATATATATAATGTCTATATACAGGGTATTCGAATATATATACATATTATATATATATTCGTGTAGATGTGATGAGTCAGAATTCAGATCGGTTCGGTTCAGATGATCTTTTTGACTGACAGTCAGACATAAATGTCATGAGTTATGATGCACTCAGTTTGCTGATCGGCCAAGTTTAAGTTTTGCGGTTAGCCTTTTTTTTCGCGTCGTCGCCAAGTTGCAAATTATTTGCGGTTTGTGCAGCATAACGAGCATATTCTCAATACAAAGTTGTGGAAAGAAGGAAGCCAGCCAGCCAGCCAGCTAGCCAAGAATGAACCAACCAGGTTTTTGCAACTCATTAGCACTTATTAAAATTAAGTGCAATGCTCATCGCTTGGCGGAAATGGGCCCTAGATTTGTGGTGCAGGTTCCAATGAGGAGGGGAAACTGTTTTGTAATCAACATTTCAGCAATTGTCAATTGCATTTGCGGTTATTGTTCTTTTTTATTGTTGTTGTTACTGTAGCAGTTGAATTGCAATGGCAGTTGCAATTGCATTTAGACCCTTTGCTCAGCGGCGCGTGTCGTTTGGCAAGCAAACAGAAAGCAAAATAAAACGAAATGTTATTATATATATACATTTGAATGAAATGCAAGTCAAAATGGCTGCCAATTATCATAGCTGCCATATTTGTTTGTCGACTATTATTACTGTTGTTGCTGGGCAATAAAACATTTCATTTATTAGACAGCGGCCACCACCAAAAGGGCGTGGCAAAAGAACTACCTGAAAATGCAATAAAGTCGCATTTCCACTTAACTTAAATTGGCCAGAATAAAATCCATAGGTGCTTCAGAGGCATCGACTATTATGTACTCTTTATAAAATAGACAAAATAAGAAAAATTTATTAATTTATTTCATTAATCTCTTTCCATTGCCAGCAATTGGATTATTTCTATATATTTTAAATATGTATACCTAACAGCTTATAAGATTAATGTATTAAGATGGACACATTTTATAAAGATAAGAATATACTTATGTATCTTTAGCCCCTTTAGTTGTTAAAGGGTACAAAACACAAATTTGATGGCAAAGTTTTTGTGTTTCTTTGTGAGCTCGTGTCAGCATGCAGTTAACTTTGTTCTTTTCTTTTCAGCTGCTTGGATCATGCTCATTGGATACACGCCTTGTTCCTGCAAACACCACCACGAACACTTCACACTTTCACACACAGGTCCAAAAAAAAAAAAAAAGGATGCGGGCAAACAAATTGGTCAACATAATTTCATATTATAATGGCCAATAGGCAAAGCAAACCCATAAAAAGTAACATCAACATCATCACATTAGGCGGCAGGCAGCTGCAGGCGCCGCAGTGTCGATCAAATCGATTATCCTTTCGGCCAATCCTTTGGCATGCACACACAATATATACATACGTGCCGCACCTGTTGTCATGGTGGCTAATCGACAAGGGGCATCATCATCTAAGGTAAATGTTGGATGCCATGCAAGCGGATCGGATGGCTATCGGCATCAAAATCGCCTCTAATGGAATGGCGGCCAATGGCCATCAAAAAATTGGCCGACAACATTAATGGGAGGCAAGGAGGAGGAGAGGTTCTTGCCGCACTTTTAGCACAGTCAGCAGGATATAATGCAGTTGGCCAGGTATTTTAGGTGTGAAGATACCAAAAACTGTTTGCCGTTGCATAATTATATGCAATTTACATTGAATTGAAGCCGCTGCCACTCCCAGTTATAGTTTTGGTCCTTCTAAGAATAAACTACCGAATTACCTGCCGGGCCGGTGTCAGGGTTCAATGAATGAAATAGTCAACCGCCTTTTGTTTGTTCGTTTAATTTGTGCATGGGCGTAGCTAGGAAGGCAGCTGACCAAAAGAATACGAAATACAAAAATTCTCTGTTCGTTAAAGAATTCAAAATTAAACGCGTGCTAGAGTGCTACTAACTTGCTTAATTAGCAGCCAATATCATACACTTCATATAGCCCAATTAATTTAGCATATTACTACGGCTAACTACGATTGGATGGCGTTGCTGCCTGACTAGCTGACTGCCAATTACCTTACACAGACACACACACACACACACATACACCAAGAGCATTGTTGGGTCCCAAGTTGACGGCTTCGTTTGTTGCTGCTGCAACACTGCCAACCAGACCGACATGCAAAACAGAAATCAGCATATTGCATGTTGTCATACCCATAGATGTGGCAAGGGGAAGTGCCCCCCCCCCAACCGCCCCATACCTCCCACCAACCCTTTTGTCTGACATCTGACTAGGGCCTAATGATAGGATTTGACGAGCAATGCAGTAAACGTAAACGTCAAAACGTCAAGCATCTATTAGCCTGATTTATTTTATTCCTTTTTTTTTTTCTTCTTCTCCCTTATGCGCTGGTCCTAAACTATTGCTTTGATTCTTTTACACCCGAATTTCGCCTCAGGCAATATGTATATAATTATAATACGGTCCCTAGGAAAATGCACAATGAAAAACTTTTTAAACTTATTTGTATTGTTTATTGATGTTATGTAAGTGTTGCAGTAATATACCAAATATTTATGGTAATAGTTGGATGAAATGCTGAGAACTCATCAAGTGACACAAGTTAAAAAAATAATTTAAAGTTTAAATTTTAAACTTTCAGAATAAAATTTCAGAAATAAATAATGTTCTCAAGTAAATGTTAAAAATGCAAGACTTCGATTTAAAATTGATAACTCTTGGAATAAATTAAATTTTATGTCTTTTAAATCAAATTATAACTATTCGAAATTTAAAAAGAGGCTTAATAAATTTATTATTTATTTATTTATATTTTATTCTTATACGATTTATTTGTGAAGGCCGACTTAAATCTAATTTTAACTGAACTATTTTGATAGAAGTTTTACACTGACGCTGTCTTTTTCGAATTAAAATGAGTAATTATAGTTACCAATTATTTCTCTTAGTGTACCGTTAAAGCCCTTGCATGCCATGTGCCATTTTAAATTAACTAACCAAGACCCAGTTCGTGTAGTCTGTGTGTTCCGTCTGGCCTCTGCTGCATTCCCAGCATCGACTTTGTTTGTTCGTTAACATTTTGAGTGTTGCATGCAACTTGATTATGTTTTACATTTTTTACTACAATATATTTAGTAAATTTGTTTTCTATTTTTTCTGTTTTTTTTTTTGTTCTACGTTGACTTGCCCACCAAATTCGTGTCATGCGCCATGTGCAATTTATCGTTTAATGAGAAGGCGTTCGTCGGTCATTAAATCGCAGTGGACGCAGACATCTTCTCATGCTCGGCCCGTGTCGCGCACGTAATTGTGACTTTACTCTTTTTTTTGTTGATTTTTTTTTGTTTATACTACGTATAAATATAAATTTCATATAGCTGCTTATTACTTGCGATAGTTGCTCTAAGCAGCTTGTAAAAAGACGTTAGGCGGCAAATTGCGTGTCAGTTTGTTGCGTTTGTTTGTGTTTTGTTTTTGTTAAATTTAATTTTTATATTTGCTTTTATGATTACGAAATTATGGCTTAACGGGGCTTAAAGAGGTGCATTATGTTTGCAGACTGAGCATATCAATTAGTTGCAATACTAAAGTCACATTTGCTGTCAAACTGACTATCATCTTGTACAATAATAATCATCGATTTACTCATACATATGTAATGTCTTATAACGTAGAAGAAAAAACAACATTTTCTGAAAAAAAAATCTCAAACTTACAACTAGGCTAAAATTCGGGTTAAATTATTGCGGTTTTGAAAAACTATATGCGGTTTTCAAAACTATGTTTGACTAAATTTCAGCCTTGTGAAGACAATGTTTCTGAAAAAAAATATGACAATGTCGTTTTTATGCGATTCCAATACGGCCTACACTACACTACATTATAACTTTCCAATCTTGAAAAAAATGATTACGTTATTTTTGTAATTTTTAACGATGTCTAAATTTTTGAAAATCTGGTGGCAATTTTTTTTTCCTTTTTCCAGATATTTGCAATTTAAAAGATGGGATTCTAGAAAACAATTAAAGATATATTTTTTTAATATCAGACAAAATTTTACTGAATTGGAGCCTTACGAAGTTGAGGTTCCTTGATGTCTTTCTTATGAGGCTATAATTTGGCCATCGTTTTAAAACTTACCAAACTTCGTCCAGATTGTACATATTATTGTAAATAAATAAAATATTAATGAAATGCTATGCAAAAAAAGGACAGATATGTTGAAGTAGATTCAGTCAGCCTCAACTTATATTTCAATTCTTATTCAAATAGTCTTACGAAATCGTTGGCAACTGTTGGCCATTTTACGAAATTACATAAATAATAACGGCAATTAATTTTCATGCAAAATACCAAAAAAAAATTCTCAATTCAAAAGGCATGTGAAATGCAATTAATTCAAGAGCGGAAAACAGAGACAACACCCACACAACTGCAACAGCAATGGGCAACAAAGTGGTAACAATAATGAAAAAGAAAAAATAAAAGATAAATAAGTATAATATAATGGCAGCGTTGACGTTCCCGTCGCCATATTTGATATTGTGCCAGCTAGATAAAATGTGTTTGTTGTTGGTGTTGCATTCGAATTAATTATAGCGTTGCCAAGTTGCAAAAGTATCTCATTTTCTAAATTACACACACGGGAAAACAAAAGCGAAGACCAAACTTCAGCCTTAACTTCAGTTCCAACTCCAGTTTCATTTCCAATTCCATTTTAACTTCAACTGCCATTTAAGCTAAATATTTTGTCTGTTCGTTTTGGTTTGGTTTGGCTGTAGCTGTAGCTTTTGCATTTAAATTGACGCATTAGTTGGCTAAATGTATTTTCTTGGCTTACACTTACAGGCAAGATGAATGTTATACACTTTAAGAAATTCATTCATTAATTAAATCAATCGGAATAATATACTCTGAGAATATAAATTTTTTATGTTCAATATATTTTTTTTATATTTGCCTTTCGTTAAGTACTTTTTATTTCATTCTCTTTAATATTTGTAGGCTTTTCTCTCAGTGTAGTTTCTTTGCCAACTATAACACTATATGCAGATGGCTGTGGCCACGCCTCTTTGAACCATTTCCAATGCCGCTGCCTGGTCGTTGGTTATTTGTAATTCATAAGCTTGACGGCGGCTTTTCAGATGTTATTGTACCTTTTTGCTTTTTGTTTGTTTGTGTTTGTGTTGTTGTTGTTCTCATTTTGGCGCATGCAATTGTCATTTGGCGGCAAAAGTTTTCCTCCAATTACACGTTGAAACAATATAATGACATAATGTGTCAGGTCGTCGTTCCATTTCTACTTTGTGTTTATGCAAATGGTACAAGCCCGGAAAAAAAAAACAACCATTGTATGAATAATAAGTCCTGGTCTGGTCCCAGTTCCAATTCCACTCCCACTGTTGCACAGCAACAAAAAAACTGGTAAATAAACCTGAAACTCAACTCAACTGAACTGAACTGAAACTGAAACTGGTTGCTTTGATTGGTCAGATGGCGGCCATCGTCCATCCACGGCCTAAAAGCGTGGCTAAAAAAGGCTTTGCCCTTAAATTTGTTTATTGGCCGCCATATTTGGTGTGGGTAGTTTAGGCACGATCTTTTTATGGGCTTCTGTTCTAATTGACTTAATTGACGAATCGAACAATATCAATGTGTTAATTATATTGTAATATTATGTCTAAATAGAGGTAATTTTAATTAGACATCATGTGATCGAAACAACAACCAATTTGAAATTTTGTTTCCCTATTAGCTTAGCTAAAATGCTGTATGCTCGTGACTGATTGGGAAAGTTAAAACTCAGACTGCGAATGCGTCTGAGTCTAATTTAGCATGATTCGACAACCATTTTGTTTGTTAAGAAATATACAAAAATAAATCAATTAGCTGGCTTGTGGTGTTAACCTAATGGCTGCCCGACTAATTAGTCGATGACTATTTTGGTTGCGACTACGCAAATTAATTTGTTTAAAGTTTCACCAATTAACACATTTTGCTTATGGTAATTTTGTTATCGGAAAAGATATATAGACAGAGATATTGATAGATATAGACAGTTTTATTGCATATACTATGACTTTAATTTGCACATTTTCGAAAAATATCATATGGCGATCCAAAAAAGCTGCTAATTAAAATTAGTTAAAACCCACTTGAACCCATTTTAGTAGCATTGCGTAAATGAGAGATATCCCAAAATCAGGCCTCCTCAACCGGGGCCTTATAGCATTCGCATTTGGATTTACATTTGCATTCCTCAATTTCAATTAGATGTCTCATATGAGTTTCATTAGCAACTTGGCCATAATTAAGCTAAACAATTAAAGCTAAACAATAGTCATAGTTCATTCCATGGCAACAGAGAAAACAACGTTTACCAATTAACATTAACATTTATATTCATCAACAATATTTAAAGGTAACTAGAAATCATAACCCAAATGACTGAACAATTTGAATCTTTTTTTATTTGCAATTCTTGGCGCCAACTGTACTTAAAACCAAAAGCTCTTTGTCTTTGTTATTTATTTGAATTTTATTAAAAATAATTGATGTCTGCTTAATAAAACTTAACGTATCGTATAATTCCTAAGAATTTGGCAGCGATGCATGGCCGAATGACAATTTGAAGGCGGGACGCATCCATCCACAGGCTTTATGCATGGCTGGGGGCTTGGGAATCGAATCTGATATGGATGAATATACATATATAGACACATATACATATGTGTATATATATTCTGTGTTGGCGTTGGCGGCACTTAAAATTCATAAATGAGTATATCTGCTTTAGTCTTTTTTTCGTTTTTTTTTTCAGACCGCTTTATCACATCCGGCCGAAATGCTGATGTCTATATGTCTGTATATATATATTTGTGTATATATAATGTCTGTGACTATGTTTATTTCTGCTAATTGGACTGTCAGTTGAAAGAATGTGCGTGTGTGTTTGTGTGTTGAGTGGCTTTTGTTTGCCACATTCAACTGGCATAAATTTCACTTTAGTTAGCAACGCCTTTTTTGTCTTAACCAAATTCAAAGCCAGAAATACAAACGGGCAATAGCAACTGAAGCTACACTAACAAAAATTGGGCAAACACTAGTTGTTTCCAGTTATTTTTCTTTTTTTTTTTTGGTTTCTAGTGGAAAATTACCTCTAAAATGTGAATGAGACGCAGTAGAGAAACAAATTCTAATCAAATTAATATTTTTAAATTCCTCAACCCGCAATCTGTGTATTATTTTAGTAGAATTTTTGAAATTTATAGCGGTCGAATAAGGTTGAACATGTTGAGATGGAATAAATAAAAATTCAAATAAAATAAGACAAGTAGGTCTTAAATATTTCTATATATAAAATAAATATTAGATAGTTTTTCATTTTAACTGAGTTATACAAGTCATATGGGAATGAACGATTTTGTTTAATTGATTAATAAATAATATTTACTATTGTTTTTGTAAAGTGTATTCATTTATCTAATATTCAAAAATACTGCTTTGCATACATATATATTCATATATACATATACAATATATATTCATGTTCATATCCGAAAAAAAAAACCGTTCTGTTCATGGCTCAATGCCGCGGCACAGTTGTTAATTAAGTGCCATTAACTGAAGGATATAAACGCAATTAGCGCCGAATGGATCTCAAGCAAATCGTCATGTCCCCCAAAAGTGCCCCTCCCCCTTACCAGGGCATATAAATACGGGCGGCGCTGTTGTTGATGTTGCATGGCTGCAGTCTGCTTAATTAGTCTGCCTTGTATATTTACACATGCAAGTAGATGCACCTCGTATCCACATTGCAATAGGCGGCGGCAGTGTCCCAACTCATTTAAGTCGCATTTAATAAAATCAAAATCCATTATGCGTAATTTTGATTAAAACATTGCCACATTGCACTCCATGTATATATGTATATAGTAGCCAGAGAGAGAAGATTGTGCTCATTAAATTGTCACGCATGTTGTGCGTTCTGCTCCCCCATTTGGACTCCCACTTCCACCTAATCTACCACTGAAGACTCGATATATTCTCTGGCCTGGGAGCACTTTGAAGTCATCTTTGCCCGACCGCCAACGCTGACACTTGCCTGACATGCCGGTTGACAGTTTGCATGGCGGCATGACACTCTTCACACGTTCAGTGATTTTTCATAATATCTTTCACACACACACGCACGCACTGATCCACACACATATACCACTTCTCCCCTACTCTACCTTTATACCATTTCCTTCACACCCTAGAACCCCCCCCCTGTTTTGATTGGTTTGTGTGTTTGTTTGTTGATTTGTTTGATTTTCTTCTCCACTTTTCGTGTTGGCTGCGTCACCTTAAATCTATTTGCAACAACATCTGTCGGAGTGGCAACGAAAGCCACACGGTGAGGGACTTGAGGGGGCATTCTGGAAAGCGATTTAATTTAATTTTTATTGTTGACATAAACGTAATTGTCAGACCATTTATCCGCATTAAGTGTTGTGATGCGTAAGGATAACAACAGCCAAACAACATGGCGAAAGCCAAAGGCAGACGCACAGTCAGGGGCAGGAGAAGACAGTGGAACAAAAGCGCCCTGGAGTCTATAATAGATTTTCCATAAATGTAAAGATTGAGTATATTACATACATATATGTATATACATACATTGGATATGTGTATATAGCGTAATATATATGGATAATAGAGACCGTTTTATTTCTATTAATAAAAGAAAATTTGTTATATTTGATTTGAAATTAGATAAATATTACGAAAAAATCTAAATTGACGGTTTCAGTAGAAAAATATAACGTCCTTTTAAGGTAAAAAAATTATTCGAATTATTTTTAGAAGGTTTGGAAGATTCTTTTTTAATTTTTAACTATTTAAAAAGGCTTCTCAGTATATTATAGCTTTTGTTTGGAAACTAATAGTGAAACTATTAAATTAATTTGGAGTCTAAATTAAAATCAATATAATGTTTTGTTATTCTAATATAATATATTATTATCTATATCAAGAGCTGTATTGTAGAATCTATATTTATGGCATATTTATATATAAAATCTGAACCACTGTAGTTTAACAACCTCAACATAAATATTTACAATTTTGCACACCGTAAAATGAGTTTAACTTTATCGGTGGTCCTTGTGGTTGTTTACCAAATACAGGACCCTCGAAAATATTTCCGTTGTTCTCGTTGGTTATTTATATGCAAGTCAGGTCTGGGCAACAAAATGTTGTACATAATGGCGTCGACCGTATTTGACAGTGCTTCTGCTGGTGTATTTTATAAGTGTGAAAAGGAGGGTTAACTAACGGTCTCATCATCGTCGCATAGCATATCAAACGCCTCACTGGACACTAATGGAAAAATCCAAAGACTGAACCAAAAACCTAAATCGAAAACACCCCCAAAATGCAAGGGAACCATGACCATGGCTTATAGTACTCTTGCTGGTGGTTGATTTCATTTTCATGCCTAAAACTTGCATGTGTGTGTGTGGAAAGATGGCTTAAATAGGCTTAAAGTATTCACCACTTGCATAAATACTAGCTGCATGCGTGCATTGACGATGAAGATACCAAACTTATATGGTAGATAGAGGATATTTGACATTCCCTTTTCCGCTTATTGGTTACCTTGTATCGAGAATTAAATTGGCTCAATTTATTTGTTGTTGTTGTTATCCGCTGCTGTTTTTTTCTCTTTTTTTTTTTACATTTCCCCATGTTGTTTAATTTGCAATTTGTTGCCTTGCCACATGCTGAGTCTTAAATTTCCGCTGGGCGCGGCACGTGTACTTATTTACCTATATATTTATGTTGATCTGGAATGGGTTAGGCTCACATTACCTCGTCACATACAACATATGAGATAGCTTCCCATGACAGCATATAAATAGATACACGTATGGTAAGAAGCTATTTGAACTTTTAAATGATGCCATGGCATACTTATTTTATACAATTATGCAAAAGTTCTCAGTTTTTTCCTTCTAATGATGATGTAATCGCATAGGCGACTCATTATATCAATATAATTTACATTCATTGCCTTACAAAGTTGCCCACATTTAATTATAATTAAATGAAAGCTGCCTTCATTTGGTCTAAGCATAATTTAATAGGCTCACTCCCTAACAACATGGCATAATCTAATATTAATGAGTGGTAAGGCAGGTGGCAACTGGCAACTGGCTTCTACTGGTTGGTAATATACTCTATAAGTTATTTATATGAATGAACTCAGTCTAAAAAAACTATTGAAAACAAAAATTAATTTGTTAGCAAGTTAGCCAAATATTGCTAACATTTTTATCATAGTGTAAGAAATATTGAAGGATTCTCATTAAAAAATTGCATTCATTTCATTTCAATTCATTTAAAATGATATTGAATTTCGAATTTAAAATACTCTATAACATACAATTTATAATGTATAAAAAGTGTTCAGTATTATAACCTTTTTGTGCTATATTTTTCCAATAAAAATAAATATATTATTAATATATCAAAATAGGTTAACAAATAATTATTCTAATTTTTATATTATAATTTAATCAAATATTTCAGCTTTTGAAATCAAATTATAATATATTTTGTATATTTTTAATAAGAATGTTTTTTATATATTTTATATGCATATGAAACTGTAGAATTGGCAAAATTGGCTGGATTAAATATATATATGAAGATTTTATGTCTTTTTGAACCCTTATTTAAAAGTTGATATATTCCCATAAAAATTTTAAAAAGAATTTAATCTTTTGCTTTTCTAATGAGCACTAAAAAAGGCTTAAAAATCCAAATGCTTGTTTATGTCTAATTTAAGTGCCATAAATTTTTTCAAAACAAAAAACGAATAGCGGATATCTATCAAATGTGAATCAATTAACAAACATATTAAAAAACCTATTGATTGAATATTGAATAATGCTTAATCTAAGATTGATTTTCGCTAAACAATAGCTAATATACTTTCTAAAGTTCCACTTGAAAAAGTCATTTTCATTAAATAAAATGGAAGTCAAATGAATTCCCCAGTCATTTGTGTGGCCTTTCTTATTTGTTATTATTGTTTTTTTCCTTTTTAGGGCGTTGGCTACCCTTCCCTTTGAGTTGTTTCCCCCCCATCCACCTATACCTCGACTGCACAATATGGCGTATAATTAATAAATATTGTACACGCGCTATAAATGCCCATTATTTTGGGTTGCCATTAATACTACTTCTACTACTACATCATAGCTGGCGTTAATTGCACAAATTCGTTTTTTGAACAATCCATTTTGGACTTTCTTGTGCCCTTCTCCCATAACTTTCAACCCGCCCCCTCCCTTCGAACATCTATTTTACCTATTTTGTTGGTATCGCGCGCGTCAAAAGCGGAAATTTGTTTATAATCGTCGCTGTTGTGGGGGAATAGTAAGTCTATAAATATATATATATATACATACATATATATTTACATATATATATATATTTATGGTACATATATATTTATATGCCTAGCTGGCATATCAATTTTCTAAATGATTTGGTTGCGAGGGCACCAATCAAGCCCGAAGCCCGAAACCAAATTGATACATTACCCGCCACGACCCTTTGCCAGTAATTTTTCAAATTTAGGCCCAAGACTTGGGAATATTTGTTGAATTTTTTTCTGGGCGCTTCTGGGTGTTCCATAGCGCCTCTATTGGCCATATGACAAGCCACTTTCTTTGGTTCATTGTTTGGCATTTCTTTCTTTCTTTATTTCTTATATCTATGTATACATATATGGATCTTTTTCTATTTTTTTTTAATTTGTGCGTTGTGTAATTTTCTCTTTCTTTAATAAATTTTTTATTGTTTGTTTGATGGGCTCTGAGCACGCGGCTTGGGTATTGTAAAATGTATCTATTAGTGGTGTGCCCTTTCTTGTCTAAACCTTTACTCTTTGTGTGTGTGTGGCTATTGTTTTGATAAAGGATTTCATTGGTCTAATTGCCCCTTTTGCTTGGGTTAAATTGCTGCTGCTTCTGCTGTTGTTTGAAAACCGCAACGAAAATAACATCAGCAGCAACGGCAACATATGATCGTCATTAGAAAATTGTTTGTGCCAAATGGTTTCTAAATTGTTTATAAATACATACATTCATGCACATAGTTACTAGCCATTGCACGACGCTTTCTACCAACTGTTATTTTTGTTAAACAAAACGTTCAAATGAGCTAATCTCTCTTGATTTGGTCTTGTGGTTTCATGGCTTTTGGTACATCGAGCGGTATCCATTAGCGATTTCAGGCCAGGCTCTCCAACAACTGTTATGAATTCAGTTTTTAGCATCGATATACCATGGTTTATGTAGGCATCATTTGATTGCCATCAATTAGACACATTCGCATTGGCAATTATAGATGTTTATATCAACTGGTACCAGTTGAAGGATGTGCTAATTAAAAAGATGATGTTGGTAACATGCATGTGGATTTTCGATATGTTAAGTACAAACCATTCGTCGTAGATATGCTAAATAATCTCTGATTATTTTTATAAAATATCCCATCTCTAGTCTATATATATAACATCATTCCTAATATATGCTAAATAAACAAAAAGGAAGGCTGGGCCAACATTTGCTTTTGGTTGTTTCCATGGCCACGTCATTCCATATATTGTGAAATAAATTTTATAAAGAACATACATTACTCATCATCAATGGGCATTTGAAAACAAGACTGAGACTATATTCAAAAGTAATTCAATTAACTGTAAAATCCGTCATTAGGGTCCAGGTTTCCATGACCAATATTCCTAAGTAAGTAGCCCCACACGAAGTTAACAACAAAGTCACAGTCACACCTTGGCGGTGCGGTAAGATAAATCAGTAAAAAGATGTTAGCCAACGCTTGCGGGCGGCCAATTTTAATTACCAAAATTATGACAAAGTTGTTTATGACATTTTAACGTGAGTTTTTCGGAACGCACCAAATAATAAACTCTCGACAAAAATTTGACTGAAAATTTATTGATTTTTAAGAGTCTCTGTTGGCAGTGTTAAGGCAATTTATGCGCATATATGTAGATCCGCTTAGCTGTGTGTGCCCATCAATAAACAACATTTTGGGGAATCATAAAACAACAAAAACAACATTAACGAAAAGCGCTAAACTGTTGCGGCTGCTGTTGATTTTCAGTGGGTTCAGTGGTTTCACTGCTGTTCTGCTCAAGTTGGGCTACCGTTTCTGCCGATGTTGCCCTGATTTAAGCCCGAAGCATTTGTAATTTTCTTAAGCGTTCTTCTGCTTCTGCTATTGAAGTTGCCTAAAAGAAAAGGCCACACGAATTCATAATTTGATAAAACCAAAAATCATGACCAAGTTGAGGCTACATAAAATCGATTTAATCCTTGCCCAGCGCGCACGCTCACCCAGATTAATTGCCTACCAGCCAATTGAGTGGGGGGAAAGACAAAGGAGAAAGAGGTGAAGCAGTAGGCGGAGGAAGCTGGAGACCTACAGCAGCGCATTCAACCATGTACCAGACATATGTATGTACATATGTATGTATATACATATGTTATGCGAAGGTATGCGAGACTGAAGAATCCAATAAAGCCGAAATTATCAATTTATTTCACGCCTCAAAATCACAACACCAACCAGCAGGCGTCTACCAGATTCAGGCAAGGGAAGTGCACAAGGATGACTGAGTGGAGCGGGAGGGAGAAGTAATGAATGCTGGGCCGACGACTTAATTATGTTTGGGGATGATTGAGGCTTAGATTGTGGCAAGTAGATGGGAACAGGAATAGGAAGTTGTTGATGCCGCATTGATTTTTATATACAAGACTATGGGGGGATATATACATATCTAAAAATTAAGCATTTTTAATTGTTTAACAAAAAATAAATATATTAATAAGCACTGACTCTGTTTAATAGTAGATGATAATAATATTTTTATTAAAATATAATATAATATTTTTATTAAAATATTATTTTTACTCTACAATAATCTCTAAAATAATTATTTAAAACCCAGGACTCATCTGATTATTTAAGTATTTAGTATCCTTTGTTTTTATTAAAGTTTGATATATATTTTTTTAATTTTTGTATCCCAATTGTGTAATTGGGATCCTAAACGGATCTATTACCGGTGATTGAATAAACCGTTTTCAAATTTATTTTAAATTCTCAATCCATATATTAATATATGTAAATAAACAACATCCTTCAATTGTGGAACTAACATTAAAAATTAACTGTCATTAAAGATATTTGAAAAATAATTAAGTTTTGTTTACTTAAATCTCTCTTTACTCACTTTATCTTCCATTTCTTAAAATTAAATTACTTTATTAAGTGAACGATAATTTTGTATAAACATTTACCCAATTTTACTTAACATTTTTTCTAGATTAATTTGAATTTCTATTATTCCATTTTCCATTGAATAGAATGTAGCAGAGAATGTTATTTTCTTTTTTTTTACAAATAATCCAATCTGACCTGAATGAATTTGATTGTATAGTGTTTTTGTATCAATGACTTTACATTGCTTTTGTTCATTCTTCCTTTCAATTTACTGCAGGACAAACTCCATCACCAACTTCATTTTGGGTAGGTGTTAAGATAGGTGTTATCCTTTAGCGCCCTTCGTTTTATAAGAAGAAGGTTAAAAGAAAAAACCCTTAAAATAACACAACAATGGCCCAAAATACGGCAGCTAACATAAGAGACAGGGAATCTTCTTTTTTATACTCCGCATGCCGCACACATAATTGCAACCTTTTAAACGTAACCTTAGTCCTGGTCACAAACCTTCAGATACAAAAGAATATTTACAATGCCCGCAAGGACAACAACAACAACTACAAAAAATGTATACAAGCCAAGTTGAGAGCCTTTAGGTCCATTGTTGTTGCCAATTCGCAACTGAGCTGCCTCTTTTACTTTTTGCGGTCAAATCGAGCGGCGAATGCCTGGCCGCCTGCTGTCCCATAATGAATGAATTCCACTAAAGATTTATGCCAGTTTGATGATGCCGCACAAGGATTGCCGAACAACGCCCAGGCTCGGACTCTTTGGTCTGAAACTGGGTTCTGGGCTCTTCTGGTATGCGGTTAGCTTGATTGAAGGTTGATTTGTTGCGTTTATATAGTTGCTTATAGTTGTTGTAGTTGTTGTAGTTATTGTTGGCCGAATTAGGATCGCTTGGAATCGCAGTCGGTTGTTTTGATGAGATTAGCACACGTGTTGAACACGCACTCACTCCAATATATGGGACACCCATCGAACGATCAATCGATCCACAGATCGACTGATCGACCGATATGGGATTTTAGGTGCGGCAACGAGCTAATGGCGGCATGGCATAAAAGGCCGTTAAATTTATTTTGACAAATGACATTTCAATTGCAATTGTTTACCCAGCATGTGGCCCATTGCAGGCATAAGTCGTACTCGTAATTCAAATTGAAACGGCGCAATTCATTTTGGCCAAATCAAACAAATCGTAAAAGGCAAGCAGCGAGTGCAAAAAAAAAAAAAATAAATAAATAAAGAAGAAAAAAACGTGATTGGAGCCACCTCAAGCTGACGCCAGCAGGTCGGCACTGGCACTCATACTACCAACACCTCTTGGTCTCCCTCCACTCCACTGTTCCTTCTTCTCCTCCGCCTCCTTCTTCTTATGTTGTTGTTACCTACAGCATTGCTGCAGCCACAAAGTGATTTGATCTTTGCACCAAAGTGGTAATCCGCATCTAATAATGTGAAGCGCAGCATTCGGCGCACGATCTCAAAGATGGAGGCTCCAAGGCAGAGACCTCCCAGTCAGAGAGTGGCCAAAGCCACCAGAGCCACTCTCTGTGTGGCGATTGTATGGACCGAAAGTTGATTGGAGTCAACGATGGAGTTATTTGTACGATTGCCCCGCCAGACCAGACCACTGCCAGTTGGGACTGGACCAGCTGCTGTTGTTGTCGATCCGTTCTACGTTGATTGTGGCGCGAATAGCATCAATAACAAAAACAACAGCAACAACAAATTATATGCGTTTCGCATAATTGAGAAATATTGAGACATTATGAAAATGAAAGAGAAAGACTTGAATAAAGAAAATGGGATAGGAGATACTATAAAAGGTGTGGCAGCAATTATAGAATAGCCTTATCTATGTATAAAAAATATTATTTCTAATTACAAATAGTGGCAAAAATTAATGTTTTGCTTTATCATCTCTCTCTCTCTTTATTCCCTCTTAACAAACTTTCCTACTGTGATATTGTGAAAGAAGAGGAAAGTAAGATCAATAAAGAGAAGAAAGAGAAAGAGAGTGTGTTTGAGCCAAAGTTACAACAAAACGAAGCGAAATGGTGATTTTATTTCATAGATAATTCGCTTAAATTATGGCCCCCCAAGTGCCCCAAAGGTACCTACAGCGGAGACTGATTTGATCGACATCGATATCGATATCAAGGCGAAACATCAATCAGAGCGATGGGGGACTTAGAGTAAATGGAGAAGATGGAAACAAAAATAATGCTACACAAAATGGCAGCTCCACATTAGTTATTATTGTAATGAAATTGTTGTTTATTGTATGTGCACAAAAAGAAAAAAAAAAGGAAAAAGAAACACAATTGAAAAAGTCTGTCATGCATATTTGTTATGACAATGCGATCATTTAGCGGAATTAAAACACGCCTCCACACCACATCATGTGAAGTCAGAGGGGGAGGAGAAGGAATAAAGGAGAGATTGACAAATTGAAATGAATGTGCCCATTCGCTTGGAAAGTTTTCATTAAATGACAAGCCAGGATAAGGCAAAACTTGGAATGAGGGATCATAAAATGACAGGGACCAGCACAAGGACACCACCATGTAGTCCATGAACATTATGACAACACCTCAAATGACATGCACATGATTGCTAAACTGGCTCACCGAGCATCAAGCACCATCCATCCAAGCCACACAAACTCTTGGAAATTGAAAATTCTTCATAGTCATCAAAGCAAAGCGTCGACAATGACATCGTCATCCAAGTTTATACCCACCACCACCGCCACCACCACCATTATCATCATCATCCTGTGTTGGCATAAAAAGCGTGAAGTATTTCCGCTTCCCATTTGCACCTGCATTCATTATCCTTGCGGTGTTTGCTGTCGCTGTGGCTCTTGATGGTGGTTGTAATCGTGCTCATCTTCATGTTGGTGGTGCGTATAGTTGCCGTTGTTGTTGTTGTTGGTTTTTGTTGGCATGCGTAACTAACTTTTAACAGTTGTAAGTTTTTATGGTGAACTGAAAATGAGAAAGTTATCCAACTCCTGACTCTGACAATGAATTTTATTTGGTACAAGTGTCCGTATCCAATGAGATTTAATGCAGTCAAGTGATTTTATTTTTATTAGCACAACTTAATGAACTTGAAGTCTCTTCAACATTTATTAACATTGGATTTAGAAAGTCTATTTGATTTATTAGAACGTGTCGTCACTATGAGCTAAAAGTACTTTTCTTTCATTCTTTTGCAAATTATGCATTTTATGGTAAATTGCAATCAACAGATAAAATAGCGAGAAAGTTTAATTGCAGCTTTTTAGTTATTGGAAAATAAAAAAAAAAAAATATTTATGAAAAGTAAACTCTAATTACATATTATATATGCATACATCTGTTGGTTAGGGGGCAAGCAGGTTGTTAGGAGGGGCATGACGCATGCGCGTAATTGCAATGTACACGAAAATTATATAGTTGCCACTCGAAGGGTGCACATACATACATACATATATAAGATAGATATAAGTACAATGTATACATTTGTCGCCGTCTGTTGTCTGATGGGGGGCTTATTTACATGGCCTGCATTGTTGTCTGCAAATCGCCTTCTCATTACTTACCAGCCAGCTTATGTTATGTTGTCTGGGGGGGACCCATTAACGTCAGACTCGCGTTAAAAATCGATAGATAGATTGGGCAGACGGACACGGGGGCACTACCGTCCCCAAAGCATTGTGATCGCCAACGAAGCTCAAGAGACTCTCAGACTTTAGTATTCTTGGCGGCATTGATCAAAGAGCGCGCGAAAAACCACCATCATCTTCTTAAAGGTGGTAATTATGCCTTGCTTTGGTCGTAGTCGATGTTCGTCTCGATGCGTTGTCGTGGCCATCCTCCCCTTTGTTCTCTTGGTTTTGGCCTTCTGCAACAGTGCAGAGCTTACTTCTTGGTTGGCTCTCTGTGTGTTGAGCCAGTTTTTTTTTTTACTCGTTTTTTTTTTGATTCTGAAAGTAGAAGAATTGGCCTTGTTGTGGATCTCAATCTTGTTGTCAGTGAAAGCTTCACAGCAAATTTATACGCACTTCTTGGCCAAAAATGAAAATGAAGAATAAAAAGATGATAATAAATAAAATGGCCGCCGGCTGCAATCGTATCTTTAAACCCCAAATTTAGTTTCGTTTTTTTTTTTTTAAGTAGCCCAATAATAAAATTGGAGGAGACACAGAGACCCTTCATCATAACTCAGCTGTCAGCTGCATGTCACTTTTGTGGCTACTGGTCGATGTCGTCTTGGAGATGGATGTGGTAGATGTGACTGTCGATCGGTCGCACTTTGAAATTGTAGAAGCAATTAGTTTGAAATATTATTATCGACACGTACTCCTCGAGATGGTATTCATATATGTATATAATAATTGTAATAGGTGAGGAGAAACAGAGAAAGAGAGTTAACTGAAATTGTGGTCGCACCACAATTAGCCTTAATTGAGGAATTTTCATATCGTGTTAAACTCTTTCACCGCATCCAAAAGAAAAAAAAAACACAAAGAAAGAATTTTGTAAAGTAACCCAAAATCCATCAGGAATGTCTATCAAAAATAACATATTCAATTCAAAAGCTGCTGACAAAAGCTGTCAATGATGATGCTGTCCGACAATTCAAAAATCAAATTGTGCCATTAACTGACAGCAATTAGTTATAAAAATAGAAAAATTAGGCTATGCGCCTGCCAAACGGTAGTGGAATGTTACTTTTCAATTATGAATAGAGAATTATGGTTTTTAGTGGCATGACAAAATGATAAATAATCTTGGCCTTAACATAGCCACAAACTGGATCCACCGAAAGAAATATTGAAATATGAACAGTAAGAAAACTGATAGAATACCTTAAGAATATTAAACAAAATAACTATAAGAATATATATGAAATAGTATACTTTGGAAAATATATAGATTGGTAAAACTGATTATAAATATGAAAATCTAAACTTAATATGTCAAGGACAATATCCATTTTAAGCTCCAATTTAAGCTCCAAAAAAGTTATAAAGTTAAAGATAGAACAATTAAAATAATTAAATTAATATAATTACCCCACAGTAGAAATACAATATGTGTATTCGAAAAAAGAATGACTTCCTCTAAACTTTACATTAAAATCGGTATATAATGTATAATTTTTGTAAGAGACAAACAATAAAAATAAACTGTCGATGCCAGTTTTCTTTTGAACCTGTCCTAAAAGAACAATTGTTTTAAAACAAAATTATCTGGTTTGTTACATATATCTTTATATAAAATCTCTATCATTTTATTAAAATACGTTCGATAAAATTTTATATAAATTTTAGAATTTTCGCTCAAAGGAAAGTCAGAATTATTCAGCTTTAAAGAATATATAATATTATTTTCCTGAATTCCAGTAGCAAAAGAATATGCATTAAAAACCTTCACATATTTTTTTCTCAGTGTAGTATGAAGCAATGTCATATTAAAATGCTTTTTGTTTGACTCGAAGAGAAGTCATAAAGCCTAATGGCTTACAAATGCTTATAGTCGATGGCGTTAATTAATTTGTGACTGACAGTGAGCTAATTAATTAGACAATGAGACGCTCCCAGTTTATTGTTTGTTTTTTTTTTGGAATGAGGAGGGGCAAAGGGGGTGGCCCTCTAAAATATACAACAGCAGTCAACGTCAACGGCAACGTCAACCCCCATGGCAATTGTTGACTGAGTTTTTATAAATTTTTTGATCAAGCTAAAAGCAAAATAAAAGGTAAAATGCCATGCCGATGCCATTATCATTCATAATATGACATTATAATTTAAGTAAATTTATGTCTGACTTGCATATAATTTTGCCTGGTCAAATTATATGTCTGATTGTTGGGTACCCCGCTCATCCCCAATGCCTCACTGACTCTCTATAGATACGAGAAATGTCACAATGTTGTTATATGTACATATATGTACATTTATATACTATATATGTATATATCTATATAGTATATATTTCATGTCGTCTGTCATGTGAAGTCATTTCATTAATTTATTTATGAGTTACGAGGGCCAAATGAAATTGGCACATGGCAAAAGGCGATACAACAGAAAATTATACTGAAATTATGGCAACAATTTTTTTGAAATTGAATTATATCCAATTACAAATGAAATGGAATGCAGATGGCATAAAGATAATGTTCTCTCTCGTTCGCCATCATGAATTTTGGGTAACCTATGGATATTTGGGTTGAGTCTTTGGCCAAAAATGGAAAGGAAAAAAAGCGAAAACAAAAACCAATTAGGGTCTTGGCGCGGGCGTTGGCAATGTCAGGACATAAGTTATTATCCTGCAATTAATTTGGCTAAATGTTCTTCCTTCTCTTTCGCTACTTTTCTCTTCTTATTCTTTCTTTTGCCCTCTTTTGCTACATCTTTTCTGTCTTGGTTTTGCGCCGATGCGCAGCGCAAGCGCATCAGTTTGCATCATGGTGATTGGTTGCATGCCACAGTGACGTCATTGCTGCAAGTGGCTCACTAACCACGCCTCCATTTGAAGTAGAAGTTGCCAAACGACACGAGATAATTAAGTTGCAACATGTTCGATGTTGCAAGTGGTTGTTCGATGGCCAAGTTGGGAGAAATGGAAATGTATATGGAGTCAAAAAGATATACAATAAAGAATCTGATAATAGGTATGGATTTATTATCAAAATTATGCAAATGTGAAATGAATTGCAATTACCTCCTTTAGATATTTGTTAGTTGGCTTAAAATCGGCTTAAAGTTTTAGAAGGTCTATTATAATAATAAAGTTAGTTCAAGAATACCCAATTCTCACAGAAAATATTATAAAATATAATTTTTTTTATTCATTTCAGTTAGTCATATAAAATCTGTTTGGAGATAAACATGTTTTCTACGGTTGATTTAATAAAAGATTTAAAAACATATTAATATACTCTGGATTATTATGGAAGAGGACTTATTGCATATGAAAGTACATATTTAAAATTAATTCTATCTTTAAGTTCATTCATTTTACGACCATTGATAATACCGAAGTTTCTTTTTTATATATTTATATGAGCATGGAAGATTCCTATGATTATATCGAATTTGATTGCTTTTTTATGGCCAAGCTTATAAGAAAGAAATTCATTAAATGCATTTATATACCTATCTATATCTAAAGAGCCCTTATCTAAGACGAAAGTCAGTAACAACTTTTTTTGATATCGTTTTTGGTTGCTTGTCTAAGGGTTAAGTCAGTCTGAGATTCCAACTTCATTTGCTGCTTATCCTTTGTTAATTTGACTACTATGCATAAAATTAGTTAAAGTCAATGGATTAATATGAGAAAGCCTTTCCCTAGCACTCATTTAGTTATCTAAAATAGTAGCTGGCCAATGTAGCGCCCACTTGAAAGTTGGCTCACAAAAATAAAAAACACGCCACACACAGAGATAAGGGCTGAAGGTTTGAATTCGGATTCGGACCCGAAGCACAGTAAATTAATTTTCAACTTGGCTACTCCATCACGCTTATCGAGAAAATACTTTAATTTGGAAATGGAAACCTTTTAGGTTCCCAAACTTGCAACTTAGCAACGCTCCTCAGCAACTTGTGTGGCAAATTAAAATTCAATTTTTCAAAAAATCAAAACCCAATCAAATAGAGAACAAAGAATTGAGAGGAGAAAAAATAAAACAAATGGCTTAAACAATTTGGGCAAGATTTCTGAATGTATCGAATATGGATTCGTATATTATATACCCATTATGCCCCAGAGCACAAATTGAATGTGTGTGTGTCCACTTAATTCGATATAGTTTAATTTAATTTTTTTGTTGGCGTTGTTCTGTTTGTTGCTGTTGTGTGTCAGCGCGTGTGTTAATGATGCCTTACGAGATGCACCAGCAATCCTCGTGTGAAGCTCCATTGTGTGCAGGATGCGTAACGAATGTCCTGGATACAATGGGAATGCGAATTGGCACAGGTTTGCCAGCAGGTCTAGAAAAAAGAAAAACTCATTACACTTGCCAAGCGAGTGTAATAATCCACAGTTGGGCACAAAAGGATATAGCCTGTTGCATTAGCCACACATAGTTAGCGTAAGAGCAAAAGGATCTGGGACAAATGGCTATCCTTCAGCATCGGCGTTGGTGGCTAATGGACTATCCCATAGAGTGTACGTTTTAGTTTTGGTCAATGCCTTTCACACCTATATTCATACCACACCAAGGCAAAGCGTGAAGAATCGTAAATGAGAGATGGGATTTGTTGCAGGACTTTGCCTTGTCCTTGGTCCTTTGTTTTCATATTTGTTTGATCAGTGCCGACTCACACACAGGTGCCGTGAAGGCACCTCTCTCTTTTTCGGTCTTAAAACCTGGCCAATAACCATGCCACAATTAGGCTTTAATATGAAGGATAGCGAGAGAAAGATTTATAATTGTGTTAAAATCTTGCGTTCACATTTCATGAGAAACCGATTCCATCGATGGGATCGATCTTCAGATATGTCGATCTCTGGGGGCGTTGCTGTATTTGCTGTTGAAATTTTAAGCTAATTTACACATTTTACTACAACAATCGATAAGGATGGGGGCGCAGCCCAACAAAAATGTAGCGTCACTCCGTTAATTGCTAACCATGCCAAGTCATGGCCCCTCAAATCTCTATCTATTTGAATCTCTAACGCCCTCTCTATCTCCTTTGGTGTTATATAGAGTGCATTAAACTGAGACATACTCATATTAATCTCCATTAGTTGGCGCTCATCCTCATTCCAAAGAAGAAGAAAAAAAATAGAACCAAAATTCAACGTTTGCCTTTCAACGCGGAAGCAATAAAAACTCAAATTACTTTTCGTTTACATCCTGGCTGACAGTGTAGTAGATGCTCCCTTCGTTTCCCCAACAGCTTCTTCCCTCTCCTCTTCTTAGCCTAATTCTTATGTTAATGACAGCAATTAATTTTCGTTCGCCCACACGCAAAGATATACACAGATTTACTTACAAGTATATCACGACCTCCCCCCCAAAAGTCGAAAGTCAAACAAATCGAGAAACATATTTTTATTGTTCTCGGAGTTGTCGCAGCGCAAAAATACCGCTGGGTGCTATTAATTACTCAAAATGCAACTTACCCCTTACCCCTACTCCCACAACAATCCCCCTTTCTAGTGTGGTACTGGAGGGCACCATTGAAAGTTAGCGTGGCGAATTTCCTATCCTATCCTATCCCTTTTCAATTTCAGCAAAAACTTTCCCAACTCGTCGCTGCTGTCGCACTGATTTATTACCCTGGACATAATAAATTTCTTCACTCCAGGTGATATAACATAAATCAATCCATTAGTTTTTCAGCTCACTCACATGTATTTCGATTTGTTGACTTTGGGTGTCGTCTATTTGCTTGGACATTGGAACTGGGTGGCTGGGTGGATAGATGGAGAAGGGGGAAACGTTGCCAGCTTTTTTTTTGGTTTTTTTTTTCTCATTTTTGGGGCGGTTTTGCAATTTGTTGCGCCGTTTCGGCTTTGGCTATGGAGTGACAATAAATTATGGCAATGATTAGTCTAAATTTGTCGAAATTCGGAGAAAGAAAAACAAATCAAATGGGTGGAAAAACAATGCGGAAACTGTGAATCTGTTCCCACAGCAAGGCAAAACTTTCCCAAGAAACATTTCAACATATATTTCACATGGAAATCAAATGAAAAAAAAATTGATAGAAAAAATTAAAAATCAATAAGTTGCAATGTGACAAAATGATGGGGCATAACAAAAATGAATGAAAGACGCCCCAAGGTATGCAGCAAATTAGGGGCCAATCAACTTTGACTCTCTATGCGTGAGTATGTGTGTGTGTATGTGAGCAACACAGGTGGCAATGTAGCCATTATGGATAATGGGCAAAGACCCGCTGGCGAGCAAATGAGTTAAGCCAACAAGAACAACAACAACAGCAGCGGCAGCAGCAGCAGTAACAGTCTAAGCGTTAAAGTAAGCCATAAAAAAGAAAGACAAAGCCGTCATTTTTCTAATGAACCAGCATAGAAGATGATACAATACACAGAAGAAGCTACAACAGAGAGAGAGAGAGAGTGAGAGAGGTGTATAAAAATCAAGAAAGATGAAGCACAAAAAGAACAAGAAGACTAAAAATACTGCCCAAGTGGAAGTCAGTTAAAGAGTTTGGCCAATCACGCAGCTGCGCTGAACTTCAAAGCTAAATGAGGCAGAGGCGCAGATATGAGCCGCTTAACGCAGCCAGAAGAAGATGATGATGGCGAAGGAGATGGAAACGATGCTATGGATGGGATTGGAGGAGAGAGTGGGGAATGATGGAGAGATGGAGACGAAGCCACGCACTTTGCCAACTTCAGCTTTGATAAATGAGCAGACAGGCGTACAAAGTGGAGAATAACGAGCGAAAACAGGCTGCTGAGGGTAACGAGTGGAGTGGCTTTTCATGCGACGTCTGTGTGTGTGTGTGTGTGTAAGCGAGTGTTACTGTATGTGTGTGTGTATGTGCAAAGCAGGCTTAATCACATTGCTTGGCCATTGGCCAAGCGGCAAAAGATCAAAGCTTACTTTAGCTGTTAGATGTGGCTAGCTTGGTGGTCGATCGGCCTGGGCCTAGAATGATATGGCTAGGGGTAATTGGCAGGTAGCCGCTGTGCGGCTTCAACCAAAATGACATGCCAATGTTATAGCAAAATAAAAACAAATAATATATACAAAAAATTAAAAAAAAGAGAAAAAAATAGAAGCTCTTTCTTCTTGGTCTTTGGCGTCGCCAAATGTCGGCTGCAGCATTTCACATTCCCATGACATTCTGCCATCCCCAAAGAGATCGACAACGGAAGTGGCAATATGAGTGGCGTTTTAAGACGCCGCCAACAACAACAACAACAGCAACGACAACAATTTGGGTGAATTTTTCGCATGTGAAATATGTGACAAAATGACAAGCAAAATTCTGTCAAATTAAAGTCAGTCACGGAGCCCAAAACGGGATACGATATTATATATTTGTGTATCATTAGCATAACTGTCAAAGCCTAAAAGGGGCTCCATCAAGTCAGATCAAAGGTCTATCTCTCTCTCTCTGTGGCATCATCATTATTACGCATCACTGCCAAGCAGACAAATTCTCGTTTTTTCTCAAAATAAAAAAGGGAACTAAATTGGCATTAAACAAAAAAAAAAATAAAAGCTGTCTCTTTGCATGAGAGAATTTTAAAAAATAAAAAAATAATCTATATAACGTTTCTGTTTCCGATTTAGCTAAATTATAATCATGAGCTAAATCATCATTTATATTTGTAGAAATTAGAAAGCAGCTGAATTTATCTTTGACATTGAGTGGATCAAAAAATGAGTCACATCCTGACGGAAATGTTTTTTAACAGAAACCCTAAGTACTTCCCATAGTTAGTAGTTGTGCCACCAAAGAAGCGTGGAAAATGTGAAAATAATTACAATCAAAGGACTGCAAGAGGGAGAAACTACAGAGACTGCACAATAACAATCAAAACACACTTGCAACGCCTCTACCAATAGCCTAAAACAACAAATAAAGCAATCAAAATGAAAGATGAAACAGAGAAAGAGTGAGACAGAGAGAGAGAGAGTGAGGGAGAGATTACTAGTAAAGATCCCGACTCGGACACATGTTCCCACACACGGCAAACCTTTGTCTATCAGCATTGCGTCAGAAAGAAAAACAAATTGTTGGATATTTATAAACGTCAAAATAGGCAAAAGTCAAAAGACACGACAGAAGATCCCTAAAGATACTTTATGGCGCACGGATGCACGTCTCCGCTAGTACAAGTGACTGACCAATCTGGCCATAAAAAACGAAACTCAACCAAGACCAAGTCCATGGGCATGGCCATGGCCATGGCCACATCCATTCTTAGCCTGGCACCCAAGGCACTTGTCAATATGTGTGAATAGAAACGTCAAACAGGCCAAAGCAAAAAAAAAAAAAGAAAAAGGGCCCAAAGGAAGCAGCAAGAAAAATCAAAGGCGAACCCATTCGGAATCACAATCGTAAAAACACCGACGATTTCACACTTGCCCAGCCTCTTTGGGGCGTAATAAAAATTAAACGGTAGCTAGTTAGGATACATTCTTGAAGCAAGAATTGTTTGAATTGATTTTACCGGCACCCAATAAATGAAATAAGATTTTCGTGGAAATATAAACGAAGGCCACAGTTTCAGTGCTACGACCTGACGGCGCTTTTGAAGACAGATGTGTGATCACTGGAAGAGTATCTATCAGAGGCAATACCTGAAAGAGTTTTGGTTCTTAGAATACTGGTATTGAGAAATATATGCAATAGCTTCTGCTAATTAAAGCATTTTTGATTCAATGATCTACCTCTGACACCGCCACCGACTATGACCATATCCATGGCCATGCATCACGCAGCATGAATTTGTTTTAGTGAAGGCGTTGATGGCATCCAAATGAAGATGCCACACAGAGTGAAAAGCTGCCACATCATGACCATTGAAAACTGGTCGCCCATTATGAAGATTCATCGATAAGAACTTACACTTGATTGATGGCTGTCTAGCTATAGCTTAGTGTGCAAAAAAATATATTGCCATAGATCTTGATTAAGTCTACCACCGGACATATGTATGACTATGTGTGTCCGTTTCTATCTGTGTATGTGGCATAGATACAAATAAATTACCAACTAATCATCAAATATTAATAGCAATGCCACCATTTGGCCGTAAATTAAAATGTTTACCTAAATGTATTATTACAGAGATTGATGGCCATGAATATTCATGAACAAAATTTATATACAAAATACATAAATAAATGCCAGAAAGTAGCATTTTAAATTAAATTAAAATAAATTAGGGGGGAAATGCCACCAACTACGTCTTCCCCTGCGTTCAAACAACCTCTCACTAATCAAATTAATTAATTATTTTGCTCTAGAAGACACAGAGATGCCGCCGCTGCCAAAGGCAAAAACCAACAAAAGCAAATCACATACATCCAGTTAGGGTAACGACTTTTAAATACCCTTTAGTTAAAATAAAAACAATAATAAAGCTATTCACTTACTATCAAATGTGTCTAAGTAGCCCTTTATAGGCAGAAAAACAGATATATGTATACTAACACAAGGCATCATTAACTAAGCAATTGAATTTTATTAAGAACAATTTTATTATTATATTATTGTTTCGCTATTCTATATAACAGCTTTTAATCTTTTAGCCTAGGGTATTAAACTGTAGCAAACCCAAACTTGGTCATAATAAATTCGAGAAACCGATAAAAAATTAGTGGCAACAAAAAAATATATGGAAAACCAACAGCAGCCAATGGCTAGCCACATGAAACTAATCACAGTTTATTAGCCAAAACTCATGCAACAATAAATTGCCATATAGTGTTTGAGTGTGTGTGTGTTTGTGTGTAGTTGTTGTGATTGCTCTGGCGGTAGCATCGTCAGATCGTCCGCCGCATGTCGAGTGTGACAAACAGAAATAAATAAATTGCAATCAAATATCGTAAATAAGTCATCAACTATTAGATATATGTATACAAGCACAAATTCATTTGGCCAAATGTTGGCCGTTAGCTAAGCTACAGTAATCACTGACTAAGACGACATGCATATACATTAATAATTGTTTGAGTCATAAATAAATAGGTAAATACAAGTTGCATAAAATTAAAATCGAAAAAATTTAAACACAACTTTAATTAAGCAGATTAAATTAAAGTAGACATTAATTTTTTTGTGTGTAGTCCAAAATCAAATAGGTGGAGCTTCGTTAAGTGATCGTCTTTTATGATTGTGTTCGTCACAAAAGGTGGGTGGGTACCTGGTACTCAGATTAAAATTACTTGCCAGTTTCCTTATAAATCGGCAAATCATCATATATCAAGTAACTTTCTTATTATTACCTTATAGGGAAGTCAACCTGTACTTGTTCAACATTTTAATGATAAACATTTAATTTCGCGCACATTTAATTGCCCGAACTGAACGACGAATGGCACTAAATAAAAATGAAGATGAGATTTATGCTGCAATTTGCGTAAAATTATGATAATTGCTGTAGGGCCAAAAGTCTGTCGGGGAATAGTGCTAGAGCCAGCTGTAGTGGTGGTGTTGGTGGTGGTGGCTGTTCTCCTGACACTGCAACGATATGCCCACATCAGGTTTTGTATGCACTTGAGCGCGAAAAAAATATCATTGATTTAAATTAATGGACATGTCAAGCAATTAATAAATGCAAGAAGCATGGCAACCCAGTCAGAGTGGGTGGCAACATCTACACACGAGGGTGGCAATGGGGCCACAAGAGGCAACAACAAGAGCAACAACTTTAGAGTTCTTTATAAAGTTGTAGTAAAATTTATTAATGCATTACAGAGTCATTTAATTATGCCAGAACAAAAGTACCCATAGCTCATTTAATCCAAGAACATATTGTATATCGTACGTTTATCATTTGGTCATTAAACCGGAAGATGCTATAAAGATTTATATAAATACAGCACCGGAATCACTAGATAAAACTATTAAATTTTGCTACAAATTAATGAATCGATATTATAATAAAACTAGAGGACAGTTTCCCATAAACTTAAAGACTTAATCAAGGTACATTTTTTTACCCTTTTAAATAATTCAATAAAATAACACCTAAAAACAAAAATTTCAACTACACAGTTAAGTCAGTTATTAGATGTTCTCATAAATTTCCACATTTCTAAGCTTATTGTAAATATTTTAATTAAGCGAAAACCAATCGATTACGAGAGATAAATTTTTAAATTATTTTTTTCAATAATTGTGATTTGCAAAAAATAAAGTATTTTTAAAATTTTGTTTAATGACTTTAAGGAGATTTAACAATATGATCCTTATTGCATTTTATGCATTTTTTTTACATCTCCTGATTTTCTTTTATCTTCCATTGGCTACGCTGGCAATCAAATAAACGTTGCAGGGTTGTCAAAGGGAAAATATCTCACCCCTCCATTACTGATTCAGAGAAATCATGAATTTAATAGAGTCATAAATATAGACTGCAAATTTCCATCGGCCAGCTGCATATGTTTTAGCGATTTTACGCTGGCAATCAGTAGGCCTTCTATTGTCATTGGATCCACTCGAATAAAGTCGATGAGTTCTAATGAGTTTACAATTAAGTGTGACATGGTCCTTGAATTCCTGTTACAGTTCCCAAAATTGTTTTCGTGACTGAGTGTTCTAGTGACTGATGATGATGCCGCCCCGTATAACACCCCCGAATTTCATCAAATTTGTTACGCGCACTTGTTCTAGGTTTGGATTCGTAAAATACTCCCAAAGAATCCTTTTGCATAGAACCCTAACTCCCCCATTTTCCGGTCGAATGCTGGGATTTAATTTCAATGGATTAAAATGTCATAAATTTAAATACAGTTCAGTGGGTCGAGGACATTCAAAAAATGTTGTGTCAACTCATTCCGCATGCGCTTCAAACTGGTGGCGGGTTGTCATTCAGTTGGTCATACAGTTGGTATCTATTTCCGGTGTCCAGACTGACGATGTTCCTGGGCACTCGCCATTTTCACACTCATGCGACTAATGAGTAATAAAATTAAATGAAAATGCCATAAAAAACAAAAAGCAACAAGAAAATCTGCAATAACAACGACAACAACAACAGCATGGCCAACAAATCGATTTGGTCAATTTGTTATTGTTGCTTTTATGTTGCCTTTAACCATCGCGATGCGCGCTAGTCTCGTCCCTCTACCCCACCCACTCTTTTTCCTTTCCATCTCCGCTTAGTCCCTGTCAGCTTTTTCCTTTTAGTTTTTGCCAACCAGCCAGCGAAGAACAGAGCGGGCAAATCTGAGGTCTGGTCTCAGTTTGGCGGCACAGTTGAAAAGTGTCGGCATCCTTTGATCAGTTCATATTATAAAATACTATGGTCACGCCTTAAAGGCATTAAACGAGATGGCGCTCAGCTCCACACACACACACACACACAAACACACACATGTATAAAAGCCCAATAGATTCCAGCTTGCAAGTTTTACCTCTTGCTGCAACAAGAACCAACACCAGAACCAGAACAATCCTCAGTAACAGCAACAGCAGCAGCATCATCGTCATCGTCTCATCATGATGAGGCTAAAACCTGAAGTCGTTTCTGTTTTGCTGTTCTGTTGGCAACAGGAATTGGTATTTCCACATATGGGCGAACAAAAACAAAAAAAAGAAAAAAGAGAGAAAAAACTCTTCCTCGCTTCCTGCCTCTGTCTCTGCACAGACACAAACGCAACGTCATCGCGGTAGGAGAGCGCGGCAATCAAGCAATGTGGTCTCGGTTCCCGTTTCCGAACTTCATTGGTAAAGGTACCCCGGTCTCCACTCTGGGGCATCAGTTAATGCTCTTTGAGGCATTGTGGACCACCAAACAAGCGATACGATTGCAATTCCAAGGTGTTTCAAATGCGTTTTTTAACTGCATTGTAGTTGATTTGATATTCATACGTACGTGCGCCCCGGTCGAGTTGCCCAGATTGCTCTTTTACCTGGCCATTACACTGACAATAAGTATATATACATACATATATGTATGTGCATGTGTGGGTTTGGCTTTTTAGCAATACGCACAGTAACTATATAAGGTTTAAATTTCACTTTGAGAACAGCGACAATTTATTACTCTTACTTCTCGAAGGAAAACTATTAAACATAATTATTGATTAGATCAAGCTTTTGTTTTTTTTTTTTTTCTTAAGAATTGATTTAACCTTATAAATAATAAATTATTGTACAAACATGGTAAACTTTAACTTTAGACTTGATTAAAAATTTGTTATACCCCAAGATCTGGCAAACTTGTAGCCATATAATTAACGCTCATGTTTATTTTTTTCCTTATGCAAAAAAAAAATGACTGAAAAACGAGAAAATATTATTTCCTCTTGAACTCAATTCCGGATGGTTGCTGCTACTGTAATTTCCACGCGCATTAATTATATTAAACACAAGTCTCAATATTTAAACAAGTGGCCCCACTTCCAAAACAAAAAAGTGCAGTCCAAATGAACCGCTGAACCGTTTGTTTGTGCACGGCCAACGCAAAGTCAAAGTCAAAGATGAAGGCAACCGCCGCAGTCACAGCAGTTGTTGCAGCCTCATCAAAGTTGCCGCAGCCTTGGCAGCGTTGTAATTATCACACATCGGTCAAAATCAACGCGCCGGCCACGCGCACTCTCTCTCTGTCTGTTTCTCTCGGCCAAGTCTATTAACTCAATTAAGAAGTCGAAATGCACAAATATTTGTATGCGGCATTCAGTCGAAAAAGTATCTAAATAAAAGTTCTCGAGAGAATATTGATGAATGTGTGGGGGGATGGAATCAATATTTTAGAAGGAGTATTCATGCAGTGGCAATGAATGCTCATACGCCATGTGGGCGATCGGTGAACTCAACACTAAAAGAAAATCTATTTAACTGACCAATGGAAAATTAATTGAACAAGAAATATTAATAAAATTTTAACATATTGAAATAATGTTAATGTTAGTATATTATTAGCATCTAATAATTTTTAGTTATAATCAAAAGTATCGCAAGACAATCTGTCAAAAGCTTGCATTTTATGCAATTAAGAGATAGCACAAATGATTTTTTTGAAAACTTTTTACAATAATTTATAATTCTTTCTCTCAGTGTACATACGTATATTTGTTTACTCGGATTGAATTGCTCTGCTGCGCTTCACAAAAGAACAAGAAGAAAAAAGGCAACGAAAAAAAAACCCAAAAGTTAAAACCAAAATGAAAAAGTTAAACATTTCAATTTGAGCATCGCTTTAATTAGCATGCTTTTGTTCATTGTTTTCCGTTTTTTCTGTATTTTGTTTTATGTGTGTGTTTTATTAGGGTGCTTTCCATTGAGCGTTTGATTTTTTGTCTCGCTTTTAGCTTTTAGCCGGGTTAGGCTTGATTAGCAGCATGCCCAACTGATTCTACCAATTTTGACCTAAAAGCTGTTTTCGGAATGCTCTTTGACTTGACTTGTCTTTCCTTTTGACTTTCTGCTACTCTTTGTGGGTGGCCCTAAACGGCTTAGTTTGTTTTGCTACTCTTTTTAAAAAATCTTTTTTTTTGTAACATGTTTTGTTTGGGCCAGGGCTTTCTTGGCCATGCTGCTGCTGCTGATAATGACTGTGAAATTGGCAATGCTATTAATGTTCGCCCTGGCTCAAGTTCCTTTTGTATTTTTTAGAGATCTAACTACTTTTTTGATGAGTTTTCTTTTGGTCACAAAGCATTTGACAGTTGTGGACTTTCTCTTTGATAACTGTAGTCTGTAGCAAGTGACAGATATATATCTATAAGATGAGATTAAGAGATGGAAAGTAAAATAATGTCACAATGATGGAAACATCATGGGAAAGGCCCTGCTCTCTATCATTTCCTCGTATAAAATGATTTCTAAAAAAATAACCCTTAAGTTCTCAAAATGTTGTGAAAATAAATTGGCCTAAATAAAGCAACTTGATTATATAAAAAGGATACTTCTATAGTTGTTCTTTACTCCTCTTATAATTTTTAAAATTAAAAAACACTACGTGAATATCGACGTTTTTCCTAAAAAACTAAATTTAGAAACCAGACTTGACATATGTATCTTATTTTTAATTTGATTTTTAATTTGCGAATCCTAATTGATTCATTAGTTCGAATTTTAATAGCCACACATCATTTCTAAAACCTCTTGATTAAATTGCTAATTATATTGATTTGGTATAACTAAAATATGGAAACTTTTAATTTTGCTCAATAAATTTTGTTTTTGTATTTGCTAGAAATTAGTAGATGACTCTTTTGCAAAGCTTTCTATTTCAAAATTTTTAAAATTCATGAATCACTGTTTGCCTCTATAAGCCTCTTTTCTTATTTATTTTCCAATAACAATTTATTTGTATAATTTATAGTAATAAGATTAAGTAAACGCCAAATGAAATCAGTCAGCAATATTTGTTTTTTGGGTCAATCAAAACAAAGTCACACCCAAAGCTAATCGAGTAGCAAAATGCAAAGGCGTGTAAATTTTTAATTATGTATTATACTATTAATTTTCATTTATCTTAACTATCGGTGGCAATAAAATTTTCGATATGCTACCAAACGGCAGGCAAGTTTTTATACCAATTCCAGTCACTACATTTTTTTATCTGCCACACAAATCACTGAGAAAACAGCCACATCAAGTGGATGTGACACGACTGCCATATGTCAATGTTGTGTGGGTGTGGGTTTGGCTTTTCGGAATGTGAACCAAATATATATATACATATATGTAAATTGCTTGGAGGGAAACTGAAAAAATACCAAGAAAATAACCAATATTGGAAGCTGTGACTACAATTTAACTCAGCTGCCGTTGAAAGCTTGCTAATTGACAATTACAGTCAAGTTTCTGTTGCCGTTCATATTGTTGTTGATGTTGTTGGAATTTTATGGATCTGGTTGCATTAAAGTGCCTAGAGGCAACAGGCATCTAGTATCTATAACCATATCAAAATGTGGGCGGCAGCAGCGGTTCTGCTTTGTGGTTTTTACGAAAGAAAAAAAGTTCAACGCATAATTTTATATTTTATTTTGAACTCAAGCTAATATCGTTTAAGTCGATTTATCGGTAGATAAGTGGCGACTATCTAAATTATAGAAAATTAAACAGGCGGTCCACAATATCCGCTAGCTTCAGCTGCTTTTGATTATTGTCAGCTGCCCCGGCGATAAATCAATAAAGTCTTTCGGTCTATATTTGAATATTAATGAACCCTTTCTTACACTTTCACCACAGTTTATCAGCGTGTGAATGAAGCCACACACACACACGCACATATACTCAGGCATACACTATCAAATGCTAGGCACAGGTGGAAGGTGTAAATTGACTTTCCCTTGAAGGATTTTTTTGAAAATTGGCTTTGCCTCAAGGACTTGGCATAATTAACACCGCAGGTTTTCCCACGCAGCATGCCTACAAACGTATGTGTGTATCTAATAGATACACTAATAGACACCAAAAGGAGAAAAAGAAATAAGAAATTAGAATTATAAAAAAGAATAATAGATACCGCACCGCGGCATTGGAAATACAGAAGCGCTAAACTGGAGGAAATCAAACAGGCCGCTTTGTTTAGCCGCCGCGGCAAAACTCAATCACAAAATAAAAAAAAAAAAAACCCCAAAAACCCAATGCTCAAATATTTGTGTGATTAGTCCTTATCTAACTACCTCCAATGGTCGCTGCCAGGTAGCCGCAATCTGCCCAGGGATCCGGTATGCGATCGGGATCTGTACAACAACAGACCCACTGTGGCTAAAGTCGAGCGCTAAGCCCAAGGTGGTCGCTGTCAATTCCTTTTTTTCATTTAGCATCCTGCAGCGACGGCAATTGGTTTCGATTTTCGTATTCTGTTAATAGACCTTTTGCCCTTTTGTCTACAGACGCCCTGACGCCTTGATGCCCTTTGTACTCCTCACACTCAACGTATTTCTCCTGCTGCTGCCACCGCTGCTACCTATTGGCTTTTGTTCAATCTGTATTTGGCCCTGTTCGAACAATGGGCATTTGTTTCAATTAAAAGGATTTCAAGTTGTTTGTGCAGGGCCAGTAAGTGTCAGCATTATGCTTAAATTTGTTAAAATGTGTAGACAATTGCAAATGACTGAGGATGAGTCCTGAAATTTCTCTAAACAACACAAATTCCAAATTCAGTTTAAGGTATAATATCTTGGCAGGAGATCATTCATAAGATCTTACAATGCCAATCAATTTTAAATATGTTTATAATCAATTTTGGTATAGATTTCATTTCTATGTTTGGCACAAACGGTACGACACTTCTTACAAACATTTTTGTAAGTAATAAATTTGTTAAAATTTTAGACTTCAACTATATAATTCACATGGTTTTAAGAAAAAACCTTGGTTTATTTTGAAATTTTAAAGCATTGTTTTATCTGTTGGTCGTTTGGCAACAGAATATCATGTTAATATAACGATAAATAGACGCAAATATTATTGAATTAAAATCAGAAATTTTTTAACATTATGAAGTATTATCTAAACTATATTTTTAATGTTCACACATCAAAAAAGCTTTGCTTTGTTTACAAAAATTGACTTACAACTGTTTTAAGTGTTGTATATAGATATATTTGTTTTGTTGGAGACTGAAAATTTTGTTGCCTAAACTAGTTTAGACCAGACTTTAGAATATAATATTTGAAATATTGTTTGGTAATTAATTAAATTGGTAGTCGTCATAATAAGTAATATTCGTGTTAATAATACGCTGTGAATCTTTTAAAAGTATTTATCTCTTTTGTCATTTTTAAATAGAGAAACTTCAGTCAAATTAATTTTCACAATTTTTTCTTTTTATGTGAAAAGCCGACGGTTTATCTGTATCTAGATATTGTCTACAACACAATTAAAACTACTTATACACATGCAAATCTCACAGATGGAAATAATCGACTATATTTTCCAATGGCTAAAGAGCTTTTTGACTGTCTTTTGCCCAGACCTAAATTAATTAGAAAATATCTACAAATTTATGCACATTTACTTTATTTGTTTTCCACACGTTTTAGCTGTTCCTTTCTTCTTGTTTTGTGTGTTTTTCCATTTTCCCCTAAATTAATTGTTCGTTTTTCGTACAGCAAATTAATTGCAAACGCTTGACAATTAAACACGGGCTCGGTCTCGGTCTTGGTCTGCCTCTCTATGGCTTGGAGGCGCGACAGTCGGTTGCGGGTCATCGTCATTAAAACTGATGAGGAGCCAACCGAGGGATGCTCGAAGCAAGTGGGGGGTGGGCAAAGAAAGAGGAAGAGTGCCTTTGCCCCTCGGTTGACTTGGTGGAACTTGTGTAAAACTTTTGCTGCGACTAAAATACTAAATACAGTCTCGTTACAATCTGAGGAGCGTCGCCTTTATGTTTGGGATTTTTAGTTGTCGTAGTGCCTTCCACTCGCACACACATTGCGCATTGCTGTCTCGCTTCCACATGATGAACGCCATAATTACCGTTACGTATACGCCACCATTGCTATTTTTTGTTGCTGTAGCCGATTGGTGCTGGCCGCTCAAGCGAGCGAGAAGGAGATAATTTACCCCATGATACCATCTCTTTCTGTCCTCTATTGGCCAAGGGAAAAACTGGTTGGCTATGGACAGAGAGCGAACAAGCGCAATGTTAACGTCGATGCCGACGCTGCCGCTTGTTTTGCAGTTATGATTTGATTGCCGAGTTTAACCACCAGACAAACGAGACACGACACGACGCGACGAGAGAGCAAACGATGTTAAGGAGACGGCACAATCAGAGAGGGCGAGAGCAAGCGAGAGAGAGGGAGGAAGACTGCCTCTGTGTGAATGTGCGGGAGTGAGAGAGAAAGAGCAAGAGAGAGAGTATGCGAGCGGTACGACGGCGACGGGCAGCAAAAGAACTGAAGAAATATCGACGTGTCTAGTTAGCAAACCAATCTTCAATCTAGTTTGGAACAGTTGACTCTGAAGCGTCGAGTTGAGAGGTCCTCCCATTGGATCAGCGTCGTCGTTGTAGCCTCGTTTATCGTCTATCTCGTTATACCAATAGTAAATACTTGTTCTTGTTGGCCAGATTATTGAGAGTTGTATATGTTGCACAGCCAACTACCAAACGCAAAGTGAAACAATAAGAAGCATCCAGTGCATTGCCCACTATTTAAAAAACTGTTTAGTGCTTTGATTGATACCAAAGTGACAACTAACCCTTAGCCCCCCTTTTATCGCAAGCTTAAATGCTTTGTCCGCCCACCATGCGCCCGGCCAGTCCTGCCGAATCGGAGATCTCTGTTGGAGGAGCTCCAAGCCCACTGCCAACCCAGCATCAGGCCCAGCATCAATTGCATCATCATCATTCCCGTGGCAGTACGATTGATCTGCTCCAACAACAGCAGCAGCTGCTAATGCAACAACATGCGGCCGCTGCAGCTGCCGCAGCTGCTGCTGCCGCCGGACTTACCCGGAGTGCCGTCGGTACATTGCCGGAGGATTATTTCCAGCCTCTGAAGCGTCTGCGCATGTCCTCTTCTTCGTCGGAGCCCAGGGAACAAACGCCCAGTCCACCGGCTCCAAACCAAAGCCAAACTCAAACGAAATCGGCCATTGAGGGAGTGAAGAGTTTCTCCATTGCTGATATACTGGGACACTCGGAGAAGCAGCGTTCTGAATCCGCCTCACCGCCACCAGCATCCACATTGCTGGCCCCGCCTTCTGCTCGCCCAACCACTGGTCTCCTGCAGCCACGCACCGAGCCTTTGGATGTTCACCCTGCAGCGGCGGCTGCCATGTTATTACCAGGTGCCCAAATTGTACGTCCCTGGGATCATTTATTGGGTCCTATGCCAGTTCGCCCTTTTATTCCGTCCGCCCTGCTACACTATGAGCAGCGATTGGCCCTGGATTACCATCGTCAGTTGCAAGAGCATTTCAATGCCCAGGCCCAATTGCTGCGCCACATGGGCATGGACATTATTCCCTCAGAGAGTGGCTCCGATCGTTCCAGTTCTGCTGCCAGCGATTGTTGTTCACCCGAAATTGCCCGCGAATCGGCTGCGGCTGCAGCAGCCGCTGCTGCCCGTCATAGTCCCCATTCCTCGTCGGCTCAGGCAGCCGCTGAACGGGAACGCCATCATTCCGCCGGCTCTGCAAATGCATCAAGCCCATCGCAGGTCAATACAGGGGTCGGGTCCATCACTGGTGGCAGCAATTCAGCTGCTGCTGCTGCTGCCGCGGCAAAAGCGAAAGCCAATGGCACTCCACTGGATGCCCTATTCCAGATGACCACCAAGGACTTTGATGAGTCACAAGGTAAGTTTAACACTTGAAATAAAAATATGTTTAAACTTGGCATTTAAAATGTTGGTCGAATGATTATATAATATATATAGATACTGGGCAATTTAGTGTCGTCTTTCGAAATAGGAAATAACAGAAAAATTTATAATTGAAGTTCAGAAGACTCTATTAGTATTTACTAATATATGTAGAATGAATTAGCAACAATTTGTAGATACTTCAGTTAACAATATTATGACGGTTTTCGCCACGGATATACACTTGTTCATTGCTATCGTAAATTACGGAAATTATTGATTTTAATACCCGATTGATAAATGTCTCAATTTTTGTTGAACGAAATGCTAAATGAATTTATGCGAATTTTAATTATTTAAAACAAAAGATTGAAACAACAAATACTTGGCATTATGGTTTTTGGCATTTATCAAAAAATGTTTTCAAATTTATATTAATTGAAATAAACGATTCCCTCATTTTTTCTTTATTATTTATTTTTTTTTTTGTTATGTAAATGCCTGGCTACGATTCGATTTTGGCTTCTAATTAATTGGAAGCATGCGCCGAATAAAAATAAAAAAAAAATCAACCCAAAAAATAAAGAAAATAAGATACAAAACAAGTTGCGAGATAAACAAATTGTGGTTGTATTTATGTATTTCACATATAGAAACTGGAACTAATTGAATATGAAAGAATCGTGAGACATATTCTTATTGATGGACGACTGAAATGGGCGTTTTTGTATAGTCAACCACACCTATCGCCCACATACGCCAGTATATACATACATATATATATAGATGCATATATGTATATATATAGTTTGGTGATTTCATGGCAATTAGTGTTTAACGTTATAACCTATACTAGATATTCGTGTCGATTCTGCAACGATTAGCAACAATTAGCCAGCGGCCAAGTTTACTCATACAACAAACGAATACTAATATATTTAGTATATAATATGCAATACCTAATAGAGTTTTTTATTTTTCCATTTTTGCATTTTTGTTGCTTTTTGTGCAATTAACATGCCATTTCCATTTGCTGCTGCTACTCAAAACTAATGGCCAACAAACTTTAACTTTGTCTGATAGTCGTAAACATGTTTTAAAATATAAACACGGTCACAGCTATTAGCGACACTATCTAACTTTGACTGCGCTATTGTATAATGGTCATATCTATTGTATATACTATATACAAATATTATTATTTATCAAAACCCACAAGAAAATGAAAGACGAAATATTTATGACTGCCGACACCAATCGTTAGTCAATCATCAAAGGAAGGACAACTTAGATGGGGAGTGGGGGGCAAAATAGGGCAGATAGGGCAGCTGGAATACATATATTATGGGGATAGCTCTAGATAGATATATTTATGAGACAAACACATTTTTGTACATATATCATTGACACTATGATTGCTAACCAAAAAAAAAGAAAATAAGAAGAGAAAGTAATTTTCATAATTTGAGCAAATATCCTGATGTTTAATGGTCTTTTATGACTATCATTAAAATGTTTTTCTTTTCGATTCATCTGACTAAATATCTAGATTGGCTAAACTAATAGAGCGAGAGCCATCATTAATTTGCTATGCTGATTAGTATATAGTAATATGCTGAAATATCAAATCTGCTTCAAGTTTGAACCACGCCTCCTCATCGCAAAAGCTAATGAACTCTCTAAATATAAAAATTATTTTAATATTATGGAAAAATACGAAAATAATAGAAGACATGATGACGAGTGCGAGAAAGCAAAAAAGGGTATTAAAAATAACTTTTACACACTTGGGAATCCTGTTAATAGTTATCAACCAAATTGCTAGACAAATTGTCGCCTTTAACAAATTAATTCTTAGTATTACAATTATCTTTTAGATTAAGACCTTTTGCCAACTGTTGCTGCAGTTTCTTCTGAAATTCCCTAGGATCTAAAATCCTCAAATTTCATACATATTTTAACATATTGTTTAAGTATTTCAAATACTTAGTCTGAAAACACTGACAAATGCGACCAAAACAAACCACCCCTTAACTTAGGATATAATTTATGTCCTGTAAGTGGACACCTGAGTAAAGGAGAGAAAGAGAGGGTGGAAGAAAGAAAACAGCAAGTGGACACATTTCTCTTTTGTATTGTTTTTTCTTTTAGATAACTAACAGAAATTACTTAATGAGCCTCTGATAAAAAGGAAAATAACACCAAAACCAAATCCATAGAGGGGTGTATATATACACACACAGATACTTACAGAGAGTCAGACCGACAGACAGACAGACAGACATACATATATATATGTACTATATAGAGGGACCCGTTCAAGTGCCTAATGGGTTTTGGGTTACAAAATGAGAGCTGAATAGATAACAAATGGTCAAATTATGCCTTTTGCATTTCAAATACACTTATTCACATTTGCATTTCATGCATTTAATTTTTTTTGAAAACGAAACGTTTAATTAGTTTTTAATGTTGGGCTAGTTTGTTTGACAAGCAATAGGAATGGGTGTGAAGTGGCTTGGTATCGAACCGGTTTTTCGAACCATATTTAAATAAATATTTATGCCCCGATCTTGGACGCTTGCGATCAGTTTGTTACTAGTTGTTAGTTGTTGAAAGCGGGGGCACAGTAGCGGCACAACATTTTCGAAGTCATCCATAAATTTACTTTGAATTGAGCCGACACGGAAAGGCAAAGTCTGAAGAGTTAAAAGAGGAATTATTAAACCAGAGACTAAACACTAGGAGATCAGCTGGCAATCATTCAGTTAGTTAGTTGGTTAGTTAGTTAGTTAACAGGAAACGTTATGCAAGTTGGATAAATTGTTCCTCTATTGTTGTTAGCTGCTCAATTAATCAAGACACACAATGCCACTTAAAACTGATTTGTAGGTGTCAATAATTATTATAAATCAAGCAGCAAACGAGGCAAAATGACCACATTGATTGCATAAAGTCAAAGCTCAGAGTCATTGAACGAAAGCCACAACTGAATAACGCCCACAATTCGGGCAATTAATCAAATATCAAATTATATGCTTATGCACTTACAACTGTCTTCGTCTATGCAATTGCATTTTAATTATTGATCAAATACAAATCAAAGTGTTTTAATTAACGCTCAGATAGACAAATAGACTAATCTGCTTATAACCGGTTTTTGCCATATGAACCACCTACTGAACTTCAGCCTTTATAAACAAAAATAAAACTAATTTTATATATATCTTTTTCTTTGCAGACAAATCGCATTTGGATATATTCTCGAATCGTCCCCAACCCAAGAAGAAGCGCAAGTCCCGTACAGCATTTACCAATCATCAAATCTTTGAACTGGAGAAACGTTTCCTCTATCAGAAATATCTTTCACCAGCGGATCGTGATGAGATTGCTGCCTCATTGGGACTTTCCAATGCCCAAGTGATAACATGGTTCCAAAATCGTCGAGCCAAACAGAAGCGAGACATTGAGGAGCTGAAAAAAGATTTTGATAGCGTAAAAGTATTTTCCGCTCACAAATCCTTTCTCGAGAATGTCAATGATCTCAGCATATTAAAAAAGAAGCCAATGCATGAGGCGGATATGGTAGGATTGGCTGCTGCAGCTGCTGCTGCTGGCATGGTGGCTGTACCCGGATCAGCTGCCGCCCAAGCGTTGGGAGCCACAGCACCAAAATGAGGGCGTGGCGTGGTGCGTCCAACGCATAGTCAACCTGATGAATGGTACAGAAAATGAGCAAAAAGTATTGTGGATGACATTATTATGAATCAAAGAAAAAACGACTGCCAGAGGAAAGTTGTGTATTTTGTTTAAACATTTTGAAGCAAAGATGCATGGCGAAGTGGAGTACAGGCCACGTCTAGCCAAGATACCTTAGCACCACTGGACAATGGAAAGAATTCCGGTATAAGCCAGAGATCAATTAACTCTGCCTTAACTCTCTCAGGATGTGACCAAGGCATTAAGAGGGCTATTAAGGAAAAGCCCCGCCACAAACCCCCAGCCAGGACCAAGGCCCACAGTTGGGCCACGTTGATTAAACCAGCTATGACAAATTTTAAGCTCTGATCTAGAGCCATCGAACTCAAAATCAAAAAAAATAAATAAAACAACAGCAACAACAACAACAAACGGCTCTTTTCAGAGCCACCAATCCAATCAAAAACAAAGAGTATTAAAAAACATTCCATCAATTCCAATCAAAGTTGAAAAAGCAAAATCTTGCACTCAAATTAATAATTTTATAAATGATTAGGGAAACTTTAGCTATGTCGAAGTTCTTATACTCTTATAAATTTTAAATTTAACTTAATTTGAGGAATATATACATATATTTAAATCAATCGTTGAACAAAATTATTTTATAATCTATAACTACTTAAAAATTAAGCAATTGTTGGCTTATCTTGTTGGCAATTTCTTAAAGAAGATTTATATAAATCGACATATCTCAATTTAAAAGCTTTAAGATTGAACGATCAGTGGAATAGTTAGAGAAATTACAAGTTATGAATCACTTAATTTATCATATTAATCAGTTAGTCTCATAGGTTATTTTAAGTCAGTGCATTACTAATATGCTTCAGTTTTTTAGTGTATTGAAAAGAGAAACAAAAACCACAAATTGTTGTCAATAAATTTTAACATATTTAAGCAAACAACACTCAAGTCGTGGGCCATTTAGGAAACGAGTTGAAACGAGAGCTATCATTTCGATTCCCCTTCTATCCTCCACCATCCTCAACTCCCGCCATCTCCATACCCCTTGCCCACTCCATATTTGAATAATAATACATTCTTTTGCGCCACAACAAAATAAAAAACGAAACGACAAAAAATTTAAAAAAAAAATTTATATACATATATACAAATTTCAACAAATTAATGATGTTGCTATGTATTTTGTTAGCTTACGGATTCTATTCACTCAGCTAGTCAGTCAGTCAGTTAGTCTTAAAAATAAAAGAAATCTCTTTTCAATATTTTTATTAATGATTATTTACAACCGTTATTCATAAATTAAAACTAATTAATTATTAATTTAATCACTTGCCAAAGAGGAAAAAAAAAGCAAAAACAAGTTAAAACTCAAAAGACCCGCTTCAAGTGTTTAAAACCGAGCGCGTTTTGCAGTTTTGCAGCACCACGGCGCCGAATTTACATATCAAATTTACTTAAATTATTTCGATATTTATTAATTTTTCAAGCAATCATTTTTATAAATTTTTCAATCGAATCAGAGGGTAAAGGCGCAGTTGGTGAAGGAGGGGAAGAAACGTTGGCTACCGTTTTGCGGCACAGTTCAAAGTTGATTTTTGTTTTTTTTTGAGAAAAACGCCGTCGGCGCATACATTTTTCACTCTCAACTCTGCGGATGACCTGTGAGCTCTCCACACACATTCACACACACACACACAACGGAAGCCCCCATGTCCCCAACCCCTCACCGTATCAATCGTCAGTCTTGGTCTCGTACAAACAGAATGAAACCTTCCGACGATCGTTTGTTAATAATTTGAATAATCAAGCTATCAATTCCGCTGCTAATGATGCCGATCGATTGGTAGAACTGGTCCAAAAGTTTCGGGTTGCTTTTTTAATTTGTCGCTTATCGGCCAACGCCAACGATTCGATTGCCTCTCACAGTTCGTAAACTACTCGGAAAACCCTCAACAATGCATATGGATGAGATCGATATTCAGATCGAAAAGCAATTTATTTTTTGTTACCAAATGTGTGACAATGCAACGCATGCTCGAAGATAAACTGCGAGACTAAAACTAAAACTCTAGCCCCTCTAACCTCTCTCCATTCAGTTTGTATGTCAATGGTGATCAGTGGTGATCTCTGGGCCATGGGTGTTATTAATGCGTTTTGAAAGTGCTCGACTGCGGGGCGAAAGTGGCTCAAGTGATCATTTAATTGAAATTAAGTTGTAGTCGGAGATCATAAATGCAAAAGGGAAATTGGAGGGGGGGAAGAGATGGGAAGAATCTCTCTCACTCTCGAATGGTGCGGACAAATTACCAAAATCATTACCGGTGGCATTTAGTTTTACTAGCTGAGAAATTCGCTAAGCAAATTGAAGGCAAACTGTAACTCTAATTATGGGAAAATCTCTCAGCACTTCCGTGAAAACAAACAAAAATAAACCAAGACCAGGGTAGTTGGGTAGGGGTAAGGGTAAGTATAGTATAGTATATATGTAAGCATTTGTGGAAATGTTTAAATGTCGAAACTCATTAATCGAATCAACTAAAAATGACTAATGAACATCGCACACGAGAAATGGTAGTGGAAGCCAGAAACTTTGCTTTATTTAATGGCCAGATACTTAACCATAATACTTTTTTTTTTCTTTATTTATTATTATTATATTTGGAGGTGCTTCATAAGTGAAATGCGTTAATGTTGTAGTTTATGATTCGAATTGTTAAATAAATTAATTAGCCAACTCTAGATGGGGGGCATAAGGTAGTCAAACCTAAAAGAAAGTGGAAAGAGAAAACTATTGGGAAAAGTGCGGCAAACAAAGGTTAAGTGAAAATGGAAATGGCAGATTATGGCAGACATGATAAATGTGGATATAAAGTAAAATGAAATTATTTACTAAATATTTTAAAATTTTTTTTGTTTTACTGGTTGGCTATAAAATGATCTTCATTTCGGGTTGATGGTTCGTTTGGAACAATAATTATAAAGTAATCGACAATAAAAAAATATAAATTTAAATGAATTATGATTATTTAAAAAGTCAACAAATGTATTTTAAAAATCCCAAAAAGTAAAAATGTTTAATTATCTTATATGTCTCTAAATTGACAAAAGTTATCTCTATATTCTATAATTCTTTACTTCTTTTATAAATATTTATAAGTTTTTGAATAAACTTAGCCAAATTGTAAGAGTAAAGAGACACGTATCGATAAATATTAAAAAATAACTTAAAGAACAAATGGGTTATTCTTACTAATGGATACATTTGAAGCCACTTTTCGCATCTTCAATGCTAAGATTTTTATTACTTTTATATTCCGAATATCTGCATTATATTTTTATAAACTAATTTTTAAAGTGACGTTTCTGCTTAGCCATAGGGTTAGCAATTACTTAACCAAAGGAAGGGCGAGAATGGATCACACGATCAAGTGTTCTCGACCTACATCATGTAGCCAGACTGATGGGGAAAGACTTCCAGTTTAACTGGCGCCGTGTTGCCCAAAGAAGAACAAGATAAGTTGCCCTTGCGGCGGTTACAAGCACTTTCCATCACCCCTCGCCCCCTATGTATCTTCCCGTCTGCTCCATAGCTGATTATGATAAATGTAAACAATTCAGCATGGCATACAAATGCAATCAAAGGACTGCAATTGCAATTCAAGTTGAGAGAGAGAGAGAACCAGAGAGGAGAAAACTGACAAATGTAAACCTGTTGAGAGAGCAACTCTCTTTCTCTCTTATTTTCTGATGTGTATGAATGTGTGTGATCGTGCCCCCCAAGCGGCGTTGGCATCTCTTCATCTGTGTGTATGCATGTGTGTGCGATAGAGATATAAAAGCTAAATTGGTAACTCATACTTAATTTGTTGGCGGCACCTTTGAACATACGTCCAATTAGCTTACAGGCACCGACACCTCGGGCCGAGGCTCTTTTATGCCGCTCGAAGACTTTTGCCACATTTTGGTTAGGTCCAAAAGGATAATACTTTATTCAGACGAAATGGAAATGATACAGCAAAAACCCAACATTTATTGTACAAATAAGAGAGGGATAAAAAAAGGGAATTTATATACATATGTATACTTATATGTGTACATACGTACATATATTATAGTCCATCTCAAGCTAAACGCACTGAAAGCAATTTGTATTATCTCTTTCATTCATTTTAAGCCAACTCGATCGTGATGTGGCAGAATTCCCTCAAATTTTTTGATCTCATGAATGAAATCTTATGATTCGTTGCGATCTCAACGTATTGTTAATGAAGTTGTAAATTATAAAGTGACTGCCAGTTGATTAAGTTTATTTGTTCTCTGAAGTGTGAAGAAGCAAAAATAAAAATACAGAAACAAAAAAAAAATTCAACAACGAAATATATCTGACAAGGGCTAGAACAGGCCAGTTAGAACTGAACCAAAGGAGTTACATAACCTGTTAGTCACGATACATTTTACGAATATATGTACATATGTATATATGTATATATAAATATCTCAAAGTGCATACATCTTCATGTCCACTTAGTTCCTTCTCGTGCGGAACACACACGTAGACGCCTCCAGTTCAAGCAATCAGCCAATCAAGCAACCAACTAGCATTAGCCTCAACTGTTCCACACGTATCTCTATGGAATTTGCCCCCAAAACGTGTCCGAGGTGGCCACAGATTATGAACATTTAATGGGGAATGAGTTGACGCCAAACTCCAGTTGCCCATACCGCTATATCATCGATAAGAGATCGTTGCCATAATGGGGAAATGTGAAAATCAAAAGTTTCACGGCTTCTATTAAATAAAAGCAAAGTGTTAATGGGTGTCACTTTAGTCTGGCCACTATTCCCCCCTTTACCCCCTCTCCTTCTCAGACCCCCTCTCTCTCTCTCTTTACCAACCTTTTGCCGTACATTTGGGTTCATCAGACATTCAACATTAACTTTAATTTGCATACAAATTACACACGAGCACTCAGAAAATATATATAAAATTATACTCTATATTGTTATATAGCTGATAGATATTTTAAAGATATTTAGTAGGCTATATAGGATACATTTATATCCTTATTTCCAAATATTTAAGATGCAAATAGTAAAATAAGATATAGCGATTATATATGTTTACCTAAGAAATCGCCACTATTTAAAGGATATTAGAAATTATTGGAGATAATTCAAGATATATTTAATATTATATTAGTATTTTGTTTACAATTATAAAATAAAATTTAAAGCCGGTTACAGAGTGTTTTGAAGTCGGCTTATCTCTTTTTTATTGGTGCTTTTTTTTTCTTATTTTCTCCTTCTTTTCTGATTTTTTATTTATTTTTTTTTTTTGGATTTTTGTTTTCTGCTTACCACAACAAAAGGCCGACACATTTTGTTATTGTTGCTTTTGTTGTCCCCAAAATACTGGTAAGAGTGGCAAACGGCTACCGATTTGATTATTGATAATAATTTGATTTATCACAAAGATATACAAATTGCCATTACTCAGGGCTTCCATCCGATCCGATCGGATCTCTTGCCCCAAGGCGCGGCACCTTTTTTTATTTTTGAGTGCCACAATAATTTGTATGCGGTAGCCCGAAAAACGACAGAAAAAAAAAAACAACAACAACAACAGCAAACAGAAATAATGTTTATGTCATTTTCTTTGAGAGGAATCGGAATCTCCGTTGGATCGATCAGCATTGGGAATCGATAAAGATAAATGTTTGAAAATGTTCGTTTTAATAAATTGTTTGCGACATTAGCCCCACTATATGGCTTGTCGCATTTGTGGTTTGAAATCTGCATAATGAGTTGGCAAAATGTTGACAGCTGTCCAAATTGTCAAAGATGATGCCTGATGATCAGGTGGCGGCCAGCCGACTGGCACTTTAATATGCCTGCTGATCGTGTGACTGAGGATGGGCCATATTTGAGATGTTCATGCCGCCAGTCATAAGACAATTCGTCACAGATTTGCTCTTTTTTTTTTTTTCTTTATTGTTGCTTTTTGGGTGCAGCTGAGGCGGCAGGATTGCTCATAGGCTGATGCTGACTCCTTAATTGGCATGCATTTCGGTTCGCTTTGGGACTTGGTGTTGATTGTTGACAACTACATGGCACAACTTCATCATCGACTGTGAGGAAAACAAAAGGCGACATTAATGCATTGCCGGCAGCCGAAGGGGCGTGACAAATTTCGACAACTACAACGATACAACGGCAATGACTTTATTACCAAAACCGAATCCCAGCACCCAACACTCTGCATCCAGCACCCTGGTTTCCGTTCCCTACAATGGCATTGTATACAAATACCACACTGAAGAGTAGTTAAAAACCCAAGGGATTTGGGTTTTTGCCAGATGCAGATGATGATAGTGATGGTGACAATAAACACTTTAGCTATTTATGAGGTTTTAATGAACATGAAGCCACAGCGATCGCAGCCATCTTGGACTGGCTGGGCCCAACTAATGAAAGGATATTTGTAGCTTATGAATTTGCAGAATTAGAGGCGTGTCGAATGCCTCTCAATGTGGCTGTGACAACAGAGTGGTGAATGCCTACTCGAGTGGTTGAAGACTAGAGAGGAGGGGAGGTTGGTAGGTAGGGGGTAGTTGCCCAGGCTAATTATGATTGACAGGGCGTGTCGCGTCTATTGAGGCGCCCAATTAAAGAGGCATTTTTATAATTGATATCGTATACGAATACAAGTTACCCCTGCAATTACCCGTTTCCGTTGATGTTGCCTGCCCCGTTGCTATGCGCCAAATTTAGTAAATTGAATGCACGAATATGTAAGTAAATGGAAAAATGAAATCGAAACATTTAACTCAGTCAAGTGCAGGCGGCATTAATCAAACCGCATGGCCATCTTCAGTATATATCGTTACATGGAAACTAAAGTCAAAATCATGCAAATGCTGGCAACAGAAAATAGCGGCATTGAAAGCGAAAAGAAGCATTAAGATATTAACTGTAGTCGACACTAATATACCCTTTCTTAAGGAAGAAATTGTTTATCTCTCAAACCAATTGAGGAAATGTTAATAAACTTTGTAATTATTAAAGATTATTGTCCCTAAAAAATATTTAAACAAATAACAGCTAGAGAAATAATAATTTGCTTTTAGATTTGGATATTAGCCGCTAGTTCTTTATAAATTTAGCATTTTTATAAAATTTAGATATGTACATAGATTTAAAAATTTAGAAAATATTGGATTGATACATAACAAATTAAAATCATTTTAAATGTTGCTTCGAAATTAAATTATCATTTCTTTTTAATTTTCACAAATTCCAATTTCAAAAAACTTCTATAATATTTTTCAGGAATAGTAGAAAAAAAATCGAAGAGCTTCATCTTTTTTATGAGTTATTCAAACTGATATCCTTTGAGATTAAGTCTAAGTTCACTTAGGGTAATATAGCTGAAACCCATTATCGATTCCGGTTCAACAGTTACATCATTTCACTTAACTCCAGCAAAGGGCGCATTGCAGTTAAATAGACATTTGCATGCAAAAGATATATATTGAAAACGAGAAAGAAGAAGAAAAAAAACCAGGACAAACAACAAAGTGAAATTGAATAAAAACGCTGACACTGACAAAACAGACAAAACCAGCAAGCAAACGAAACAAACAAATAAACTGACATACATGGCGCATACGTAATATGGCAAAATGGGCAAAAGTTGATTTACTGCAATCAATTTAAATGCAATGCAAAATGGTGGCAAGCAACATGGTAAAGGGGCAAGGGCAAGAATTTTAAGTTGAACTGATGTCTATTTGTGTGTGTGTGTATAAAACACCTTTGCTGGCCAAAAGTTGTATTTAACAACGGCTATTCTTTGTTGCACTCGCAACAGTCAGCGAATCCATCAGAGGCAAAAATAGATGCATTTGTAGATGAACGGAGTAATTGGGAGGGGGGAAAGATAGATGAGAGGGGGGCTTGTGAAAACGGTACAAGACGTTGACTCTGAAAACTAGACATCATTATTGATGACAATTGAGTGCGCCAGCAAGCAGCTGGGCCATCGAGAGCGAGTAAGAGGGCCAACCTAGCAATTACGATAATTAAAGCAGCCAGCCGTCTGGAAATGAGGAGAAAACAAACAAAAAAAAAAAACAGGATCGAAAGAGAGCAAAAGAGAAAAAGAATAAGTCAGAGAGCGAGGGAGAGAGAGAGAATGATACAACTAGTACTTAAGAGAGGGGTGACAAAGAGGTAGAAAACTGAACTGAGCGCATGTCAAATTGTACAAATTGATGACGTTTACGTTCGCACGTTGACAGCGAAGTTTTGAGGGTGAATCAAGGGGAGGTAAGCATCTGACGCTTTGATTGGTCCGTTCTCTCTGTCGCTGACTATCTCTCTCCCTCTCTTACATTTTGGAACGCCTCTGAGGGAGAGAAGGCGGCGTTTCCAATTAGACTATATGTCGCTGTGACGTCATTAAGGCAAAACAAGTTTGGCGCTCGCTCCAAACCGGTCGAACAAACCCACACAAACCAAAAAGAGAGAGAGTGAAAGAGATAGCATGATAGAGAGAAGGGGATAGGGAGAGCCAAGTTACTCTCTTTGGCTGTGTGGCAAATGTTTCTCATCCACAACCCATTTTCGTTGTTGGTGTTTGTGTTGAACGTTGAATGCTGAGCGCGTTGCACGGCTGTCGTAATTCAATGAGTTTTTGCCGACGCGTTTTTACTCGCCTTGAAAAAGTGTGAAATCAATTAAAAGAACAACAAAACAAAAATGTGCTAAAAGTATATAAAACGAACTAAAGATCTTTTTCCTAGAAGAACAAGGTCATCGAAATCATATAATAAAACAAAATGCCCCAATGCGCCACACCAAGTCCAACTGGACTGACTACCTCGCGTAGTTGCAGTAGTCCGGCCATCTCAGAGATCTCTGTGGGCTCACCTAGTCCTCCACCCATGAGGCCCATGAGTCTGAAACGTTTGCGTGTCCTACGCAGTCCCATGCCCACTCAAAGCAGTCAGCCCGCCGGCCAAGGCATTCGGATCAAAAGTTTCTCCATAGCCGATATATTGGGCCGTAGCGATGACAAAGATCGGGAGCAGGAAAGTAAGGCAGCCACACCACCTGCACCACCAACATCGTCCAGTACAGTATCACTGCAGGAACGACTCCAAGTGCCGTCAGCAGTTGGAACAACAGCAGTTCCCTTATTACATTGTCCACCTGGTCTACATCCGTTTCTGTCGCCAGCTTTACTCCATAGCTATGAACAGCGCCTGGCCTGGGATTATCAGCGACAATTGCAGGAACATTTTCAGGCCCAGGCTCAGCTGTTGCGTCAAATGAGTATGGATCCCGCCATTATACCCTCCGAGGATGGCAGCTCGGAGAGATCACACCGTTCCAGCATTAGTAATGGCAGCAGCACTGATTCCTGTACCCCCAACCAGGCAGGAGATAAATCCAATGGTCCTGCCTCTGCCAGCGCCTCTGCCACTGGAATTGCTGTTAAATTAGCCGGTCCTGGTTCCGATACACCACTCGATGCTCTGTTTCAGTTATCAACCAAAAATTTTGATGAGGAGCAAGGTAAGTGTAAAGAGTAAACCGCAATGAAATTACATATTAATATAAACTGATTTCACAACAAGGTGGCTGCCAAGACTCCACACTTTTTCATCTTCATCTCCATCTCCCATCAACATAATCGTAATCGTAATCGTAATCATAATCATAATCGTAATCATGATCATTACCATTAACTCGCGCTTGGCTATGGCTCTCGATTGATCAATTGTTGTCATTACGTCTTGATGAGATTCTGCTTAAGGCGTAAAAACAGTAGTAAGGTCATCTCTGCCTGAGGTGGTCGAAATCAATTTCCAAGCATTATCTGACTCTGGCTCTGGCTCTGGCTATCGGCCTCCTCTTTGATTGCGATTTGCCGTTCCCAGAGAGAAAGAGAATGAGATTCCACTTGATGGCTCTGGCGCATGCGTATCGTTCGGCATAATTTGCTTAGCGGCGTTGATTTCTCGTTAAGACGCAAACCCATCATCCATCAAGCCTTCATCTTCCATCATCCGATTCACCAATCTACCATCACCGAGTCTTGTTTCTGTTTGCTACTGAAATTGAATTTACGCGATGCACGTACAACAGAGCAATTGGTTCATCTTCCGCTCTGAATTGCCAATGCCAACGCCATCTAATCAGTTGTCCATTTACTCTTGCCAGTAGTATTAGCTACTGGCTTTAAGTTGAAGAAATCTGATTGAAATTTCCAGTTAATATTTAAGCGCCGCTACATTTTCTACAGAAAATGGATTGTTCACAAGATATAAGATCTGCATCCGGTTCTCAGTTCCATCAATTCTCCCTCATTTCTCTTATTATTTGCAATTTCTGATTTCTTTGTAGTTCAGTGTACTTACACATTGTCTTACCCACTTCCGTTTGTTAGTAATTAGGAGCAACTACTAAACCTTATGACGATTGCAACCAGATAAACAACTAAAAACTAAAAAGCGACCATAAACAAAATAATTATAATGAAAATGGCTGAAAAGTTGCAGCGATTTCAACAATGAAGATCTGTCGTTAGGGCTCGTCAATTATGGTCACAAAAACAACATAATAGTAAATACAAAATTACATTACTTTCGAAAACGAAAAACAAAACGAAATTTCGATACTCTTTCATAAGTGTGGAATAAGTAAAACTGGTTTTATATAGCTCCTTCTTTTGAACGAATTGTTTAATTTTAATAAACATTGAAATAAGTATTCTAGAAATGTAAATATAAATATCCAATATATCTGCATCTGAACTATAGAAATTTTTGTGGTTTATCCCTGAACTACAATAGAGCAAACAAAATTTCCATCATTGAAGCAAACAATTTTTATGACTTCGTTAAAAGCGAAGATAGCCAATAAACTCACTCGGTGAGAGTATAATAAAAATAATAGTAATGGGAATGGAAATGGAAATGGGCATGGAGTCGGCTATGGCTATGGTTTGGTAGTGGTGGTTATGGTACTGGTGCTGGTTGATAAAACTTCAAGACAATTGGCGCACAGGCACCTCGCATTATTGAACGCACAGACGCAGTAGACACACACACACACACAGACATAGATACTCACACACAAACAGTCAACGGCAGCAGCGGATGCATCCCTAATTACAATTTAATTACTGAAACTTTTCCCCACTTGACAAAAGGCAGCCGCAATGGCAGCCCAAAGACTGAGACGCAGTCGAGCATGAACCACAAAAGGCAGAACAGCAACAAAAGCGGCAACAACATCGGCAGCAACAACAATAACAACAACAACAACAACAACAACAACGATGGCACTCACTATTGGGTTGACAGTTGATTTGACAGATAGCAGTGTAAACATTTTACAACATGCGGGTCTTAGCGGGTCGTGAGTCGGGGCGTGGCACTCTGGCACTCAGTTAAAAGACACAGTCAAAACTAATTAGTTCAACTAGACGTATACTTAATTTTAAGTGAGACCAAAGTCAAATATGTAAATATGCAAACGTATAAACCTACCTATATATGAGTACGTGCTAGTAATATTAAACATAAATTATAATAATTACAAGTTGAAAATGGAAAGATGAAAAATGTGTCGAGTTGTGTGCTAACTACCATGTAAATGGATTCTAACCAATATTGTTAGAATGCAATTTTTGCAGTCACGTCAAGAAGCGTTCCGATAACATTCTCCCTCCCCCCCCTATTATATCGTCCGTTCCTGTATCTCTCATCTAGTTATGGCCTTGCCTTCTCCATCGAACCATCCGTCTATCCATATAACGATCCATCACATGTCGCATGTGTTATATACACAATAAATCGACAGTTACTAAAATTGGCAGGAAAATTGCTTCTTTCTGACTTTGGTGCATGTAACCAAAGTTAGTCATTTGGTTTTGGCTTAGTTTGTATTTTGTTATTGTTGTCGTTGTCGTCTGGTCTCTATATAACGTGACATTCAAAATGGCGTGCACATGATTATCTATGTTCGAGTCCACGCCCATTTGTATAATGCATAGAACACTAGATATATCTACTATTGCATTAGATAGATTTCTATCTAATATATTAGTGGCTATTTGATTTATAATTCTTGCTTAAATATTGGCTTTGCCATGGTTAATAATTAAAAAATCTACATCGGACAACATATGTATATGGAATGGTTAATTACTGTTAGTCTGTGATACAGAGATGGGCGTGATAAAATATTTTTTTTTTTAATTATAACTTTAACAACAGTATCACACGTAATACGTGCTGTAACTCCAAGATAAGCCGAAAATAATAGCAAAGACTATAAAACAAAAATCAGTTAATAAAAGGATAAATTAAGGAAAAATATTCTAATATGTATCCCCTTTCATCTCTTCTTTTCTTTTATACTATTATTCAAATTTAATCCTTTCGAATTTTCCAATTTTAATGTGAAACTCTTCACAAATAATGCCAAACGAATTTTTAATATTTTTCAAAGCTTTATGATATAATTTACATTTGCTGCAGATATGATTCTATTAATTAATATAAGTAATTCAAGAATTTAAGCAATTTATAGATATTTTTCTTTACCTACATACATACATATGTAGTCATTGATTAATAAAAGATTTTCTCATTTCCCGTTCCCATGAATTTAGGCATATAAACATAATTTTTGCAAGTAACAAAATAAATGTGAACGGATTGCCAATCCAATTGCATTTCCTGGTAAGATTTTATATAAACTATAGTTTTTGCATTAACCTTGAACCAGTGAAAAAATCATAATTAAGTATTTATTATAGATTTTTCATTGCAATTAATGCAAACTGACCATTAGAGAAATTGTATAGATTCTTTCAATAGACAAACACTTTAATTTCAGTGAACACTTGAATAAATGTATCTGGCAAATGCAATTTCATTCATTTTAAATGTTTATTAAGAATTTCAAATGCACCGCGCCCCATTCAATAATAACAATAATAATAATAATACAAAATTCCCAAGCACAAAATTCAACAAGCTTGCACACATTTACAAATGTACATAAATCAAACCAACAATAACAACAAAACTGTTGTAGAAGCAAAGACAACAACTACAAAAAAAATCATTTCAAATGATTAATAGCATAGCAAGTTTTCAACAAAAATCTGTTAATGACATTAAAACTGCGCGAATAGTAGCAAATAATTTATATGTATCCATATAGATATATATATATATACATATATATTCAAGATCCGAGACATGTTTGCCTCAATAGAATCAAGAAAGTTGCCTTTGGCCGTTAGACGAACACTCAGCAGCGTTCTAATAGCTGTGAAACGTAAAATTTATTTATGAGATATTGCAGATATGCCTTGGAGCATGGATATTAAACAAGTTGACAAGCTGGCGCTCGCCCCCAACCATATATAAATTCACTAATTAACGGTTGCGCCTCAAATATTTTATTAAAAATTATAATTTGCCATAATAAAAGTGGTTGAAAAATAGTATATTTATATATATAAGATTGCGTGCTATATGGTCATAAAAGTGTTAGAAATTTTTTATATTTCTTTCTTTTGGCTTTTGCATGGTTACAGTTTTATAAGCGCTCGTTTGATTGTTTGATTTGCTTTCACAGTGGCTGAAACTTTAAGGGCTTAAGATGTACATATATATATATATTTATATATGTATATACATATATATATACATATATATATATATACATAAGCCGGTACACGGGTGGTCCATCAAATGAGAAACGCTTGAAGCTAATTGCATGCCATGGGCAAGGGCTAAGAACAAGAACAAGTGACGCCTTGCTAAAAGGCCATCACACACACACACACACATACACACACAGACTCAGATATATACACACACAATGTTATTTGCAACAACAAAAAAAAGGTGTGCAAAAGCAACGCACTGAATGAAGCTGAGGTGTTGCCTGCACGCTTTTGATGAGCACTAATTGAGCTCAAGTTGCATTTTCCTTTTGCTGGTCATTACCCGCGACTCCGACTTCAAGTCCAAGTCCAATGCAATGGTTAAGGGCGGGGGATTCAGAAGAGAAACGGCGTCAAGATCAAAGCCGACAAGCCGATCATAAAGACAAGCGAAAATCAAGCATCGACAGCAGGCAAAGAAAGAAAGAAAGAAAGACAGGACAAGAAACAGAGATAGCGAATAGAATGAGAAAGGGAGATAAAGTGATAAAGAGAGCACTATAATTTGGTAATAACTTTATCATCATACCATATGGAAGGCAGTCAAATCAACTCCAGTTCCAACTGTTATCCAAAAACGAAACTAAAAAAAAAGGAAGCCCAACAAACAAGCGACCGTCGCAATACAAACCAGACACATGGGCGGCCATGCAAGTCAGGACCTTGTCAAAGTCCTAAAAAACAAAAAATAAAATAAAAACAGCAACAATACAGCAAACGCATTCACATTCGCGTTTATGCCAAACATTAATCACACACAAGTTCGAGGAGAGTTTTGCAACATTGAGGAGGAGACTTCTGGGACCGCCAGAGCTGTGAATTTTTGGTATCGGAGTGCTGAACATCAAAAGCCCGCGCCACGCATAAAAAGCCATTTAAAAACGCATTTTCTGCATGCGCCTTACCCCTCCAACTCATTACCCTGCCACCAAATGGCCCCACAATGACCCCGAGGGGCCGCAGAGTTACCCCCATCTCCCGTTTCAAGTCACTCAGGAAATGCTATGCAAGAGATTGATGCGTTCACAGACAGCCCAGTGAACTACTGCAAAAGGAATGTAGAAAGACAAAAAAAAATAAAGAATATTTGTTATTGGTCTCGGCGGTAAGGTAGAGAGGGAAAGACCAGACCATGACTTTTCTTCAAGAGATTTTCCAGCTTTTGCTTCGGGCCAGTTATCGGTTGCAAAAATTATATGGGTCACTTGGCGCCTTACATCGGTGCCTTGATCTAATCTGGTGGGAAAACCAGTTTTTCTTTCTCTTAGGTGTTGGCAATTATTCTATAATCTGTTAAGCTATACATATATACATAAAAAAGTATGTATGTATGTATCTATGATAATCATGAAAATGCCTAAGCCAGAACAGCGACAAATCATATTTATATGCTCTCTTGCCACTTCTGATAGCCAAGTCTTTTGATGATAAATTGTTGAAAAGCCAGCATAAATTAAAGCATTCAAATCATTAGCAACGATGCCGAACCAACGAGAAGCACCAGAAGGGAAGGCCAACGGATGAGGAAATTATTCACAGATACGGCTCCGGCGACATTAATGCAAAGGAGAGAACAAAATAAGAGCAGAGGGGGGGTAGAAACAAGGCGAGGAGACTTCCTTCAATAACAAAAAAAAAAAAAAAATTGTGTCCCAGTCATAAACTGATGGAGTGGCAAGGTGTTTGGTCGCTGGCATTCGCTTCGCCAAGCAGGTGTAATGTCGTCTCCAGATGATCCCTACACTTCCAATTTTGATGATCTAAGGGTTCCAAATCGTTTGATGCAACATGCATTTGCATTGTAATGCAAAATTTGAGTATCAATTCGTTTTGGTTACTTATTTAGGTGGTTACAAAAGGTGCAGCAGGCCATTATCAATTGATTCTAAATGTCATCTTCTTAACGACTGATAAAATATTGAGAACAAAACGTTTTCAAAATGTTTTTACTCATAGAAACTGAGAAAATAAATTTTTATAAAATAATTAACATTTGCACTACTTATCAGTAATAACACTCTCCTGTTAATTTTCTAATTCTTGATGCTATTTTAATATTCACTATCGAAAATCGAGTAATGGGATCTTGTTCCCAATCTTTTAATTTGAATTTTAAGACGAAAATCAATAGTAATATAATAATAATTGTAGATGTACTCTTTTTTACTTGCTCTTTGAAAACTTCCAGTTAAAATTTATAAAGTCATTTTTAAACTTTAACAAGAAACTCGTTTGCTTATAACTTAGTTATACATTATTTTCTATTAATTCTTTTTATTAATTTCCTTATATTGATGAATGTTATAAGCCAAAATTTCATTTTCTAGCCGACAATTGACTTAATCTAATTAGTGTAATAAGTCATTTTCACACCCTTGCGATTACAGCAACATCAAAGAACGTTTTTCCATCACGATTTCAACAAAATTGTATTGAAAGCATAACAAATTTCTAAATAACCAAAACAAGAAAAATAAAAAAAAAAAGATACGAATAGGAAATTTAATGATTTGGAAAAATCATTGTACAAGTTGTTGTTGGTGGTGTTCTTGGTGTTTGTTGTGTTTACACCGAACTCGAACTGGAATGGAAACAATCACCGCAATAAAAACAAGGAACTACAACAACGACAAACTTCATCATAAAATCTAAAAAGAAAACTGTGAAAATTTGTTGCTTCTACGAAATCTTTTGAATAAGGGGCGGACATTAATAGAGGGAGGGTGTGATGTGTATGAGTATGTGTATGTGTGTAAGTTAATGACAATGTCAACAAAAACATTTAACACCTTCAACGTCTTAGAACAATCTCTCTCTATATTATAAATATCTAGACTCTATTCAGCTTCTATAATAGTTTGAAAAAGTTAAATTTATTTAATCGTTTATTAAAGTGTGAAGAAAATTAATTTATCTATGTATGATGCCCGCCCTTCTATCCCATTTGAATGCAAATGACTTGCAATCGTTGACAAGATTAATTAATCCCCATTGGTTTGAAATGGTGGAGATTGTATACGCAACACCAAAAGCAATTCCAACAGCAACATCAACAACAGCAACACAGTAACATTAGCAACATACATAAATGTTGGCATTAATTGATTTTCATTTTGGTTTTTTTGTTTGCAGTTTTCTTTTTTTTAGCTCGCTTTCATGCAAAAATTGTTATGACAAGTCTCGTTATGCCAACGAAAGGCGATATCATGCCAAATAGTAAATATGTATATGTATATATGTACATATATGTCTCGGTGTAGGTAGATGATTGTGCACAGTTGTTTTTGGGGGCTGTTTTTCATGTCCGCCGACATCGAGACGCCTTCTCCATCCACAGAGCTCTGGCAACTCGTCGTGTATGCACTTTTGACAAGTAATTTAATAAAGCCAGCGACATGACGCGCTTTCTTGTTGTTGTTGTTGCTGTTGCTGCTGCTTAAACATGCATAAGGCATAAGCCAGTACCAATGTTTCTGGTTACTGGTTGCTAGTTGCTGCCTGGAGTGCCAGTCAGTCAGTCAAAGAGCCAAAGCAACCTTTTATTGCAGCTTGTAATCACAATTAAAGTGTTAAACATAAATGCCAGGGGCCAACTAACAAAAAGAAATAAGTAAAAAAAGAAAACACTAGCACAAGGGTTGTTGCTCAAGTGGCACTTAGTCAGGGATTGGTCTTCGTTTTCATTGCTCTTTTTTTCCATACCCTGCATCCCATGACAGTTTGAGGTATATTAATCTTTTAAAATGACACTACAAGGAGTACTTAAAGGTATTTTTGACAACCATTAATGGACGAGTTAACTAATCCAGTTGAAATTGTTAGTACTTGGCTCTGATTAAGTCATTAATTGGTTTGTATATTTACTTACTTTGAAAACATCTTTGATTTTGACAGATACAAATATTCATTCATTATTATGCAGAAATATTCTTTTTATAGGGTATCCTTTTAGTCAGTATGTATTCAAACTAATTTCGTTTCATTTTTAGCTTGCTCTGTACATTTTACAGATGTGTCTACTAACTGACAATTTTGAATATTTTGGATATTTTTTTTCCACGATTTATTAATTGAGAAACTCTGGCAGCAGGATCATTTCGTCTTGTAATTTTCACTATTAAATTGTCATAAATTTGGCACGTTTTCCTATAAACCAAAGAAATATTTTTTAAAATTTTTAAATCTTAAGAACTTTAATTGGCAATCGAAAATTTTTATGTTTATTTTAGTTATTGTTTGCCTTCAGATCCTGCAATAAATGTCTTATATTTTTTACAGTTGACGATTAAAAATAATGAGCTGTTAAAAAAAGAAATATAATTTCCAGTTATGATTTTTAAACTATACAACATTTAAAGAAAAGAATTAAATGTTTAACAGATTATGTTTGGAAATAGGAGAACTTGACCCTTTACAGGTTATACCATAAATCTTCATAAATAGCAATATTTTTTCAAGTTTGAAATAGACAATTCCAGCTTGAATAATGAATATCTTGAATAATGTTCAATAATGGTTTGTAATACTCATTAAAAATGTTAAAGTACACTAATTAACAATGCAAAACTTGTAAGTTGTAATAAAGTCTTAAAGATCAGTCTAGGTCATGTCAATGCCTAAACAAATTACAAGTTAAAGTCTTTAAATGACTGTAAAATTTTATGGCACCTAAATCGAATAGTGAAATAATCACAATAAAACCAACGAGCTCATTAGAAAATCGTACATAAAGATATAGCAGCAGTATTTTGGAGTAACACATCTACTCCATGCCCATCAAAAGTTGGACGAGTTAATTGATTTTAATGTGCCAATATCCTGAATGTCTCCAATTGTCTTATAAAAGAAAAAACAAAAACCAAAAAAAGGGAAAAACATGTGGTACCGATATGGATCGGCACTTTTCATTAATCGGTTTGGTGTTAATTTATAGCCTATCTTTATGGCGGACAAGCAATTGCTTCCGCCTTGGCGGCCATGTTGGGGCACTTGAACATCTTTTCCAGCTACCAGTTCGCGCTAATTATGGCAATTAAAATCCACTAAATATAAGAAAGAAATGAAATTTCTATGGCAAGGCTGATGCTGCCGCTGACGTCGCCTTCAAGTGGCCGCCAGATAGTCAGTCAGTCAGTCAGTTGGCTTCAAGTGGCCCTGGCATATGAGAATCTCCAGTCAATTCCCGTAATGAAAATTGCATCTTAATAAAGCATAATTACATATGTTTTGTATATATGTACATATATTGTTTCAAATGGAAAACTAAAGTGTTTTTCAGTTTTGGTTATTCATATTGTGAAGTACGCATTGTTGAGCGGTATCCTTTTGTACAGGATTTTCTGTCTTAGATAACTATCATCTATATTTACTGATTAGCCGAGTAGTTCCATTAGCAGTTGCTCGTTCCCAATTGCATCACATTATTGGACCTATGAAACAGCGGCAGTGGCAGCAACTGCAAGTCATAAACAATTTCAATTGCCGTTGCACATTCGCAACACTCAATTAACGCTTTTCAACAAAAGGCCCAACAACAAAGTGTGCTGGTTGGCTAGCAGGCAGGCAGTCAGCAACAATAACATTAATAATAATGCATTCATCAACTTATGACAGCCCCACATATACTATAAACTTGGCCTAGACAATAGTGTCAACCATAAAAAGAGATACTGCAAAAGCCTGAGTCGCGTATCTATTAAATTATGCTTAACTATGGCCTTTTGTTGCACAATTGCCACAAAGAAAGAGAGAGGGGAAAAGTAGAGACATACTTATATATGTATATACATACAACCTACAAGCAATGTTCCTATAAATAAATGCTGTTGTTGCTGGTGTTGATAGTATAACAAAGGCCATGTTAAGGAGCTGGCATTTGGTTAACTCTAGCTTGTTCTTAGCCATAAATTAGCCGCAAGGAGAATGTTGCTGATGATGATCCGCAGAATCAATTGACAACATACAAAAGAGGAGCAAATAAATAAAAAGAAAAAGCATAACACATGCTATCAAATTGGCCAAACATAATCGGCCCACGTAACAAGTTTTGACACAAATATCCACAAACACACACACACACACTCACACAGTTAAGTGTGTATCGAATCGACTTGGCCATTTGACTTTCGTACGTAGGAAATAACATGAATTCTTCGGAAATAACAATATGTGGGACTCACACCTTCGTTTACGGCTCCAACTTTGTCTTGAAACTGGGTATGAGTAAGCAGAGTGAATATTATTTTTATTTCCAGTTTTTTTCTTTTTTGGTTTGTGCCTCATATTTACTTTTATTGGACAGCAATTTATGATTACCAAAGTCCATTAAAACTGTACGATTTTGATATACTTGTTAATTGTCAGATGAGCTAGCAAATAAATTAATATTTATTATTATTTTTACTATATAGAGTTGTAAAAGTAATAATAAAGTTACATTATTGAGTGCATATGTGGTAAAACACATTTTAAATTTTGTGTATAGTTTTTCAAGGGAAACTAAGATCATATTTAGAAATATCAATTTACTTACCAATATAAAATATTTGTTCAAATTTTTTAATTAATACGACTTAGGTTTAACATTTTTCAAGCTTAGTTCAAATTAATAAAGTTTTTATTACATTTTCAAAGGTATCCAGCTTTTGTTCCTTTAATTCTATTCATTTATTTTTTAGGAAATCATGTAGATATTTCTTTTAACTTATATTATAACTACTTTTCAATATACGGCTTTATAAAATTTACAGGTTAATATTTCCTTTGCATTGGAACTATTTACAACTGTTCTGCTTATATGTCTTTAAGATATAATATATATATACATACATTTTGTATTGACCACCAGTTGCAACTGCAACTTTAGTCAAGAATTCTCGGACATTTATAAATGCCATCGAAATTGTCATAAGACATCATTTATATATATAGCCTGTTTCTCCTACCTTCCTTTTTCCTCTTTCTCTCTCTCCCTCTCTCTCTCTCTCTCTTTCTATCTATCTGCACAACGCGTCGTATGCGTAATGGCCGCTTAAGCTACAGCCCCTGCGGCATGCGCAAATGCATAAAGTATGCAATTTATGCGTAAATAGTGACGATCAGAAGGGGAAACCAGCTGGAAGCTGAGATCCGTGAGCTGGAAGCCGAAACGGCTGCCAACGGGGCGTAGATTTAATTAAATAAATTCCAAGAGCAACGGACTTGCATTGAGAACAGAAACTGAAAAACAGAAAAACTTGTCGTCGCTTTTTGGCATATTTGCCCATAAATATGTATTGTAAAATTGTGTCAACGTGTGCGTGGCACCAGTATGTATTCTACTATACATATACATATATGTACATAAATAAATCTTGACATTGTTTGTAGCAGCTACAAAGCCAAATACAAAATTTGTCATCAAGCAGAAATTGTAATTGCAATCACTTGCCCAGGGACGGTTTTTGGGGCCCTCAATTGAAAGAATTTGAACTAGACAAATTTAATACAATTCTATTTAACCAATAATTGGCTAACTTACATTTTCTATACTTACAAAGACATATAAATATATATGGTATATACATATGTGTGTGGTTGTCTATAAATATTTAACGCCTTTACATATATCAACGGCTTAACAATTGGCTTGGACTTGTCGTCAGGTGAATGGCGATTTGTATTAAGCTTCCCCCCTTACTCACAGTTCACTCCAATATCCGTTGCCAACTTTAATGCACAAACACACGCATATATATATACTAAATATTATATATATATGTATATAGTTTGCAGATTGCGTGTCGGCATACGCATTTTAATACTTTAATTTATGGTTTCACTAGCCAGTTGATTATTTATCATGCCAACGCTGTTATCGTAATTATATATGTTGTATAACCGTAACTAGTTTTTAGTGCAACATGCAAAAACTTTTGATACATATATATGTTTAATAATTACCTCTTCCTCCCCACCCCTTGTTCTTCTTAAATAGATGTCTTGTTACGGCTAATGGATGATAAATTAGTCATGTTAAACGATATGAATAGAGGGCAAAAGGGCATCATTTTCTGATTATATTTTTTGAAATTCACTAAAACAATAAATATGTATATTAAAATAGTACATCAACTGGAATACAAAATAAATTTCATTAGATTTACATCAACTAATTCTGTTTTATCAGGATACTTCAAGTACCTAGTTCAATGACATCTACATAAATATTAACTAGAGTCCGTGGTATACGATTTGCAATTGCTGTTAGCATAAACATATAAGATCCAGTTGGCAAGGGCATCATCTCCAACATTTTATCATTGAGTACAAGTTTTGTGACAATAAAATCATGCTAGAATATCAATTTAAACTGATCATCTTAACAGTATATTTCAAGATCTAGCTATACTTACGTTGTAGGGGCAAGTGTGATTAATATTACTATTTTTTTCAAATGTCGAATGGAACCATCGAAATACTGGATATCGATTGCGATATTTAAGATAATCACAAAAATCTAGTGAAGTATTATATAAAAATGGTCGATAACCATTGAATTTCCGATACATAGTCAGAGTGACCTAGAAAAGAAAATCAAATTATATTTATATTTAAATTTCCCATTGGTACTTACTCCCAGATTTCCCAATGGAAATTGTAACATTTTTACATGAAGACTCATTCCAATCATTCCACGTCCCAGAACTTTTAATTCGCATTGTGGAACTGTGCAATAATTTGTGTCAAAACATTTGCATTTTATATTTGTAAATTTGTATAGAGATTCTGTGGGTCCAATATAAATTAGAGAAAACAAAATAAAACTGAGATAATACAATATTCTTGTGGACATTTCAACTATTTTGCACAAACTAACAAAATTGAAATAAAATAAGCGTTTATTTTGTTGTTCTAAATGATTGAACTTCAAGGGTCATTGATTAGCTAATGGCTTATGACCAGAAGTTTGAAAAACAATCTCAATTCACATGTGGAAATAAATAATAAACAGCAAAAGCAAATAATGTTGATATTAAAAAGCTTGGTAATATTAATTATAGGGCCTGGATTAAACCTTTTGTAATTATTAAAAAACCTTTAAAATTTTTTTAATATATTTAAATATTTAAAATCTGTGTAAAATGATTTAAGCCCAATAGTTTAATAGATTGAAACAAAAACACATATTAAATATCCATTAATCCATTGATTTTAATAGTTTGATATCTAGTTAAAATAAACAAGAATTAATACAGTTCTAAACTATAATACTAAGAATCCTTTAAATAGGAACTTAAATATTTTAGAATGACATCATATTTCTTTTCAGTCTATCCAACTTTTTGTTCCATGACGTAATAAATATTATTAGCATATTTTTAGGTTGTACACGATTTTAGTAAAATTTAGTTAGGAAAGAATATGGACAATTTTCACTACCTTTAAAAGAAGTCTAGATTTTCAAATAGTAATAGGTTCTGGAACGCATTAAATTTAGGATGTAATTGTTTAAAGTTACAGAGCTATATAAGACACAGCGATCAGTAATGAAATATAAATTATTTTCAATCATTTTAAAGAGACAATTCATTTAAGAACACTTTGGGATATAGATAAATTAAATTAAAATGTTTCTAATCATATTAAATCAAACGTGACTGAATCGTTTTGAGAACATTTCCATAAATAATTTAAAACAAGATTGACAATGCATGTAATTAAGTCAATCAGTTAACTTGTTTGGTATGTGCATATGTCTTTAACCCGCAAGATCAAGCACCTTAACCCTATAAGCCGCCTCTCAGCTGGTAGCCAAAACTCTGCGAACGGCAACTGGCAACTGGCTCTGACTCTGTCTCTTGCCTTTCATTTTACGGCGCCCACTAAAAACAAAACCTACGAGCACACATATAAAATTGGCAGTGGCCTGCTTAAAGCCGCTTATCTGCCTGTTTGCCGGCTATATCGATAAACATAAATAAGATGATATTGTCGTATAGTTGTCGCCCCAATCCAATCCAATCCAATGCAATGCAATACGATGACTGGTAACTGGCAAATGTTGGCCAACGCCTTCTTCTTCGTCTCCTTGGTTATTGCCTTGTTCGAAACAACATGCAGGCTCACATAAAAAATCGCAATAATGATAACGATAACGATGCGCGGCAGAAGCAGCAGCAGAAGTTGTTGTTTTACAAGAAAATTATGTATTATTAGCACACACACATACACACATACATACATACATACATGCAGGGTTATGCACTTGTTTTATAGGCAGACTTCTTGTCGTCCTGCTGTGTATGGGGCAGCATTATAAAGTTACCTGCTTTATCACATTTGTATACATATATATATACCTCATTGGTATCGGTATATACAGCAAATTAACTTGTTGCTGAATTGTGAGTTCTCTTCATATATGAGCATTAACGGAAATTTATCATAAATTCCAATATCTTACTACTAATGGGCGTTGATTAGCTAATTTGCTGCGCTCGTTTCATTTTCCACTCTCTCAAGCCGGAAAGTCATTTCAAATACTTAATGCTGCTTCGACTTCTTCTACTCTTAATGTTGTTGTTGTTATTGTATCTGATGATCATCATGTTGGTTCGATCAAAAACGTCTACATATATATATATATATATATATATATATTTGCCACGTCTTTTTGTATCACACAGCCGGCGGCATATTTACTTTGATCTCTCCGGTTAAGAAAAATATAAAAAAATCTTTGCCAACTGATTTGCTTTGCTCGAAGGCCTAGGCCTTTGCTCCTTCTCTTTCATATTTGATGAAAATAATGAATGAAATCAAATCGAAGTTAAAATCAAAATTAAATGGTCGTTTTTTTTTTGTTCTGTTGGGTTGTTAATTGGATCTGGTTAGGCGACGAATTAGCATAGCTTGTAGTTAAGTAATTTTTGGCACGCATAAGCCATGGTCTGCTCTCTCTCTCTCTTCTCACTAGTCTCCTCTCTTTCGCACTCTTTCTTTCTCAGTGTCTGATCAACAATGAGAAGATTAATTTATGTTATTAAGTCGGCAATGTTGGTCTTTGATCTTCGTTTCTCTTAGGTGCAAGGTAGGCAAGTCAATGCGGTGGCAATGCCGGCACCTGAGCAGAACCCAGAATATAACACACACAAAAACAAGACACACACACACACATAGCAATCGATGAACATCGAACAAGATTGAGATCGGAATCTACCATCGATTTGGCCACTGTAGTTTTACTTTTTGGCCTACCTGTCCTGTTGCCTGTTTGCTTTGAACCTAGTTTGAGTGCGAGAGGATAACCTTAAGGTGAATGGTGCCACAATCTTGCCTTGCCTTGTATCCCTACAATTCATTTCATTAATTTGTAATTTATGACAACCTGTCATAATATCAATGGTAGTGTTGTTGTTGTTGTTGTTCTTTCCCTCTTTCTTTTCTTGTTATTATTGTAATGTTAGTCCAGCTAATGCTCATTAACAAGTCCAGCAACGTTTTTTTTGTTTTGTTGTTTTTTTATGTGCCCCGGTACATTTTCGCTGAGTTGTCAAAACGATGGTATAAATGTCTCTGGGCCATTTTAGCGGTTTGCTCAACCATCTTCAGCATGATCATCAATATATATCTATGACCATGGCTATCCATTCATCTAGCCAAATGCTTTGGGGCATTGTTGGCTTTATGCTGTTGTCAACGCTCTTTGTTATGCCACCAATATAGTGTCGGCCTCTTTCATCCGTCGGTCAGTTCAAAGTCCCCCAATGAACTTCTAACTCAATTAGTGTGTGTAGTTTTTCTTATTTCTTTTTTTTTTTTAAACGGTTTTGATTACAAGCACATTTCTACCCAGTTTCTACTAACCTGCATGCTACTTATAAAGACATTAAGCCATCTAGCTTAAAGCAGGTACAACCCAGCCTCCGTTTGGCCTACATTACACGTATGAATGATGGCAGCGAGAATAGTGGGTGGAGGGGGGCAAACAAAGATGGTAAGGATTCGAATGCAAAATCTGAGGCGTAGATCTTCAAAGCGACGCCAGGTCGCCGCTCTTTGATCGGATTTTAATGATGATGACCATTGTTAGCTGATGTTAGCGATTGCACAAAAAAAAAGGGCAGATTTTCACTTAACAATGCCGCCAAATGCCGCCCCATAACAGGCACAGCCACAGCCGCAACCACAACCGATCCCAACGTGTTCCAGAACCAGTCGACGTTGCGGCTCTCATCCAGTGCTTAAAGGGCATGCAAACATAAAAATGATGTAGTAGAGTGAAATGCCAAGTACAAGAGAAGACCAAAAAGGAACTGAGGATTACCCATTCATAATGGGTAAAGAAGGAAGGAGAGTAGGGGGCTAGTGCCGTAGTTCGCCTCCCCCATTCCTTCCGCTCATCCGATACATCGGGTGCTGAGCGTTCAAATTGCAATCCTACAACAACACTGACCAAACTGCCTACGCACAGTGAAACGATTATTATATAAAACAGGAGGAAGCAATTGATTGTTAAATTTAATAAATACATAAATAATAAAAATCAAATTAACAATTGTATAGATTGCAAGATAGAAAATTTTCTAATCATTTTTCCCAGTTTTGTCTAATTTGAAACCACTGTGCACATTGAAACTGCAGCCAATTGCGCCTCGGGATGCAGCCAAAGTCAGTCCATGCAGACGTCTGCATCTCGGTCTACGTCTGAGCTTCAGTCTGACTGACTTCATTGCTCTTTAAGTTACGTTAACTTTAAGTATACGTTTGCCCATTGCCCGAGCGCCATCTCGTTTAATCTACCTTTTAAAGGGCGTGGCCATAGTATTTTATATATGCTGATCAAAGAGAGCCGACACTTTGTCCCGAAGCCGACGTAGACGTTGTTCCTTCTCTCGTTTTTTGCTCGTTTTTTTTTTTTTTGTTTCCAATTCTTGCGTAGCGCAACGCGGCGCATGCGCAACTTGACAGAGTGAGAAAGCGAAAACGCGAGAGAGAGAGAGGGTGAGAACGAGAGTGTGGGAGGGGAAGAAGGAGGGTGACTGGTGGAACAGTGTGTGGCCGTGGTTTATTTTTGCTTTACGTATTCATTATTGAATTAAGGATGACCACGTTTTCGGCGCTATACTTGACTGCAACAGCGTCGGCATCGGCATCGGCGTCGGAGTCGGCGTCAGAGTTTGTATATGGAATTTGCAATTTGCCAGCCATTAAAATCAATCAAAATACATACAAAGAACGCTCGCAAACACAATTATGTATAAATATATATGTATATGTATGTTTATATGTGAAAGTGCCTCGACCACAATATTGCGTTAATGAATTGCCTTCATCCGTAAATTTTAGGGGTTATAAAGGGGGCCATCAAAAGTGAGTGAACATCGTGCGCAAACGGTTTGTTGATTTACCCGTTTATGTATATATTGTAGGTATATATATATGTACATATGTATATGCAAGCCCCTTAGGTATGAGTATGTGTGTGTTTGAACGCACAAAAGAAAGTCGAAAACGCTGAAGACCATCAAGTTCATCGTGTATAAAGAAATTAACCCGCCTGCTATATCTACATATGTACGTACAACATCTGATTATAGCCCCGGGGCCGTTGACATGTTCTTCGTCGATGCTGCAAATTACCCCAAAAACTCGTAGTCAGAAAATTATTGGCCATATTAATGTTTACAAGATGTAACACAGCAATCAAAATAGCTGCGGGCAAACATGAACAAAATTTACGCTGCAAATGGGTTTTTTTTTCTTTAAAGGAAAAAGAAGTCAATTTGCAAAATGTTTTAAACTTTACAAGCCAAACAAAAAAACTGAATATAGAGAGAGAATTATAAAGGAGAGGTGGAGAAAGTTCCTGTGGTAAAAATTGAATAAAAATACTGAGATTTTATAAAAATATATTAGTTAGTTATTGCTGAGACGTTTTATATAAAATATGTAAGTTTAAAAATAAATGATGTAGAGAAATGTATATCAAATACATATTAATTATTCTTTGATCTTTTATTTGTTTTCATTAGTTGTTTCTTATTTTCAAACATTTTTCAACAAAAGTATCTTTAACTGATTTTAATTGATTTAAATATTTATTATTAATAACCCACTGCAGATTTTGTGCATTAATTACTTAAAGCTCTTTAATTGGCCAATATATTTATTAGTTAATAACAGTTATGCCAATGGTACTTTAATTCCATAATTGTATTCTTTGCAATTATTTTCTTAATTTATCTTAATAAATCTTTAAACTTTCAAGAATTTCAATCTTCTATAATAACGTAAAACCTATTTTAATCAATTTGCTGCTTTAATCGGTTGGGTAATCTATTAACCACTTTATAGATGCCTCGAAAGTAAAAGGGATTATTTCTTTTTTTTTCATTTTCTAAGCTTCCTTGGTGAACTCATAAGCCATAAACCACTCGGAATGACTACCTGGCTCTATCTTTCCCCATCCCTAAAATTGTATATTATTATGAACATTACGACCCTGTAAATAAGCAACCAGTCCAACGGAGTGAGGCAGAGAGAGATAGATAGATATAGACCCCACCAGTTGTATAAAAAAGTTAATATTGAAAAGAAAATACCAAAATTTATAACTTTCTCGTTATGGAGAGCTGCGCCTGAGCGACTGAGCTTCTTGGCCTTTTGTCGGCGGCTAAATTTGTCTCATCTTCTTATATTAATTGTGTGTTATTGTATTTCGGTTTTACGCAGCAACAATAAGAGCTCCCAAACAACAACAACGACAACAACGAAAAATTGTATCGAATTTTATAACCTGCTCGAACTCATCAATTTCGTTGCTAACAACACGCAGACACGCCAAAGTGAGAAAAATATGCAGGGGCTCCTATAGGGTCCAAAAACAGAAAATGAAAATGAAACTGAATCATCATTTTGGCTTTAAATTCGACTCCAACACCAACACCAACAGCAACACAGATTTGGAATTTTTGTGGTCATAAGTAAATTTCTTGTGTTGTTTTCGGTAGATTTCAAAAACCCATTTAGAATAAATTAACTTGGACCTACCGCTAAAAAAGATCAGAACAGATTGTATACCATTTCCCCTCTTTACCCCTCTCATACCACTTTTCGTGAGTGAGTGCGCCGCATTAATCTGATCCCTCATCAGCATGGCCCCAAACAGGATTAAAATTAGTTTTTGATTACGCTTTCGAGCTTCTGGACAACGCAATTTGTGGTCTTAGCATCTTCTCTACTTTGGCTTGCATCTTCTCCGCCGGCGGGGCATGTAATTAGCGCTTTTAACCCAAAAAATAAAAAAAGAACAAACTACTATTCTTTGGCTTCTCATCTCTTTTGCATTTTGAAGGTCGTTGGTTTTGTCATAATTTCATTGTCGGCAAACTTTTAAGACTTTATTGGCAGGTATTTAGCTGAACTCCAGAAAATGTGAAATTCCTTGTGGTCATAAATCGTTAAAAGTCCCTATGAGAGTCTTCATCTAATTGAGTCTTCCGCAGCATCCCAAAAATCACACATTCCACATGTCATGGTACTCCTTCATCCATATACATATCTACAAAAGTGTAGGTAGCTGAGGCATTTGAAGAGCGTGTGAACAGCACCTTGTCTTGAAGAAATCCTCTCTGGGCATTAGCCATAGCCAAAGATATTCATCTTGGTAGCACCCATTTGGTTTATCTTTGATCTCTCGCTCTCTCTCTCTCTCGTTCTCTGTTTTTGTCTCTTGTGGTTTGGAGTTAGATTTCTTTAAAGAGTGTGGGGGGAAGGGGGGATTAGACCCTCTCTGCACTTTATTACACTTTGGTCTTTAGGCTGATTGATTTCGGTTGATTGATTTCAGTCTGGTTTTAATTGAAACATTTTTCTTGTTCTTTTTGATTATTTTCATCGTTTTTTCCCACTTAATTAACAAAAAAAGCATTTTGTTGTGTAATATTACAAGAATGTTTATGGTATCTTAATCCTTTTGCTGATCTGACCTTAAAATCGTATATATACGTATGTATATATATATATATATATATGGGAGAGTAGCAAGATTGCAGAGGTTTATGTTTATTTAATTAATTACTGTTAATTTATGGGGCGTCCAGCTAATTTGCCTAATTACCCAGCTAGACCATTAGCCATGCGCTCATTTTAGCTGTTGTTGTAGATCCGTCAACGATAAGGCACGCCATATCGTGTGTCGCTAGTTTTCTTGTACCATATATATATATATATTCTGTATACCATATGATATTATATTGTATTGTAGAGACCAAACCCACTTATTTAAGGACAATGCGCCATTATGTTACTTGCGTCTCAATTAGCCACGCTTTGGCGTCTTTGACTCCTTTGAAGTTTGTTGGTGGTAGAGTTGATGGTAAAGGGCCTATCCCAAATATTGTATAGATACATATACTGAGGGCTTTCTTATAAGATTACATGAACAATTCTTTGTAACAGATTTCAATTTAAGCCAGAACTTGTTGAGGCTAAAAGAGCTCGCGAATGACTACTTAAAACTGGTGTAAAATTTTAGATCTTCTGTTTTAAATTAATTATCTCTCTCCGAATTATGTAGACATATATATCTATATACATACAGTTGCAGTTAGAAATTTATAACTTTTTTTAATATTTAAAAAATTTTCGATCTGTAAGAAATTTTTTTTAGTGATTCCAATAGTTATGGATTTTATTTATTTGAAAACTCAACTTTTAATCATTTCCAAATTTCATTTATTTAATATTGCTTTTGGTAAATGACCTCGATATCATTGTATCCCAGAATAGATAGTAAATAAATGTAAAAGAATATTTGAAGGATTTTCAAATTACAATATAATACTAAATAAATAAATTGAAAATTATTATGCAGATAATTTTGAAAAACTAAAATTATTAATGCTTATTAACTAAGAAATACAACTTCACATTGCCACCAAATTCTTCACTCTATAGCCAAAAGACAATTTACAGCCAAATTCCTCACTTTTTGGATCTTTGATTACTGAAAACGAAATAAAGTTGCATAATCATTAAACATTTATAACTTGTATGACCAAGCATGTTTCCTGGACCCTCGAGGTCTACTAGAAAAATGGGCGTAGTTTATTTTAGCTCCAGATAAATGAACACATCAAAAGAAGAGTGTCAAAATGGCTTTGGGTAACAAAAAAAAAAAGGACTGCAACCGCAAAAAGCCATATAAAAAAATCAACCCTATGGATGCATATGTCCTTGCCGTTTCAAGGATGAAAATGTTGTTGGATCTTTTAATTGTTAATTGTGTCGGACATGTTAAACAACAAAGTTGTTGCCTCCTGATGGCAGGGAGGATAAATGAAGCAACAGCAGCTGCCATTCCAATTGTCCAACCGTCCGGTTTCCTGCCACAGCCAACCATTTCCTGAGTGTATTTCCACCAATATACGATGAATGTATTATAAACATTGTACTTACATTAATAAAAAATTCAGAGAGAGAAAGAGAGAGATATAGAGAAAAAATTGAAATAAACAATACTTAATGGAAAGAGCATACAAAAATATACACAAACAGTAAGAATTCATTTCCGCCAACGGAATACTTTCGTAAAACATCAATCAGTAGATGTATTACCTTTAAACATGCCAAAAACAAATACTCGGCAATCAAAATGATATCAAATCCCAATCGAAACGCTTAAGAAAACAACAACATCAGACATGCCCCCCTCCCGTTCTCATGCCCCGCAAAACTCATAAAGGAAATCATTCAACACGGTGAGGCCAATAAAAATTGACAGAGAATCGTCAGAGAGAAAATGTAGACCAAAACTGGCGTGAACGCCCATAAAATTTGATGATCGGATAACATCAAGCAGAGTGTGTCTATATAAATATATATATCGCCATAGAGAATTCCATAATCTTCTCCTACATTCTATTTATTTTTTTTTTTCAGCATTTATGGCCAAAAGTTTTGTGTTTTCTTTTTGTCTATTATGAATTCCATTGAATTGTGTTTTGAGAAATTGTTTTAACTTTTTGACTGATTGAAAATTGAATTGAACTTTACAGTTCAGTTTATATAAAGAAAGTAGAATCAGAGTCAACAGACTCATAAAGCCAGTCAGTTTTATGATCATCTCTTTTTGACTGATCGCTTGTAAATATTAACAATAAGCCATCTCACACTTTGTTTATGAATAGTATATACAAATATTTTATGATTATACTCTGGATTGAATTCAATTCATTTATATTTTAGATCCCGCCACATTAAATATATTTGCCACACGTTCCAATCCAAAGAAGAAACGGAAATCCCGCACTGCTTTTACCAATCAACAGATATTTGAACTGGAAAAGAGATTTCTATACCAAAAGTATCTATCGCCAGCGGATCGAGATGAGATAGCTGGCAGTTTGGGTCTGTCCAATGCACAGGTGAGTATAATTAGGAAAGATTAAAATGAATTTTGATTGGCACCTGATTTATTGTAATTATAGGTAATTACCTGGTTCCAAAATCGACGTGCCAAACTGAAACGAGACATGGAGGAGCTGAAAAAGGATGTGCAAAGCGTGAAACAATTGTCAGCGAACAAAAGCTTTTTAGAGAATGTTAATGACTTGAGTATTTTAAAGACCCGACCAGTCAGCAGATCCCATCCGGCATCCGTACTATCATCCACATCAGACGAATACCACATCACAATTGCAGAGCCATCTCCACAGCAACCATCATCATCCCCACCATCACCATCAGCAACAGCATCAATCTAGTACGGTTAAGGATAAGGACAAGGATAAGGCCAAGGAAGATTTACGTATGCTGAAACTAATGACACTGATGCGATACTCTGATGGCAATATATATCCGCTGAAGCAAACGACTACCACATCCACAACCACTCCCACTCCCACATAGATATTAGCCCAATTTGTATATTATTTATTGATTTGAATGTAATTTGCGTAAAAGAAAAAAAGAAATTCCGCCAAAACCATTTTCCCCACATGATTTTTCGTATGATTGTTGAGTATTAAATTTCGAGTAAATTGCTTGTGATTATTCTCTATATATAATCCAAGTATATAAGTACATATGTATGTATGTAACAGAAACCAAGTACGAATACTTACTATATATGTATAAATATATTTATAATTATAGCTATTAACTGTTTTTATTTGTGGTTTAGCAAAATAAATGTAATTGTATATTTCAATGATGCAATAATATATGTATACATATGAAAATGGATTTTAATGACTACATTTACAATATAAAAGCCAAATACTTAAGAATTAAATATAGACGAAACTAGTGTGACATTATGGAAAGTCCTTACATCATATGAGTATTTATCTACTTGGATAAAAAGGTTAATGGGTCAATGACCTTTGTGGTCTCTAGTTGGCTCAAATGTTACAACGAAATTGAAGTTAGTCTACCTCTTCAGAATCTTTTTATGAATTTCAAACTGAATTTTGAAACTGAATGGAGATTAATTAGATTAAAATTGTTAAAAATACACTTGAATACAGTTAAAAGAAGAAGTTTCCGGTTTAGTAAACGAAGGAAGGGAAATTTTTGTTGTTTAACAGTCTTATATACTGATTTAATCCAAAAAATTTAACCAATTTTATTATGCTGTTCTGTTTGTGGCCAACCATTCTATTATTCCAATATGTGTGAATCGCCCAGTAAATCTTAAAATCAGAGTATTATGTTGAAATAGCCACACCTCCAGATAGACACCATGCGGAGTTAATTACAAACATTTTACAGATTTAAAGTTGTGATGCTTGGCGCGCAGGCGATACTTTTTGAAAACTAGGTGGCGCTAGCAGCATCATTTACGAGCACTGTTAAATAACAGCACGTTTTGAGCACTGTTAAATTAACAGCAGTTAAACCGTTAGGGAAAAAATATTTGTAATTTAAAATAAAGTTTTTAAACTAAATACAACTAGTTGGATCCTCATCCAAAAGTAAAGTAAAGCATTGGAAGTAGTAAAGCTGGAATTGGACGTAGATTAATTAAGAATTTAAAGTTACCTGAATATTAACAATATTATTATTTAATATTAACGCATTTATCACTAGAATAGAAAAAATGAAAACATTTTATCATTAAGTTCCCATAAGAGTGTGAATAATAATATTTCTATACTATATTTTTATGCCTTCCATTGAAGTAACCTGTCGAGACTTAAAAATAGCTAAAATTCGAATTCTTTTAAAATAATTGTTATAGCACTTTTGCTTTTAATATTTTAGTATGTAAAACTTTTACAGGAATTAATTTAAAGTAACAAGTTCTAAATGTTGATTAAATTTGCACTTAAACATTTTCTTATTGTAGAAAAAGTTCGAAAATGGAAAGATAAACGATCAGGGCATTAATAAGGCCAATAGAGATAAATTTCTAAATTCCTAGCGAATATTCACTGTGCCTACCCCTTCACCGATGTTGTAACAAAAATAGAAATCAATTTCAATTTTTTTTTAATTCCGAGCCACAAAACTGAGTGCAAAATTATGAAGACGTAAATATGAGATTGGCAAATCTGTGAAATTGATTTACATTTGTTTTCATTTGTTTTGTTGATGTGAGATGCAAATCAAAATGTAAATTATGTCAATTTTATTGACAAATGATAATAAATAAAAGGATAGATCATTGTAAGTCGAATTGCCTGTGCGATAAAGGGTCAAAGTTCTCACACAAAAGTTAACTGTGAGGTCAACAAACCAAACAAAAGAAAAAGAAATTAAATTATATTAGGAAATTATCAAAATGTCAGATGAGTTCAGACCAAAGGCTTTGGAGCATCATCATTAACACTTGACTTAAGTAGCTGTTCCCAAGCCCTAAGATTGTGTCTCAAATATTGACTTTAAAATACCCTAAAATTCATGAAAAAATAATTGAATAATTTACTATTAATTTCTAGTTTCCAAAAAGGTAAATCAACATCCTATGACTAATATCCATCAACATCTTGACTTTAATATATGTATTCCTTTTCTGAATTGACAATTATATCAATATACCCTTTTCCCTAAGGGGGAGATTCAGGGTATATAAAAGTGGAGTCTGTCTCTATCAAGATGAAGCATTCTAATGAGACAATTATTTGAAATTATTTCGCTGCCACTTCACTTCAGTCTCACTCAGCTGTCCCCAGACCGACTATTTACAAGTGGCAGAAATCAATTTGATTATTGTATAATTTAACTTGATCTGCATTCTCACAGGGATTAGGAGCAGAGAAATCCTCCGGCACAACACAATGCATTGATTAATTCCACACGAATGACTTTGAAGAGTTGCCGGTAATTAGCAAGCGGCGGTGATGTTGATGTTGGGATTTCAAATAGCCATAACCAGGTCTTGCTTCGTCTCCCTTTATTCCACCGCCTTCGCCTTTACCACCCCATGTTTTGTTCTGTGTCGTTTAGGGCTGTGGCAGCATAAGGTGGACCACCCACATGGCGGGTCTGTGCTTTTATTGCTCACAAAGTAGCATAAACAAAATCCGCTTCTAACGGGAGCATCACAAAGTCAACGCCACCACACACACCACCATCCACACCTGAAGGGGGAAAAGATGACTAGAGGATGAGCATATGATGGACTACAACTCCAACTTCAACGCCAACTGGAACTGCCACTGGTTGAAGAGTAGTGCATTAAATGCGCCTGTCGTGCTGCGGTTTGGTTGCATTGTTTGTTGTTGCTGTGACTTTTGCTTATTTGAAGTACGATTTGAGTTATATTCAACATTTGTGTGGTCTCCCGTTGCCATTACCATTTCTCTATCCTCTTGCCACTCAGACGCGCCACTGCTGTCCATTTAAATTGTTACCAAATATTGTCAACAAATGTGTCGCAATATTTTAGAATTTGTCTAGACGAGGCTACCAATTAGACACCTTGACCTAGGCCACAATATTCCCACAATGTTTCAAAACTCAAGTGGAATCCTGTCTGGGCAGGAAGCGGCGACATGGTCATAGGCGTGATTTGTAAACATAGCCACACACAACCATAATTACGTCGATGATCTTGTTTATGTCGCCGGTTTCCAATTTCCATTGCCACTGAAAAGGCAGTCCAAAAAGGCAGCTACTAAGCCTTGGTGGTCCAATATCGAGAATTAAATCACACATATATAACAAAATATGAGCATTTATATAATCATTGATTTACTATTTAGCTTTTATTTAAATTTTTAACATCTATATCTTGCATTGTTTTACTCACAATTTTATGATTTAAGATTATTATAATTAATAGAGATTTATTTTGGAAGAATTATAATCTTATCTGTAGTCTATAATCATCTATGTAACTGTCTCTGATTTGTCTTTCTTTTTTTAAATTTAGGATGTGTCCATTTTTTTAGATTTGGGGGTTGTCCTTTATTTATTTTAGTTTAGATTTGAGTTGGGATCTGTAAAATGTTCAACTGTAAGTGTAATAATTGTAGGCCAATTGTTGCCAGAAATTTAATTTCGAATTTTAAGGTTAAAGTTTGCAACTGATATTAAAAGACAATTCTTTTCTTCTTCTTAAACAATAGAACATTAAAAGTAAAAAATACTCAAATTTGTTTGTGTTTAAATTTATTTCAATGGATTGTAATTCAATAGCAATCCATTCTACAAAATATATTAAGATGAGCATTGAAAAATTAAAAAAAATTAAACATTAAAAAAGAAGAAAAAGGGTACTACAGAATTTACATTAGTTCACAGAAGAAATTCAATTACAATTAATTAATTGCAAATATTTCATTAAACCAAATATTTGTTTCTAAAATAAGTAATAATAGAAATTATACTATTATAATAAGCAAGATGCTTTTGATGTTTAATATTTTTGTTTAACTCAATTATTTAATGTTTTTGAATTGTTTTGCCACTTCAGTGTAATAATAGTTTAAAAGGTTGCAAATATTATTCTCAATATTTGCTTATAGTGCAACAAATAAAGATAGAGATACTTTTAGGCTCTTAAGTGCAGACGATTCACTTTTGCGAATGTGCGCTTTTCATTTCAATTTCAATAATTTTGATTTTCATTTACCAAATAGTAGAGATATTGAATCAATGTTGTTGTTGTTGTTTCAATTACTATTGAATTGGCCGACTTGCTGGGCAGACAAGTACGCGTATTATTAGTGTAATAGCGGCTAATTGAGCATTTTGTTGGCCAGATCTTTGCCTCAAACACAAATTAGAACGAAACACTTCAGGGGCAGCGACTTAAAAGCTTTGATTTTGATGGAACACTTGGCCATCTTCAGCATGGTATTTGTATTTATGGCTGCATTTTGCCAGCTGTTGAGATCATTGCAATGATTGAGGCGATTTTGCAAAAGAGATTAGGAAACCCAATCTATATGTATACTCGATCCACTTGAAATTATTCATTGCGCACAATGAATAATAGATCGTTCAAGGTTCCCCGCCCCATTTATATTATTCGACTCTTTCACCGCAAAAAAAAAGAAACCCCGAAAAGAAAAACCAACTGTAGATAGAATAGCATTTATTTTGGCCTGGCCGAGATAATAAACAAAGTATCATTGCTGCGGCATGTAGCAACAAATAGAGGAGAGCATTTTCCATTGCCCCATAACAAGAACAATAAAAACACATTGGCAAAATATGACAAAGTAAACATAAATAAGTCTATTCTCTGCCATTTTACCCTCTCCCAATATCCATCCAATTCCATCCCATCCCATCCCATCCAATCTGATGCCATGCCATGAATGGCTGCCAAATCAATTTGAATGACCGATTCTGATGCCACAATATGTCGACGTCAGCGTTGCCGCCAATTTGAAAATTCCAACACAAAAATAAAATTTAATTGCCTACAAATTGGCGCGTTGAGTTTTATTGCATTTTCCAAAAACAAAAATCATTATACATACATACATACATACATATGTATAAATGTATATATATATACATATATGCTTTCTTGATCGAAGCAATTTACATGGCTGATTAGTGGAAACTATATTAGGTGGGTGGCAACCGGCAAACAAATATTTTACCTAATCAATGTGGAACTGATTTATTTACGATTTTCCATCGTTTATTATAATTCATTTGGGAAGTAGATATCATAAAAACCAAAGAGGAAAATTTCATTTTAAAACTGAAGAAATCTTATAAGAAAACAGCAATACTTTTCCGGGAAATCACAACATTTCTATTGGTTAAAGAAAATTACTACATGGGAGTAGATAAAGTAAATTTGCGTTAAAAATATGTTTAATTTTATTTCATCAGCATTCAGATCATAGTTGATTATTTTACTTTTGATGTGGATGGAACTAAAACTAATAACTGAATATCAAAAGTCATATAAATAGTAATAGTTATCACATATGTTTACAATAAAGCAAAAATTTCAATAAGACCTAATTGCAGGTTTTACTTTTAAGATAAATCTACCAAAATTGACCTTGACAAATATGCAATTTGTTTGATACGCATAATAAATATATTCAATACAGAATATTAAATTCTCAAAGCCAATACACTTATCAATGCCATATGGTTATTTTGATATCGATATTTAAACATTTTATATGCCCTTTTTGTTGCTGTTCTCTTTGGCTCACTTAAAGAGAATTTCGCAATAATAAACTCAAACACTTCAACTTTGGCACTCGAGCCCCTATTTAAGTATTTAATGAATATGAATCGGAATCAAAATCAAAATTGAAATTTATATCTATCATGTCCAATGCTAATGCTACTTAAGGCGCCAGAGTGCCATTCCAAGTGCTCTTCTTATGAAATTAAGCAAAAGAAATATGAACAACAACAACAACAATAAAGTTCATATATTCATCATCAATTTTAATAGGATTTCAACATATTCATTCTGTATACACTCATTCGCATAGAAGCTCATATCCCAAGTAGTAACAAAGTGTCTATTTAGAGCAGATATTTAAAATTATGCAAATCTAAAAAATATTTATAAACAAATTGAATATTGAAAAAAAGAAAAAGAAAATAAAAGACAAACGCTTCCTGCAATGGGAGCGCCATTTCAGCGCCATTTGCCCTGCCTTGTTGGTTATAGATATGGATATGGATGTTTATACGATTCTCTGACTCTGGCCCATAGAGGCCATGGAGTCACAGTCACTGGAAGTGCACTTGAGGCGGAGACAGAGACAACGACACACGTATGCTCATTATGCATGCACGAACTGACATTGAAGTGGATGCGGGAAGCGGCACATTAGGCAGAAATCATGGGCACAGCGAAAGGGGGGGGGAGGCGCAAAAAATCAGGCCTTAAGCATAGAAAGTTCCTTTTGATTTGTTATGAATTGTTTATGAATAAGCAAATTAATAGAAATAAATTTCAATGATTTTTCAAAACTTAATAAAGGCAATAACTAGTTTTGCGAATTTGATACAGAAAATATCCAGAAATTAGTTTTACAATTTTGTGGCATATTCTTTTTAGTAGTTGGTCACAAAAAATTAAACAAGATTCCAAGTACTACAAAGTAAAAATTAATGGAATAAAAAACCTTATTAAAGTAAGGCAATGAAATGGAAATATGGCTTAATCAGACATAATTTTTTACGTTTTTAGACACAAATAAATAATATAATTTTTACTGCAACAAATATTAAAATAAATTCAGCCAAAAGAAAATTAAATAAACAGCAAATTCTAAACAAAATAAAGCAAAGAAAATTATATAAAACTTAAGTGTTAAGTTTTACTGTAACAAATATATTAAATGCACTCAAAAGCAGAAAATCCTTCGAATATAGAATAATTTAGACAAAGAAGTGGCTGATTTACCCTTTTTATGACGCCTCTGGGCTCAAGTTGAAGTTGTGGAGTTCATCGTGATATGCTTGGGTTACATGTTGCCCATTGCCCCTTTGGCATTTTATTATTGGTATTAGTAACACATGATTACGCTCTATTATAAACAAAAGCGGAGATAAACAGACAAACGCATACACACACAAACATACATATACATATATGTATATAAGCTAATGATATGTTAATGCAGATGGCGCACACTGCGTATGAGTGCTATGTGAATAGACTAGAAAGAAAGAAAAGAGATAGATATATAGATATAGATATATAGACCCATGTCTGTCAGCGGCTTAGCCAAATAAACTTCAGTTGGTGCTTATACCAATACGGAATTTTGTCGTTGCCTATAAACAAATGAAAGGCGTTTATATTGAATTGGTTATAAAACAAACAAGTGAAGTTCATTGAAAACTTGGCAACGGTTTTAGTTAGCTAAATGGCCAAATTGCTTTTCAAGTGAAACATTTAATTGATGGCAAGAAGAAGTCTTAGCCATTGACTATAGTAATCCAGTAGGCAATGAGGCATCTGTCTAACTTTCTCTCTCTCTCTCTCTCGCACTCTTTTCAATGCAATCCAATCAAGAGAAGAAAAGCTGACCATCTAGGCGAGAGAGGCTGTCGACACGCTGCATCGTTTAAGTGTAATTTTCTTCTTCAAATTCAATTGAAGCATGTCCTTTAGGCAGCGCTGGATAACTCAGTGCAGGGCACTGAGCAGTTCCTTCATCTTATCCTTATACTTGTCCTTGTCATGGCTCGTTAAAAATTCACTTCAGCCGTTGCTTTCACTTCAGATAAACATAATGGCCGTTCATTTGCGCCCGTTGCAAGAAAATCTTCTTTACGAATCGAAGTCAAGCGTGCACAGGACAATTGTGTACGTGAGCAAAAGATGGCAAAAGCTAAAAAAAAAAAGAGAAGAGAAGGGAAAAGAAAAGTATCTAAAGAAAGAAAAGTGAATGTCTCATCTTGTCTGCCATGTAATTTGCTCTATCTCTCTCTCGTAGTCGTACTCTTGCCATGTGCTTCATCAGAAAGGAAATTGAAAATTGCTGCTAATAGCTGCCGTCAGTGGGTGTGGCTGATAGGCACGGGGCAGGGGCTGGGGCCAGAACAAAAATTCCCAAAAAAAAAAAAAAATAAAAAAAGGAAGCTCAAAAAAGAATTTCTTCGTATAATCATTATGGAAAAAAAACGAAGAAATGGCACTACGGCAAAAGTAGGTGGAATTCATTTGAAACGTAAATTGCTCACTGCTTAGTGAAGATGGCTAACGAGGTTCAGTTGGAGGACTGGGTGAGACGAGGGGGAGAGCTGAAACATGAGCATCCAATCCAATCATGATAATGAAAACTCATGTTCATTTATGCATCACACTAAATTTGACATTATTTTCTTTTTTTTATGTCAATTGGGCGGTTCTAGGCTAATTCTGTAATGCTTAAATTTATATAAATTGTGGTAATGAATAAGAAGAATATAATTGTTTTATGATAAATATTAAAATGATCTCCAACTAAATTAAACTAAAAACAATTTAAAGCTTAAATTGGATAAAAAGACATGTGAAAAAGAAGTAATCAGAAGTAAACACTTTTTTCAAGGATTTCATTTCTCACTGTCTATTTTCTCCTTTTCCAAAATATTATAAATAATCAATTAGAGTGATAAACTGTTTATTTAAAAAATTTATTTGGAATTTAATAAAGATTTTTGAAAGAATTTCTCTTTTTTATATAGACAATTATTTATAATGACAATTATTCTTTTGTGTCTTTGAATTATGAATCAATTTTAATTCAGATTTTCTTTCACTAACGCCCAAAAGGATGTTTATATTAAAGTTCTCATTATATATTTTAACGAGGAAAAGCTTATTTGATTATTAATTTTGTATAGTAAAGTTCACACAGTAAAAACCTTTCAATTATTGCCATTGACTTCCCTTTTAGGTTTTTAGTGTAAGGCTTTTACTTTTATCAAAAAAAAAACATTGACAAATCATTATCAAACAAAAATTATGCGAATTTTCTAGAACATTTAAGATTTAGCATAACTTCTTTAAAACTAAACTGATTGACAAATGAAAACGCTGTACTTTTCATGGAGTATTCACTGTACTAGCAGGTGCCACGAGAACTACTCCCACACCGTTTCATGTAGTGAAGAATCATCATACTCATCATCATCATCATCTTAGACCATTTTACCTTGTTTACACTAAACAATGAACACTTAAACAGATTTTAAGCTCTGCTGTTTTTTTTTATGATGTTCCAAATAAATAGAAGGTATATGGAAAAACAACAATCCAATCCAAAGGCAAAGTACATACATTTTACATATTGTACAATAGATTGCAGGTGCTAAATGAATGGAAGAAAATTTTTCCATACCAGAAAGGAAACAAAATAGATCTGATTCATTGCAAAGTGTTTAATTGTTTAAACAAACACTTGGACATTGCCAAATGCTAGAAAAATAGAATATATTTATCCAAATTGAACTGGTTAAACTCATCTACCAGGAAAGTGACGACAAGGTCTGTCCTTATCAATCGATCTTCAAGTGTTTTACTCTATTAGTAGCGCTCTGGCAGTTGATAAGACATCAATTTTCACCCAAATCCATGTCCGGGTCATGTTTTTTACGTCTTTAATTGTCTAGCATTATAAGTCGAGAAGCTCCATTAAAAATCGAAAAAAAATATGTTAATTAAGTTGCCTCAATGGCCAGACACATGTGTGGGCCGCGGCTCGCTCTCTGGCCTAAACCACAGCATTTTTTCTGCTTTCGTTTTTTTGTTAATTTTTATCTAAACAGCTCGCAAAACACCAACAACTCAACTCAACATTTTCCTATCAAAAAACAAACGAGAGGGAAAAACCGTTTTATACATGCGGTAAAAATTTTGAAAAAAATTTTTTTGTTTTAGGCGAAATTTGAACAATAAACAAAATCACAAAAACCAAAACATTTATCATTCAAGTTTTTCTGCTGGCCGACTGCAGCATTCAAATTCATTTAAATGCTTTTTTATTTGAAGCTAAATAAGCAAAGGAGTGGCCGTGGCATCGGGTCCGTGTCCAATTCTGGAAGGGATTTCACATTGCGCAAAAGAATTTCAACAGCTGGGGGAGCGATTGAGATTTGAAATAAATTGAGGTGGGTGGCCATTTTGTTAAACGAGGGTGGGCCATTGGGCTAATGATCATCATGATGATAATGATGATGATGTTTATTATGATGATGCTGGTGGTCAGATGAGATAAATCTTGGAATACAATTGTGTGTAGGTGTACCACCATCAACAACTTGCGCAAATAGCCGCCATCATCAACAGCAATTGGTATAATTTCATAAGCGTGTATCTGTATTTGTGTGAGTGTGTGTGTGTGGGTGTTTTTGTGGGTTGATTTTGTTCCCCCAGATTCACATGAATTTCCTTGGGACCGCACACAGTCACCGCTTGCTTGTTCATTTCGGTTGGTTAATGAAAAGCTGAAAAACAATTAACTATAAATTAAACGCACAATTTTCAAAACAAAATAAACATAAATAGCCTCAGCACATCATTCGTACTTTACTTTTCCTCTGCCATTGCCTTTGTCTGTCTTTTGTTTATTAACATTTCATGGTGGAAGAGAGGAGGAAAATGTGGTAGTTAAAACATTTCATTTACCTATTCCTTTACCTAGTATATGTATATACATATATATCGGCAGCAATTAGGCAATGTCGTTTTCTTCTAATTCAAATCTCAGTTTCCCCCTTTTCGGGGATGTTGTCGACTCGCCCACCCATCTGCCCCTCGTTCAGCCCATAAAACAAAGAGTACAACTTTAATAGGAAAACACGTCAATGAATGTCATAAAGCATAAATTAAGACGACCTTTGCATACCCTCTTTAAGGGAAATATTAAAATTTTTAAAAGACATTCAAACATATGGGTTGATGAAGAACTTAATCTATAAAACTAAATGTTAAGGAGTTAAAATGAATATATTTATATTTATTCTGTGCAATTGAAGATTTTAATTAAGCACCAACTGGAAAAAGGTACGACATTCTTTTTAATTTATAGTAACCAAAACGCTTCTTACATTATGGATTTTTGGAAATTTATTTTTAAAATTGGACCTTTATGGGATTTTAATTCTCAAGTATAGTAAAAATGAAAGGAGAAAATCTCACAAACATAGATGAAAAGTTAATACTTTTAATTTTCAAAGCAACTAATTATCAGTAATTATTTTGTTATTAATTATTTTACTTATTATGAAATATTCAGTTTATCAAAAATTATTATTTATAATTTTTAATTATATTGAATCAAGTATTCTAGTTACAATAACGACAATTTAAGATTAACTTTTAATCAGTTCAATATATTTAAAATTTTATTTCAATAAAACACATTTAAATCTGAATAATAGTAAAAAGAATATTGGAAATCTATATTTTTCACTACAATGTTTCTTTTGAATTGAATACTACAAATAAATTATAATTACTAAAGAAATATTCTATCAATATTCTCATTATTAAAATCAATTGTAATCTTTTCCTATTGAGTTATTATATTCAAATGAATAAGGAAAGTCTCTTATATATAATGTTAGAGTATTATGCGCTTGGTTAATGAATTTGTCGTTGAAGTTATTCCTACCAAGAACTGTTAGAAGGGGTTAGGGGTTGTTGCATAAACAAACGCGCCTACAAATAACACGTGCAACAACAACAACAATAGCAACAGTCAAACCGGTAGCTGCAAATCGAAGTGTCAGTCGTGGCAACCTCCTCAGCATCATAATGCAGTAAAACATGTGTGCAACAGACACAACTGCAACATCGATTCCACAAGCGGATCCATAGAATGAGAAGGAGTATAAGAACTATAAGTGAAGGGTGAGACAAACGCTAAAGCAAAGTGCATGCCAATGGGCTAAAATAAAAATGCATTACATTTTATTAAAAGTGTACATTCGCCCCCCGTCCTCTTCCTTCTACCGCTACAATTTGTTTACACTTTAAGGAACTGTGTTTTTTTTTCTTTTGTTTCCTTTTGATTTTCGATTTCACATTTTCGGTTTTTATTTTTTTTTTGCCATTTTGCCATTAAATGCACTCTCAATGGCCGCTTAAGAATGCAGGCCCCATTGAATTCAAAAAAAAATGTTTAAACAAATAGCGGATAAATTTGTTTACACATTGCATATATGGGATATAGTATATTGAATTTATATATTGTACATATATTGGATATCGTCTGGCAGGTATAAACTACGTTGACAGGCCTCAACTGCAATGACGCCGAGCTAATTGCAGTTCAAAGATCGCGCATACGCCACCGCCACTTGCCAATGGAAGCAATTTGCATATTAATTACAAGGCAAACAAACGATGCCACTGCGGCCGGTTAAAAGGATTGCCATCAAGTAGCTGACATGTGCATGTGTCATAAAACGAGAAAAATAACACACAGAAAAAAAAAAAAAAATAAAAAAAAAAAAGAATCGTTGCATAAACAAATCTGGAGGCGGCAAAATATAAACAAATTGGTTGCCCAGGACGAAAGGCAACTACCAAGAAATATATAGAGGGAGAGAGAGACGGGGAGTGGATGCCACACACTCATTCAACACACAATGCGACCACATGCAGTGTATATCAACCCCTGAAACTATACAATTTTGAGTAGGTCAATGAAAAGTGGCTTAATACACTCATTCTACACTCATTTTATAAATTTTTTACTCAAACAAAAAGCATTTGAATTTTTATATTGTCAATGAATTGAAATATATTTTGATTGGTAAATAATTGATGTAAATGTTAAAATATTTAAATTTCTTAATTAACTGGAAATATCAATGAAAATTACTCCAATTTGAGACAAAATAAAGTTCTGATTCAAACAAACTGAAAGAATTGTAAATATGAGAAATAATTGTACACTATTTCAAGAATTACAACTCATTATATATACAAATATATAAAAAGAAACTAAATTTTGTAATAGTAATAGATCATTTTGATTGGGTATATCATTCATCATTTATTCGTGGCTTGAACACGAATGTTTTTAATTTTTTAACGAGTATACGGCTTAATTTCTTGCCTGATTTTTGCATTTTAGTTCTTATAAAGAATGTATATAAAGATGACAAAACATTTGGCAACAAAGTCAAGGCAAATATTTTTAGTCTACAGATTATGACAAGATCTCATTAGCTCTGCGGGAAACATAAATCTGTACAATATATGTATATATAGTATACGATGAGATGAAATGCTATGGAAGCTACTATTGACACAAGTAATTACAACTGTCAATCGATTTTAGTGTCCCAAATTTGTCAAATGGTTTGGCTTTTAGATGAAAAATGCGGCCAGACATTAGTAGCAATAGATATTTATGTTATATGGCAAAGATTCATTCTTAAATTATTGTTTTTACAGTTGCCAGTTCGTTCAATGCTCCGCTAGTATAAATATAGTAAAAAGAAACCAAAAAAAAAAGAAACACGAAAAGGGTGCTTTAAAACTGAAAAGATTGAACCAAATTGATCTCAATTTGTAATATGAGCTAGTCTGTTGCCAGATCCTCCTCTTTGCCATGATCATGCAATTGCAATTGTCCTTTTCGTCAGGCGTCAGTTTATTGTTCGTTTGTTTGTTTATAAACATTGTCAAATTGTCGCCAACAGACACTTGAGGCATGTCCTTGTTGTCGTCAGCCACCAGCTGAGCTGTTAAGGACACGCACAACATATTGTAAACTATTACTTCATGATCATGTGCAAAAGCGCAACTGCAATCGAGATAATGCCAATGTAAGTCAGTGGTTTGTGGGTCACAGACACAGCGCCCGTCCAGTCTGACATATTGAAGCACTTCTATGTCGACATTGAGTGGGCGATCCGTCTACGTCGTCATCATCCTCATCAACATTTTTCCTCTGTTTTTGCAAGGCTCTCTCAGGCCACACGCATGGCCACTTCAATGGAACGGATCTTGAGACACTTTTCGCCCGATCTCGCTGTCATTTATAAAGTGTACGAGTTTGACTGGCATAGTCGTAATCAGGTCAATTCGGAACTACAAATATTTTCCTCTTTTACTGAAAATTCTTTTAAAAGCTTCACCAAATTTTTGGTTTATTGAAAAGTTATGTTAATACGTAAAGGCTAAACTAAACTTGGCAATCATTTCATTATAAAAGAAGTCAGGAAAAATCTTTTATCTAATATCTTAAATATTGAAAAAATATAGAATTCAAAAAACTGTGAAATAATCTTTACTCTAACTTCTTTTAATATTAAACGTTTGTTCTTCACCAGTTGACATTTTCTTAGAAATCTGGAAAAAGTTCTTTAATTTTTTTACATACTCAACATAAAAGTAGTTAAAAATAAAATACGATCCAAATATTGGGCATCATATAAACAAAACAAAAACATTTTACTAAATTTTTCTAAAAAATCTTGAATAAAAACCCGCCAATCAATTATTAGTTCTCACTTTTGGAAAATTAAAAAATTAAACTGCAAAAAAACTACTATTACCCATTTCATCTATATCTTTGGGAAAATAAATAGTCTAAATCAAGCATTAGTGGAAAAAAACTATACTTAATATAAATTTCAACATATATTTTAATAAAATAAAGTCAAATAAACAATGAACCCAAGTTGGATCTGTTTTACATTCCGCCATAAGAGAAGAAAACTGTTTCAAAATGTTTTTGAAAAAAAAAAAACATTTATACTGTTGGTAGGTTAAATTTCTAAATGGGGATTCCTTTTTTAGGTGACGAATAAACAGGACCGAAAATCGTTGATCCTGCACTTCAGAGAAGGTCCTTTAACTTTAAAGATATTTATCATTTGAGTTATATATTTTCATCGTTAATTTCTGTTTCTTCTTTATATATTCAAAATTGTCAATACAGGAAAACCTTTCATTAAATCATAGTAAGAGAAAGGCGATCCAAAAGCCTGGATAAATAATTGTCTATATAGTAAGATCTATCTCTATGATCGAGCAGTCCGCTTTTGTACCATTTTATACCATTTTTAATAAGTTTGTTCAAATTAAAACATAGCTTAATCTCTCGTTTTATGCCAACTAAGCAAATGGCAAAATAAATGAGCTTAATTTATATATATTTTTCTTTCATATTATTTTATTTAATATTTTTTGCATTAAACTAAAACTTACAGCTACTAAAGCTATACCTATTAGCCACGATTGAAACGAAAACTTAGCCCAACGTTTATTTGCTATCACAAGAACTTAACTTTCCACAAGGATGCAAGATTTCATTTAATCAATTTCCACATTCTCATCACAATCCTCTGCAGCAGATTGATTGCTCTCTTGGCCGCTTTCCACACTCATCACATGACCAGGACTCGGGCAGTTGGGAGAAGCAGGCGGTTGATGCCGCACTGGCGAGGAAGATGCAGATGAGCCATTCACAACAAAACTGAGACTCGAGGATTGATTGGGCGGTGGTATTGGCTGCGGTACTTTAGGTTGTGGATAGAAATATGGAAATGGCATTTGCATCTGTGGCAAAGGCAATCCACCGTATGCTAATTGCAATTGATGGCGATAGATATTCAAGAGAGCCGGATCCAAGCCATGGCCACCACCTGGTGTCATATGTGGGGCAGGAGCATAGGCAGTACTGCCATCTTCACGGACCAAAACCTGTACGGGTACTCGCTTGGTGGCAGCTCCCAAAAGGGCAGCTTCATGCTGTTGAATCTGTTTGCGTTTTGTTTTATAGCGACGATTTTGGAACCAGATTTTCACCTGGGTCTCAGTTAGACGCAATGTTTTGGCCATTTCGCTGCGTTCTGGCCCAGAAAGATAACGTTGCTGGGCAAAACGACGCTCCAATTCAAAGACCTGGGCATGACTGAAGGCAGCACGTGAACGCTTTTTTCGATTTCCAAGGGTGTTGCTACCACCATCATGGGAGAGTGGTGAGGCGGATGGTGAATTGCTCATTGGCGGCGGTGAGTCGCAGTCTGTATAAGGATAATGGAGGATAAAGTTAGCACAAAGGTTTGGCCATAACAATGAAAATTTATTTATTTATTTCCATTAGTCAATAAAGAGAACTTACCGGACTCATTGCTAGTGCAACGTCGCATGTCTAAGGGGGCGGACAAGGTGACGCCGCCATTTCCAAAATAGCCCAATTTACGTGGCATATAATCAACACTGGAGCTGGCACTTGTTCCCTGGTTGTGATGATGATGTTGATGATGATGATGGGATTGGGTATGATGATGATGGTGATTATTATTATCCAGGGCAGCGGCAGCCGCATAATATTGCAAATAATTGGCCTGCCGTTGGCTATTTGTATCCAATTCGTTTCCCAATTTACCCAACTTGTACAAGCTTAAATCACGACAACATAAGGGTGGAGATTTTGAATTAGCACGCGATCGTTCAGTAACATTTTTGGCCAATTCATTTCGATCTGGCTCGGAATCAATACTAGAGATCCGACATTTTTCCAAATTGCCATTGCTGGTGCGGGTCAAAATATCATTAATCGAAAATGGAGTTGTTAGCGTTTTACTAAGACCCGCCGCTATGGAGGCACCCACATTAGCACTTTCCATATTTAACATATTTCACCGTATCAACACTTTCACTACGGATTTTAAAAATATTTATTTTTCTTTATATTTTCCGTTCTTGCTCTTTATGTCTCAAAGGCTGTGCAATGAATGTGCTTGAGTTGCTTAGTCGATGCCCTCTTTAAATAGCCCAAATGAGAGAATCACACTCATATGGCACTCAAGTGGACCCACTGGTGGTGGTGTATATAGATTTATCCGATTGGTGGATGAAAAAAATATATACCAAGTTCCTCTCAAGTGAATAAGAGAAAGAGAGAGACAGCAAGAGAGGGAGAGGGAGAAAGAGAGAGGTAATGTGCCGTAAACAACAAATAATTGTTGGGTTGTAAATTGTTAAACCATAGTGAGTGCATCCTGTTTATTGTTTATATGGATTGTTGCGTTAGTGAGGTACAAGTACAGTTGGTCCTCTATCATATACCTTTATTTCAACTATTTAAAATGATTTGTTTAGTTTAGAAGTATTTTGTTTAGCTCTCTTTACATTAAAATTTACTTGGAAAAAGGGGAACTAAATGAATTTAAGAATCCTTTTTTTTTTCTATAACGAAGTACAAGATTTTTCAAAGTAAATTGATTGAAAGAGTACAGAGAATACTTTAAGTTAAACTATGTACTTCACGGATGCGGAAGTAAATTTCTCAACCATTTAAGACAACTTCACAGATAGTAAAAACCACTCTTGAGATACCAAAAAAGTAATTTAACCAACAAAAACTGGAGCATTATTTTTAATCGATTCGTAGATACTAAAGTAAAGTTTACAGTGTCTCAAATCAAATATAGAAATAAATTTTAGGGTCTTCATGTTTAGGGATAAAATATTGAAATTACCCTTGAGGGCTTAGAAATCATCTTTAGAGATAGTGAAATAACTTTTGAGATATTGAAATAACTTTTAAAGATAAAAAAACAGATCTTCGCTTTTGAAAAATTGAAATCATTAAATTTCAATTAATAATAGTCAAAGAAATTTTCAACGTCTTGGCTACTTTATATACAAAATAACTCAAAATATATTATGAAAAACCGATCCTTTATTTTTTACTTAAAATCTGGCAAAGATAAATGTATTTAAGTTTCATCGAGTTAATTGAAGACTTCTAAAGAATTTATATATATTTTGCCATTAATTCTTTTAACTAAAATGTTGACTTCCTTTAATACTTAATAATAAATAAATATTTTTTGAGACTTTTTTCGTCTATTGGTCTATTGTAGCTAAATAGAACGTTCTCTGATTGGCTGTTGGTTTAGTAAAATGGCTGCTCTCATTCACTCAATTTTGAGTGAGAAGTATACGCACATGTGCGCTATGGGGGGTGCGGGTGGGGTATGTTCTCTGTTACTTTTTCTGTTTTGTTCACTGCTTAGTTCTCTGCTACACTTCACACCTTCGGGCTATAATCTTTTTATTGCCAATTGAATGACTCTTAATGCCAATGGGATGCCGCGAGCGCAAAAGTCAACCCAACAGTGAAAGGTAAGGGAAGGGGACTGAAAAATAAAAGAATTGTATTGCGGAAGCAGGACTTTGCTGAAGTAGGGCAAAGGCGTCAAAGGGGAGTGTGGCTATTTTGCGGTCAGAATTGAGTAACAACCAATTCAATATCTTAGGATCAGGGTGGCTGAATCGTCATACATACATTTTCAATTGAATGCATTTCAATAATACTTGAGTAATTAGTATATAATGATGCTTCTGGCACGCGTCGATGGCCCAACTGGATGACTATTTGGGACACGTTCTATTCTCTTTTTATTTTGTTAGACGTTTTATTATGACTGTGCACTCTGATGCGATTATTATTTAGAGCAGGTATTCGATTACATGGAATGGGGGAGGATGGTGCTGGACGACTATGATGAATTGGCATTTTCAATTAAGCGCGACAGTTTCACATCCCTATTTCGTATTACGACCCCCCTCTTCCATTCCTCTTATGATTGTTGTTTTTTGTGGTATTAAATTCTATTTAATGGTTTATCAAAATCCACTTCAATTGTTTGTTTTTTGCTATTATGAAATTTGATCTAGTTTCGGTATGCAATTTCAACTTGAATTTGGTCTAGTGATTGATGCAGACAAGTCTTTCTGGTCAACAGTCTATTTACGTTTGTCCTTGAACTTTAAACAGGCGAATTGATTTCTGGTTTAATATCAAACAATATTAATATGTTCATATATATACGTACATAATACGGATAAGTGTGTTTATTATTAGCTTTTGCTCATTTTAAAATGTACCACAGTTTGAATTTGAACAGAATTTACTTAAAAGCATTCATTAAAAATTATACAATTTCAACAGTTATTTTAAAACTTTCAACTGTTATACAAATTATTTATTATATTAAATATTTTGATTTGATAACATAATATTCTTATTATAATGATTTTTTGAGAACACAAAAAGGAATGAAATTGAGGATAGTTATACTCCAGTTATTAGTTTTATTAGTTCATCTTCTTGAATTGAATATTTGAACTAGACATAATATATTATGAAATACCAAATATATAATATAGGTTCCAAAGAAACAATCAGTAAGCTGGTTTAAAAAAAAAGCCCAAAACATCTGAAATTCAGAGAAAGCAATATAAATAGATACAGTGACACAAATTGTATTATTAAACTCACATGGCTCAAACTCATCTGCTGTATATCATATGTACATTGGAAAATCAGATTACGGGAACAATATTAGACTTTCCGGTATTCCATTAACACTATTGGGTCTTTAATTGATATCACCTGTGTTCATTCATTTATACATTGATTCCAACAATTTAAATAGTTTTTCTTGATACCCATATAATTTTCGTGAATTTTATGTTTACGTAGATTTAATTGTAAGAGACCTGCTTATAGAAAAGTTATATTATCGAATTAGAATAAAAGAAAGAAAACCTATAAAATAAGTTGACACTGGTTGTTGAAAGCTTACCTGTTTAATCAAGTCATCCTGGGAGTTTAATTATGTTTAAGTTTTACTAGATCTAAAAAATTAGAAAGACAGTTTATTATATTAAAATCACTTTTTTTATCACCTGAACCAGCAAAATTTTTAGCTCTAATTGCACCGACACCCACACACTGACTAAATTTTCCACTTCCCGATAGAACTTCTCATATACGTGATCGTCGTAACATTGCTCTGTTAAAAGTTAAGATCATGTTAAGTTAACATATTTATGTTAACGTAACATATTTATGTAAAGTCAACACGATTATGTTAAAATTTAACATTAAGCTGTTAAGTTAAGATTATTTTGACATTAAACATTATTATTGACATTAAGTCTACTATAATCTAACAAATTTGCTGCGATCCGCCGATTAAAGTGGACAGAGTGGTTTTTACTTAAACAAGGGTATACACAGCCAACTATTATTTCTTGTCATATGTTACCTTCTAAGGCTGGTCATTTATAATTCCGAATTTGCTATATAATATTTCTGTAATGGAATATAAACCGAAAGTTTATTCACCGATATTACTAAATGATTTGATAACACAATACATTAACCAAGAACAGAAACCATTTATTATTGTATTTCTCAAAATTTCCAAAAATAAAGTCAGTTTAATCACAAATCAATCGGACATAGGGTAAGTGTAGTCCAATCTAAATTCAACAAAGATTAAAAAATTTAAATTCTGTTTAAAATTAAGGCAAGCCCGAATATTAGAGGACACAAGTGCCGAAGAGATAGCATTCTTGTTAATCGAAAAAATTACTGGAAACCCTCAAACAAATTGATAACGTCCATGTCCAGCTTATCAATAAACTAATCTATTGAGACATGGCCATATATAACGACTATTGGCGCAGAGCAACCCGTCATAGTAAAATGTTAAGTTCCATTGCCAACAACATGGCTAATATTAATATTATCGGCACTCTGAGTCTACTTTTGTGTAGTATATCCCTAATTGGCGCCATTCAGGCGGAACAGAAGCTGCAGGCAATAGTCGACAACAATTTGAAGTATCATCAAATAATGCAGTTACGACCCTTAGGTGTGGAATTTGGTCAATATTTTCAAAACATTTCGGAACTGCAATTGGCCTTGCCAGATCTTCCAAGTCAACAGGATCTGGTTTGTCTGGCAGACATAACACAATGGATGAGCAGCCTTACCTCAGGCAGCTATTGGGCTCTAAAAAGTGAGTGACCGGAAAAGTATATTTATTTATATTTATTAAAATCGATTTATTTTTAATAGTGATTGATTCTTGGGGTTTTATACCGTCTGGTTATCTATATGGAAATCGTTACGATATGGGAAACTACGATGAGTGTTTACGGATTAACAAAGCCATTACTTCAAGTCACACGATCAAGGGCAAATACTGTTTTATGGAGATGTCACTCCTCAAATATGTACTCGGTACAGATATGGAGAATTTAAAATATGTGAATATGGAAATTGCAACATGCTTTCCTTCTTCTTGTTCGGGCCAGATGATGGATCGTTTTATAGGACAACTTATTAAACGTTTACTTGGCCTAAGTAATCCAAATGATTTAGTTAGCATTGATGAGAGTAGTTGCCAAATAGGCGATAGAGAACCATACGATGGCCTTACCATTTTCCTCATGTAAGTATTATTTACAAGTAAACGACTAATTGTATTTTTTTTAAACTAAATTTCTTTGATATTTCAGTGTGATTTTATCTATATTTGGCCTTGCCACGCTGCTGGCTACGCTGTACGACTACTTTCTATGCAACGATCAAGGTAAATATATAGTTAGAGATCTCATATAATATGTAATAAATTATTATCTAAAATGTTTTGATTCATTCTTAGAACAATTACATCGAATTATTAAAATTTTCTCGGCACGAGCAAATTCCCGCGCCTTGTTTAAGATTGTGGAATCAAAATCGAATCCAAATGTCATTGATTGCCTTCATGGGATGAGATGCATGTCCCTCATTTGGGTAGTTTTTGCTCATGAATATATATTTAACATGATGGCACCAAATCTTAATCAATGGACATTGCTTAGGGTAAGTGTTAAATGGTTTCTATTAATTTCTCTTTATAATTCTTATCTCTTTACAGTGGTTTGAGAAACCTTTCAGCATGTTTATACTTGAGGGTTTCTTTTCCGTTGATACATTTTTCTTTATTAGCGGCTTGTTACTGGTTATGATTGCTCTACGTTCCATGGAAAAGTAAGTCCCTGGCATCGTATCAATTTCTTCTTAAACTAATCTTGTGATTTTTTTCAGAACTAATGGCAAAATGAATATTCCTTTGATGTACTTGCATCGCTATCTACGACTTACTCCACTTGTGGCCCTGGCCATATTGGTCTACTGGAAACTCTTACCTCATATGGTTGACGGACCTTTGTCAGATAATGGCTTTGGCGACTACTCCGTGTGCGAATGGAATTGGTATAAAACGTTGCTATATATACAAAACTACGCTAGTACGGATATGGTTAGTACACAAACTGAATATTTAATTATCTGTTTAATTATCGATTATCGTTATAGTGTTTGTCGCATTCGTGGTATCTGGCTGTGGATATGCAGTTATATCTTATCTCACCATTTTTGTTAATTGCCGTATACAAATGGGGTAAAAAGGCTGCTGGTGGAATTTTTATCTTGATGCTGCTACTATCCGCTTGTCTCTTTACAACCATGTTACTGGGTGATCTATCTAGGCAGATCAAGTAAGCATTACAGCTTTATTTTTATTAAATATGATCCACTAAATCTTTACATTTTTATAGAAAATCCGATAAAAACGTTGAGTCACAAAATAAGCTATATTTTGCCACCCATACACATGCCGCACCGTGGTTGATTGGCTTTCTTTTTGGCTATTTTCTACATTTAAATCGTGGCAAAAAGTTTCAATTGAATCGTCTCACTGTCTGGCTGGGTTGGTTACTCTGCCTTGGCATGATCTTCACAAGCATTTTTGCCATCTATTCCTCGTCGTTGCAAACACCTGCGCTGTCTGCCCTAAAGGAATGCTTTTATTACACACTGACACGGATCGGCTGGCCCTTGGCCCTGTCTTGGATTGTATTTGCCTGCATGCAAGGATATGGCGGTTTAGCCAATAGTTTTCTCTCATCACCTCTATGGCAACCGCTGTCCAAGCTCTCCTATTCGATCTACATCTGGCACATCTACATCCAGGAAATAAATCACAGAAGAATACGTACACCGACACATTTTTCAGACTACGATGCGGTAAGTAGTTTAAAAAAATATTCCACATTTTATTCATCTATATTTTTATATATGTAAATATTATTTTTTTATATACATATATAGATGTTGCAATTTTGGTCAGCATTCAGCTTCACGGTAATTATGTCATATGTTATCTACATTGGATTTGAGGCACCTTTGAGTGGATTGGAGTCCTTATTGATGCCTAAGCCGAAAACCAAACTCCAACCGAAAGAAGATCTTCCTAATGCAGAAATCGATAAGTCAACAGAGACTACTGATACATCCTAATAGATTCTAATTTAAATTCTTAAATGTCAAACCAAACCACATATACTCTTAAAATAATATACATATGTAAGTACATTTTTCAATTCTAAAAAATAAAAACATTTGCCTTCTTAGGCAATTCAAATAGAATTATTTCTTTATCTTTTTGTATATCAATAAGTGATTCCTGACAAGGTTCGTTAAGAAATAAACAACTCAGATTAGACCAACTTGACTAAGCCATTCACTAAAGTTCACCTACTTATGACTCACTGCATGAAAATCGATGTATCACAGGCACACTTCTCTTATCATAAATGAAAACACTTAATTCGTGAACAGACAGCTTGGCTGGAACACTATATTTTATAATAAAAAATTAAAATTCTATTTTAATTGGCTTTTTTAATCAATAAACACAAGTGACTCAGAGATAGCATTCCTGTTAATCTCAACGTGGAAATCCTCAAACTGTTAGTCCATATGTTCAACTAATCGAAATATTAATCTATTTGATATATAGGCCATATAAAACGTATTTATAATAATTTTAAAACGCCATCTACTTATCAATAGAATAAACAAAATGAAAGTATTCAAGCACCATCTGTCGTTCAAAAGCAGAATGCCATTGAACCAAGCAGTTAACGAAAAGCAGGGTGTGCAAGCAGTCAACTGTTAGTCTGTGATTGGCACACTAAGGTCGATTTTTTCCTTTTCAACTAAGACGAAAATTTATCAAAGAAGCATCATTTTTTAACCCATCTATTACACCATTTTAATTATAAAAACTAGCAAAAATATGGTTTCGCATAGTCATGTTTTCAAAGTACAAGAAATTACTAAAACTCTGCAAATGAAAAATACATATTTTTCAAAATTTAAAAAAAATGATAATATATAAATATAATATATAAATATGTTAAATAAATAATAAAACAATAAAAACTAGTTGAGAACTGAAATAATAAATAGAACCAAAGTATTTAATAAAATAATAAATATATGTACTATATAAAAATGGCAAGTTTTCCAAAAGTTAAAGTTCTTGAGCAATAAGCAATAATGCAGTATCTTTACAAATAAATATGTATCTGTATCAATATCCGATTTCCTATAGACAGTTTACAGGTGCTTTAAGTAGATTAGGATGTTGATTTGCCGGAAATAACATCAAAAATGAGTATTATCTAGATTCAATCGATTAACGGCTCTGGGATTATTTGGTTTTATGCGGTTTCATTCGCTTTGTATTCGAGAGTGTCGATTTTCACAGGCTATAAATCAAATGCTTCAAAATGCCTCTGCCTCAAATTCCGGAATGCAATTACTCAATTAATTTGAATATAATTGTCAACAATTTCAAGTATTTTCAAATAGCAGCAAACAAAAAAACAATGTAATAATACAAAAAAAAAATGTAAAACTAAAAGCAACAATTTTTGATGGAAATGAAATAGAGATAAAATGTCAATGTCTTTACTGTAAAAGGGGAAGGGAAAAGAATTGGTAAATGGTTGGAATATAGGAATGGAGGGAGTGGGAATGGATTGGGGCAAACCACTTGACAGTTGAGATTGCGGGTGAAGGGAAAAGAGATGGGCAAAATTACGCAATTGCAGAAGGCGGTAAAATTCAAAAAGATGCAAAAGGAAGTATTGGAAATAGTTAAAGTAAATTGTTTAGTTCTTTCTACATATTGTTTATTTATTGTTTTGTAATAAATTGAGGAAATGCAAATGAAAGCAGTGAAAGTGACAAAGAGAAAGAAACGGGGACAGAGACAGAGAGAGAAAGTCCGTGGGAGCGAGAGAGAGGACAACCGATCAGCTGCAGTTGCGGCTGGCATTGCCTTTGATCCTTTGACGCAACATGAATTAAACGGCGCTACGAGCTCAATCCTATGAGCTATCCTCTATCCTTGCTTATCATCCGATCCCATATAGCATATAGCCCATACGTAATATATGGGCAATGACAAATTTTCCACTTGAGTCTAGACTTGGGAGCAGAGTCTGAGGAGTCACACGTCGCCGTTAACAATTGAAAACTGAAACCTTAATTGTTTATGGGTTGCAGATTTGGCTTCGGATTCCTATATTCCTTTCGGTATTTAAATGTTCAGATACTGCCGCTGGGGTTTGGTCAGTGTGGTCCGTCCATTAGGCCATATTTAAAGGCACTTGACATGCATTACTCCCCCGAGAAACAATTTTGTTGTGTAGGCGTTTTATTTGCCACTGCAAAGAGCAACTTGTTACTCCCCTTTTATAAATCATAATCCGTGATCACTGTGATTGACATTTAACCCCATATCAAATCCCCCCGACCGCCCCATTTTAGTAAATAACATCTTTGGTTGGAAAAGTTCAGCCTGTCAGCCTGAAACTCTAACAAAATCCAAAAGTGTGATCAGCTGCACTTGCTGACTTGCTGGCTTCTGGTCTGTGGCCCTCGTATCTGTGGCATGTGTTTGTGGAGTAATTGATATGCCACAACAACACCACCACCACAACCACCACCAACCCAACAACAACGATTGAACCACTGTGACCCCCACACTCTGTGAAATATTAGCCCACTGTTCCGTTGTCTGTCATAAAATGTTTGAGATGTTGCCTCTTCTTTTTAGGTTATCTCTATGCACTCGTATCTTTTGGATATATGTACATATATGAAAACATTTTACAGTTGCATTCGGATGCCACTTAAACCGTTTCATAAAAGCAACCTTTGTAATGCAGCCGCTGCCTCGGCCCCACCTCCACACACCCCTTTGCTTATGCGAAAAACAAAAAGAAACAAAAATAAAAGAAACAGTGGAAAAGGGGGGAATGGGAATTGATTTCCACAATCCAAAACGGAAATTGTTTTCTTTTCATTTTTCATAAAACTGATCGTTCGTTTTGATACAAATTGATTTATGCGGCGATCGGCAACAATTATATACATATATATATATATATACGGACTAATGGATCGGTAGCTGGTATCCATCGAAAAAACAAAAAAAGAAAACAGACAACAGAAGGAGGCATCAGACAGAGTAAAATGTATGAAGAGGTGGAAACGGAGGCATATCAAGGAGCCAATGGTTGATATAGAACCACATAAATATTGAATTTAAACAAAAATCGTTAGGAAAACTTACAAAATGTCTATTCTAAAATTATATACAAAAGCGGTTAATTTAAAAATTGAATACCTTTAAATTTTATATCTATATTAAATATTTTTACAATGTTTTAAACATATATTTAATATAATAATTTTGATTTTTAACCAAAACAAATACAAAGCAAATCAAGAGCAATCAGCAAAGTAAATTCTGCCTGATTCAGACTATTTTAAAGTTTTATATATATTTTTCACTTCATGAGTCACTTATTTCAATAAACAAATAATAAAATTAATAGATTCCTTAAGCAGTTCTTTATCTATTTAATAACCACTCAAGTTGATATATTTATTGCGATCGGTTTTGTAATCAAATTGTAAACAAACTAAAGATCTGTCTACAACAACTTTTACTTTATTATTTACAAGATTTTTATAAAGTTTTAGATAGAGAAATATCGGTTGTTTCTAAGTACTCTTCAGACTATTCCCACACACATTCACGAATAACTTAATTAATCAATTTGTGTTAAACAAATCATTGATTTTCATAGAAATTTTATTATATCCATCAGTAAGAAAATTATAATATTTCTTTTTGAGATATTTTTAAGAATCAGTTCTGTAATAAATCGAGAATAATAAAAGAAAAGAATCTTTGAGAAGATTCGACTAGTTCTTTGAGATGCTTTAAGAAATCTTACCATTTTCGTAATATATCTAGTGATTTTTTTTAAATATTTTTAAAAATACTTAAAAAAATCTATTCCAATTTTAAATCTAATAATAATTTACTGCCCATTACTACTCACTTTGATTCCACTAAAAGTACTTTTAATTAATAACAATTTTCTAGTTTTGGTCTTAAACTTTATTTATTGTCCAAAATATTTACATAAAACAAGGTACTAAAGTTATGAGGCATTTTCATTAGACTATTAAGGCATAACATTAATGGGATTTCATCTGTTGAAGAATTCCCATATATAGTTTTTATTTTTGGATGAATTGGCAAATAAATTAAAACTGACTATACGATAATTATTGTAAATGTTCCATTTGTTGGAGCTGTTGCTGCTGTTCATGATGTTGCTGGATTGTCGATGTGGATGATGGCCACAACATGTGATTGGGTAACGGTGGCGGCAAAGATGTTGGTGATGGCAACGTATCCCTTTTCAGTTTCAAATGTTTGGTCAGACTTTCGCACTCGATGGTACCCCGTTTCGATTTATAGCGTCGATTTTGAAACCATATTTTCACCTGTGTTGCCGACAGATTCAGTTTTTGGGCAATAATTTCACGTTCGGCTCCAGTTAGATATTTTTTATGCCGGAAACGGCACTCCAATTCAAGAACCTGAGCCTGGGAAAAGAGTACACGTGGCTTCCGTTTCATACGCTGTTTGGCGGAGCTATTCGAACTGTTGATTTGGCATCCATTGCTGCTTCCACTATTCTTACGCAATTCCGAACGCGATGAAGTGACCTGACTCTGGTCCTCTAGGTAAGGGTAAAGCAAAATTAAATAGAGATTCAGGAAAATTTTATTTTATTGTTAGATATTTCTTTATTGAGTTTTTCGCAGTGCAGCACTTACTTCGCTTAATGCACTCAGCTGTGGTTGTGGTGGCTGCCAGGGTTCTGATTTGGTTAAGTGTATTTGGATTTCCGGTCAACTTATGCGCCGGCGTGAGAGAATCCACCTCTGCGGAACTATTTAGATCGAGAGTGGGCGAAGGAGTCACATATGGAGTGGGTATATATTCGCTTTTAACGGCCACCGGATTGATATTCGGCGAATCAGAGCTGGCATAGTGCTCCGCACCCGTTCCAGCATAATTGTAGTTATAATTGGAGGGACTCTGATAGGCAGTTGCCGGTGTTCCGGCATATAATTGAGGGGCGGACACATTGTAGGCGGTGGTTGGTGACTGGTGGTAGCTTTGGTGTGTATGTGGATGTACATGATGTTGGAACATGTGTGTGGGCATGCCATAATCATCATAACCGGCATATATTTGTGGTGGTGGTGGCAACAATGGTGACATTGAAGATGATGTGGCCCCATCCTCAAGAGAATGTTCAATTAAATGATGATGAGGATGGGAATGGGAATGGGGATGCGGATGCGGATGGTGAGGATGTGTATGAGAATGATGTGGTGGTAATTGTAGTTGTAGTTGTTGTTGTGGTTGTTGTTGTTGCTGCTGCTGCTGCTGGTGATATTGCTGTAGATGATTGGACTGTTGGTACTCACCGGCGCCATAGAGCGCCGTTGCTGCTGTCGCACTGAAAATAGAAGAAAATCAAAAGATGAAAAAATGTTTTTGGGTTATTCTTTGACCTGGATACCACATGTTGCATCACCCACGCCATCACCACCCATTGCCAACTATAGCCATACAGTTTAAGAAATGGATAGCCGGTCTACTTCCTGCTGTCGGGACATGAACCCTGACCCTTGGTGACATCATTTCATGCCTCATCATCAGAATTAAGGACGCCCCAGCGAGGAAACGGACAATGGACAACGGACAATCCACACATGCGAATCACACATGTTGGCCAGTCCCAAGATGGCAGTCGGCGCCGTTTGCCTTAGCTGTGTTGCCGTTGCTTTTGCTGTTGCAGGTCAAACCGACGACCACACTGAAAGCAACATCAGCTACATCAGCAACATCATCAGTTTGAACGGATCTTGGACTTTGTTTTTCTTATTGTTAACACTTTGTGGCATTCGTCTCATATTCTACACCGTTGTCTTTTGTCTTTGTCTTCGTCTTGCCTCTTGTACAAATAACAATGATTTGTCAAAGTCCGTCTCTGAGTAGGAATTCGAGTTCGAGCTCTTCTCGATGTTGTTAGTCCTATTTGCAATTCATGCTAGCTATGTGTTTTCATAGGATTTCTTCTGCTATGTCTCGTCGAAAGGTTATGAAAATATTATCTTTTTTAAGAAAATTGGTAGAAATTAATTTTCCTATGGAGTCTTATTAAAAATAAATAAAAAATATATATATATATATATATATATGTACATATATGCATGTAAAGAATGCCAAGAAAGGTTTTTGAAAACAGGTAGAAATTAGAAATACAGCTGAATACTATTTCCTTTTCAATGTTTTTAAAGGCATCTTTTAATTAAGATGAACAAGAAGTCCAAAGATCTAAAGCTGATTTTACAAAATACTAGATTCGAATCTCTGAATCGTCGTACTATAGAAGATATATCTACACGATATTCAAATATGAAATGCGACTTAAAGTGTGTTACTTTCATAACTCAGTTAGATATAATTTTTATATCTTTTTGAATTACTTTTAAGAATATTCCTTGTCCCTAAGATTGTATTCTTTTGTTAAATATTAGAATAACTTCTAAAGGAAAAATTAAGGATAATAAGAAAAGAAAAATGGTTATGAAAAAAGTAGGTGTAGGAAAATTAGTTTAATGAAATAAAAAGAAGAAAGAATAAAAAATATGAATATGAATAAATGAAGACATAATGCAGAAAAGAAAATTAATAACAAAGGAAATAGTTGAACATATACTCAAAAAATATATTATAAATAAAAAATTAATTAAAATGAATTAAATTATTCTACAATCCAATTTATATACTACTCATATCCTACCTCTCAATATGTCCGTAGGCACCTTCATATGATTCGGTTTGATTGACCATATTTAATATATCCTTAACTGAAAATGGTGTTGTATTTAGAGAATCCGGATTGGTCATGCTGCCGGGACTGGGAGTTTGAGTATAATCATAATAACCGCCGGATTGTGGCACCTGTGCTTGCTGTTGATGATGTTGCAACATTTCTTTTATTCGTTTTCGATGGCAATTCCAAAGAAAAACAATCACTTGACCACTTGAGAAGCACTTTAAATTTAAATAAATACAACAATTTGCCAAATTGCACTTGAACTTGCGACACCGAGACACTTGACTGCGCTGCAATCAATATTAACAATGATAATACACTATATTTGGTATGTGTTTGTGTGTGTCTGTGTGAGTGTGTGGCATCCACCCGCACCCCTTGCAAACGATTTCGTACTGACTAGAAAACCGTTTACCGAGTCCGAGTCCGGCTGAATGGAAACTGAAACATCTTACACTCTAGCCACATGATGAAGATGCTGTCACACACACACACACACACATAACACAATCATGCTGAGGAAAGAAAATGGCCGACATGTGGCCAATCACAGCATGGCACAGGCAGCACAGTTTCTCTATCTATCTTTCTTTCTTTCTCTATAGCATGGAGATGCATGTGACTGGTTTGATTGTATTAGACACTCACAGATACACACAAGTAGATAGTATGCAAAATCAATTTAATAATCTTAAATACCTACGCACTCACCTTACGATCGGCTAAGATATCCTGCTATAGAGTATTATTGTACCTGTCGTTATTATTTCTAGTTGTTTGTTCGCAGCCACTTTATGCAGATTTTGTTTCGCTACTTGAGCTTAAGTATCTGTATTTATTATTGTAGAGTCGTTAAGTCTTATTTGTATACAATATCATTTCATATTTATGCTCTGTTCTGCTTGAAATTCAAGTGCCGCTCAAGTGCAGATTTTCGCACACTTGAGTTTAATGGAAGTAGAAGTCTATGTACATACAAACATATAAGTATATATGTATAAACAATTTATGCAAATAATTGATTAATTAGGGCTCTTGTAATCTTATAATTATGGAAAAATTAATTTTTTTGAGCAGTATTAAAAATTTTTAATTTTTTACTCCTTACTTTATGTTTTTTAACGAATCTCTAAATAGAGAAGAGCATATGTATGCTTTATACATGCCGTTTAAAGAAGCCGTTCAATTTGGGTATGCATTAGAATTTTAGAGTATTTTTCAGATATTTAACTGAAAACTTCAAATAATCGCATAACCAAATAAATTATTTTAATTTAATTACATTCTAAAAGCCAAAAAGTATAAAAGTATTTAAATTTTACCCTTTATTTCATTGTAGCTCTGAAATCGGAGTTCTAAAAAATTGCATTTTCTCGCGCATTTTTTTAAATTTTATTCGGAAACAAAATCACATTTAACACCCATTTGTTTGCAGTCTCAAAATGAGTTTCCTGCTCATAATGAGTTAACAGTACGAAAAGAGTTTACAGTACATAAATAGTTTAACACTATCAAAATGAGCTTACAGTATCAAAATGAGTAACACTATCGAAATGAGTCCAGTATCGAATCAAAAATGAGTACAGCTTCCTTTTCTTTTTTTTCATTGTTGTTTTTTTTCTCAGTGCGAACGGTTGAAGTTTTTGAGGGAAACATTTGTATTAAATTTTTTTAAGTTTAATTTAGATGTTATATTGGAAAAATATAGACAAGGTAAGTGGGCTGTAATTTTATAAAGCAAATGTTTGTTAATTTGTCAATAAAGCATAATAAAATGCGCTTGAAAATGTTAAAAGATCTTGTGTCTCGCTCACACATTTGGAAAAAATTCCCTGTTTTTTTTTTTTATAAGGCTTGCACATTTTCTTTGTAGAAAATTTTTGGCTTGTAAACACAAGTTGAGCTACTATAAGTTATCGAATTAAAATCAAACAACTAATATATTGTGCCGTTTGAATTTCGTTTTTCTCTGGCAGATAGATACAGAAAATTATTGATTTTTCGCTCGCACGCACACGCGCATACATACACGTCCAAGATGGCGGACGACGAGCAATTCAGTTTGTGCTGGAATAATTTCAACACAAATCTGTCCGCTGGATTCCACGAATCGCTATGTCGTGGAGACCTTGTGGATGTCTCCCTGGCGGCGGAGGGGCACATTGTGAAGGCTCACCGTTTGGTGTTGTCCGTTTGCTCCCCTTTTTTCCGTAAAATGTTTACCCAAATGCCGTCGAATACACATGCAATTGGTAAGTAAGGGGGGGAAAAAAGAACGGGGCACAGTTTAATAGCTTTGTATACTTATTCTTCTTTTCATACAGTATTTCTTAACAACGTTAGCCATTCGGCTTTGAAGGATCTGATACAGTTTATGTATTGTGGAGAGGTGAACGTAAAACAGGATGCTCTCCCAGCGTTCATTAGTACGGCGGAATCATTGCAAATCAAGGGGTTGACAGATGTAAGTATCTACCACCTACAGCAAAAACAACAACCAAGCAACTTTGGCGCGCACTGCATATACACACACTCACACAAACATACAACGAACCTATGCATGTATACAGAAAATCGTGTGTATAAGAGCTGCTGGCTTGACTGTACCGAGAATCATCTCGAACTCACGCCAGTATACATGAAGGGAAAAAAAATGCTATTGCGTATGTGTGTGAGTGGAAGAGGGAGACAGCTGCTCGCCGTTCGTGTTGTAGCAGCTGTCTCGCTCTTTTGCTCTGTGTTTGGTGGTTGTTTCAATGTGTTTGTGTATGCTCAGGCAATACTGTGAATATTTATTTGCTCTTTCATAGAACGACCCCGCGCCGCAGCCCCCGCAAGAGCCAACCCCCCCACCACAAGCCTCACCTCATGTACAACAACAGGTACCAGCCCAACGCATTCAGCGTCAACAGGCGCGTGCCCCCGCTCGTTATAAAATTGAAACGGTTGATGATGGAATGGATGATGATAACAAGGGTACTACCACCCAAATAGTTATCCAGACCTCAGCAGCTCCAGCCCAAGCCACCATTGTACAACAGCAGCCGCAGCAACAGACGCAGCAAATCCAAACTGGCACCACAACAACAGCAACGCTGGTTTCAACAAACAAGCGTTCCGCCCAACGTAGCAGCCTGACTAGCGGCAGCAGCGGTGTTGTGAAGCGATCCAAGACAAGCTTGTCTGCGTCCGGCACCATAATTGACCCACTTGAATCGACAACGGAAACGGCAACCACAACATCAGCTCAATTGGTACCCCAACAGATAACTGTGCAAACAACTGTTGTGTCAGCAGGCGATTCCAAGCTCCGTCAGCAGGAAGAAGCTGAATACATTGGTCTGCCCATGGAATTGCCAACGAAATCGGAACCGGATTATGCTGAAGAGGCTGGTGATGGTGCCGGCGATGGCGAGACTACCTATGTGGAGGATGATACCTATGGTGACATGCGCTACGATGAAAGCTACTTTACCGAAAATGAAGATGGAGCTGGACAGGGATCGGCTGGAGAAACATCAGCGAATGTCACGGCAACCACATCCAAAGCAGTAGTCAAGCAGTCACAAAGCTATAGCGATTCATCATATGTCGATGCCGGCGCGGATCAGAGCAACACAGAGGCTCAAGGTTGGTTGAATTTTTTCCTTATTACGGGGTCTTTCAAATTGGAAGACCTCTTGTTTTATACACTAAAGCTAAGCAATATGGGGCATAAACTTGCTGGCGAAGTGCCCTCACTGTGGTTAAAGCTTCTGTTCAATCATCAAATGTTTCCTAATTTAAATATTTCAAAAGAAAACAGTGGGGGAAACATCTCGCTAACGGGTTTAACTCCACGTTAGTTTGTAAATATATATTTTTTTTGCCTGTGACTCTATTTTTCGCGCTAAAGAGCATTTGGCTGAGCGGCTTTAAGCCAACTTTATTATAAACAAGGCAAAGAGCTGCTCACGCGTTGTATTCTGTTTTAAATATTTTTGTGTAAAATGGTAAGTAGAGTGTTGAAATTCCGAATGATGCCAATGCACTTGACCAGGGGCCATTAGAAAGCAGTCAAATAAAGGAAAACCTGGAAACTGGATTGTGACTTAAACTGAAGGTAATAATTGACTATATAATATAATTTGTTTACTTTGTGAAATGTTGTCTCTTCCACTTCTTATTTTTTTTTTGTTTATAGCAAAAATATTATTGGGGTAGGCTTTATGGTACAGCGCTGCCACCTAGTTTAAAAGTAACTGCCTTCAGGCAAAGTTGGATTGTTTGAACCAATGCGCGCGCTCTACCTGGTGCAAATAATACTTCTTTGTTTGTAGGTTGCGTCTTATTTTATTAATTTGTTTTCAGTTATCATATGAAGATGTTGTTTTGGTACTTTTAAATGGGCAGCAACGTAAAAGCTTGCTTTTTCCATTTGAGTTCAAACAACGGCATTTATTGCCGAGTCTTGCATAGTTATTTCATTCTAGAAATTTGATGTTTGTGCCCAAGGTTTGCTAGTGGTAAAATTATTGTAATTATATTAGTGCCTTCATTGTATTATTTCTGGGTTTATTTTAAATTGGTTTTCGTTTAATTGCTAAAATTTTTGATTTAGAAGTGTGAACATTCTAAGAATTTTCGTGATAAAATTGAAATTCAATTTAGTGAAGTTCAAATATTTGTCCATACAATGTACTAAAGCAAGTTAGTACTTAAAAATATGAATTCAATTAAGCTTTAAATAGTTGCGCATGCGACAATGTGTTGATGAAAATTAATAATTAAATAGCTCCACATGCGATTATTGTCACGTCTAGAAATTTTTCTTTTGTTTAATCGTGGCATAAGAAAATGAAGGTAAAATTTTTAGTTTTCCAGGAAATTTGAGCGACTAGAATTGTTTTCAGTTTCATTATTTTAAACATTGGCGTATTTATGGTTATTCTGTGTTCAGTAATGAACGCGTTACTCTTAAATCTCTTAGTTTACCGATTATTAAGTTTCTGGATAACTAAACATTTTATTCTTAATTACTGTATTTTAAAATTTTACAATAAATATTTAAAATATGATTGGACCGACTGAAGTACGTTTGATTACTGTGTCGTATTCGAAGACGCCTGCAACCAAATTCTAATATTTTGACCTACGTATATTTAACTATTGTCTTTTCATTGGAGTCGAGACATTTTTCTAATGGGATACAAATATGAATTTTTAGCAAACTCGGTAGTGTTGCCACGCTGTTAAAATATAGAAGCCAATGCAACTCTGCGTTTTCATTTATGGCTGAAACCAAGCTGTGTGTGTGTGTGTATGTATATGTTTATATTTCTTGTATTGAATTTGTTCTAATTGAAACGCTATTTAATGAATGAGAAGATCTAAATTTTGTTTTTTGAGTGTAATATGTGATTGAGTGTTGTGCTGTGATTCTAGATTAACAAATATATGTGGTTACCCTTTGTAAGTATAGATTCGCCCTATCTGACGGACCGACGATCTGGTGGCGGGAGTGGGGGTGGTTCTTCTTCTATGTGCCAATAAATTGCTTTAAGCCAAAGCCTGAATGTGCGTTGTTTTATTTCACCGAGCCTAACTTAGAGCATAAGCCAATTCACTTCATATCTAGTTATTAATTATTAATTGTAGTATCCTTTAATTGTTTTGTATGTCCGCTAACTGACACTGTTCTCCCGTGTTCTTTTGTGTACTTCAATGTCTCATTTATTGTTTGGTGATGCCAAGCAGGACCCGCTGGACAAATCAAATTCATACGCAGCCAGAAAAAAAACGCGCAGCTAGTATACAGGGACTACATCTACAACAAGAAGCTAACACAAGCCAATGGCCAAACGACATGGCGATGCGCAGATGTACTCAAACTTCGATGCAAGGCGGTGGTCATTACCAAGAATGGCCAATTCGTTGATGCCCGTCGAAATCACAATCATGAATCCCACGCCGGACGCATAGGTCAGAGGCAACTGTACAATGTGGAAAGCGAACTGGAGGAGTACATTGAGATATGTGCTTCAGACCCAAAGATCTCTCAATACCTGAGCAGCAGTAATATTAGCATCATGGCCGCCAAGGATGGCAAGGAGTGCAAACTGTTTGTCCCCGCTTCAGAGGCCAATGAAATCGAATTGCAAGCATTGGTAGACGCCAATGATGAGGACGATGATGAGGCCATAGAGGAGCGGATAGTTGAAATTAAAGCGTTGCAGCAACAACGAACAACGCAGCTTAAAAGCAGGTTAAATTAACAAAAAAAGACGCTAATCTACATTTATACCACCTAAGCTTGCATTTTAAATATAAATCTAATTTAAACTGATTATTCTGATTACTTTGTATTCCGTATCTAACCATATTTAATAAAATAATAATACAGAACAGAAAGCCAAATGCCAACAGCAAATAGCCAAAGCCAACATCTTTGCTAGCCATCTAATTGATGTGATACGTTTCCATCGCTAACCATTCCTTTCATTTCTCATTCACAGATGGCAGTGAGCTGGTCTTCATTGAGAGCCCTTGGTCGACTCCATGTCTTGTTCTGAATGGATACATGTACAATTGCCACAGTCGAAAGAACAATAAGCAATACTGGCGATGTCACAACTATTCCAAAAAGGTCCACGAAATGCGCTGTCGTTCGCGTTGTGTTTTGGAGAATGGCAAATTAAAGAGCATTACCGGTGGCCTGCACAATCATCTGCCACATACCGAGAAGATTGAGAAGATTATACAGCGCAATCGTCTGGCGCCAGTCAGTGTTAATACAAACACAGGCATCAAATTGGAACGAAATTCCAGTATTACCCACCTCCAGTTGCAGCCGGATTTAATCGATGAGCAACAGCATTTGGCCACCGAGACAGCCCCATTACAAATGACTGAACATGAGTTTATCCATTTTATCCATGATTAAGTATGTAAAGCGTTGGAGTCTAACTGGTGCAATGTAGTTTTTAAATCAATATTAAGTATAGTCAAATAAATGTCAAAAACTCTAATTAGTTGAATTAGTTAGTCAAATTGTTAGCTGATTTCCTTCCAGCAGCAGAATTCTTTGGTATTGTAAGTCCATATTAATCTTATATATATTAGAACTAATCTAATTGATTATTTCTGTTTATTCCAGTCCTCACCTATAATTATCGCGGACACCTTGTTCACCAAGGACATACCTACACCTGCCACTCCAGAAATCCTCTTAAGCTAATGGAATACTGGCGTTGCACATTGTATAAAAAACTACGCTGCTCCTCGTCATTGACCACCAAACGGAAAACAATCGTGGCCCAACGTGGCGAACATAATCATGAGCCACCCAAACGTCTAAAGACATTTGTGCCCAGAATTTTCCCCGATAAATCTTAGGCCGCCTTAATGCATTTAATAAAATCTAATGTGAGACATAAATACATGCACAAGTAAAACACACAGACATACCCTTTAGACAGCCTTTCAATTTAGCCATTAACGATTATGAATAATTACTCTTAAATTATTTTTATGAAATAACATTTACATCTCTTTTCCTTGTTGAAATTTTCCAGCTTCAACTACACTTTTGGAGATGTCCCGTCGCTGTACTACATCAATTCCGAAAGTTGGTAGGAAAATAATTTACGTTACGGAAATTGCTCACAACCCACAACAGCCTGTGCGTAAGAAGCTTAACCTTCGGAATCCAGATAATATTCTCCGCTCGGGACCCAATAATCACAATTTGGTATTTGTAGACATACCACGCCTAAAGGGCAAATGTGTCAATTGCCTTAAAAATGGCAGAACCAAACTCGAAAAGATTACCACATGCTGTGACACCTGTGAAGGAGCCAATTGGATGTGCGATATGTGTTTTGAGGAGTTGCATAATTTGTAATCACATGTCACCGATTTACTTTTCTAATTTTTCATATATCAATAAAATAGCAATAAAACTAAGAATTATTTTTCCAATGTATTAGACATGAACAGACTACCTCTTAGAAATTTATAAATAGAATTTATATAATTTGGTTTAGTTATAAAATGTTACTGCGTTCCTCTACAATCGATTCTAATCAAGTTGGAACCCATTTAACCAATTTACAGAAAGTACTGCGAACTGCACCTAATTATAGTAAGACAATTGGGTGAGAAAATTTAAATTGAGCTGCGAGTGTTTTTCCCGACATGTTGTCCATTAAAGAAATAGATATGAGAAAGTTGCTGCAAAGAGATACATTTTATGTATTCAAAGAGAATCGGTAAAATTTTTCAAAATTAAACTAAAGAAAATTGATTAAGTTTAATAAATAAATAAGCTTATAGTGGACACTAAGGAACTACATACATCTAAACGTTATACCACATATTTGTTTCTAAAATTGAAATAATAATATAATTCTTTGGGAAAGAATAACTGTCATGAATTAAGAACAAATAAGTAAAGAGATCCTGGTATAAAACGTAAAATTCGTATTAATCTATTTCTTTGCTTTAACCTTGCGACGATAATGTTCACGACTACGATCTCGATCACGTTTTGATTTATCGTGATTGTGTATTCCATGAAGAATCTCTAGACAATTGTCGTTGGTGATACGTATTCGTGCCCGGCATTTGGTTGTTGACCGTGTGGCACATATCCATTTTTTACCACGACTATTCTCCATAAATTTGACATAACTATGACCATCGTAATTTAGTTTGACCGAACCGCGCTGTCCTTTGGTAAAGTAGAATGATGTATAAGCTCCGCTGTTATCTGTAATGAGAATGGGTAATAAGGTGTTAGTTAAATAAATTAAATGTAAAAAAACTGTCTCTGTGTTTCAGGTCGAATTGGTCAAAAATCGTTTGGTTGCTGGTCACTTGCGCCCTTAAAGCATTATGGAGTTTATTGGAGTTAAGTATATTGTAAGTAAAAGCTGAATTTTTTCATAATCCTAAAACATAACTAAGAGCTATAATTCATGTGTGTGGGTGTTTGTTTGTAAATATGTAAGTATGCTCGTGTGTAAATGTTCGCCTCACTTTCTACGGGTCACTACCCGATTGGGTCCCACCATTCCTGTCACATCGGCCACAATTTCTTCATATTTAAGATGCATCCCCAGCTCTGCAACATCTATGGTAGCCGGGGACTCTTCCTCCAGTGTCGTGGTCAATAATCCATGTGTGCCCATTTGCTGATGATGAATCTCATGCTGCTGTTGTTGTTGCTGGTGTTCTTGTAGATGTTGTTGCTGTTGCTCCTGTAATTGTTGTTGGAGCTGGTTCCTTGTCGTCCCCGTTGCTGTCGTGGTAGGTGTCTTTGCGCCCGTCTCACCAGGCGGAACTCGACGAACTCGCTTCTTGCGACGCACAATCTCCTCGTGGGTGTGGAAACGATTAAGCGGGCAGACCACATCATTGATTGTGAAGACACGAGAGCGGCATTTCTGATTCCACCATTGATTGCATCGCCAAAACCGTTTCTCCTCACCAGAAGAAAGTTTCAAGATCTTTTCAAATATAAATGGCTGACCACCATAAATGAGCTGCATGCGACCTCGGGATGTGGCTGTGTAGATGGCGACGCTGCTTTCTGTGTTTGAATATATAAGAAACAGTATATGTATAGATTAGTAAGTTGTCAGGTACAAATATTTTTGACTTAACTACAGATAACACAGTTAAATATGCATATTTGTTGCCACAAGGCTAGTTTATATTTTTGCTGCTTATGATCTAGAAATAAGAGGCTTGAGATGCAGATTGCTTTTTTAAACGCTGTCGGACTCGACTGGATGGCGGATGATTGTGTTCCGGTCGAGTAAGGCAAACTTTTAATTTCCCGCTAGCAAGCTTGGTGGTGGACAGACGAGCTTTGCAGGGCGCGTGGCCTGTGCGACGTGTCCGACAATTCCAATAGGTGGTTACACCATGCGTATTATTTTTGGCATACGCATATTCGCCGTACAAAATCTGCACTGAGTTACGTTGTCCCTCAATGAACTGAACTTCGGAATCGGGTTCAAGTATAGACCGATTCAGACGCTCGAATTGTTTGTCAACATTCTCTGAATCTGTAAATAAAAAATGTAAAAAGATTAGTGGAGAGAACTTACTTTAATTCTATCCTGATTAAAAATTAATAAAAACCCGAAAAGTAGCTTAATCATATATTTATTAATTTGCGTATGCAAAAATAACTATTATTTGAGAGTCTGTCGCTTAAGAGGTTTAGGCGTTGGCATGCACAACGGATTGCGGTCCAGGCAAATCTCTCTGCCATCCTCCATAAATTCTGCCTTTGTGTACATTGCAGCATGTGTGTGCATGCAACTTGTTACATGTATAATATCGCCTCTGGCCGTGATTCTTGTCACCAGCCGGGCACGACACTTCGCCTTATGATACATCGAACATTTCCAATCGCGGCTACGCTGGCCCTCCCGTAACTTCTCATTCGGCGTGTAGGTGTTGCCCTCATAATAAACCAAGTCAGTACCGCGAGATGAACGCACATATTGTGCCAGTGTCGATGAGAAGTAATAATCATCTGCAAATATAAAAAAATTATGCGATTAATTTAATTATTCATGTGGTAAATCTTTAGATTTCTATATATGTGAACAAATTAAAAGCATAATGAAAAACAATTCCGCGGATTGGATATATTAGTTTATTTTATATAGATCTATGCCTTTCGAATTATATAGTGTCGTGATCAGTTTCTTTACTTATGTGGTGCTGTTATTTGCTGGCGGGAATGATTATGTTTGCCCTGGCGCAATTGCACCTTCCCGGTCGATTTATTTAGTATGGCCCGTACACGACATTTGTTTCGGAAATTTGCACATTTTAAATAGCTAACTTCCCGCATCTGGGAGCCAATAACAAAACGATAGTCATCAATAAGGACAACACCACCACGGCTGCTGTATCTCAGTCGCTGACGTTGATAGAAAGCTACATGTAAGTAAAGAATAAGAGAACATTTGTAGATTTGGGTTAGTTGAGATGATGAAGTAATTAAAATTATTTTGATTAAATGGCTTAAATATAACCTAAAAGCTAATGGGTCAAATTATTAGGTCAAATTATTGGTGTAAATTTGCTTTGGATCAGTGCACCATCATGAAATTGCAGCATGTCTAGGCGGACATCCATTTGCGTCAAATTCTACAGGGATTAACAAAACTTTAATTAGAGTAGTCTGTGTAAACCATTTACCCAAATATATTTACAGTCTTTTCCCATTCTAGGACCTTGTTTTTTGTTATAAAGCCTTGTTAAGCTGTTGAATAGAAATCATGGACTTCAATTGGTATTTTAGCATTATATTTAACACTTGTTTATTCGATTAAAATAAATTTATACCAAAAGCAGTCTTATGGATGATTATGATGGCCCCGTAGAGCCGAGATCCGGTCTAATTTGGTAACCACACGAGCTGTGCACTTAATATACTTGCAACGAAGCTTCACACATTCCCAGTAGCAAGCATCCTTCAAGCGTCTATTTAATGTATATTTCTTGCCATCAATTGTGAGTAAATTGTTTCCACGATTGCTTCTGGTGAAGCTCACATTCATATGATCAAAACTGGGATTTTTCTCTGTAACAGGCCGGCGTTTGAGTAGTGGTGGCGCCGGCAACGGCAATTGCAACGGCATCTGTTCTTCTTTGACATCATTGCGTCGCTCTAACGGCACTGCAATAGACAATTTTAAGATTTGATTGTTGTGTTGTTGATTATATTAATTAGGGCCATGTGCCAATAGCTAAACAATAAGATGCGGGCTCTGAGTTTTTTTATTTGTTGCAACAACACTTTATTAACAATCTGGAAGGTGATATTGTATAATTTGTACACAAATTCAAGTTTAATTGGTAATTGGAGGCGTCATGTTGTAGGAGTAAGATTTTAACACTAAGCGCGCCCCTTTTTCCCGCCGGACACACTCTTATCTGGACAAGGCAACAGTTTAATCCCTGTCCCCTCTTGCCCTTTGATTGTTAAGTAGTTTACATATTTTGCACAACTTAAAATAATAACAATTTTGCACCCACAACACTGCAATATTTTTTCACAACTCTGGCGACATTAGTGGTGGAGAAAATCTATCAAAATCAAACGATAACAAGCTATTGCCCTACCAACAGTGCTGTCACTTTGCAACAGAGAATAATTTAAAAGCTAAGCATTAAATAATTTTAAACTAAGCACTTTGTTTATATTATAACAGTTATGTCGCTTTGCAAGCTTTCTGTTTATATCATTATCTTAATATAGAAAAGTCTTGTGCGTATATAGTAATGGATGTGCAGTATTATTGTGTTACGCACTTTAGAGCACATTGCACATTTTTGAATTTTTACACGCAACTTAATTTATCTAACATTGTAAATAAATAAAATTCAAGAACAATGTATTTCTTATTTTAGTATATTAATCTTATATTTATCCCAATATATGTCAATGAAAAGTTGGACACACACAAAACGCTAAAACTTCTATAATGTCGAGATCCGTTCATTTCTTTTTCGTTTTAGCTTTAAAATCGCTAACGTACCATTACTTGTAGTAAAAATCAAATCGGAGCTGCCATTGTTGTGTATGCTTGTGTTATCGGGCGTGCTTGTTCTTTAACAATTGTAATTCCGAATTACTTATTTTTTGTGATTTATTTGAATTGTTAGAAAAATTAGAGGAAACTCTAAACTTGTTAATAATCACTTTTGATGTGAATATACTGGACCGGCTTGTGTGGCCTACTTTTAGATTTACTGCATGATTTTAATATTAAAAGCCAAATATATATATCGTATATATTTTATACGAGAAATCCTTCTACATATATGTGTTTTCATTTGCTTGTCTTTGGAAATTTTTTGTATGATGTTATTAAAATTTATTTATTGTTGTATCGTCTTTGCAGTTCCCGACTCCCAACCTGTGCCAAGTAAGACGACACCGATACTGCCGGCGAAGAACTCGCCAGTTAAAAGTCGCAGGAATTCGGAAAACTGTTCGAGTCTGTCTTCTGCAGTTTTTGATATTCAGAGCCAGAATGATACAATTCCTTTATACACTGGCAGTCCCATTGTGGTGCCCAAGATCCCTCTGGCCAATGCTTTTATACCCATGCCAGCGGTTTATACATCGCGGATCACAGACTTGGTCATTGGTAAGGAAGAGCTAATCCGTTTGGCCAAGGAAAGGATATTACCGGAAAAGGATTTGCTAAACGGCATTATAAGTACATAGAAACCTCCACGCTTTCCGAATCCGTGGGTAATTCTTTAATTGATAACTAATTTTAATTTTATTATTAATTGCAGCTCATGTGTGTCAAGTGTTTGCCATACGAGGTGAACACTTGGAGACCGCCACAGTCCAAAGATTCATTGAACACAAACTGGGACTCCATAGCCGATGATCGTCGGGGGATTAGGATATGTAATTAGAACAAACAAATTTCCCTTGACCAGAAAAATTGTTTATTATGCTTATTAAATAAAATATGAGTAACAAATGAAGCAAAATCCACTGTTAGAGAGCTCTTAAGAACACTTCACTGTAATTGTCCTTCCTTGCATATTAGATTTGTTAATAACTTTATCAATTGTTACCCTTTTGTTGCAGGTGTGATGCAGTCCCTAAAGGCTCTCCTTGAGGATAAAAACACTACCACAAATATACAGTACTCGACAACCCAACGCGGTCGCATCATGTTGGTTTATGAAGGGTATCGATATGTGGTGAATCGTCAGAGTCTGAAGAACGTATTTTGGAGATGTTCGCGTTACGTGAAACACTGTTGTCGCGCCACTTTGGTCACGTCAAAGGTGAACGATGTGACACTGCGAATTGCTGGTGCTCCCCATACACATGGGCCTGAGGTCAAGACAGATACGTTGGACTTTTCCTCGGATTTGTTGGATCACTTGACCGAATTGCAGTAGTCCTTTTGTGTTGTAGTCAGTGTTTTTTATGTCTCCCGTCGATTCTCATAGTTTAGCTTAATTCCAAATAAATTTACCTTAATTTAATGTGTGTACTGACTTATTGTCTGAATTATTTTGTGCCTAGATTAAGTTAAATATCAGTTTAATTCACTATCACTAATACTCTGTTTTCTAACTAAATCTATTTTACAGTTCAGGTCAAGCAAGAGCCGAGTGCGAATATGAACACACCAACGACGAGTACGACACCTAACATTTCTACCGTCTGCCTTCTGGACGATGAATCTTTTCGCAAGCCGTTCACGCTACCAAAAATTCTAGATGGTAAATTCTACAAAAACATTCAGCCTAACCAGAAAACGCCTGGAGCTATACAGGCCACATGTACTACTTGTTTTGGTCTCATCTCGGGTACTACAAAGTCCACGGGTAATTTCCTTAGTCATATTAAACGTCGCCATAAGGAACTCTTGCCGCTTTGTCAGCTTTACTGTCAGGCCAAAAATGTGACAACTAATAGTGCGAGTGGTCCCAGTGGCGTAAGCATTATGGCCAACAAGTTGCCTCAACTTAATGCCAACACTGTTAGTTCAACAACACCAGCTACTGCTCTTGAATTGGCACCCACCGTCACACAGTTGCCCACATCATATGCAACATCGACCACTCACTTAGCAGTGCCTGTTACTGCTGTGCCGATGTCAATACCAATACCGTTAGCCATACCGACTGTACAGGCGCCCCAAATGGTAGCCCTGATGGCCCAGCAACATCAAACGCATGGTGCCGTATTCATTAGCAAGGATTTCTAGCCAACAAGTGCAAGTGTGAGAGTACCTATTCTAAGTGCAACCTTTGTATAAGTTTTAATATTTTCTGTCAATTTTATAATAAATTTTTAGAAGCATAACTATTAAATACTGATATATGTATATAGGTATATATATATATTCTACATTTTTATATATTTCTTGTTAGTACACTCCCAGGAACTTGCTTCTTTTTGTTAATATTTAATCTAAATGGTTTTCTTTTATCTGTTTTAGGTGCAGAAATAAAATATCGTTATTCCAGTGTCCATTGCGTGGAATTTTGGAAAGAAGTAACATCTAACGAATTATTGTTCGTTTGGATAATTGTTATAATTCACTTATATACATCTATTTTTGAGAAGAGATTTTGCAAAAAAAAAAAAAAATGGATAAATGTCATGCACAACTTTGAGCCAAATATTTAAAGCACTATTGCTCAACTCAGTCTGAAGATTTTAAAATTGACTCGTATGTTGAGATGCGAATTTATGCAATTGCGATTCAACAGTTTGTTTTCTAGTTTAAAAATCTTCTTAATACGTAAATATAAATTAGAATAATAGTTCTTTAAATGAACTTGTTCTGTAGTTATAAATAGGATTGATAAAGATGCGGAATGTGCCTAAAGTACAATACAAAGTTGTATTTACATTGTAGATAGATGGCCAAGATTAAGTTCCGCATCTATTTTCCAAGACCCATGCACCTGCATACGATCTGCAGCAGTTAGAGAACTTAATTTTTTATGAATTAGCATGCCGGCAGTTTTGGCCGCTTCAATACGTTTGCTGTCACCCACATGATTGTGTACATCTAGCAAATATAAAATGATAATTAGTATTCAACAACTAACCAGGTTTTTAAATCAGTTACAAACCATTTGTTACGTAGAGATCATCACCAATTGTTTTTAACCGACTGCGACACTTGCCCGAACGATTTTGAACACATTCCCAGTATAGAATATTATTGTTCTTACCAAAAAACTTGAGATTGGAGCGATAAAGAAAATTGTTGATGGTTAATAAGGTGCCGCCCTTGCGGCTAATGAGAAACATTTGTGGACCGCAATTCCGTACGTGTTGGGTGACTGCAACGATAAAGATACAAAATTCACACAAAGTGGTGTTTGAATATATTAATTAATTTTCAGTTATATGGTTGAAGTTTTTGTTAACAAAGAGCTTATGTGCTATGGGTAATTAGTTAAGACGGAATCGCGACTTTAATGATGTGAAATTTATTTATGGAAAACTTAATTCGTTCCTATTTGTGGAAACGCTTTTGATTATAAAGTATACAATAAGAGCAAAATATATGCAAATAGTAATCAAATTTAAAGATAGTAAAAGGCACTAACTTCCTAGGAAGTTATTTCTTTTTATTTTGCAGCGCCCTTTGAAGACGACGCTTGATTTTTTCACGAAAATCATTTGGATTGACTTCATAGCCAGAACGAGAATCGTCTATTGAGCTAGACATCTTGTTATCCTCTTCTGTCTCGACTTTTGGATCCTTGGGAGTTGATTTATCGGATGTCTGATCTTCAACATCCGCATAATCGATCTCATGTAATTCAAATTCGGTCTCTTCCCCATCTTCATCGTTATCATCAATTGGTTCTTCCTTGGTCTTGGCAGCTTCTTGCACAACAAACTCAATATTTGGGCCCTTTTTCTTCTCAGTGGCCGCAATGGCGCCACTTTCGCCTGGCATAAATTGGGAAGGCAAACAGCTTTTGTCACTGGCTTGCATGAAATGGGCATGTTCTCCGTCATAGGGGAAGACTCTTTTCTGATCGCAAACCACCCGTACTTTGCACTCTTCACCGTGTTCCCTGTAACAGCATTGAAAAACTGAATAATCGGCCTTGCGGAACGAGAATCTAAAGAGATGTCCATCGAAGTACAGTTTTACGCCACCTAATAAGACCAAATGTCAAGAATTAGAATATATATTAGAGATTTTGACTGATCTTACCCTTTGTAGTGGAGGCATAAACAGCAGGCTCACTGGCCTCTTCATTCAAAGTGGCTGCTTTCAGCTTGTCGATGAGCTTGGGTTTAGGTGCTCCGGCATTTTCAGGCAATTTTGTTTTGGGGCGGCCTCGTTTACGTGGTTGAGGTGGCTGTGTCGTTGTAACTGTGATGGTAGGAAACAAAGCAACAGGTTAGCAATATGCATTGCATTGCGGGAGCACTTAATGGAAAATCAAAATAAAACAACAGCTGAAAAAGTTTCTGCTACGCAGACGTTTATTAAAGCAAATGAAAAGTTAAACAAGAAAACAATATAAAAAAAAAAACTAAACTAATGATAAATTTGTTGTAACAGGGTTGTCGACTAAACTAATTGGCTCACAACGATAACGATAATTTCGATCAATTGCTGCTGCAGTCTGTGCTGTAAAACGCACGCCATTTTGTTGTAGTTGTTTGTGTATTTCTTCGCCGCGAACAAATGACGCTGGGGAAATAAAAATTGTTTAATTAATTTGTTCATTCAAGGATTGTTGTGTGACTTTCGTGTTTAGTGTATTGGCAGTTGCCTCATTGAACAAGGCTGTGATTAAATTAACTGTAAACTTTAGCAACTACGTTAGCAAATACGAAAACTACTACTACTACATTCTCACGTTGTAGAATTTACATTGTGCCTAAATGAAAAATAATGTTCTTGGAATAAACGATTTACTGCTTTGTTTACTGTGTTTCCTTTTTAACTTTAGGATTTGGGAAATAAAACAAAGGTATCCCGAGAGCATTACTAATCTTTGTATTACTTTCACTTGCAGATGATGATACGCCATATGGACAGTTTATTGGAGAGGAGCCGAAAGGTGTGTGGATTGAAAACCATGAATATTACTTTATGCGTAACCAAAAACAGGGATACAATCTGATTTTTAATGGTTATATGTATAAGAAAGAGGCTAATTATAGCACTACCATTAACTGGATTTGCTCTGATGGGAATGGAAAACGAGTGCACGAGAACAAATGTGTAGCTCGAGCAATTACAAAAGATGAAGGCGGCATCAAGCTTGGAAAGAATGGTCACAATCATCCGCCTCGTTTTGTTTGCGATAATGTGCCCAAAAAGCTTATCACCAAGGATATGCTTATGTTTACTAAATCTGATTTAAGGAAAAATAGTCGTCAGGCTAGGAATAACCGTTCTTACAATTAAGCTTATATATCAATTCAAAATAAACTTTTATTACTTCAAACGTCATAGTTTTAATTGAGACTACTATTATATAAATACATATATAAATTTCATAAGAGACTGTTTACCATATCAACAACTAAATGTGAATTGCTCTTTTCAGATGCAGAGGATAATTCATATGGCTTGTTTATTGAGGATCTACCACGAGGTGTCTGGATTGATAATCAGGAATACTACTTTGTACGTAACCAGAAACAGGGTTACAATCTAATCTTTAATGGCTACATGTATAAGAGGGAAGCCAGCTTTCGAAATACAATGAATTGGATTTGTTCCGATGGTAATGGAAAACGTCTGCACCAAAACAAATGCTCCGCTAGGGCAATAACTAAGGTCGATGGAGGAATTAAACTCGGTAAGAATGCTCATAATCATGCTCCAAGATTTGAGGGAGACAAAGTGCCGGAAAAACTCATCACCAAGAATATGCTTATGATCATAAAGTAATTTTTATGTTTCTAAAAGACAATGCATTTTATTTATATGCTACAAAAATGTGGAACATTTTACATGAATGGAACTGAAACCTATAACCCAAATAATTTGTACGAGTAATTTTGAACTCATACTTAAGATTACACTAAGACAGAAATAATAAAGGACTAAAAAACAAGAAGGTGGTATGAATATACAATAAATAGTAGAAATAATATAAAATGTGTACTTGCATATTCAAAAATAAAATAAACCATAGCTGAAAAACATTAATAAATAAAAATAAAGATATCTGTTAAAAACACTGTTAAAGGGCCGATTATTGCTGCTATCGATAACTGTGCCGTAATATGTGCTGTAAAACGCTCGCCATTTTGTAGTTGTGCATATTTTTTCGCCGCGTTATTGTATTGGCTTGATTTGTGTAAAATAAAATTGTTATTTATTTAAAAAGGTGCTGTTAAAATCGTGTGTGTGCGTTTAAAATAATGCTTGCTTGTTGAGAAAAAAACAAATAGGTTAAACTATGTGCCTCATGTAGCAAGTGTGTGTTTCGTGACTGTTTTTGTGAAGTAATAACACCATGCAAACAAGATGCTTGTTTAAAAAAAAAATGAAAAAAATTGAAATTCGAGGCAAAGTGCTGAAAGTAAGTTGATTAATTAAATTTTCAGGTAAACCAAGATCAATCGATGTGAATATATATGTAAAAAACTTCTACATAAGTTCATGAAGAAATCTGGTGAGTTTTCTGCAGGTGCCCATAATAAAAAATATTTTGTATAATTTATTGTTACGAAAAATAAACATACTGCTTATTCTTCCCCCTTACTTGTTGTGTTTTCTTTTTTAAGTTAAGTTTTTAATCTATATGACTAGTTAAGTCTTACCATTTACCCTGCCCAGTTACACCATATGCCACCCTCTTTTGTTCAATTCCAGGCGATGATGCTGATTCTTTAGTTGTCGAGGTCCTGGACGATTTGCCAACTGGCGTTTGGATTGAAAACCATGAATACTATTTTGTTCGTAACCAGAAGCAGGGCTATAATCTGATCTTCAATGGTTACATGTACAAGAGGGAGGCAAACTATCGCAGCACCACCAATTGGATCTGCTCCGATGGCAATGGCAAACGCGTACACCAAAATAAATGTATAGCTCGGGCCATTACTAAAGCGGATGGGGGCATTAAGCTGGGAAAGAATTCGCACAATCATACACCACGCTTTTTTGGCGATAAGCTGAATAATTATCTATTAAAGAAAGAGATTGTCTGTCCCCATCCATTTTAATTGTTTGTGTAGCATAGTAATTTTAAAATACATAATCTTAAAATCTAAGTACACATTCAACATTTGGCAATCCGCATAATCCTGAAAAAATACACATTTCCACATTCTCAGCATCATCGGGATCCGTGAAATTTAAACGCACCTCTAATGGCGAATTTCTAATATTCGGCGGTTGTTCTTACAAAAAAACGCGGGCCATGCAGTATCGGACCTATTACCATTGCCAGACAACCAATTGCCGGGCTTACTATGTCCTAATTGAACTAAGTCAGAAGCCTCGGCTGGTGAAGCATTTTCGCCACGCGATGCACTGTATCCAGTGCAAATAAAGCAACCGTACTATACTTAATATTAATGTAAACAGTTTTGCTCCAAATGAAAAATGTGAAATGTCAAAGTAAAAGCCAAGTGTTTTATTTCTGGATCAACAAGGAAGCAAAATCACTCATCATTCGAAATTCAATTATTACTCACAACCAACTAATCTTCTCATTGCAGCCAAATTCAACTATCAGATTAGTGTATCTGTGAGCGATGCCACCCTGCAGATTCCGAATAATGCAGCTGATAGAGAAGGAAGCGGAGGCGGTGACGGTGTCAGTGCTGGTATCGTTGTTGAAGGCAATGGTAGTGGCGGAGACGATGCTGGTAGTACACCAAGCTTTGTTGTCAGCAAATATGGTACAAAACAGATAATGCTAAGACAGCATACTTTCAATCGTCATATTTGTCGTGATGATGTCACATATTGGCGCTGTAGTCAGGTGAGATTATATTTACAACTTATCAAAATCTTGTTAACTGAATCCCTATATGAAATTTTTAGTTTGCCGTTTTACGGTGTCGTGCCCGACTTAAAACAAAGTCGGACACGCTAACAGTACTTAACAGTGAGCACAACCATGAGGTAATCTCCAAGGCTCGAAAATACGGCTCTCTAAAACGACAAAGAGCTGAGGCAGAGGCGGCAGCTAGAGTACAGACTAAGCAGACACAACCCGAACAGCCAACAAACTCCGCAACAGCAGATTAAATCTAATCGTCGCCAAAATTTTAGTTTTAAGCCGAAATGTAAATTATTAGTGGCCACTTGTCTCGCGTTAAAAAGTCGATTATCCAATAAAATTCAAATTAGCTAAGAAGTGTCTGTCTGCATATTAATTAGACTTAAGTTTCACAGTAGCTTCCATATAAGCAATTTGTACTAATCATTAATATCTCTTTTCCGTTCGCAGAATCCATTTCATATTACTCGTATATAACGGGATTTCGGGGCAGTCGAAAACTTAAGATTGGGGAATTCACCTTTACAAGGAATAAGGCTGTTGGCAACAAAACATATTGGTCTTGTGCACGGGCTGCTGCCCACAAGTGCAAGGCTCGAGTGGTTACCGTGCAGGACAACGATGTGACCATCAAGTGCGGTCAGCACAATCATCCGCCCTACTAGTAGTTCTACATAGTGTACATAAACATACATAAATTGGTCTCCCCCCAACTGTATAGCAAAATTAGATTATTAAATAGTGTTTAATATAAAAGTTGTCTTTAAAAAATTCAAATTGTATTTTGAAAATGTTTCCAAATGTTTGTTACTTGTTATAAAACCGCAATTAGCCTTTAACTAATTCAATTTTACATAAATTTCAGATTATGATGATCTCGCTGAAATGAAGGGTCTCATTAGGCATAGTCTGCTAACCTTTACCCGTGGCCAACGTGGAAGTAAACTGCTATCCTTCAACGGTTATAACTATGTACGTAATCGTCGCAGTAACCTGAAGACCTATTGGATATGCTCCAAGAAGGTGAGTCAAAACTTTTAGTTTAATAAAATTTCGAACATAAAAATAAAAGCGGTATAATTCTAGAGACAATAATATAAGATACTTTTAGGTACTTCGGTAAAGAAATTATTTGTCTCATAGTAAAAAGTAAATAGTTAGTTTTATCTTTTCCTTACTAACCGCTATCTATCTTTTCCCCCTCTTGTTTTCCTCTGCATTAGGGTAGCACAAAGTGTAATGCTCGTGTGGTCACCAATGTCATTGAAGGCGTTCATAAGATAGTACTTGAATCCTGCAATCACACCTGCTCTAATATGGAGCGAAAGAAGCGTTTATCCCTGGTTCACCCTATGGTTAAAACTCGCATTAAGACTATCAACCCAATGGTCAGTTTAGTGAAGACAGAACACGACGAAGATCTCACATTGGAGCTGGGCACTCTCAATTTGAGCATTGAAGAATTGCAGCAATTGCAATAATATTCATGCTCACCTTAGCCATAACTTTAGATCTATATATATAGAAAATGTGTAAAATAAATAATATTTGTGTACCTAATTGAGGCCAGGTTGCGATTGCCACACTAGTCCTAGAATGTAGGTGTATGCCTTACGTATTTATTAACTGCACAACTAAAATGTAAACTTTTCTAATTGCTTTTCAGTACATTTCGAAGTCATCCATTTGCCACATCGTGTGGCATTACAACAGCCATTATTGAGGCGCTCTCGATTGGCCAAAGCCGTTGATGATATACACTACATAAAAACAGCGGCCGGAAATCAAGTCTTGCATTGCGGAGAGCATCGATATTTACGTAATGCTATCTACAAGGATAAAATCTATTGGAAATGCAGCAAGTGGCGCAAACAATGCCGCTCCAGAGTCATTACACACAACATGCCCAATGGGCAATCACGATATGCCATAAGTGGAATACACAATCATTTGTAAAAGACGATAGTCAGAGAGACAAAAGACACTACACTGGCATAAGCTAAAATGAGGCCCCAATATATCATATAATTGGGTCACGATCTTAACAAATTTTAACAGATTCAATGACCTGGAATATAGTATTTCTTAAAGTAAATTAATCCAACACAAATGTGTAAATAATTGGATAAAAAATTTATATTGTTTCAATCTCAATCTAAGTTAGATTTAGTTTAATCTGCGATCATTTTTCAAACGAATTATCCTCAGGTGAGTTAGTCATTTAGCAGAGTTGAACTCTTTTATTAATCGTTTATTTTTTGGTTTAGCAATTTTTTTTCCAAGGACCATTTAAATTTATTTTATTACTATTTAATTTTGCTAATTATATTTGATATAATTATGTTGCATTTTTATTTCTGTTTTTTTATACGTGAATTTTAAGTTATTTCACTTTACTGACCATTTTTTGCTTGCTGTTTTTTTTTTTTTTTGAATTTTAGATCTATTTGAGTTGGATCCACGCATTCTTGGGGAATTTGGTAACGAGAGTTTCTTGCCAAAATCTCGGGGATCTGGACCGCAAGCAATGCACTGTGGCTTGGCCTCCAATCAGAAATGTATGCGTACTTTGGATGACTGGGATCGGATAAAATACCATCGTACTTCTTCTGGCGATATCCTCGTGTATAATGGCCATCGTTATTCGCGTAGCACTACTTACAAAGATACGATTTACTGGAGCTGCGTTAAGAAGCGATCCCACTGCAAAGTTTATATGATAACGCATAAAAATAAACCCACCTATGTGGCGATTTCGGGAGTTCATAATCATTCCTAGGGACCTGCATAGTCCATAACATTTTTGAATCTTATTAATAAATCTATAAATGTGCAAATAATACGAGATAGCTTTAAAATTGCTAGAAATTGTCTGTAGCTTATTCACTATTCAATGAAGTTGATCTGCCAATTAATTTACTGTCTTCATTTTTTTTTTGCAGAACTTGCGGTCTTTGGCACAGGACAACGCGGAAGAACCGTATTATTGTTCAACAATGAGAAATTTGTAAAGAATCGCAGTTCCGCTTTAAGAACCTATTGGATTTGCTCGCGAAAGGTGCGCAATACAGAAAAATTAATTCCATAATTCATTTCAAAATTTTATTTCAAAGATGAAAAAATTGATTCTTTTTTTTTCTATATTAAATAAAAATCTCCCTTTTTTCTACAGGATGTGACAGTGTGTCGGGCGCGTGTGGTGACCGCATTGGACAAACAGGGACAGGCACGAATTATAAAATGCAATTTTGAGCATGATCACAATCGTAAATACCCGGCATGTGGTAGCACTTTGTCTCAGCAATTAGCCATCATAGAGGGTGAAGCTTGCGAGGTGGCCGCGCGTCTCATAAAAAAGGAAAAAAGGAATCGCCAGCAACCGGCGACAGGCTCCTTAGGCTTAAGTCCAAAACCTGTTAAGAAGGATCCAAAGTTGCTTTAGTTGCGACTGTAAAATAAAAAAAATGCTATTTGCCTTAAGTCTTGAGACAATGTGGAATTTTAAATTTGTGCGTAATTTGGTTTAGGTTAGAGGTATATTCATATGTAACGAAAACTAACAATAATTCTCACACTCTTTTCCATTCCACAGCTTTTCACATTGATTTTGCAGACTCAAAGAAGAATGGCGGCAAGCTGCTAGTTATTAATGGCTTCCGTTTTTTCCGAAATAAAAAACGAGGGCATTTACAGTATTGGAAATGCCGTAATTATTACAAGGAGCGATGCCCCGCAATAGCAATACACGACGAGTCGACTCTGATACTTCGTTTGTGTCATCAACATCAGCATGGAGAGAGTAATGATATTGAGATTAAGCCTCTGCCACTTGCAGCGAGTATAACGACGGAGAGCCGGGATGATGATGCTGAATTGGAAACGGAGACCGAGACAGAAGTTGCAATGGAGCCAGTTATGTCATCAGAACCGCCACCTCTCCACGAATTTACGAGGAAACCGACTTTCGAATTTTAGCCAAAATAAGCTACATAATTATTTAACTTATAATCGTGTAAAAAGTATTTTTGTATTAAATAGATTATGTGTAAAGTAGTTTTCCCACTATGCGTTCATACCTGTTAATTATGCAGAGTTCAGGTCGCTATTGTCCAAAATTTAGCAATTGTCACTAATCGAAATTTTTTTTCTATATTCTTTCAGTTAATATCATACATTCCCATGGCCAGTACAGTGGTAACAAACCCAAGATTCAGTTCTCTGTATCGAAACGCGGCGGCCAGTTGTTGTGGTTGGATGGATTAAAATATTTTCGTAATAATGAAAACCGGAGCAATCTGTTCTGGCGATGCCATTGGTATTACCGGCATGTACGTTGTCCAGTGCTCATTTGTATGAACAAATTTGATAGCAGCGATTTTCGTCAGATACATCAACATTGTCATGTTCGGCCGGAGCGTAAGGATAAGCAGATTATGTGCCGGCAATAAAAATCGCAATGCTGAAATCCGGTGGCCATGATGAGCAGTTTATAATTTAAGTGAATTTCAAAACTTTAGTTTCGTTTCAGATGTTAATAAATTAAAAAACCCTTTAAAGACCTTTTAAATGTGTCAACTTATTTATTTATACTCCTACCCTTGACTAATTCATATTCTTTTACTAATTCAATTTGTCTTGTGTATCTTTTACAGTTGTACTACCCAATGACGAAGTCCCGAATCCGGATAATGTTCTTGTATTTTTCACTCAATCTTTGCGTGGTCGTCCTGCCATTATGGCAAATGGTATTCGTTTCTTGGTTATGAGTGAGAATAAGAAGAAGATCTTGTGGCGCTGTAGCTCGATGGCTACTAAGAAACTTAAATGTCCTGCTCGAATCACAATGCTTAAGGAGACGCCACCGAAATTCATTATTAACAAGGCCGAACACATGCATGCCGAGCTGAAGCGCAATAAATATAGCTCGAGCAAAGCGCAAATGCATCGAGATGAACGCCACATGACTTTAAAAATGGATTGCGATATTGAAGATGCCATTGCTTATGACCCGGATGAAGATGATATGCACGAAGAAGAGCTGCACGACGATGAAATGCACGAAGAGATGCAAAAAGAGGAGGTGGAAGAGATCGTGGATTGAACGTTTATAAAAAAGAAAGGCACAAATACTATTAAATAAAAATTATATATATATATAAACTATATATATAAATATTATAAATTAACAATAAATTGCGGAGGCAAAGAAAATGTAAATTCTTTGTTTAATGAAACTATAATTTTCATAAACATATATTCATCAGGCATTGTCATATAATTGTTGTTTGTACTGACATCTATATACCTTTTTTTATGTTTTTCAGATCCCAATTTCGCTTATGTTGTAAGCCAAAAAGGACGCACTTTGCTATTCTATGAGGACTTTTTTTATGTTCGCGAAAAGTCCATAAAGGACAAAACATATTGGCGATGCACCCAATACACAACACAACTTAAATGTCATGGCCGGGTACATACACTACAAGGACGTATCGTACACTTCAGCAAGCACAACCATGATGCTCTTGATAATGGACGACGACAGATCACTAAGCTGCTAACTGTTGGCTAATATGTCAGAGTTTTATCTTGTATTATCAACTTTAATCTAATACCGTTTATGCTTATTGTTGTATTTCTTTTTTTTTTATAGTTTTGATCTCAATTTTATTTAATAGTTTTAAATTGATTCCTGTACGAATTAAGGCAAATAAATTCTCAACACAGTGGCAATTTCCCCATTATGTGAATCGCCTTGAATTCTAACCGATTCTTTGGAAACTGGATTGAATTAACTAATCTCATTTTCTTTCCATTACAGATGTGTCAACGCATTTGGCTTGTTTTTCCAGCACACGTAAAAAGAAACGCAAACTTATTATTGACAATCATGAATTTGTAATGGATCGTAAGCTGAAGAGTAGCATTAATTGGCGTTGTGCCCGTTACCGCAGCTCCAATTGCAGAGTTCGGGCTACCACCCATGAGCTAAAGAGCGGTCAGGAAGTCTATCGCCTTAAATTTGCCAAGCATTCGCATCAGTAAGCGATTGCACACGAAAATGTATTATAACAATAGTTTACCACGTTCCAAACAAATAAAAACCCAACCAAAATCTTGATAATTTATCAAATAATATCATGTTCAGCACTTTTTCATAATATTTTCCTTAATTTACAACTCTTAACAAATGCTCCAAGGAAACTTCATAAAAAGAGAATGCCAGATAATTTTAAATGAATTAAATATACCGATAAAAAGAAAGTACCTGATTTGAAATATGCATGTAATTACATATTGTAATAAGTGTTTATCTTATTTGTAGAGTAATCACTAATTAATCGAAATTCTGCTTCCTATCTCTACTTACAGAATTGGTGCGGAAAAAAGGAATTAAAATTGTTAAGGGAACTAAAGGCAAACCAAAGTTACTAATGGGAGGGTTCCAATACTTTCGCAACAATTCTAGGGGAACGAAAACGTATTGGTTGTGTGCCCGGAATCGATATCTGCGTTGCTCGGCGCGTATTATAACCTGTTCTAAAACCGGGGAACTTATCGTCAAAAATCAATTGCACAATCATGATCCCCAAACAGATGCAAAAATTGACTCCAAAGAAGACCAAAGACAACAACAAGAAAACGTTTTTAGCTCCAAGGAGTAGTGTTTTTTGTTTATATAATTCCATAGGCTTTATTCTTGGTTCTTACGTAGATTTTATATACCAAAATTCACTGATAATGGCTCGTCTTAAATCCTAACTTGTATACTTTTAAGTTCAGAATGCTTTGGTTAGTTGCTTAAATCATAAGATAGAAATATTTTAACGATTCCATATTTTTTTTTTGTTTTTTTGATTGGAATTCTTTTAATACTAGAATAATTAGACATAAGAATAATACAACCCAAAGTTTGTATTGGTTTTGGACTCTCTAGAAAATTAGGGTTATGTAAGTATAAATTCAAATTCATGATATCAGCTATTCAATACATTGTATACCAGAATGAATCCAGTGTGTTTATTCAACCGAAATTAAGCTTTATTCTAAACAAGAGATTCTTTGTATGATTCCAGTAAGTCAATGAACGATTGAATATTTGTATGTATGAATGTATGTATGTATGTACATTTGTATGTATCAACAATTCATTGTTGTTGCTATTGATATACATACATATGTATTTGTAGTTGTTCATTTCGTAAATTGATAGGGTACACATTCGCATCACTCGGTCATTGCTAATTTCTTGTGTAAACTCTTGGGTGACTTTGTTTACACCATCGTCTTGGTGCAACTCTTGGAAATAAAAAGGAAGGCGATGACAATAAAGCTGATTCAGATTTCAGTCACTAAAAAATATGTCTCATAGCATTGCGACACAAAGAAACAAACATACATACATATCTATCCATTCATAAGTATACGCATATATAATTATATGTACAGTTATGTAAACAATCGTGACTGTCTCTGAATAAGCTGTTAAAATAAGTTAATTGAACATGCTAATTGTCATTCTAGGCAATTATGAATATACATATATACATTTATTTCTCTGAGTCCCTATAGTATACGGCAAAGTATGACAGAGTAAGAAAAAAGTAATTGATTGTAAAATTATAATACTTTTAATTTGAGAAATTGTTGGAATAGTTTATTTTAAGAGGTAGGATTTTAGAATCTCTATTTAGTTTTTTGAGCTAATATATGCAAAATCCCCACTTGTACAATTATATGCCAATAATGAGCTGAGGTCTACATAAAGATCAGTTCAAATACGATTTTTTTAAAAATTCGAAAATCAAGTAATTTACATTTCTAAAAATATTTGGTATTTTTCGTCTAGCGATTAACGGTCACACTAAACCACTATTTAACCCCATATTATCAGAAATTCAACGTATTTGCTCTCTCTCTCTCTTTAGTCCATCGTCATTCTTCTTCGCATAATCGAACTTTAAGGACGTCGCCGCGTATCCGTATCGTTACGGATACACATATTTCATAGATACTATTTTCTTAGCTCGTAGGTGGTGGTGTGTGCGCGCTGGCGCTGCGAATAAGAAAGAAATTTGTGTATTGCAGCAGAAGTTTTCGCTGCTTTCAGTTGTGCGTGTGTTTTAGTGTGTGGTGCTCTCCACGCGAGAGCCATGAAAATCCAATAAAACAAAGAGAAAATGACCAACACACTGTGAAAATAAAACCGAAGCAAATAAATTAAAGTGCAACGAAGGTTTTCCTTTGTACATATTATTCATATTCGTTTAAGCCACTCCAGAACCAAGTTCGACTTCAAATCATAGAAAGAAAACTACAAAAAATAGAAAATTAAGAAAACGAAAAAAACATTGTGCAGATTTTTGTATACCCCGAGAAGAAAACTAACGACGAGACAAAAACGAGTATCTGTATCTCTGAATATGTTGGTGCCTGTGTTTTTGTGATTGGTTGCTTCTGCAAATAACTTATTTCGTTTATTTAATTGATCATAATGTGCATTGTTGTTATTGCCGAAGAATTACAACTATATTAATAATGGAAAACGTAAAATAATCTAATCATCAATACTACTCGAGGTGCTTGCTGCGCTCTCGGTCGGCTTGACAGCAGCTTGGCAGAGTGTGGCTACCGTTGGTCCCCCCACCGTTACCAACAAATACAAGGCGGCAGACGTAATCTAGCCAGTGCAAACGGTGGTGGAGCTGCTCCACAACACACAAAAAAAAAAAAGAAAAAAAAAAGTCTTCTCAACTAACTTTGGCTCAGGCAGCTCTCCGTTCTCTAGCTCTGCTTTTGCGCAGTCGTCTGAGGGCAACGAATTCGCCGCTTCGCCGTAGCACCACTGTGTGTTTGGAAACACCTTGCTCCAATATTTTGTGCGACCCCCTAAGCCTCAAATCTCCAGCACACTTCCCCCATCCCCCCTGCAATCTCTGTCGTTGTCATACGACAACCGCAGCGACAGAGCAACAGCAAACGATTGTGAAGGCACAACCAGTCGCAATCGCCGTTTGAGTCTCAGTTTCGGTTCGTGCGCGTTTTGCGATTCTTCTGCGGAAAAATTCATTTGAAAATCGCTCAAACACAACTTCAATAAGAGCAATAGTAACTGCAACAGCATCAGCTCCAACTATAACTACAATAGAATAGCAGGCGAAAAAGAAAACTAGAAGAAATATTTTTTAGAATTTTCCAATGCTGCTTGGCCAAGCTTTGCACGCGATTCCCTTAAATTTAACTAAAGCTGGCATTAATGCTGCCCCAACCAGAAGAACGAGAAAAACAGCAGCAGCAGCAGCGCCAGCAGCAGATCCAGCTCCAACATTGTCGCCGTGCCGTCGTTGCAGCGCCGCAGCATCAGTCCGTTGGAATCGGACTCACCATGTACTACAACATAGAACAGGTTTGTAGCTTTGAAATTTTTTTTTTCCTCTTCTCTTTTTTCATTTTTGTTATTTTTTTCTCCCCTTTTGCCACTTGTCCAGCGTTCGTTCGCTTATTCATAACTTTTTTGGTTATAGATTTTTGTCATTTCTCCCCTCCTTCCTTCTTTGTGAGCCAGTCCCAGAGCAGAGCCATCCTTTCATAGTTACTCACATACTCAACTGTTTCAGTTTTTCAATTATTAATGGTGGCCATTAGTGTGCGCGTCGTTCGTCCGCCCCCTCAACCTCAACTTCGTCCTCACGCTTACCCTCACCTAGTCTCTGGTTTTTCTCCTTATCGGACAAATTGTGTTTGTCTGAAAAGTTCAATGGGAACGAGGCGGAGGAATTGCTCACCACCATTACGAGTAGCATTGCAATTGTGCACTCAATGTTGATTCCGTCATATTTATGTTATCGACATATAGATAAAAATCATGTTGGTATGCATGGCTCTTTTTTTTCAGTTCCTTTCGTTCACCCCACTAACCCGCAGCCGCAACTAAGGCGGAAATGTGTATTGCATTAGTAGAATTGTCCCGGGAACTTATATACATACATACATATATACATATCTATATTGGAAACAGAGTTCTCACTACTAGGCTGTTGACTAATTTACTTGTAGGTGTGTGTGTGTGTGTTCTGGGTGTGGAAAGTTCTTCTTATATTGTATTTTGGTGTGTCGGTGTGTGTGAAAGTTCTATTCTTAGCTACCTGAGCTACTACCTATGGTCTTTTCTAAATAATGATAAGAAATATTTCTTAGTCATATAAGTTAATAAAGATTGTATCTCAGTGTGCAATATGACTATGTTTTATCTACATTTCTAATGAAAAAATACTTAAAACTTTTTAATAGAATCATATATCTCTCATAATCTCTCATGAATATGAATTCCGGATTACATCGATTTTAAATGTGTTTTAATGTAAAATTCCCAAAGAAACATTTCTTTCCCAATTTAAATTAATCATGACATTTAATGCGATAAATAATCTAAAAAGCTTTTGTTTTATTCTTAGATAATACTCTTCGTTTTATAAACAAGTTAAATTTTTAATTTGATGTTTCGGAAACACGTTACAAAATAAACTGTAATCAACTACATTTTTCCTCAAAACTTAAAAACAAAAATTGTAAAGAATTTCAAAAAGAGTTTCTTTTCGATATAACTTTGTGTTTAGTAGAAATATAATAGTTAATCATTAACTCTTAAATATTTTGGTCTAAATGTTAGTTGTTGTATTTGGCAAATTGTAAGCGGTTCCATATGTTCCCTTGCATGCTTTATTGTATTATCCCACTTAAGCTCCACTTAACCCCAAATCTACCTATTGAACCCTCTACAACCCTTAGCGAACACCACAGTGTTTAGGTTTCTATACACATGTGTCCATAATCATAGACAGTGACCATGCCATGGCCATCGTCGATACTACCTCAGACCACGTTTTCGAAACCAATAAAGTCATTTCACACACATTAACCCAAACCAAACACACGCAACTGTCTATCGGCGGCTACCCCCATTGGGTTCAGTCCATTTTGATAATTGCATGGAGATTGGACTTGAAACCGTTCGCATCTTTCAGACTCTTTGTCATGGCCATGGACCTTGTTTTTACTTTGCGTCTGCCTCTGCCTCCGTTTCCGTCTCAACACCATCATCATGAAGCTCCCCTTCCAATCATTTTCTTATTGTTGGCATTCGCCAAACACATGCGAAACACTGTTCGGTCACATATGTTACCCCAAAGTGATTATTTTCACTAAAAATAAACGAAATTAATGATTGATGAAGTAGGACAAGGGAGCGAAACAATTCCCCTGAATGTGGGACGTCAACACCAGTCGCAGCCCCACTACCATCTTCCATCTCCATTTTCATTTTGAGCACCCAGTCCTCGGATCTCAGTTCCCAATGTTTTAAGAAAAGTTGACCAAGGAAATTAAAATTGAAAAAACAAAATACAAAGAGCATTGCAATTGTAATGAGAAATAAGCCGTCACATAAAAGAAAAGTGTCGTTTAATTGAAACCAGGTGAAGGATGTGTTACGGTCTTGGCCTGTGAGATGAGATGGTAGATGGCATAAGGGGAAAATGAACGGACACAGCCTCAATGTTCCAGACGGAAATCATAAAAACGTTGCATAAAAATATTTTTTATGTGTATTTCTCCTGCTGGCGACGACTTATTCGTTTTCTCTTGCTCTCCTACTAGCCTGGGCCAAGAGAAAATAATAATAAAATGGGTAAAATTCCGTAGATTTAGTTGCGAGTGTCGACTATTTAATACCCTTTGAGAATAGTTTCAAATAGAATAAATATCGAGTAACGCATAGGAACAAAGGTTCTCAATGATATTTTTATAGACAGATTAATTCAATTATATAAACTGTTCTGACCAATTTTATATATTTAAATGATCTTAATATAGTCCTTTTCTTTTTTTTTTTGTTGGTTGTTACAGGGTATTGAAATGGGAATAAAATAAAGAATTGGAACTGGTACTGTGGCTGTGGCAGTGTCGGTTGCCGTGCCACATATTTCGTTTATATTTACTTGACAAGTTTTTGCACTGCGTCGAGACGTCTCCTTTCTTGTCTCCGACTCCTTCGTCCATCGTCATATGGCAATGGCGTTGTGTGAGTGTGTGTGTGAGTCTGTTTTGCCTGTGTCTTGGTCTCTGTCTTTGGGTTGCCTATGCCTTGGGTTTGCCATTTTGGCGGCTCCACGTCATCAACAACATCATCAGGCTGGCTCTCTGTTGGTGCTGCGGTGCCTCAGTGTGCTGCCTGCTGCCTTTTCTGTTTTATAGTCCAAACGTGATAGCAAAATGCTTCTCGTCGTCGTTGCTTTTATTATGTTTTTTTTTCTTTTTACCTTCCTTTACCCCCTTGGACAACCCATATATACCCCTGCTGGTCTCTTGGTTTTGTGCATTTTCGTGCAGTTCGACTTGGTCTTGGTTTGGTTTGGTTGGTTTGGGTTTGCCTGGCCCCGGCCTGGCATGGTCTTGGCATTTTCCTTGCGCGTCTTGGAAAAATAAATTAATGAAAAACATGCAAACATAAATTCTGTTTAGCTGTCAGGTGTTTCACATTTTAAACGTAAATTATAAATAAGGCAAAGTAAAATTATAATTCCGCCTAAATGTTTTATTTGCCACCGTCTGTGACTGCTGTCATTTGCTGCTCCTCCCCCCCAATTCAGATGCCCTGTCCGCCTTTCTGATTGTGCCACATTTCTCTTATTGTGGCATATTCATTTTGTTTTTCCTCTTTCCTTATCTTTTTTGTGTGTGCGCCTCTGTATGGGAAATGAATTTTATTTAAAATTAATGATGAAGCTTATAATTGGCCTCGTTTTTTTTTTTGTTTATTTTTTATTCAAACATTTTTTCTTCATTTTCTTATATTGTATATAAAGAAATTCCACTGTGTGGATGCTGGAGCATCGTCATTGCCATCGTCATCATCTAGTGGTGCTGGTTTTTAAGAGCATTTGACATGACTTGGGCTTCATTTGCCATTCCATTCGATGCTATGCCCCTTATCCTCCATCACTTTGATTATGACATGAAGTTGGCCAAGTGCAAATACTTTGCTGGTACTTTTTAATTAACTTAATTAGCATAGATGATGGGCTAAGTAAGAGGCAGGCACCGTCGCTTACACAACATGAAAATTGCATTATATATGGCTCGGTTCTGTTTCTCGCACGGGAAAGAAAATTGACTAAAGATGAGGCAGGGTGATGACAACGGTAGTGGTATGAGTGGTATGGATACTTATATGTATAGCAGAAAACCACTCATAAGTTCCCCCAATCCCCCCCTCTCTCTCCGATACTCTCTGATTTAAGCTTAATGTTTTGGGGAGGAGACTGCCATGGTACTTACATACATACATATAAGCCAAATGAGGTATTACAATAACAACATGACCATGACGTTAAAAAGCTTTAAATTAATGAACTTCCCCATTATGATGCCTGTATAATAATGCATTATTAACTACACAATAATTTATAAAATATTTGCAAGGAATTCAATGCAAATGCAAATGAAATAATAAATATTTCAAATATTTTACTAAAGCAAACATGAGAGTTTGTATGAAATTCCTAATTAATAATGAAATATAAGAGGATAACTAAAGAGTAGGGGAATCTTGAGAGTTGTTTTCCCTTGACATGAAAAGATTGATTAATTTATCAATTATAAAAATGAGTCAATAAATGATTAAAATACATGTGTAAAATAAGAATAATAAAGCTAATATATAATACTTTAAATTAAAGTTAGAATTTATCTAAAAGCAAACTCTTACAATTTACATTCCAATGTAATTTATTTGAATCAATCAAGTTGAACAAAATATTTTCAATTAAGTTTCAATTATTTTATTTCAATGAAAATTACTCAATAATAGTTTTTTGTTGATCGAAAATTTTAATTGTACCGTTATGGGTCATTTTTGATTGTTTAATGGTGGTCTGCCGTTGATGTTCTTTTCATGCCCTTCCCATTAAAATATTCCACAACAATTCTCTCAAGTGGTTGGTGGCGTTGCTGCTGGAGGCGCTAAATGCAGGAAAACCAAATAGCGGAAGAGACGACGGCAATGGCAACGGGAACAGAAACGTGAACGATGGCAATGCAGACATATTTGTATACAATGAAAATACCATATATTGTAGATAAATATACATATTTTTATATATAACTATATATGGACACAGAGGAAAGATGGCATATAAATTGTTGTCTAATTTTTATATAGCTTGCGTGATATTTGATTTACGCGCCTTTGGACATTTTATTTTAGATTGGCTTTGGTTTCCCAGAGCCCATATTTATTTTTATTGCTTTTTAATGCGCCGCTGAGGAAGTTTTATTTTTGGGGCAACTGCATTTCATCGTCCATTGCCGGTGGTTCTCCAATGCGTGTGGATTGCTTGGTTTGTGTTGAACAATGAATTTTTGTGGGATTATTTATATATGCACAAGAAAGGGCAAGCAATAGAGGAGGCAGAGGATGAGGTTTAATGGTAGACTATGGTGTGTGGCATGGCGCTCCATGGCGTTGGTGCTTCATTTTAAATTCAAATGCAACATTGCCGCCACCTTATTTCATATACGTATATACATTTATTTTTTTTATATATTTTTGTTTCTTTACTCTGCCTGCATAGTTGTCTACTTGATATAATAATAAAATATTCCATTCTTGTCTCTTTCTCTTTTGGCAACACGTTCTTGTTGCCCCACAGGACACCACAGCAGCTAGACCAAGAGCAGCAGCAGCAGCAGTCAGGATAGCAAGCAACCCAACCACGTTCACATCCAACACATGCACATCGAAGACGAGAGCCAGAGCAACGTCGTTAATCTATTTACCACCTTCTTTTTGCTATCCATGTAAGCATGATGTGCCTGCGGCCAGCCAGACGAGTAAAAGGACAACCCAGGACAGCCGTCGCGGCAGTTGGTGTTGTTGTTGTGAACATAAAAATTATGATGAACATGCCGCATCGCCAATGTTGACACCATCTACAACTATAGCCACGTTAGCAGGAGATGGACCAGCAATGACATCCACATGCTCGTCGGCGGCATCTAGCGTCAAATTCCTGCAGCGCGGTATTCAATTACCTAAGCATAGCTGCTGCACCGATCTCAGACAGACATTGCAATTAGTTATGCCAACTGTTGGAGAGCGACGTCAGCGACGTGAGCGAATGCGACGCGAAAGACAAAGTCATGCGTCTGCCGAGCAGGTAAATCCAACAGTAATACCAACAACAGCAACAAGAACAACAACAATAGCAACAACAGAATTCACATACAATTCGCCAACAACGACAACAACAACGGCAATGGCCACAACTGGCTTGATGCTGCATGTAGATGATGATGATGATGATGACAATGATGAGAATGGGAACGGGAATGGAGATGATGAGAATGGGAATGATGAATGTAGGTACTTTAACTATAACGGTGATATTAGTGCCCCGGAACGACTAGAGATGGAGCAACAAAAACAACAACAACAACAACAAACTAAGCAACTTACTAGCATTACATGGCTGATATTCTTGTGGCAGCATCTGCTGCAGGCCAATGCCTTCAATTCCATCACCAACTCCAGCTTTAGTTCCGTCATAGCCACAACGGCAACAATAACAAGAATAAGGACAACAAGAGAACCAACAAAAGCAACATCAAGAAGTTGGAGCAGGAGCAACATTAACAACAAGACCAGCAGCAATAGCAATACCAACAGCAACAGCATGACATCGACAAAAAGTTGGCTTGGTCCTTTGCTAATGCTGCTGCTAGCCACGTCCGTTAGCGGCTGGGGAGGCCGACAAGATGGTGAGTAAAAGCACCTCTCTATATATTTATACATACATACATATATACATATATATAAGCTATGATAAGAATTTATAATTTGTAAAACAAACTCTCCCCTTATATCTCTTCATTCTCCTCCCTTACCTTTAAACCATTTCACAACAGCTATCCCAATTGCTAGTAACAACATTTCATTTAATTTTTGAGGCATAATTTTTAGTAAGCAAACAATGTAAGCGTCAGCTGCTTGAAAACTCTCCTCGCGTCCTCCTTCCACTCAGCCTCAGCCTCAGCCTCCTCCTACTCCTACACTCCTATATAACCTCCCTCAGTCATGCTCAATTGAATCCATAAGTAGTTTGTGACCGCAGTTCTGCGTTCGTATAATGCGTTTCAACTGTTTCTCCATGAGCGAATTTACCAAAAACAAAAAAGAAACAAAAACAACCAAAAATAAAAAAAAAAACCCAAAAAACAACAACAGCAACAACAAAAAGAAGAGCTAAAGCAAAAGCAACAGCCGCTACACAGCAATGGCAAATTGTACGGAAATTGTCCGAAACAAACAGGCAACAGCCATCGTCGTCGTTGAAACCACCGACCACCGACCGCTGACCATAATTCACTCAAGTTAGACAAAAGCATTTTGGTTACTCTCCCTCCCTTGACTAACTCCTCCTTTTCCCACTCCCCCACCCTCTCTGACACTCGCGTCCTCTGGCCCTTGGCTACAAATTGAAAGTCCGAAATCCAAAATACAAACGCAAATGAGACTGAAGCAAAACGTCATGCTTTTTGATCTATACTATAATGTTTTTGCCTATATATGTATATGTACTTATATGTATGTATATGTGTTTGTATGTATGTGTGGGAGTATGTCTAATGGTTGATAGATGTAAAGGGTGTCTATAAGGGTGGTCCAGTTATGTGTTAGCACTTGAAATTGTCTACACACACCCAATAAGTGTTGGCCACTATAATTGTGTTAAGCAGTTGCTGGCGCTTGCTATATGTCATTATAGATCGAGATATAGATAGATATAATGATGTATGTGGGCAATAAAGATAAGGGTACTCATGTTTCTTTGAGCAAATTGCCTGTCATAATAAAGGATAATTGTCTAACCAAGAAGCCAGTTAACAATTAACCAAACTCATTAAGTATATTAATTGAAATGAGTTGCCAAATGTGTCTTTAAAGTCTACTAAAGATTTATTATAATTAAACAATTTAATTAATTAAATTGATTAAATTTAATAGTGGTTAAATGTTGTGCACTTAATTATTTAAATGTAGAGTAAATTATGAAAGTAGATTTTGCTTTTATACCTGCAGTTTCTTCAGCTTCTTCATTCCAAGAGAGACATAAATATATCTTTTTATATATTACCGGTTTAAATATTGATGAATATCATTTTCAACCATAAATTTAGATAAATAAAACTCCAAATAAAAGCAAATACTAATACTGTAGGCTTGCTTCATTTCCATATATTTAGAATTTTCACATCACTTGACGCCCCCTACATTTGTATATATATAAATGTATATACAAACATATAAGAAACAAAGCCATGGGCTTTGTAAGATTAATGCCCTCCGATTACTGTCAGGTTCATAAGATCCAATGTCAAAAGCAACTCTTTAAGTATATGTACATTGTGCATATATTCTTTCTGTTTTTGTTTTTCATTTGGCTTTTCTTTTTTCTCATTTCCCTTTTTTCTTTTTGTTGAGCCACTCTAATCCCTGCCCAAAAAACACACCGAATATATTTGTGGAAAGCCCGTGCGTCATTTCAACTGTCTATAACACTTTTGTACGCTTGTCTGTTGACGTTGAAGCTGTCGTTGGTCCGTATATTTGCTTTTAGCTTGTATTTACTTATGTTTGTCCTGCAGCGGCAATACGAGTTTATTCCAAGGGGGTAGCGAATTAAGGACGAAGGGCAATGTGCAAGAAGGTTGTTGTGGCTGTTACTGCTGCTGCTGCTGCTGCTGTTGTGCCAGTTGTTGCCGCAGCAGTAGCAAAGTATTGAATCATGTTGGAAAATTATTCACGGTACTTGAAATTGGCGAAACAATTATATGCCATGGATTTTGGGTGAGGTCGTCCTATAAAGTATGCTACACTTTTCACATAGCCAACCCGCTGTGCGTAAGGGCCGCATTATGACACAGGCAACAACGGGAACAACGACAGAAACGGCAAAGGCAACAGCAACAGCGAATACTCATAAAAAGCACAAGTCATTGGACAACATACAGGCATACAACAATAGCAACAACTTTGAGCTGTACGGCTCAGTCAGGCTCAGAGTTCAGAGCACCGCGAGCTGATCCTGCGCATGAGTACCTTTTGTTTGCCGCAAACGTAAAAACAAAAAAATTAAATAATTTAAGTTGATATCTCGACTTTAAGCATACCCTTTACCAAGAATTTCTACGGAAATGTTGGTAAATTTTTAAATAATTTTTTACCATTTGATTTCTAGAAAACTAGTTCTTGGCATAGATCTATCCAGTTATTGATATAATGTACATAATTTCTATTTTATATAATATTGGAAATTTTCTCGCTTGTATGTTACAAGCTGTTCGATTATCTGAATGTACCTTTTCAGTTATATTATGTGTCCAGGGTATAAAGAAGAAAAAATAAAATAAAAGAAAGAAGGAAAGGAATAATAAAATAAAATGTGTATCGCTGTAAGTGTGAATGTGTATGTGTCTGTATGTGTGTGTGTGTGTGTCTATATGTATATATATATATATTTGTGTGCTGCAGTCACTTTGTGCGCACATTCGTCTCTCTCCTTTTGCAAAGTTTTCTGTATTTGAATGCGTAACTTGGGTTTGGTCTACGTTTCGGTGCTTGTTCCTGCTATGCCACCCCTATGGACCCTTCTCCTTTTGCCTGTCTTTGCTTCCCTACTTCCCACCCTCCTCTTATGCCAATCGTTGTGCCCAAAACATTAAGCTATATGTATTGTACAGCATTCTGAGGGGTGGTTTTACCATTTTCAATATATATGTATGTATGTGTGTATAGGATATAGTACTTATTCTTCTCTCGCTATGTGTGTGTGCGTGTTCGATGTCTGTGTGAGTGTGTGTGTGTGTGTGTTTCTGTGCCCAGCCCGCTGTCGGGTTGGCTTGGCTTGGCTTGGCCTGGCTTTGTCTGGTATGGCATGCCTTTAGCTAACTTTTCGTTTTCCTTTCTTTCTCTATGTTTCCTTCTCTCTATACATTATATATATATATTTTTTTTTTAATATTCACAATTGCCATTTCGGTAGTTTTTTCTTCGTTGGTGTGCGACTGACTCTATGTGTGTGTGTGTGTGTGTGTATCTGTGTGCGACATTATTATTATTACGAGCAGTTTTTGGGTTGCCTCGCTTGTTCAACTTATTTATGCGACTCTTGTCCTCTTCTCTACCCTCTACTCATTCCACTGTACCCTACCCCCTGGTGTATATATGCATATATAAATATATATATATACTTACATACATATATATATGTTTAATATGTGCTCTTCCTTTTTTGCTATGCCTTCGACAGGGAAAAGAGGGTCGTAAATTTTTGGCCCCTTATGCCGCACGCACTTAAATACAATCATAATAATAATTGAAACAATTTATAAATTAAAAAGCCACAAATCTTGGCACCAAAACTTGACATTACAATTAGAGGAGACGGTGCTAGGGCGAGAGAGAGAGAGACTGAGAGAAAGAGAGACAAGGAAAGAGCTACCGAAGAAAGTGAACAACAATACAAAATAAATATATACATAAAAGTAAACGCAGGAGATTGGCTGTTGCTCTTTTTTTATGGTTATCGTTATCTTGGTTGTCGTTAAATGAACAATGGCCACAATTGAGGTCACACACATACTCCTCTCCTTCTCACCTCTTCATTATTCACAACAAACACACACACAACCACATTAATTCCGGCCCCCCCACTCCCTTCCCACTCTGGCCTAACTCGATCTCGCTTTCGCCCTTGGGGCAACAATTGTTGTGCAATTTGAACATAATTTCTTCATATCATATTAATATATAATATTTAAGACCATTTTATTAATAAATTATTATGTATTTTTGGCTTGCAGCTTCCACAAATTGCACATTTCCGGCTCGATGGGAGGGCTCATGGTTTCTTTCCGGCTATCAGCAATCCATACACATTAAGGGATCCCAATTTAGCTATCGAGGCAGGTGTGTGGCCTCTGATGGTACCAAATATCTAATAGTCGATGAGTAAGTATACATCCAGTTTATTTATCTAACTTTAATTCTATTTGCTAATAATATGCTAACATTCGAATTCAAAATTGAATTTGAATCCGAACATTCATCTCTATTGCGCTGACAAATTTGTATTTACATCTAGATAAAAAGGCCCATTTACCTTCCCCTTTTTATATATGTATGTGTATATATATCTCTAAAAATATGTATATACATATATATTTATTTTATTTTTTTTCAATTTGTGTTTTATTGTGAAAAGTGCCGGTAATTGAATAAGTTTTCATTTCTCTCTGGCTAAAGAAAAGATGTGTTTACCGTGTTAAGGTAAGGCGAAGGCCCACGGCAGGAAAATGCAGCACTAACCTCATTAAAAAAGAATTGGAAAAGTAGTAAAAGAAAGACAATTTCGGTAGTCCCCGAACTTTATATACCCTTGCAGTGAAGGTTGTTAAAGTTTTGCCCAAAACTTTTTCCAGCTCACACAATAAAAGTTGTAGTTTTAATACACTCTACAACATATTTATATATCTCAAAAAAGGTTAACAGATTGTAAAAACTTTTCATACAAAAACTTGAGCAAAAATAGAGAGTTACCCAATGTCTACATAGCAGTAGTAAGCAATTCTCTAAATTCTACACATCTCATTTGGGATTTTGAAGTCAAAAGAGGTTTAAATAAAATTGATCACGAACAGTGAACAATATTACAATTTTTCCTAATTAATTTAATTTTAATAGATTTTTTGGCATACATTAATGGAAATGTTATATGTATATGAATTGTTTTAAGAATTTCTAAAATTCAAAAGATTTTTCGACTTTCTATCATGTCTATTATGTTTTTGATATAAATTATATCTCAAAAATAATTCTTAAAACCCAGAAATGAAGTAGAGCTAGAATATTGTTCTCTATGCTATACAAGTGAATTAGTTTTTTTTTTTTTTGCTTTTTCTAGACATGAATTATACATTTAACTCTATTTTGGTTAGTCTCTGGAGCCAAAAAAAGGCATCTCTATTCGTAAAAACCCACTGCAAGGGTATCAATAACTAAAGGCATTGCACACGCAGACGCACACACATACACACACACAGAGACAGAGGCAACGACAACGAGACACTGGGACGAACAACTGGTAGTCAGAACCTGAACCTGTCGTCAACGTTATCGTTGTCAGCTGCTGCTGCTATTGTTGTTGTTGTCGCTGCTGCTGCTGCTGCTGGTTCTGCTCTACTCTTAACTTTGCCTTTGAAACGGGTTTGAGTTAACTCTCCATGGCGGCGCCTAGCCCTTCTCTTGGCGAGTTGCTCTCGAATGTAATTCGTATGTTTGACAACTGTCAGTCATGTACTACTAAAAGAAAAACTACCCATATAAATGTATGTGTTTATCACTATATACATACATACATATATATAGTCTACAACTGCAACTACTCTTAAATGCTACTACTATTCAGCTAAAACTAAATCAAACTTTTTGTTGTTTTTGTTGTTGTTGGTATTCCCTTTTTGATTGTGTTTTTAATTTAGAAGAAACAAAAAAAAAAAACTGCCTTTCTACCTACTTCCACTTGGCAGCAAGCAAGCAACTAACATTGCTTGTTATTGTTTTTGTGTTGTATTAACTTTTTCTATGCATTTTCATTTGAGAGCGAAAAACGAACCTGGAAAAACCGCCTTTAAGCAACAACCAAGAAAAACAAAGAAAAAAAATAAACAAAACAAAATATCAAGAACTTTAGTGAAAATTGCTTTTTGTGCAAAGAGAATTTTCGGTTCCCCAAATTTTTTCGTTTTGAATTTGTTTTTTTCCTCCCATTTCCATTGGTCTAAATTGTTTTCATGCCAATAAGAAAAATGAAAACTATTGTTAAGCTGCCATTTTCCTTGTTTTGTCTTTCGCTGTTTTGCCTTGTTGAATAAATATTTAATCAACATATGTATAATCCTAACCATAAGCTAACTTTTACAAATACATATATATAACTATATATGTATGTATATATAACTATATATTTTTGGTTGTAGTTGTGAAAATATGTGAAGATGTTTACTCTGATTTTTTCTGACTTTAAATATATGTATATAAATATTTTGTGTTTTTAGTTATGGACTTTTTGCTTAATAACATGCTCTAAATATTTTTGATTATGGTATTTTTATACTTTTTTTTGTATACATTTTTGTCGTATATCTACTATAACTTTAAATATATATATCGTATACTATCATACATATTAAAAAAAAAAACCCAAACAAATTCAACTCGAGTCCAAGTATTATACGTATTTCTGTGCCGTTTACCAACTCCATAGGAAACTAACTAACAAAAATCAATCAAAAAGTACCTAACCCCTTCAAAAAAAAAAAAAAAAACAAACAAAACCAAAAAATTAACCGAAAACCAACTGTTATTTATTTTTCTTTACAACATATTCACTTTTCAACCAGAACACATTTATATATACAAATATAAATATATATTTTAATATATATTTATATACTTTATCAATATTTTTTGTATTTTTAAGTTAAGTGTACGTCCTTTGAGTTCGTTTTTTGATGTTAAGTTCAATTAATTAATACATCTATTTAGTATACACCTACGAAAGCAAATCTAATTAATTAAGTTAAGATGTGGCCCACTGAATTGAATGAGAAGCTGAAAGTCATGCCAGTTTCAATATACATACATAAATACATACATACAAAGATACAAAATTACATACATACATCCATGTTACTTAAATTTCTTTTTGGATATATATATATATATATATATATATATATATATGTATAACAAGAGGAAGACAACATGATTATAATAAAATTATGAGAAACATCTAGGAACAGATGTGTGTGTGTATATCCCATTTGTGTGTTCCCTTTCATTAGACTTTCCACTCAGATGTGAAGAAGATGCCATCAAAAATAAACGACTTTACTATACTATACTAAACTATACTCACTAATCACATCCAAAATCAAACTACTAACTAACCATATACTATACTCATAAATATCATAAATATATATAGATATATATATATTTATATATATACAATACAAAATAACACTTTTCGTTGCAACCAACCAAAGAAACAAACCAAACCAATGCCAAAAACCAATCTTTTTATAGGAAAGGATGTCATCGTTGCCTGGTTATCTATGAGAAGCATAAAAATGTTCTCCAATATAAAGAAAGTGAGTGCGAAGGTGATAGTATGTATATGCATCAGTCGAATCCATCTGCACTGGCGATGCGTAGCTCTATTAAACAAACAAGTGATCATAGGGGGGGAGCTCATCCCAATACGAACGGGCATTCAAGACTATCATCATCGGATCAGTACATAATGAGATCCAATGACGATATGAATGATTGTAAGCATTAACTTTATACTTTTTTTATTATTACAATTACAATAAACTTAAGCCAAAAAAAAAAAAAAAACATGAAAAAAAACAGTAACAAAGATTCTCTATCTCTTAACTCGCTATCTCAAAATAATACCAGTTATCCAGTTATTCATTTTAACCTTATTATGCTCCATTTTAGTTTAACTAAAAACATGACTAACACACACATACTATTATTAAAATCCTTTTCGTTTAACGCGCTCTTCATTTACATACTTAAACAAAAGAGAAAAAAATGAACAGAACAAAACAACAAATATTGAAAAGTTTTCCTGCTTTTTCCGTTTAACGAAAAAGCAAACATGTTTTCAACTCTCTTCTAACCAAATTAAATTATTGAAAAAGAAAAACCAATTTAAAAAAGGACTAAAAATATAAGAAACACACACACCAAGCAGGATTTTTGAAAAAAAAAACCTTACTATTAATTTAATTTTCAATTTAGTTTAATTAATTTAGTTCGGTTTGCCTTTTATTTAGATTTTGTTTATATTTTTACTTGATTGCTTTCTTTGATTCTTTTTTCTTTTATTAAATAAATATATTTTCTCTCTTTCTTTTCAAATACAAAAAAAAAAAAGAAAAACCAAAACCAAACTTGTAAATAGTCTCAAAAAAATACAACAACAAATTACTCAACTCTGCATATGAAATGAATAATAATTCTACTTTGTTAAAGTTTGTCACGGCAAGGGTCCTCTCTCTCTCTCTGTCTAATCTTGAACTCACTCACTTTAATCAATCAATCAAAATCAAATCAATCAAACAAAAGTATATATCTAACCAAAATATATATATATATAACAACAATAAATGACTTTGTATATTTTCCTCCAACATTTACACGTTGCAAATTTTATCCAAAAGATACAACAATTTAACAACTAAACTAAATAATCGTTAACCTATCAATATACTTACCGTTAGAGTTGATCCAATTAAGCGCTACTTAGTTGCGATTTGCGAAACGTATGTATTAGCGGAATAGCAGATTAACCCGTCCCAACAGAAGCCAAAAAGCGATAATAAAAACGATCAAGAAACTATACTACTAACTATATATATAGCGATTCGAAAAACAAACAAAGATAAAACCAAACTATCCCAATAACGCGACCCCCTAACTAACTCCCCCACCCAACATTCTCTCTCTCTCTCTTTCTCTATCTCTCTTAATCTCTGTATCTCTCACAATGTGAGGAACAAAAGAAGAAAAACTATAACCAATTTTTTAGTTAAGAACTTTATAATTTTATTTTTATCGTTTACCATTTGGTTTGTGCCTCCTATTTTTTGTTTTAAATTTAACTGTAAATAATTAATCAACCACAACTGAAAAAAAAACCAAATTGTGTAAATATTTAAAAAAAATCTGTTCCTTAAATGAAACGAATTGTTTGTTCCATACTTATATATCAATATATATATTTACAAAACTCTATTAAATATTTATATGATATGTATATTTTTCTTTACTTCCAATATACTTTTAAACAGTTTCAATTCCAAGTACAACAACAGCAAACAGCAACTAAAACTCAAACTCAAATTCTAATTTAAATTCGAACTTGAATCAGAACTCAAACTCAAATACAACCACAAATCAATCCAATCTAAAGCAAACCAAAATTTAAATATCTAGAATACTATATACATTTATATATATATATATATATATATATATTTGTATATATGTATATCGTATATATCTGAAATCTGTATGTGTGTGTGTGTGTGGGTTTGAAATTTCCAAGGAACCCCCAAAAAAGATGACTACAAAAAAAAACTTGTACAGGATGAATAGCAAGCAGAAATACACAAACACCCATACGACACACACATACTACACTACACCCACACACACATACAGACAGCTATTTTTGATTGGATTTTGGTTTTCCAAAAATTTGCATATGAAATTTTTGTACATTTTGTAACAGCCGAAGCTAACAAATTTGTTGTACATACATACATACATATGTATATATCCATATATATGTATAATATATATATATATTTATTGGTACAGTTCGCGTTCCAATTTATCTAGTTTGTGTACAAAAACCAAATAAGCACCAACATTGTATATTTACATTTAGCTTTATCCACAAAACCAACAAAAAAAAAAAAAGAATTTTAAAGTTGTATTTAGTTGTGTCGAAAAATAACGAAAGCGCTTCTGTCAATTCTGTCCCCCGTCAATACGATTCATCTCTTGTAAATATAAAAATCATTTCAATTCATACTGTATAATAAGACCAGCAAACTCACACACACCCACCCACACACATATAGCACCCGGCACAATCCAATTGACCATGGTTAGTTAACATAACTACTGCGGGTAAAGAGTATGTGTTATAGTCGAATAGTTAAAGAAACGAAATTATATTCAATTTTAATCCTTTTTTTTTTTGTTTTAAATAATAGATTTTACAGTTAGGGTTCTTACGAGATCGAGAGAATTTTTCTTATACTTTCTTATATTTTTTTTTTACTCTCATTCTGCTCTCTCAGCTCTGCGGGATTCTGTGAGAGAGAGAGGCTTAAATAGAGAGTAACTCATGTGTTTTCTCTCACTCACTATAAAAAGAAAACGCTAATGGCGGATGCGAACAGTTCATTTTTTCCTTCTTTTTCTTCTTTAAAATTCATTTTGGAAATGGTCAACAAATTTATTTAATTCCATTTAATAAACATTTTTTGGTTACTTTAATTAACATTTATTTGTTGATATTATGTGAAACGAGTGAGTTTAAAATCTTTAATTGCCTTTACGTCTAGAAATAGATATACTTTTTTTTTTGTTGAACAGTGTAAAAGAAATCGTGTATATATATATCTATAAATGAAAATGTCATTCTTGTGACCTCTCTATGATTTATGTTTACACTTTTTGGCAGTGTTTGTCTATTCCCAGATTAAAACGGATTTAAATAACTGTTGAAAGAATCACTCTAAGGGTGTGGTAAGAAGAGATTTTTGTTAATTTTGCCTTTTTGGAAATTTGAAAATGTTTCTTGCTTGTTTTCTGTAAATACCGATTTATTTATGGAATTTCATTAAGTGAAAATGTGGGAAACTTGATACCAAGTGTCAAAGTAATTTCAACAAAACTTGAGCTTAATTGTCAAAGGCTGTTTTCTTAAAATACATACAATGTATGAGTGTGTGTGTATGTGTGTGTGTAGATATATGAGTATGTTCTTTCATGCGTGTGTCCTTCATATTCTGGTCTTGCGTGTCTGTTAGTCACTCAATCCTTTTGGAATCCTTTGGTACCGTCTTAGTTAAACTTCTATCGCATACTATCCTACAATATAATGCATATCCTCCATTCATAATTCGTTGTTAATTGCTATAACTCTCTTCCATTTTTCTTTGCTGGTGGGTCCTCTGTGTGCACCTAATTAAAAACAGTAAAAGCTACATATATATGTATGTATATAAACACTTATGCAACCGGAAGAGCTGTTGAAAGATGGAGGAGAGAAGACAACCAAGTGCAATTATGGCTCGGAATAAAAGTGCATAAGTATATCTCTGTCGATGGTTAAAGCCAAAACACATAATGCAAGTAGCACACAGTCAATGAGAGGACCTTCGTTAGTTTCGCTATACAAGCTGGCTATGGCAACGGCATTTCCTTGAGCACGCATAGAAATGTAAATTCATTATTTATTATTTGTTTGCCCCAATAGAAATCAAATTAGTTTAAGTGGCGACCCACCAGCTCAGTAGACAACTACATTCTCAATTTGAAAGCGCGCGTACCAAGAACGCCAACTCATGGCACTACAGTCCGCCTTCTCCAATTCCACTTACAGCTCAACCACCTTCCACTTTCTTCTCTTTTACCTCCTCGCACCAACCATCATGCTCCAATTTGATATTTTCAACTTGAGGCATTGCACTGACTGAATGACTGTCTGACAGTCTCTCTGTCTGTTTGTGTATCCTGTTTGGCTATGTTGTTGCTTGCTTTTTGATTTGATTTTGTTTAAATATTAAACGAGAGTTTTAGGTCTCATTTATAATTCAAAAGGCAGTCAAAGAGGCGAAAAGTGGGCGACCTCCGACCCACCATACTTTCACATGAATTGTAGAGGTGGAGCAGTTTATTTTGATTAGCAGACCGTAAAACAATAGTATCAATAACACACACATATTCCAACACGCATTCGAATAGAATAGACAATAGTTTATTATGTCATTATTTGTTTAGAGTGTCACACACGTTTATACCATAAATGAATACTCGAATAGACACGCACATAGTTATCCTCGCAATTTTAATCAAAAGAGCAGCTCTTAAAACTGATTCCTTTTATCCATAAGTGAAGCCGATTTAATACGCTTTCAATTAAGATTTTCAAATATAATACAACATTGCATTTCATTTGAGATACTTTTTTTAATACTTTCTAATAACAAACACACACGGACACACACACTAACAAAGGCAAACAAATAAACATCCACACACATTGCACACATTTTCACTTGTTTCATAGGCTGTAATTGGACTTAGAATGTCAGCAGTTTCAATTACTGAAAACTTGTATAGGATTAACAAGAAAAGCCTTGTTAATTGGTCTGACAGATAATGCAGAGAATCATTTTCACTTGTGTTGAGTATAAAAGGATACATGTATATATACAAATCCCTTTAGTTTCTCTGTGTGCGTTTGTCTGTACTTTAGTGTGAATATGGGCGTATGTGCTCTGATGGGAGGAATATGGCTCAAGACTCTATTAATTTTAATTTTGAAATGAAACACCATTGCAGTTACTTTAAATGTGAATAAGAAACAAGGAACAAAAATTTTCTTCACTAAAACTTCATTTTTTACCAACTAGTTAGTACAACACTCTTGTACATGCTCAATTTTCACCCTTTTTATATATGTATGTATAAGCATCTATACATATATGTATACATATGTGTGTGTGTGTGTGTGTGTTTATCTGCTTACTTTAATTATATTCACCCTTTTTCATTTTGTGCGCGCTTTTAACAGCATTTTGGCATATAGTTTGTGGATGGGTTATATTTGCATACCAATTTCCCACAACTTCCACTTGAAATATATGTAAAAAAAGAAAGAAAAAAAAACTGGCGGTGAATTCTGAACAACTTGTACATACCCTAGCCAAAGCTTGAAACTTATTGTTATTGTTTTTCATAATTCCATATGACAAAAGAAACAAATTTTCCTTTTATTAGAGTTAGGAATTCAAAATGCATAGATTTTAGATATTTAGTTAAAATTTTATGGTCAACTTTTATAAATTTGTTTAATGGTAATTTTGCAAGAAATTGATACACCCTTTAGACTCTATTAATAAAGGGTATGACTGGAAAAGAACCGAAAAAACGAAGCGAGGGGCACTCAATGAAGGCCAGGTCCTTAGAATTTTTTAATTGCTGTGCAAAAAAACTAAAAAGGAAAAGGGGAAAACCCGTTTGCGGTATACAAGAAATTAAAATAATTAAGCAGAATTATAACCATTACCTAACCTTTTCCACTCCTCTTCTAACTATCATTCCATTCTTCTCTTTCTCTCTGTTTTTTCTTAATCTCTCTTAAGTTTACCGTTCATTCACTTTTCTTTTCAATGGATTTTTTTTTGTTGGCTCCAACATTAATTTCCTCTGCCTAAATTTATGTTTTTGTTTTCTTTTTTTCCTTTTTTTGGTTGTTTTTAGGCAATTTTTGGGGTGAAATGATATTTAAATTTAATCAAATGTCTGTAAAAATGTTTGCCATACCTCCTCACAGATTGCCGACTAACGCAACATAACGGACCTTTAGGCAGTGTGTGAAAACATGAGAAGTGAGGGTGCCAGTGGGTGTGTTAGTGTGCCAGTGAGTGTGTGTAGGTGTGTGTGGGTGGAACCACCAACCTGTTTTGGGTAATTTGTTAGCCAGGAGCCAGCCCAGCCTGCCAGTCCGACAGCCACTTTTATTTTATTTCATATAGTTTTTGGCATTTCATACGCCCGTTAGGTTTTTTTTTTTGGTTACCAGTTACCAATGTTGTTTTTCGTTCTGTATATATTTTCACATTGCCATTTTCATTTCAATTCATTTCATTTATTTATGCAATATTTTATGTGTGGCTCCATTCATTCGTTGGTGTTTGTTTGTTGTTTTCTTTTTTCCTCTGTTCTTTTTTTTTGTTTTTTTGTTTCCTTTTTTCTCCTGCCCGTTTTTCGTGTCGTTCTCGTTTGTTCTATTAATTTGTTGTCGCTCGGTTCCTGTTCTCCTTTAGTTCTTCTATTTTATATTCTGTTACGTTGTCAATTTGGTATAAACATGCCTCATACCGCTCCTGCATACATACTATATACATATATATAGATACAATACATGAATATAATAAAAATCGTGCCATAAACCTCATTCGTCTTAATTTGTATGTCCTGTTTTTCGTTTGAGGTTACATTTTGGTTATTTCTTTCATACTTATCTATTATCTATTTTTATGTTCCAAAGGAGTATACAGCAGGGAACAAGCAAGGAAATAAATTGTAATTGTTGTATATTAAAAATGGAATAGCAGTAAGCATAAAAATTATAACGAGAACAAGAACAACAACATGAAGAGTATCGAGAATAAGAATCTATGACACAAGTTGTAAATAAATATGTCCTTACCACAAATTTTACTCAGTCGCTCTCTTCCTCTCTCTCTCTCTCTCTCCCTCTGTCTCTCTGTTTTTGACTTGTACATTGTAATACATTTATACATATTTATTGTCTTTGTTTGTTGGTTCCCTTCCCCGACCCACCGCCTCCAATTGAAACGTTTTAACTTACTCACATTTAAACCTACATAAATGCCAAGTTTAATTTAAATCGATTCTGTTTATCTAATCATTAATCTGTTTGTTGTCCAACCCAAAATTGAATCGCTTTGACATCTCCCATTTCTTTTTTTCGTTTGTTGGTTTGTTTTCTTAAAAATATGTAACTAAATAATAAAAACTGTTTGTATTTTGTACATGATCATTATTATTATTATTATGATTATAATTATTAACGTTTATAAATTAATCCACTGCTAACAAAATTCATCAATACCTTTGTACAGCAAAAACCCATGAGCGAGTGAGAAGCATCAATTTGTAAAAGTTTCGGCCAAGAAACGAAACTATGATATATGATTTCCAAGAACAGATTTATGTACATATATATATATACATTTGTTATGCATATATATAGTTGTGTGGCATGTAATTAATTTACTTATATTGTGTACTCATTCCATACCCATGTGATCCGATTTAAAAGGCTCAACTTGTAAATATTCATATCTATGTACATACTTAATATACTATATATGGATGTGTATGTATGTATATATATCATTAAACATTTTCCTTTATCTTTATACTGTAAATATCTTGATTGAATTGATGCAAATATCTTGGAAATCATATAGCCCTATAACCAAATTATTCACCCAACCACCCAACCCCTCCCCAAAACACCAGATGCCCAGCATTCCATATTTCAATGAGAATCCTTTCGACAACAATTTCATTTAACGGTCTATTTTAGTTACCTTTTATTTGTCCGTTACAATTCCTAGACCAAAAGTTACTCCATTTTTTTTTACCCCGACCTCCATCATCTACATCATTTTCTGTTGCCTCATCACAAACACAAAATATAATTAGTTTGTATATAGACCCAAAAAAATAATAAAAATAAATAAAAAAAAATCAAAAAAGATACCCAAAAAGTGAATTCATAACACATTTTGTATAAAATGTCATTACTCTTTTTACTTACTCTCTGCTCTCTCTCTCTCTCTTTGTCACACTTTGTTTTTCTAATTCAATTTCGAAACAAAAAAAAAATATAACAAATTATATAAAAAACGAAAACGAAGCAAATTAAGGATTTCAGCTAAATTTTGTGCTTATAAGAATTAACAGAATCAAAATCAAAAGAGAAAAAAAAACAAAGAAAAAAAATAAGAAGAAAAAAAGAATCAAAAAAATCATTTTAAATGTTTATATATATATTGTATATTGTATACATCTATGTATATGATGATGAAATGTTGGGATGGGCTGCCCGGTGACCGCTAGTATAATTGTCTCTCATTTATCAATTACTTATTGTACTTTCTTCTTACTACTACTACTACTCTACTACTACTACTACTACATTCTAACCTAACCTTACCTAACCAAAACCTAAATCCCACTACTAAATTAGTATCTCCTACTACCGCTACTACTCTACCACTCTACTCTACTCTCTCTCTCTCTCTCTCTATTCGTACTAATTACTATTTGCTCTATGGGTTCACAATTTTCTGTGTGTGTTGTTTCCTCATTTTCTTTATATGCGTGTTCGTGTTTGTACTAAAATAATTCTGGTTTCTTTTTTAGTTATTTTTCTTTTTTGGTTAATATATGTTTTTAAGTTTCACCTATTTTAGGTTTTCCACTTAATTACATGTGTGTAATTTAATTAATGTAATTTTAACATGAAACTCAACAATTTCTGATCTCTCGGTTTTATTCTAATTTACCGATACGTACATACATATATATACAAACATAATTTACCTTACATACATATTTGTACTTTTTGGTACAATTTCATATTCTGTGTTTCTATGTGTCTTTGTGTCTGTGACTGTGTGTGTGTGTGTGTGTGTGTGTTATATCCTTTTCTAGCTAGAACTCTGTGTGTGTGTCATTTTTCATTCCGTTCGTTCTAAGTGTTGTGTGTGTGTGTGTGCGTGTATAACTACATACATACATATACGAAACATTAACTAACTGTGGCAAAAAACGTAATACTGAAACCATTTGCAAAGTATTATAATTTATTTTTTATGTCTGTAATGTTTTTTTTCGTTTATTTTTTTGTGTTTTCTCCTTTTTTGTTTTGCCTTGTCATGATATACTACTATGCCATAAACGCTTCTCTGTAGTAGTTGACCAGTAAATCTATACACACTCACACACACACACAAACTCAAACAAACACACATTCACACCACGCCTCTTACACCTTTGCTGTTCTTGTGATATGCTTTTGTATAACTCATAAAGCGTAGTTGTTGCTACTACTTAATTACAATCATTACTCAAATGTCCTCCCTACCCCTCCCCCCTTACATCCCTTGTGCAACACCATATAAGTACATATATGTATGTTACCTGGCTTACGGACAAACATCACACTCACACATACATACACACAACGTATATATAATTGGTAATTTAAAGTTAAACTATGCGTGTGTGTGCTTGGGTTTCCATTCGCCTTTCCTTTTGTTTTTCCTTTAATTTATTTAGTAACTTGCTCTTAGCCTGATCAAAAATGAAAAAAAAACCAAAAACTGTTTGTTGTTGTGCCTACTTTTAGCTAATATCAATATTATGCCTGAATATGCGTTCTCTCTATATATATAAATATATATGTATAAGTATATTAAACTAAAACAGATTTTAGTTACAAATCTTTAACTCTAACAACCACTCCAAAAAAGTATCCAAAACAAAAAAAAAAAAGAGAGGACCCTTTACCACAAAACAAAACTGAAAAAAAACCAAGAACCCTGAAAATATATATAACTATATATATATTTATATGATCAAAAAAGAATATGCGCGGGTTTGCCACAAAACAAACGACTTCTTCATTATATATTCATAATTTTTATTTAGTTTTTAGTTTTTACAACTGTTATGCTTGCTCTAGCAACGAATACTTACTGCCTAACATCTACTACCTAAAACTACTACTACTACTTCTACTACTACATTATACATACATATATATATGTGGCCCCCATAACTGCCATCAACATATCATATATATTTTTATTGCTCTATTTATCCTTTTTTTTTTCTCTCTATCTCTCTCGTTTTGTGTTTTTGTTCATTTTTGATTTCTGGTTTGACTTCTGCCAGAGGTAATAACCAAAAATATATACAAAAAGTGTGTGTGTTTCATTTCGGTTGTGTGTGTTTTTTTTTTTTAAACGTGTTGTAAGCTTTTCAGTTAAGTTTTAAACAAAAATGCAAAAAAAAAAGAAATGAGAAGAAAGTAAAAAAGAAGAAAGTTTGGCAACATTGTTGAGGCCAGAGCTGAACGAAAAAAAAGAACTGAAAGGAAAATAAAAAAAAAAAGAAAATGAAAGAAAAACTCTTCATTTTTGTTGTTACAATATTTTTTTTCATTTTTTTTCCTTAGTTATTTCTGTGATCGTCGTCATGCTCTTTATATACATTTTTCATTTCAACTTACTTAACTTACTTATGTCTTGTACTTACCATTGCTTTTTACACATTTCAACAGAAATTGTTGTTGTTTCTTTCACTGAGTGCCGCACTTGAAGACCGCGGGTGGAATGCCCGAATAGCAACATCATCACTATACACTTGCAAACAAAGGGTATATACATTTTGTCCTGACTATAAAAATGATACCTTTATGTAATAAATATATTTTTCCACTAAGTTTGATATAGCCAATTATATCCGTCTCTCAAACGAAAACAAAATATCCTTCTTTGTTACTTTAAAAATTGATGGCAAATTTATTTAAAATCGAACTAAGGGTCTATCAAGGACTATGGAACTCTTCTTTCTTGTGCATTCTTACATAAATAAATAATAGTAAAATCCAATTAAATGAATTTACAATATACTTTAAAATAAATTCCGAAAATCCCATATTTGCAAGTGTATAAAAACTTCGGCTCAGCTGATGTTAAGCCAGATTAAAGTTGTGCTTGTGTTTTTTATGCGGTATTGCTTTACTTTATCCTCATTTATTTTGCGCTCAATTTTCTCTGTTTCATTTCTCGGCATCAAGTCGTCCACTTAATTAAACAAATTTCTGTTTAATTTAAACGGCAGATGCTTGCTATGGCCATGCGGCTTCCCGTGCGGTGCTCAAAAACAATAAAAAAGAAAAAAAAAACTGAAAACTGAAAACCCCCCACCCAAATAGCCCTTTGTAGAGATTTGACTTTCCTTTTTTTTAACCCTAACTTTACTTTAATGTGTTGCTCTTGTTTACTGATATCCATACCATGCCTTCCCAACAACTACTACTACTAATCCTTAACAACTATCCACTACTAACTACTACTTACTTTTACTACTCTTTTCTACTCTATCCTCTATGTATTCGTAATTGTCTGTGTGTATGTGTGTGTCTGTATTCTTTGCAACAACTTCATTTGCGATTTGCATTAATTGAATTTTTATTTGTGCTTTTCAAATAATCATGTCCCCCAGACTTTTGCAAGGGCCGTGAGACTTTACAGAATCTCTGCGACCAAATTCCGGGCGATGCCCTGCTCTATTCGCTATTCCGCGAAAGCGCCGAGCCGGTCAAGTGTCCAATAAAGGGTGAGTTGTTGTCTGTTGTAACATTTGTACTTGTGTCTTGTAATTTTGAATCATTGTTTTGTTGCAGGTCCCTTCATATTCACCTACAATCGGGGGCATGGTGAATGCAGGTCGCCTGTGTCCAATATTGAGAGTTGCACGGAAGAGAGCCGCCTACTGTTGAGTTTTCAAGCTTGTCCGGATGTCCTGGGTACCGAGAGTACGGGTATGTTCTCTAATACTGGCCATGACAATGACTCATCGTTTTCAAGTTGAACATCCTTTTTACTTTTCTTCCTTCCTTCCTTTCTACGTTCGTTCGTTCGCTGATTCGTTCGTTCGTTGGTGCTTTCAGTTGAGGAGCTAACATGTCTGGCCACCTGGAAGGATGGCAACTCACGCTATTTGGTTGGCCTGGTCTCGCACCATCACGCCATCTCAAATGAGGAACGCTATCGTTGCTTTGTCTACGAGAAAATCTCCTCGTTGATGGGTAAGTAGCAGCAGCCTTCTGGCAAACAGGATGAACTTTTTGTTTGAGTATTAATACCTTTCTGCAGGCGGTCCCAGTATGCTCAATTTCAAAGATGCCGAATATAAGCTGGCACAATCCGGCGATGCCACTTGCAATGGCTTAGACAGTGCCGAGGTAAGCACTTTTTTGCCACCCATTCGACAATTTACCCAACCTTTCATCTTCCCATCCTCACATACGCCCATTCACCCAATTGCTTTAGCTGCCATTTTCACTTAACTGTAAATACCACGCCCATTTTACACCTACAGGTTGGCTCACGTATCATGTCCCTACGCAAACCGCCTGTGGCTGAACGTTGTGACTTTCCAGCCTGGTTCAAGGGTCCGCGTCACTGGCATGCACTTATGGGCAATGCTGTCTACAATTATCATTCCAAGTGAGTAGCAACCACCCTGTGGCCCAATTGCCAATGTCAAAACTCTAACCAGTCTGAATCGGAACCAAAAACCAAACTGAACCGAATTTACCTGAACTGTTTATATTCTTCACAGCGATGGATCCGTGCACATTATTAAGCCCAATGGCTATATGGAGACACGTGCCCTCTGCGAGCAGATAAACAAACAGACCCCAACTGAAATGATGGCTGTGGTGCACTACACAACTGGCTGGTAAGTAGCACAAAATTGAAAATACTGCCGGAGGGATGGAAAAATTCAATTTCTGTCTCTCTCTCTCTCTGTCACTCCTTCTGTGACAATACCTGTTCTTTACTGCCCACAGCCAATCGGGTTTCATGTGCATGATGTTCTATCGACGGGACACGCATGTCATCGAGATACAAACCGGGAAACCGGCCATACGCCTAGAGGATGCCTGTGCACCGGATCACTTTGACATTAATAAGATGGCCTACATTACCTTGCTGGGTAAGATGCATATAAAATGACCTCTTCTTTGTGTGTGTGTGTGTGTGTGTGCACCTACTGAATTCGTCCATCCATTTCCCTCTCTTTCTCTTGCTTTTAGCAAGCAATCCAGAACCGGCCATATGCCCGATGGAGGGGCTGTATAATTTGCGTGGCGCTATAGGACCGCCCTATTTGGCCACACGCCACAAGCGCAATCACAACGGTAAATCTCATCTGGGACATGGACATCATCACCACGAGAGCGCTGATTCAGGAACTTTTGGCCACAAAGGGTATGACCAGTGGATAGTGTAAACAAACATGTCTTCCAGGCAATTTGCAAATTTTTGTTTTGTGGTTTTCTTGCAGGCACAGTACACTAAGTTTCCGCAATGCTGAACGGAGCATGGAGCGTGGCTCTTGGCATGGCAATACTCGTGGCCTACCTATCCGTAGTCGACGCAATGCGCCCAAGGATCAAAGTCAACAACAGAAGCAACAAGAGCAGCAGTTACATCCACAGCAACAGCAACAGCAAATGCAGACACTGGTATTGGGTAGTTTAAGTAATAGCAGTGACACTAGTGTGGGTTTTGTTGCCACCCGTAATCGTCGTGATGCACCAAGTTGTGTAACAAATTATAATGCTCAGCGTCAGCTCTGGGTGGGCTGCAGTGCACCCAATCAAATTGAAGTTAAACCACTGTGCAGTGAAGAAGGCGAAGAGGGTAAGCCAAATTAAAAATTGCCCTTCAATTATTTTTATCAACAATTTCAACATTCCAATATTCAACAGAATATTCATGCCATGGCTCCTGGACAGAGAATAACACCTTCTTTATAATAGCAAGGCATAAGGGGACAAAGCACGGTGTTTGCCTTACCTATCGACCCACAGAGGGCACATCAGCCAAACTGGTTGTGGGTGATGCCTGCTATCGTGGAACACAAAAGCCACCCGATCATCATTTGGTGGCCAATCTATCCGTATTTGGTTAGTACCAACTACTAGGGAACTGTTTACTTTAATTACTTTTACTATTCCAAACTTTTGACAATTGCTTTATCCCTGCAGGAAAATGCGGTGAAACTGGATCTAGTGCTGGTAATGTGCTTTTGGTCAACTGGCTGCTATTGATTGCCTTGGGCATATGGATGCAGATTGATAGCTGAAGCCCATAAAGAGATGCCCGTCAAATGCTTTACTAATACCCAAACAAAGAAACAAAATACAAGCAAGATAAACTAGAAGGATGGGCTAACTTCGGCCGTGCCGAAGTTCGTATACCCTTGCAAACTGTCTTTTTGATTTATATATAATTTGTCGGATTCATAAGGAAGTATACAAAGCACATCAAATATAAATTTGATGTCTGTGGCATAAAAAAAATTTAATACAAAATTTTTTTTTTTTGCTTGATTGTTCCTATGACAGCTATAGCCGACTGATTCTGATGAAACTTAAAAGATATAATTCTTTTTATATCAAATTGTCAAATAACAAATTTCGTGACAATTGCTTCAACAACACCCAAGTTATTGATCAAAAAATATATTTTTGACCGATCGTTCCTATGGGAGCTATATGATATAATCAACCGATTCTGATAAAACTTGGTATATGTGTTAAAGATTATATAAAACTCTATATGATATAGTCATCCGATCGGGATGATTCCGAGATATACAATGCCTGCAGCAAAAAGAAGCCTAGGTGCAAAATTTCAGCTCTGTAGCTCCAAGGGTCTCGGAGTAGATTGCGTTGATCCAGACAGACGGACAAGGCTATATCAACTCAGCTTATCATAATGATCAAGAATATATATACTTTATGTAGTCGGAGATGCTTCCTTCTATGCTTCTGACCAAAATTAATATACGCTTTTTGCAAGGGTATAATAATGGAGAAACCAAACCCTTATTATGATCAACATGTATACAAGACACATTTAAGACTTATTTGTATATTGCATATTCTACGTAAATCTAAGGCAGAAAGAAACCATTTGACACTGGTTTTGTTGTATATAACTTATTGTTTTTATCGTCTTTATTTTTGTTTTGATTTTTGCATAATAACACAAAATTTTGTTTAGTTTTAAGTGCTTTAAAATAAACAATTTTTCTATAAATCGAATCATCAAATGGCCCACACAAACATTAAATGGATATTATGGAAAATGGTTTACAAATAGAGAAGCCTTGGATTTGGGCGCTATTTGTTTATTAAGGCCTAGTAGAAAATTAGCGCATGATTTATATAAATAAATACATATAAAAATAAAGTACACATTTGCAAGAACAAAAGACAAAGGAGAAAAACGATATCGAAACTACTACGAACTTAAGCTATAAGCTTGAGTTCTTAACGGTTTTTACAATTTTCAAGTATTTTTTTAATATTATTTCTAAAATGTTTCCTACAACAAAGTACATACAAACATAAAAGAAAAATGCAAAGAATAAGACAAGTGAAACCAAAATTATTAACTTTATTAATATATGGAAAGATATATAGATATATATACAGTAATGTATAGCCATACGTTTGTATTAGTTTTTGCATTGTTTTCAAAAGTGTACAAAAGGCGAATATACATATATGCACATAAATTATTTTGCCTGCTAATATATATACATACATAAATATATCTATATATAAGTACACATGCATACATATAAAAAATATATATTTTTATGTACAAAATACATACGAGTATAAACACACACCAACAAAACATATACATACATATAACGAATAACGTTTTTGCATAGGATCGCATTGGTTTCATAATACATAATTAATACCTTGCAAATTACGCATATATTGTATAATTCACATTAGCATATACAAATATATAAACACATGTATATGGTAGTTAAGCATATTGACTACCGCTACTGGCAAACACATAAGAAATTAAAAAATTTAAATTTGATCAACTCTTTATAAGTAGTAAAAACGAAACAAAAAATAAGAAAAAACAACAAATTCAGCACATATACATACATACATACATTTATACATAAATACGATACGTTCGTTCATAATCAATCAACTAATTTCTTAAGACAACAGGACAACACAACAAAGTAACAAAGTAAAACAAAAGAGAGACAACAATGAAGCAGAAAAGAGAATATGCTTAAATAATTAGATTGGTTAAGGCAATTAAGCGGTGATATAGGTCTAGAATAAACAACTGTGTAAATCTCTTATGAAAAGCACATGAACACGAAGAGGAGGAGAATGAGTATGGACATTGCATTGCATTGCATGATGAAATGATAAATTATAATGTTGATTATGATGATTACAATATAATGATAATGATAAAGATAATTAGATGACGATGATGAATTATGTACGTATCCAAAGGATTTCAAAAAAAACTAGCATTTTTCTCTCGATTAACATAGACACGTAGCAACCAGACACACACAAGCATTTTTGCCCTAATTCAAATTACCAGTATATGCGAATAATGAAAAGCAAAAGTTTAATTAAGCAAAGCAAAAAAAAAAAAAACAAAACAAAAAATGGATAAATTAAACCCCCTTCAAGGCAACTAGTCAAAATTTATCAAGCGTAACTTTGAGTTCCATGTAAATAGCAAAATGAATGTAATGCGAATTGAGAAACAAATTTGAAAACGGTACGCTGGTATATAAATACATATGTAACTGTAACTAATTGCTAGTTAGCTAAACAAAAACAAAAAAATGGTTAAAACGGAAACGGGCCTACAGGCGCTGACTTAAACTTGTTGCTACTGTTAGGCCAAACACAGAGACAAAGGAACGGAAATGGAAATGGGTGGCATACAGAACATAAGAGTTACTTTCTAAGTACTATATTCTAGGCATTTAAACACAAAAAAAGTTAACTCAACGCAAACAGAGCGATGTAAAGGGGAATACACTAGACGCAAATAGATAACCGAAACACAACTGGAACTGGTAACTGGCAATAGCAGCATCAATACCTATTCTCCTAATCATATGTTTCAAATACTCAGATAAACTACGGTTTTTCCGTAGTCTATACACACTTGCAAATTCAGTTCCGAGCTAAAGTATGCATTAATATAATCTTTGCATGGTAGAAAGTCCGATTTTAATATTAATAATAATAATTCACATGTCAGTTACCAGCTTTAAAAACACTTAGACTCAGTTTTAACAACGAGAAAATCTTAGTTAATTAAATTGAAAGATTTTTCTAGATAATTCTTTGATGGTTTTTTTTACCAGACATTTTAGATAAGAAGCAATTGACTACTTTTTGGGGCAGTAAAATTTAATTGGTTACTTATAAAACTTTCTTAAGCAAAATTGCTTGAATAATTAACAGAACAGAAGTGCAATTTATTTGTTAAGAACAATTAGTTCTTTTATTAAATTTTACGAAAAAGAAATAGGTTTCAATTAGTCAATTAGTTTTATTAACATGCAAAGTTTTATTAAATTGGTTAAATTATGTTCAGAGTGCATATTTAAATTTTTGCATATGTGTAATTAGAATTTGAACAATGGTTGATTAAAGTGTAGAGTACTAGACTGCGGATAACGTACATAAGATTTGTTTTGAGTGTACCTCCTCTTTAAATAAGTATTTCAATTTGTTGTCAGCTTTTTAAAAGTAAATACAAAAACACTTAAGTATAAATATAGAATGCATTTTAAAAATATGAAACAAACAAAAAAGCAAATTAAAAGCATCTATTAACTAAGTATTTCCAAGCAAGGGATAAGTTTTATGCGCTTCCCCTCTTCATCCTCCCTCACTGTCTATAAGTTTAAATGTCTTTTGTATTCGGTTTGGTAGTTAATCGCTTAAATGGTTTCCTTTGCAATTGTTAAATGAAAACACTTTTAACAGCCGCCCCGCCCTCAGGCATACGACTCCAACTAAATCCTGAAATTGCAAGACAATTTCAAAACTGTCTAAGTTCCCGTACCAATTTTGAAAACCGTTTTGTTGTTGTCAATATTGTCACCACATTAAACATGTTATCGAAATGTTCCAAAAACCAAACTAAAACAAAAAAAAAAACTGTCTCCACAAAATGTATTCGATGTTTCTAAAAACTATAAAAAGTGCAAGCATATTTTTGTATATAGTTGAAGCAACGCTTGAATTTTTATCAACTTTTATTTAACTGTGTATGGCCAACTGCAGAAGGATGTTCGCAAAGTAACGACCGCGCCTCATTGCATATATGGGCGTGATCGTGACAGTGACAACGGCAGCTTATAGTAACGTCAACGTGAATGTGAACGCTAAGCATTAGAGATAAGTGATTTTTATATATATTCGAAGCGATTTTATAAATCATTTTAATTGTCTATTTTAAAAGAAAAACGAGAAGACAAAGCGATATGTAATCAGCAAGAAAAATTAAAATCATCTCATTGATTTAGTTTATGTGTGTGAAAAAAATTATGCAATTTACGTCAATAATTGAATGTTTTGAGTCCTATGTTAGTATTCTGTTTTAGTTTTTTTTTAAGCTAATAAAATATAATTACAAAACTAATTACAAATATTAATTAAAAAGCATTTTTACTACAACTTAACTTTCAGAAGACTACGAAAATCTGAAACTAGTTTATGTTTAAAATTATTGAATTGAAACTATGGTAAGTTGATAGGGATAAGTCAATCAACTTTAAAAATATACATAAGTCAATAATAGACAATATACTTTTTATAATAACCTATATAATTGGGTTAAGATTCCGGCAACTAATATAAAGTTTTTATTCTGGAAAAACTAATTGTAAACATTTTTGTATTCAAGAGAAAGTCTATAACCTGCGTCCTTGAATTAAACATTGACATGATAGAGATTGTTTGAAGTCATGATCCTTGACAGTATTGTCTACAGGTCTTTAAAAAATTAAGGTAAAACAATTATTGATACCCTAAATGCTATGGAAAAGAGCTTTCTTTTATTTATGTGTTATTTTTTTTATAAATACTTACTTAATTCAAACGCTAAATGATTTTAATAATAGCACATGAAAACTGCGGCGAGATAATTTTTTATATAGTTAAATATTGACCAAATAAAAAACAATTGAGTGAAAATTATTATAGTAAACATTTCTTTATTAATGTATTATTGCATTTATGTAGATGTCGACCATATATTTAGCGTCTCTAAGCCCGTCTATCGATAATGGACTTCTGTTCCGATGGTGTGGGGTTTCCAGTTGATCAATCAGTCATCTTTTTCGGTTGTTGGTTTTTATTGAAAATTTTATTCTCTTTGTTCATACATTTGGTGGGTGAGGTTTCTTAGGTGGCATTTTTTCATGCCAAAAAGGGGTTTGTAATTTGAATATTTAAGGAATACTGATAAAAAGGCATCACCAACCTCACCCGAAAATGTGATGCGTTTTGGATATCGTACGATAAAGACAAGGTGGATGTTTAAAAGAAAAAAGATTTTTCAAAGGATATAATGTATTTTTTTGGGGTCTTGATGATATTAATCAGGTTAAAAAAAATTGACAATATTAGATTATTCAATAGATATAGTATAATATAATATTTGAAGCTTGTATTTGTTATTTTATAAAAATCAAGCAGTATTTTTGTACATATTTTGATTTTAGTTTGTTAATGAAAAAAACAAAAAAATTTATATTCCTTGAGTAACATTCATTTAATGTTTCGTAATATAATACGCGAGTTAAAAAAAAAAACAAAAAAAATTTATATTCCTTGAGTAACATTCATTTAGTTTATATTTCTTAGTATAATATGCGAGTGCATAAAAAAAAACAAAAAAATGTATATTCCTTTAAATTATTTTCCGTAATATAATATGTGTGTTAATAAAAAAAAACAAAAAAATGTATTATCATTGATTAATATTCATTTAATTTATATTTCGTAATATAACATGTGAATGTTAATAAAAAAAACAAAAAAAAATGTATATTCATTGATTAATATTCATTTAATTTATACTTCGTAATATAACATGTGAGTTCATAAAAAAAAAACAAAAAAAATGTATATGTATTTGATTAATATTCATTTAATTTATATTCAGTAATATAATATGTGTAACATTGCAAACAAAATTAAAAATCTTTTTCATATTAAAAAGCAAAATAACTAAATAACTTCAGTGCTTTGTGTTAAAAATTATGAGTTTGTTCTATTTCATTCAAAAATCAAAGGGTAAAAATCATAGCTCCATATTAAAAGAAAACCAATACCATTAAAATATTAATTAAACATGTACTAGACATGTTGTAAATTTTATAGAAATATAATATACCAAAATAAATTTTAAGCAATTACGCGTTCAGTATTATTTAAAGAATACATTTTACTAGGTGTTAAAGATATTAATCTTATAAGTTTTGCCTTTCGATTTTGATTTAACCAAGAATTTAGTTTAAATATTTTATTTTACAAAAATCATTTCTTTTTTGTCATGTTTTGATTATGAAGTACTGTATTTATAGTATCAATTCTTAAATTCAGTGAAATTTAAATAAATTAATATACAGCGAATCAACATCTTTACAGTTACAGTTTGAGATCTGTCATTGCTATAATACAATTTTATATCTTGTGAAGTATAAGAATGATGACGATGATGCCAAAACCAACTTAGAAGTTTGATTATGTTTTCCAGATGTAACACGAAGTGTGTAGATTGTGATTCTTCCTTGCCACGTTATTATACCAAAGGAAAGTTAATAAATTCATACAATGCTGCTTAGTTTTAGATAAAGCTGTGCAATATGATATTATTCCAGATGTATATAGTTTATAAATTATCATTTCATATTAATTTATAAATTTAACAATGTTAGGTTTATATTTGAATGCCAATTGCTTTTATAAACAGTATTAACATTAATCTCAGTGACGTGCACAGACGGTATATAAAATAAAGTGTTGAAAATCTTCTGTCGTATTAAATCAGTAAGCGATTAGTTGTCTGTTTAAGCAATGAGTGGTGGCTTTTATAGTGTTCTTTTAAGAAGATGCTAATAGATTGAACCATAACTTATTAGTGCTCATTCGCTTCAATAAGAAATATTCGATTTATTTTAACATAAATTTCACATAATTGGATGTATCTCAGCTATTTCAATATATAGTCAATAATCAAATGACTTTAAATCCAATATATACGGGACAATTCTTTTTAGCAATCCTGCTGTATATTTTACAGTAGTATAACATTTTTTCACAAAATACGTTAGTATAATTATTTATGTATCATAACACAACTTCAATACTATCAAGGATTGCCTTTTAAATATTTCATGGTACACTTCTTGAATCCCATTTCACAAGTATATTCCTTAGATTTTAGTTGTTCAAAGATTTCATTATTATACATTATTTATTTCCAATTCTGACAGGATATTAATGGGATGAGGAAGATGTTGATAAAGCGCCTTCGTTCCTATCCTGTCCTTGGGATTCTTTAGATCATTTCGAAATATATCCGCATTTAGATTTTTGAAGGTTTAATATATACGCAGTTTGATGTGTGAAGTTTTTGTTGTTCAGATAGTTCATTATTCATATAGACCATTAATTTACTACTTGTGAGTGGATGAGATTGGGATTGGGGAAGTTTGATACAATCTTTTCGTTCCTATCCTGTCCTAAGGTTTCTTTAGATAATTTTAAAATATATACGCAGTTTGATTTGTGACGTTTTTGTTGTTCAGATAGTTCATTATTCATATACACCATTGGTTTACTTTTTGTGACTGGATGTGAGATTGGGAAGTTTGATATAATCTTTTCGATCCTATCCTGTCCTAAGGTTTCTTTAGATAATTTTGAAATATATACGCAGTTCGATTTTTGAAGATTTAATATATACGCAGTTTGATGTGTGAAGTTTTTGTTGCTCAGATAGTTCATTATTCATATACACCATTGGTTTACTTTTTGTGACTGGATGTGAGATTGGGATTGGGAAGTTTGATATAATCTTTTCGATTCTAACCTGCCCTAAGGTTTCTTAACATAATTTTGAAATATATACGCAGTTCGATTTTTGAAGATTTAATATATACGCAGTTTGATATGTGAAGTTTTTGTTGTTCAGATAGTTCATTATTCATATAGACCATTGGTTTACTTTTTGTGACTGGATGTGAGATTGGGATTGGGAAGTTTGATATAACGCATTCGTTCCTATACTGTCCTAAGGTTTCTTTAGATAATTTTGAAATATATACGCAGTTTGATTTTTGAAGATTTAATATATACGCAGTTTGATGTGTGAAGTTTTTGTTGCTCAGATAGTTCATTATTCATATACACCATTGGTTTACTTTTTGTGACTAGATGTGAGATTGGGAAGTTTGATATAATCTTTTCGATCCTATCCTGTCCTAAGGTTTCTTTACATAATTTCTTAATATATACGCAGTTCGATTTTTGAAGATTTAATATATACGCAGTTTGATATGTGAAGTTTTTGTTGTTCAGATAGTTCATTATTCATATAGACCATTGGTTTACTTTTTGTGACTGGATGTGAGATTGGGATTGGGAAGTTTGATATAACGCATTCGTTCCTATACTGTCCTAAGGTTTCTTTAGATAATTTTGAAATATATACGCAGTTTGATTTTTGAAGATTTAATATATACGCAGTTTGATGTGTGAAGTTTTTGTTGCTCAGATAGTTCATTATTCATATACACCATTGGTTTACTTTTTGTGACTAGATGTGAGATTGGGAAGTTTGATATAATCTTTTCGATTCTAACCTGTCCTAAGGTTTCTTAACATAATTTTGAAATATATACGCAGTTCGATTTTTGAAGATTTAATATATACGCAGTTTGATATGTGAAGTTTTTGTTGTTCAGATAGTTCATTATTCATATAGACCATTGGTTTACTTTTTGTGACTGGATGTGAGATTGGGATTGGGAAGTTTGATATAACGCATTCGTTCCTATACTGTCCTAAGGTTTCTTTAGATAATTTTGAAATATATACGCAGTTTGATTTTTGAAGATTTTTTTTTGATATATACGCAGTTTGATGTGTGAAGTTTTTGTTGCTCAGATAGTTCATTATTCATATACACCATTGGTTTACTTTTTTTGTGACTGGATGTGAGATTGGGATTGGGAAGTTTGATTTAATCTTTTCGATCCTATCCTGTCCTAAGGTTTCTTTACATAATTTTGAAATATATACGCAGTTTGATGTGTGAAGTTTTTGTTGTTCAGATAGTTCATTATTCATATACACCATTGGTTTACTTTTTGTGACTGGATGTGAGATTGGGAAGTTTGATATAATCTTTTCGATCCTATCCTGTCCTAAGGTTTCTTTACATAATTTCTTAATATATACGCAGTTCGATTTTTGAAGATTTAATATATACGCAGTTTGATATGTGAAGTTTTTGTTGTTCAGATAGTTCATTATTCATATAGACCATTGGTTTACTTTTTGTGACTGGATGTGAGATTGGGATTGGGAAGTTTGATATAACGCATTCGTTCCTATACTGTCCTAAGGTTTCTTTAGATAATTTTGAAATATATACGCAGTTTGATTTTTGAAGATTTAATATATACGCAGTTTGATGTGTGAAGTTTTTGTTGCTCAGATAGTTCATTATTCATATACACCATTGGTTTACTTTTTGTGACTAGATGTGAGATTGGGAAGTTTGATATAATCTTTTCGATCCTATCCTGTCCTAAGGTTTCTTTACATAATTTCTTAATATATACGCAGTTCGATTTTTGAAGATTTAATATATACGCAGTTTGATGTGTGAAGTTTTTGTTGCTCAGATAGTTCATTATTCATATAGACCATTGGTTTACTTTTTGTGACTGGATGTGAGATTGGGATTGGGAAGTTTGATGTAATCTTTTCGATCCTATCCTGTCCTAAGGTTTCTTTACATAATTTTGAAATATATACGCAGTTTGATTTTTGAAGATTTAATATATACGCAGTTTGATGTGGGACGTTTTTTTTGTTCAGATAGTTCATTATTCATATACACCTTTGGTTTACTTTTTGTGACTGGATGTGAGATTGGGATTGGGAAGTTTGATATAACGCATTCGTTCCTATACTGTCCTAAGGTTTCTTTAGATAATTTTGAAATATATACGCAGTTTGATTTTTGAAGATTTAATATATACGCAGTTTGATGTGGGACGTTTTTTTTGTTCAGATAGTTCATTATTCATATACACCTTTGGTTTACTTTTTGTGACTGGATGTGAGATTGGGATTGGGAAGTTTGATATAACGCATTCGTTCCTATACTGTCCTAAGGTTTCTTTAGATAATTTTGAAATATATACGCAGTTTGATTTTTGAAGATTTAATATATACGCAGTTTGATGTGGGACGTTTTTTTTGTTCAGATAGTCCATTATTCATATACACCATTGGTTTACTTTTTGTGACTGGATGTGAGATTGGGAAGTTTGATATAATCTTTTTGATCCTATCCTGTCCTAAGGTTTCTTTACATAATTTTGAAATATATACGCAGTTTGATTTTTGAAGATTTAATATATACGCAGTTTGATGTGGGACGTTTTTTTTGTTCAGATAGTTCATTATTCATATACACCATTGGTTTACTTTTTGTGACTGGATGTGAGATTGGGATTGGGAAGTTTGATATAATCTTTTCGATTCTATCCTGTCCTAAGGTTTCTTTACATAATTTTGAAATATATACGCAGTTTGATTTTTGAAGATTTAATATATACGCAGTTTGATGTGGGACGTTTTTTTTGTTCAGATAGTTCATTATTCATATACACCATTGGTTTACTTTTTTTGTGACTGGATGTGAGATTGGGAAGTTTGATATAATCTTTTCGATCCTATCCTGTCCTAAGATTTCTTTACATAATTTTGAAATATATACGCAGTTCGATTTTTGAAGATTTTATATATACGCAGTTTGATGTGGGACGTTTTTTTTGCTCAGATAGTTCATTATTCATATACACCTTTGGTTTACTTTTGTGACTGGATGTGAGATTGTGATTGGGAAGTTTGATATAACGCATTCGTTCCTATACTGTCCTAAGGTTTCTTTAGATAATTTTGAAATATATACGCAGTTTGATTTTTGAAGATTTAATATATACGCAGTTTGATGTGTGAAGTTTTTGTTGCTCAGATAGTTCATTATTCATATACACCATTGGTTTACTTTTTTGTGACTGGATGTGAGATTGGGAAGTTTGATATAACGCATTCGTTCCTATACTGTCCTAAGGTTTCTTTAGATAATTTTGAAATATATACGCAGTTTGATTTTTGAAGATTTAATATATACGCAGTTTGATGTGTGAAGTTTTTGTTGCTCAGATAGTTCATTATTCATATACACCATTGGTTTACTTTTTGTGACTGGATGTGAGATTGGGAAGTTTGATATAACGCATTCGTTCCTATACTGTCCTAAGGTTTCTTTAGATAATTTTGAAATATATACGCAGTTTGATTTTTGAAGATTTAATATATACGCAGTTTGATGTGGGACGTTTTTTTTGTTCAGATAGTTCATTATTCATATACACCTTTGGTTTACTTTTTGTGACTGGATGTGAGATTGGGAAGTTTGATATAATCTTTTCGATTCTATCCTGTCCTAAGGTTTCTTTAGATAATTTTGAAATATATACGCAGTTTGATTTTTGAAGATTTAATATATACGCAGTTTGATGTGTGACGTTTTTGTTGTTCAGATAGTTCATTATTCATATACACCATTGGTTTACTTTTTGTGACTGGATGTGAGATTGGGAAGTTTGATATAATCTTTTCGATCCTATCCTGTCCTAAGGTTTCTTTAGATAATTTCTTAATATATACGCAGTTTGATTTTTGAAGATTTAATATATACGCAGTTTGATGTGTGAAGTTTTTGTTGCTCAGATAGTTCATTATTCATATACACCATTGGTTTACTTTTTGTGACTGGATGTGAGATTGGGAAGTTTGATATAACGCATTCGTTCCTATACTGTCCTAAGGTTTCTTTAGATAATTTTGAAATATATACGCAGTTTGATTTTTGAAGATTTAATATATACGCAGTTTGATGTGGGACGTTTTTTTTGTTCAGATAGTTCATTATTCATATACACCTTTGGTTTACTTTTTGTGACTGGATGTGAGATTGGGATTGGGAAGTTTGATATAACGCATTCGTTCCTATACTGTCCTAAGGTTTCTTTAGATAATTTTGAAATATATACGCAGTTTGATTTTTGAAGATTTAATATATACGCAGTTTGATGTGGGACGTTTTTTTTGTTCAGATAGTCCATTATTCATATACACCATTGGTTTACTTTTTGTGACTGGATGTGAGATTGGGAAGTTTGATATAATCTTTTCGATCCTATCCTGTCCTAAGATTTCTTTACATAATTTTGAAATATATACGCAGTTTGATTTTTGAAGATTTAATATATACGCAGTTTGATGTGGGACGTTTTTTTTGCTCAGATAGTTCATTATTCATATACACCTTTGGTTTACTTTTGTGACTGGATGTGAGATTGTGATTGGGAAGTTTGATATAACGCATTCGTTCCTATACTGTCCTAAGGTTTCTTTAGATAATTTTGAAATATATACGCAGTTTGATTTTTGAAGATTTAATATATACGCAGTTTGATGTGTGACGTTTTTGTTGTTCAGATAGTTCATTATTCATATACACCATTGGTTTACTTTTTGTGATTGGATGTGAGATTGGGATTGGGAAGTTTTATATAACGCATTCGTTCCTATACTTTCCTAAGGTTTCTTTAGATAATTTTGAAATATATACGCAGTTTGATTTTTGAAGGTTTAATATATACGCAGTTTGATGTGTGAAGTTTTTGTTGCTCAGATAGTTCATTATTCATATAGACCATTAATTTATTTTTTGTGACTGGATGTGAGATTGGGAAGTTTGATATAAAGCATTCGTTCCTGTCCTGTCCTAAGGTTTCTTTAGATAATTTTGAAATATATACTCAGTTCGATTTTTGAAGATTTAATATATACGCAGTTTGATGTGTGAAGTTTTTGTTGCTCAGATAGTTCATTATTCATATACACCATTGGTTTACTTTTTGTGACTGGATGTGAGATTGGGAAGTTTGATATAATCTTTTCGATCCTATCCTGTCCTAAGGTTTCTTTAGATAATTTCTTAATATATACGCAGTTTGATTTTTGAAGATTTAATATATACGCAGTTTGATGTGTGAAGTTTTTGTTGCTCAGATAGTTCATTATTCATATACACCATTGGTTTACTTTTTGTGACTGGATGTGAGATTGGGAAGTTTGATATAATCTTTTCGATCCTATCCTGTCCTAAGGTTTCTTTAGATAATTTCTTAATATATACGCAGTTTGATTTTTGAAGATTTAATATATACGCAGTTTGATGTGTGAAGTTTTTGTTGCTCAGATAGTTCATTATTCATATACACCATTGGTTTACTTTTTGTGACTGGATGTGAGATTGGGAAGTTTGATATAATCTTTTCGATTCTATCCTGTCCTAAGGTTTCTTTAGATAATTTTGAAATATATACGCAGTTTGATTTTTGAAGATTTAATATATACGCAGTTTGATGTGTGACGTTTTTGTTGTTCAGATAGTTCATTATTCATATACACCATTGGTTTACTTTTTGTGACTGGATGTGAGATTGGGAAGTTTGATATAATCTTTTCGATCCTATCCTGTCCTAAGGTTTCTTTAGATAATTTCTTAATATATACGCAGTTTGATTTTTGAAGATTTAATATATACGCAGTTTGATGTGTGAAGTTTTTGTTGCTCAGATAGTTCATTATTCATATACACCATTGGTTTACTTTTTGTGACTGGATGTGAGATTGGGAAGTTTGATATAACGCATTCGTTCCTATACTGTCCTAAGGTTTCTTTAGATAATTTTGAAATATATACGCAGTTTGATTTTTGAAGATTTAATATATACGCAGTTTGATGTGGGACGTTTTTTTTGTTCAGATAGTTCATTATTCATATACACCTTTGGTTTACTTTTTGTGACTGGATGTGAGATTGGGATTGGGAAGTTTGATATAACGCATTCGTTCCTATACTGTCCTAAGGTTTCTTTAGATAATTTTGAAATATATACGCAGTTTGATTTTTGAAGATTTAATATATACGCAGTTTGATGTGGGACGTTTTTTTTGTTCAGATAGTCCATTATTCATATACACCATTGGTTTACTTTTTGTGACTGGATGTGAGATTGGGAAGTTTGATATAATCTTTTCGATCCTATCCTGTCCTAAGATTTCTTTACATAATTTTGAAATATATACGCAGTTTGATTTTTGAAGATTTAATATATACGCAGTTTGATGTGGGACGTTTTTTTTGCTCAGATAGTTCATTATTCATATACACCTTTGGTTTACTTTTGTGACTGGATGTGAGATTGTGATTGGGAAGTTTGATATAACGCATTCGTTCCTATACTGTCCTAAGGTTTCTTTAGATAATTTTGAAATATATACGCAGTTTGATTTTTGAAGATTTAATATATACGCAGTTTGATGTGTGAAGTTTTTGTTGCTCAGATAGTTCATTATTCATATACACCATTGGTTTACTTTTTTGTGACTGGATGTGAGATTGGGAAGTTTGATATAACGCATTCGTTCCTATACTGTCCTAAGGTTTCTTTAGATAATTTTGAAATATATACGCAGTTTGATTTTTGAAGATTTAATATATACGCAGTTTGATGTGTGAAGTTTTTGTTGCTCAGATAGTTCATTATTCATATACACCATTGCTTTACTTTTTGTGACTGGATGTGAGATTGGGAAGTTTGATATAATCTTTTCGATCCTATCCTATCCTGTCCTAAGGTTTCTTTAGATAATTTTGAAATATATACGCAGTTTGATTTTTGAAGATTTAATATATACGCAGTTTGATGTGTGAAGTTTTTGTTGCTCAGATAGTTCATTATTCATATACACCATTGCTTTACTTTTTGTGACTGGATGTGAGATTGGGAAGTTTGATATAATCTTTTCGATCCTATCCTATCCTGTCCTAAGGTTTCTTTAGATAATTTTGAAATATATACGCAGTTTGATTTTTGAAGATTTAATATATACGCAGTTTGATGTGTGAAGTTTTTGTTGCTCAGATAGTTCATTATTCATATACACCATTGGTTTACTATTTGTGACTGGATGTGCGATTGGGAAGTTTGATATAATATTTTCGATCCTATCCTGTCCTAACATTTCTTTACATAATTTTGAAATATATACGCAGTTCGATTTTTGAAGATTTTATATATACGCAGTTTGATGTGGGACGTTTTTTTTGTTCAGATAGTTCATTATTCATATACACCTTTGGTTTACTTTTTGTGACTGGATGTGAGATTGGGATTGGGAAGTTTGATATAACGCATTCGTTCCTATACTGTCCTAAGGTTTCTTTAGATAATTTTGAAATATATACGCAGTTTGATTTTTGAAGATTTAATATATACGCAGTTTGATGTGGGACGTTTTTTTTGTTCAGATAGTTCATTATTCATATACACCTTTGGTTTACTTTTTGTGACTGGATGTGAGATTGGGATTGGGAAGTTTGATATAACGCATTCGTTCCTATACTGTCCTAAGGTTTCTTTAGATAATTTTGAAATATATACGCAGTTTGATTTTTGAAGATTTAATATATACGCAGTTTGATGTGGGACGTTTTTTTTGTTCAGATAGTCCATTATTCATATACACCATTGGTTTACTTTTTGTGACTGGATGTGAGATTGGGAAGTTTGATATAATCTTTTCGATCCTATCCTGTCCTAAGATTTCTTTACATAATTTTGAAATATATACGCAGTTTGATTTTTGAAGATTTAATATATACGCAGTTTGATGTGTGAAGTTTTTGTTGCTCAGATAGTTCATTTTTCATATACACCATTGGTTTACTTTTTTTGTGACTGGATGTGAGATTGGGAAGTTTGATATAATCTTTTCGATCCTATCCTGTCCTAAGATTTCTTTACATAATTTTGAAATATATACGCAGTTCGATTTTTGAAGATTTAATATATACGCAGTTTGATGTGTGAAGTTTTTGTTGCTCAGATAGTTCATTATTCATATACACCATTGGTTTACTATTTGTGACTGGATGTGCGATTGGGAAGTTTGATATAATATTTTCGATCCTATCCTGTCCTAACATTTCTTTACATAATTTTGAAATATATACGCAGTTCGATTTTTGAAGATTTAATATATACGCAGTTTGATGTGTGAAGTTTTTGTTGCTCAGATAGTTCATTATTCATATACACCATTGGTTTACTATTTGTGACTGGATGTGCGATTGGGAAGTTTGATATAATATTTTCGATCCTATCCTGTCCTAAGATTTCTTTACATAATTTTGAAATATATACGCAGTTCGATTTTTGAAGATTTAATATATACGCAGTTTGATGTGTGAAGTTTTTGTTGCTCAGATAGTTCATTATTCATATACACCATTGCTTTACTTTTTGTGACTGGATGTGAGATTGGGAAGTTTGATATAATCTTTTCGATCCTATCCTATCCTGTCCTAAGGTTTCTTTAGATAATTTTGAAATATATACGCAGTTTGATTTTTGAAGATTTAATATATACGCAGTTTGATGTGGGACGTTTTTTTTGCTCAGATAGTTCATTATTCATATACACCTTTGGTTTACTTTTGTGACTGGATGTGAGATTGTGATTGGGAAGTTTGATATAACGCATTCGTTCCTATACTGTCCTAAGGTTTCTTTAGATAATTTTGAAATATATACGCAGTTTGATTTTTGAAGATTTAATATATACGCAGTTTGATGTGGGACGTTTTTTTTGTTCAGATAGTTCATTATTCATATACACCTTTGGTTTACTTTTTGTGACTGGATGTGAGATTGGGATTGGGAAGTTTGATATAACGCATTCGTTCCTATACTGTCCTAAGGTTTCTTTAGATAATTTTGAAATATATACGCAGTTTGATTTTTGAAGATTTAATATATACGCAGTTTGATGTGGGACGTTTTTTTTGTTCAGATAGTTCATTATTCATATACACCTTTGGTTTACTTTTTGTGACTGGATGTGAGATTGGGATTGGGAAGTTTGATATAACGCATTCGTTCCTATACTGTCCTAAGGTTTCTTTAGATAATTTTGAAATATATACGCAGTTTGATTTTTGAAGATTTAATATATACGCAGTTTGATGTGGGACGTTTTTTTTGTTCAGATAGTTCATTATTCATATACACCTTTGGTTTACTTTTTGTGACTGGATGTGAGATTGGGATTGGGAAGTTTGATATAACGCATTCGTTCCTATACTGTCCTAAGGTTTCTTTAGATAATTTTGAAATATATACGCAGTTTGATTTTTGAAGATTTAATATATACGCAGTTTGATGTGTGAAGTTTTTGTTGCTCAGATAGTTCATTATTCATATACACCATTGCTTTACTTTTTGTGACTGGATGTGAGATTGGGAAGTTTGATATAATCTTTTCGATCCTATCCTATCCTGTCCTAAGGTTTCTTTACATAATTTTGAAATATATACGCAGTTCGATTTTTGAAGATTTAATATATACGCAGTTTGATGTGTGAAGTTTTTGTTGCTCAGATAGTTCATTTTTCATATACACCTTTGGTTTACTTTTTGTGACTGGATGTGAGATTGGGATTGGGAAGTTTGATATAACGCATTCGTTCCTATACTGTCCTAAGGTTTCTTTAGATAATTTTGAAATATATACGCAGTTTGATTTTTGAAGATTTAATATATACGCAGTTTGATGTGGGACGTTTTTTTTGTTCAGATAGTTCATTATTCATATACACCTTTGGTTTACTTTTTGTGACTGGATGTGAGATTGGGATTGGGAAGTTTGATATAACGCATTCGTTCCTATACTGTCCTAAGGTTTCTTTAGATAATTTTGAAATATATACGCAGTTTGATTTTTGAAGATTTAATATATACGCAGTTTGATGTGGGACGTTTTTTTTGTTCAGATAGTTCATTATTCATATACACCTTTGGTTTACTTTTTGTGACTGGATGTGAGATTGGGATTGGGAAGTTTGATATAACGCATTCGTTCCTATACTGTCCTAAGGTTTCTTTAGATAATTTTGAAATATATACGCAGTTTGATTTTTGAAGATTTAATATATACGCAGTTTGATGTGGGACGTTTTTTTTGTTCAGATAGTTCATTATTCATATACACCTTTGGTTTACTTTTTGTGACTGGATGTGAGATTGGGATTGGGAAGTTTGATATAACGCATTCGTTCCTATACTGTCCTAAGGTTTCTTTAGATAATTTTGAAATATATACGCAGTTTGATTTTTGAAGATTTAATATATACGCAGTTTGATGTGTGAAGTTTTTGTTGCTCAGATAGTTCATTATTCATATACACCATTGCTTTACTTTTTGTGACTGGATGTGAGATTGGGAAGTTTGATATAATCTTTTCGATCCTATCCTATCCTGTCCTAAGGTTTCTTTAGATAATTTTGAAATATATACGCAGTTTGATTTTTGAAGATTTAATATATACGCAGTTTGATGTGTGAAGTTTTTGTTGCTCAGATAGTTCATTATTCATATACACCATTGGTTTACTATTTGTGACTGGATGTGCGATTGGGAAGTTTGATATAATATTTTCGATCCTATCCTGTCCTAACATTTCTTTACATAATTTTGAAATATATACGCAGTTCGATTTTTGAAGATTTAATATATACGCAGTTTGATGTGTGAAGTTTTTGTTGCTCAGATAGTTCATTATTCATATACACCATTGGTTTACTATTTGTGACTGGATGTGCGATTGGGAAGTTTGATATAATATTTTCGATCCTATCCTGTCCTAACATTTCTTTACATAATTTTGAAATATATACGCAGTTCGATTTTTGAAGATTTTATATATACGCAGTTTGATGTGGGACGTTTTTTTTGTTCAGATAGTTCATTATTCATATACACCTTTGGTTTACTTTTTGTGACTGGATGTGAGATTGGGATTGGGAAGTTTGATATAACGCATTCGTTCCTATACTGTCCTAAGGTTTCTTTAGATAATTTTGAAATATATACGCAGTTTGATTTTTGAAGATTTAATATATACGCAGTTTGATGTGGGACGTTTTTTTTGTTCAGATAGTTCATTATTCATATACACCTTTGGTTTACTTTTTGTGACTGGATGTGAGATTGGGATTGGGAAGTTTGATATAACGCATTCGTTCCTATACTGTCCTAAGGTTTCTTTAGATAATTTTGAAATATATACGCAGTTTGATTTTTGAAGATTTAATATATACGCAGTTTGATGTGGGACGTTTTTTTTGTTCAGATAGTTCATTATTCATATACACCTTTGGTTTACTTTTTGTGACTGGATGTGAGATTGGGATTGGGAAGTTTGATATAACGCATTCGTTCCTATACTGTCCTAAGGTTTCTTTAGATAATTTTGAAATATATACGCAGTTTGATTTTTGAAGATTTAATATATACGCAGTTTGATGTGGGACGTTTTTTTTGTTCAGATAGTCCATTATTCATATACACCATTGGTTTACTTTTTGTGACTGGATGTGAGATTGGGAAGTTTGATATAATCTTTTCGATCCTATCCTGTCCTAAGATTTCTTTACATAATTTTGAAATATATACGCAGTTTGATTTTTGAAGATTTAATATATACGCAGTTTGATGTGGGACGTTTTTTTTGCTCAGATAGTTCATTATTCATATACACCTTTGGTTTACTTTTGTGACTGGATGTGAGATTGTGATTGGGAAGTTTGATATAACGCATTCGTTCCTATACTGTCCTAAGGTTTCTTTAGATAATTTTGAAATATATACGCAGTTTGATTTTTGAAGATTTAATATATACGCAGTTTGATGTGTGAAGTTTTTGTTGCTCAGATAGTTCATTATTCATATACACCATTGGTTTACTTTTTTGTGACTGGATGTGAGATTGGGAAGTTTGATATAACGCATTCGTTCCTATACTGTCCTAAGGTTTCTTTAGATAATTTTGAAATATATACGCAGTTTGATTTTTGAAGATTTAATATATACGCAGTTTGATGTGTGAAGTTTTTGTTGCTCAGATAGTTCATTATTCATATACACCATTGCTTTACTTTTTGTGACTGGATGTGAGATTGGGAAGTTTGATATAATCTTTTCGATCCTATCCTATCCTGTCCTAAGGTTTCTTTAGATAATTTTGAAATATATACGCAGTTTGATTTTTGAAGATTTAATATATACGCAGTTTGATGTGTGAAGTTTTTGTTGCTCAGATAGTTCATTATTCATATACACCATTGCTTTACTTTTTGTGACTGGATGTGAGATTGGGAAGTTTGATATAATCTTTTCGATCCTATCCTATCCTGTCCTAAGGTTTCTTTAGATAATTTTGAAATATATACGCAGTTTGATTTTTGAAGATTTAATATATACGCAGTTTGATGTGTGAAGTTTTTGTTGCTCAGATAGTTCATTATTCATATACACCATTGGTTTACTATTTGTGACTGGATGTGCGATTGGGAAGTTTGATATAATATTTTCGATCCTATCCTGTCCTAACATTTCTTTACATAATTTTGAAATATATACGCAGTTCGATTTTTGAAGATTTTATATATACGCAGTTTGATGTGGGACGTTTTTTTTGTTCAGATAGTTCATTATTCATATACACCTTTGGTTTACTTTTTGTGACTGGATGTGAGATTGGGATTGGGAAGTTTGATATAACGCATTCGTTCCTATACTGTCCTAAGGTTTCTTTAGATAATTTTGAAATATATACGCAGTTTGATTTTTGAAGATTTAATATATACGCAGTTTGATGTGGGACGTTTTTTTTGTTCAGATAGTTCATTATTCATATACACCTTTGGTTTACTTTTTGTGACTGGATGTGAGATTGGGATTGGGAAGTTTGATATAACGCATTCGTTCCTATACTGTCCTAAGGTTTCTTTAGATAATTTTGAAATATATACGCAGTTTGATTTTTGAAGATTTAATATATACGCAGTTTGATGTGGGACGTTTTTTTTGTTCAGATAGTCCATTATTCATATACACCATTGGTTTACTTTTTGTGACTGGATGTGAGATTGGGAAGTTTGATATAATCTTTTCGATCCTATCCTGTCCTAAGATTTCTTTACATAATTTTGAAATATATACGCAGTTTGATTTTTGAAGATTTAATATATACGCAGTTTGATGTGTGAAGTTTTTGTTGCTCAGATAGTTCATTTTTCATATACACCATTGGTTTACTTTTTTTGTGACTGGATGTGAGATTGGGAAGTTTGATATAATCTTTTCGATCCTATCCTGTCCTAAGATTTCTTTACATAATTTTGAAATATATACGCAGTTCGATTTTTGAAGATTTAATATATACGCAGTTTGATGTGTGAAGTTTTTGTTGCTCAGATAGTTCATTATTCATATACACCATTGGTTTACTATTTGTGACTGGATGTGCGATTGGGAAGTTTGATATAATATTTTCGATCCTATCCTGTCCTAACATTTCTTTACATAATTTTGAAATATATACGCAGTTCGATTTTTGAAGATTTAATATATACGCAGTTTGATGTGTGAAGTTTTTGTTGCTCAGATAGTTCATTATTCATATACACCATTGGTTTACTATTTGTGACTGGATGTGCGATTGGGAAGTTTGATATAATATTTTCGATCCTATCCTGTCCTAAGATTTCTTTACATAATTTTGAAATATATACGCAGTTCGATTTTTGAAGATTTAATATATACGCAGTTTGATGTGTGAAGTTTTTGTTGCTCAGATAGTTCATTTTTCATATACACCTTTGGTTTACTTTTTGTGACTGGATGTGAGATTGGGATTGGGAAGTTTGATATAACGCATTCGTTCCTATACTGTCCTAAGGTTTCTTTAGATAATTTTGAAATATATACGCAGTTTGATTTTTGAAGATTTAATATATACGCAGTTTGATGTGGGACGTTTTTTTTGTTCAGATAGTTCATTATTCATATACACCTTTGGTTTACTTTTTGTGACTGGATGTGAGATTGGGATTGGGAAGTTTGATATAACGCATTCGTTCCTATACTGTCCTAAGGTTTCTTTAGATAATTTTGAAATATATACGCAGTTTGATTTTTGAAGATTTAATATATACGCAGTTTGATGTGGGACGTTTTTTTTGTTCAGATAGTTCATTATTCATATACACCTTTGGTTTACTTTTTGTGACTGGATGTGAGATTGGGATTGGGAAGTTTGATATAACGCATTCGTTCCTATACTGTCCTAAGGTTTCTTTAGATAATTTTGAAATATATACGCAGTTTGATTTTTGAAGATTTAATATATACGCAGTTTGATGTGGGACGTTTTTTTTGTTCAGATAGTTCATTATTCATATACACCTTTGGTTTACTTTTTGTGACTGGATGTGAGATTGGGATTGGGAAGTTTGATATAACGCATTCGTTCCTATACTGTCCTAAGGTTTCTTTAGATAATTTTGAAATATATACGCAGTTTGATTTTTGAAGATTTAATATATACGCAGTTTGATGTGTGAAGTTTTTGTTGCTCAGATAGTTCATTATTCATATACACCATTGCTTTACTTTTTGTGACTGGATGTGAGATTGGGAAGTTTGATATAATCTTTTCGATCCTATCCTATCCTGTCCTAAGGTTTCTTTAGATAATTTTGAAATATATACGCAGTTTGATTTTTGAAGATTTAATATATACGCAGTTTGATGTGTGAAGTTTTTGTTGCTCAGATAGTTCATTATTCATATACACCATTGGTTTACTATTTGTGACTGGATGTGCGATTGGGAAGTTTGATATAATATTTTCGATCCTATCCTGTCCTAACATTTCTTTACATAATTTTGAAATATATACGCAGTTCGATTTTTGAAGATTTAATATATACGCAGTTTGATGTGTGAAGTTTTTGTTGCTCAGATAGTTCATTATTCATATACACCATTGGTTTACTATTTGTGACTGGATGTGCGATTGGGAAGTTTGATATAATATTTTCGATCCTATCCTGTCCTAACATTTCTTTACATAATTTTGAAATATATACGCAGTTCGATTTTTGAAGATTTTATATATACGCAGTTTGATGTGGGACGTTTTTTTTGTTCAGATAGTTCATTATTCATATACACCTTTGGTTTACTTTTTGTGACTGGATGTGAGATTGGGATTGGGAAGTTTGATATAACGCATTCGTTCCTATACTGTCCTAAGGTTTCTTTAGATAATTTTGAAATATATACGCAGTTTGATTTTTGAAGATTTAATATATACGCAGTTTGATGTGGGACGTTTTTTTTGTTCAGATAGTTCATTATTCATATACACCTTTGGTTTACTTTTTGTGACTGGATGTGAGATTGGGATTGGGAAGTTTGATATAACGCATTCGTTCCTATACTGTCCTAAGGTTTCTTTAGATAATTTTGAAATATATACGCAGTTTGATTTTTGAAGATTTAATATATACGCAGTTTGATGTGGGACGTTTTTTTTGTTCAGATAGTCCATTATTCATATACACCATTGGTTTACTTTTTGTGACTGGATGTGAGATTGGGAAGTTTGATATAATCTTTTCGATCCTATCCTGTCCTAAGATTTCTTTACATAATTTTGAAATATATACGCAGTTTGATTTTTGAAGATTTAATATATACGCAGTTTGATGTGTGAAGTTTTTGTTGCTCAGATAGTTCATTTTTCATATACACCATTGGTTTACTTTTTTTGTGACTGGATGTGAGATTGGGAAGTTTGATATAATCTTTTCGATCCTATCCTGTCCTAAGATTTCTTTACATAATTTTGAAATATATACGCAGTTCGATTTTTGAAGATTTTATATATACGCAGTTTGATGTGGGACGTTTTTTTTGCTCAGATAGTTCATTATTCATATACACCTTTGGTTTACTTTTGTGACTGGATGTGAGATTGTGATTGGGAAGTTTGATATAACGCATTCGTTCCTATACTGTCCTAAGGTTTCTTTAGATAATTTTGAAATATATACGCAGTTTGATTTTTGAAGATTTAATATATACGCAGTTTGATGTGTGAAGTTTTTGTTGCTCAGATAGTTCATTATTCATATACACCATTGGTTTACTTTTTTGTGACTGGATGTGAGATTGGGAAGTTTGATATAACGCATTCGTTCCTATACTGTCCTAAGGTTTCTTTAGATAATTTTGAAATATATACGCAGTTTGATTTTTGAAGATTTAATATATACGCAGTTTGATGTGTGAAGTTTTTGTTGCTCAGATAGTTCATTATTCATATACACCATTGCTTTACTTTTTGTGACTGGATGTGAGATTGGGAAGTTTGATATAATCTTTTCGATCCTATCCTATCCTGTCCTAAGGTTTCTTTAGATAATTTTGAAATATATACGCAGTTTGATTTTTGAAGATTTAATATATACGCAGTTTGATGTGTGAAGTTTTTGTTGCTCAGATAGTTCATTATTCATATACACCATTGCTTTACTTTTTGTGACTGGATGTGAGATTGGGAAGTTTGATATAATCTTTTCGATCCTATCCTATCCTGTCCTAAGGTTTCTTTAGATAATTTTGAAATATATACGCAGTTTGATTTTTGAAGATTTAATATATACGCAGTTTGATGTGTGAAGTTTTTGTTGCTCAGATAGTTCATTATTCATATACACCATTGGTTTACTATTTGTGACTGGATGTGCGATTGGGAAGTTTGATATAATATTTTCGATCCTATCCTGTCCTAACATTTCTTTACATAATTTTGAAATATATACGCAGTTCGATTTTTGAAGATTTTATATATACGCAGTTTGATGTGGGACGTTTTTTTTGTTCAGATAGTTCATTATTCATATACACCTTTGGTTTACTTTTTGTGACTGGATGTGAGATTGGGATTGGGAAGTTTGATATAACGCATTCGTTCCTATACTGTCCTAAGGTTTCTTTAGATAATTTTGAAATATATACGCAGTTTGATTTTTGAAGATTTAATATATACGCAGTTTGATGTGGGACGTTTTTTTTGTTCAGATAGTTCATTATTCATATACACCTTTGGTTTACTTTTTGTGACTGGATGTGAGATTGGGATTGGGAAGTTTGATATAACGCATTCGTTCCTATACTGTCCTAAGGTTTCTTTAGATAATTTTGAAATATATACGCAGTTTGATTTTTGAAGATTTAATATATACGCAGTTTGATGTGGGACGTTTTTTTTGTTCAGATAGTCCATTATTCATATACACCATTGGTTTACTTTTTGTGACTGGATGTGAGATTGGGAAGTTTGATATAATCTTTTCGATCCTATCCTGTCCTAAGATTTCTTTACATAATTTTGAAATATATACGCAGTTCGATTTTTGAAGATTTAATATATACGCAGTTTGATGTGTGAAGTTTTTGTTGCTCAGATAGTTCATTTTTCATATACACCATTGGTTTACTTTTTTTGTGACTGGATGTGAGATTGGGAAGTTTGATATAATCTTTTCGATTCTATCCTGTCCTGTCCTAAGGTTTCTTTAGATAATTTTGAAATATATACGCAGTTTGATTTTTGAAGATTTAATATATACGCAGTTTGATGTGTGAAGTTTTTGTTGCTCAGATAGTTCATTATTCATATACACCATTGGTTTACTATTTGTGACTGGATGTGCGATTGGGAAGTTTGATATAATATTTTCGATCCTATCCTGTCCTAACATTTCTTTACATAATTTTGAAATATATACGCAGTTCGATTTTTGAAGATTTAATATATACGCAGTTTGATGTGTGAAGTTTTTGTTGCTCAGATAGTTCATTATTCATATACACCATTGGTTTACTATTTGTGACTGGATGTGCGATTGGGAAGTTTGATATAATATTTTCGATCCTATCCTGTCCTAACATTTCTTTACATAATTTTGAAATATATACGCAGTTCGATTTTTGAAGATTTTATATATACGCAGTTTGATGTGGGACGTTTTTTTTGTTCAGATAGTTCATTATTCATATACACCTTTGGTTTACTTTTTGTGACTGGATGTGAGATTGGGATTGGGAAGTTTGATATAACGCATTCGTTCCTATACTGTCCTAAGGTTTCTTTAGATAATTTTGAAATATATACGCAGTTTGATTTTTGAAGATTTAATATATACGCAGTTTGATGTGGGACGTTTTTTTTGTTCAGATAGTTCATTATTCATATACACCTTTGGTTTACTTTTTGTGACTGGATGTGAGATTGGGATTGGGAAGTTTGATATAACGCATTCGTTCCTATACTGTCCTAAGGTTTCTTTAGATAATTTTGAAATATATACGCAGTTTGATTTTTGAAGATTTAATATATACGCAGTTTGATGTGGGACGTTTTTTTTGTTCAGATAGTCCATTATTCATATACACCATTGGTTTACTTTTTGTGACTGGATGTGAGATTGGGAAGTTTGATATAATCTTTTCGATCCTATCCTGTCCTAAGATTTCTTTACATAATTTTGAAATATATACGCAGTTCGATTTTTAAAGATTTAATATATACGCAGTTTGATGTGTGAAGTTTTTGTTGCTCAGATAGTTCATTTTTCATATACACCATTGGTTTACTTTTTTTGTGACTGGATGTGAGATTGGGAAGTTTGATATAATCTTTTCGATTCTATCCTGTCCTAAGGTTTCTTTACATAATTTTGAAATATATACGCAGTTTGATTTTTGAAGATTTAATATATACGCAGTTTGATGTGTGAAGTTTTTGTTGCTCAGATAGTTCATTTTTCATATACACCATTGGTTTACTTTTTTTGTGACTGGATGTGAGATTGGGAAGTTTGATATAATCTTTTCGATCCTATCCTGTCCTAAGATTTCTTTACATAATTTTGAAATATATACGCAGTTCGATTTTTGAAGATTTTATATATACGCAGTTTGATGTGGGACGTTTTTTTTGCTCAGATAGTTCATTATTCATATACACCTTTGGTTTACTTTTGTGACTGGATGTGAGATTGTGATTGGGAAGTTTGATATAACGCATTCGTTCCTATACTGTCCTAAGGTTTCTTTAGATAATTTTGAAATATATACGCAGTTTGATTTTTGAAGATTTAATATATACGCAGTTTGATGTGTGAAGTTTTTGTTGCTCAGATAGTTCATTATTCATATACACCATTGGTTTACTTTTTTGTGACTGGATGTGAGATTGGGAAGTTTGATATAACGCATTCGTTCCTATACTGTCCTAAGGTTTCTTTAGATAATTTTGAAATATATACGCAGTTTGATTTTTGAAGATTTAATATATACGCAGTTTGATGTGTGAAGTTTTTGTTGCTCAGATAGTTCATTATTCATATACACCATTGCTTTACTTTTTGTGACTGGATGTGAGATTGGGAAGTTTGATATAATCTTTTCGATCCTATCCTATCCTGTCCTAAGGTTTCTTTAGATAATTTTGAAATATATACGCAGTTTGATTTTTGAAGATTTAATATATACGCAGTTTGATGTGTGAAGTTTTTGTTGCTCAGATAGTTCATTATTCATATACACCATTGCTTTACTTTTTGTGACTGGATGTGAGATTGGGAAGTTTGATATAATCTTTTCGATCCTATCCTATCCTGTCCTAAGGTTTCTTTAGATAATTTTGAAATATATACGCAGTTTGATTTTTGAAGATTTAATATATACGCAGTTTGATGTGTGAAGTTTTTGTTGCTCAGATAGTTCATTATTCATATACACCATTGGTTTACTATTTGTGACTGGATGTGCGATTGGGAAGTTTGATATAATATTTTCGATCCTATCCTGTCCTAACATTTCTTTACATAATTTTGAAATATATACGCAGTTCGATTTTTGAAGATTTAATATATACGCAGTTTGATGTGTGAAGTTTTTGTTGTTCAGATAGTTCATTATTCATATACACCATTGGTTTACTTTTTTTGTGACTGGATGTGAGATTGGGAAGTTTGATATAATCTTTTCGATTCTATCCTGTCCTAAGGTTTCTTTAGATAATTTTGAAATATATACGCAGTTTGATTTTTGAAGATTTAATATATACGCAGTTTGATGTGTGAAGTTTTTGTTGCTCAGATAGTTCATTATTCATATACACCATTGGTTTACTATTTGTGACTGGATGTGCGATTGGGAAGTTTGATATAATATTTTCGATCCTATCCTGTCCTAAGGTTTCTTTAGATAATTTCTTAATATATACGCAGTTCGATTTTTGAAGATTTAATATATACGCAGTTTGATGTGTGAAGTTTTTGTTGCTCAGATAGTTCATTATTCATATACACCATTGCTTTACTTTTTGTGACTGGATGTGAGATTGGGAAGTTTGATATAATCTTTTCGATTCTTTCCTGTCCTAAGGTTTCTTTAGATAATTTTGAAATATATACGCAGTTTGATTTTTGAAGATTTAATATATACGCAGTTTGATGTGTGACGTTTTTGTTGTTCAGATAGTTCATTATTCATATACACCATTGGTTTACTTTTTGTGATTGGATGTGAGATTGGGATTGGGAAGTTTTATATAACGCATTCGTTCCTATACTTTCCTAAGGTTTCGTTAGATAATTTCTTAATATATACGCAGTTTGATTTTTGAAGATTTAATATATACGCAGTTTGATGTGTAAAGTTTTTGTTGCTCAGATAGTTCATTATTCATATACACCATTGGTTTACTTTTTGTGACTGGATGTGAGATTGGGAAGTTTGATATAATCTTTTCGATCCTATCCTGTCCTAAGGTTTCTTTAGATAATTTTGAAATATATACGCAGTTTGATTTGTGACGTTTTTGTTGCTCAGATAGTTCATTATTCATATACACCATTGGTTTACTTTTTGTGACTGGATGTGAGATTGGGATTGGGAAGTTTTATATAACGCATTCGTTCCTATACTTTCCTAAGGTTTCGTTAGATAATTTCTTAATATATACGCAGTTTGATTTTTGAAGATTTAATATATACGCAGTTTGATGTGTAAAGTTTTTGTTGCTCAGATAGTTCATTATTCATATACACCATTGGTTTACTTTTTGTGACTGGATGTGAGATTGGGAAGTTTGATATAATCTTTTCGATCCTATCCTGTCCTAAGGTTTCTTTAGATAATTTTGAAATATATACGCAGTTTGATTTTTGAAGTTTTTTTTTTGATATATACGCAGTTTGATGTGTGAAGTTTTTGTTGCTCAGATAGTTCATTATTCATATACACCACTGGTTTACTTTTTGTGACTGGATGTGAGATTGGGAAGTTTGATATAAAGCATTCGTTCCTATCCTGTCCTAAGGTTTCTTTAGATAATTTTGAAATATATACGCACTTTGATTTTTGGAGATTTAATATAAACGCTGTTTGACGTGTGAAGTTTTTGTTGTTCAGATAGTTCATTATTCATATAGACCATTAATTTATTTTTTGTGACTGGATGTGAGATTGGGATTGGGAAGTTTGATATAAAGCATTCGTTCCTATCCTGTCCTAAGGTTTCTTTCGAGAATTTTTTAAATATATACGCAGTTTGATTTGTGACGTTTTTGTTGTTCAGATAGTTCGTTATTCATATACACCATTGGTTTACTTTTTGTGACTGGATGTGAGAATGGGATTGGGAAGTTTGATATAACGCATTCGTTCCTATACTGCCCTAAGGTTTCTTTAGATAATTTTGAAATATATACGCAGTTTGATTTTTGAAGATTTAATATATACCCAGTTTGATGTGTGAAGTTTTTGTTGCTCAGATAGTTCATTATTCATATACACCATTGCTTTACTTTTTGTGACTGGATGTGAGATTGGGAAGTTTGATATAATCTTTTCGATTCTATCCTGTCCTAAGGTTTCTTTAGATAATTTTGAAATATATACGCAGTTTGATTTTTGAAGATTTAATATATACGCAGTTTGATGTGTGAAGTTTTTGTTGCTCAGATAGTTCATTATTCATATACACCATTGGTTTACTATTTGTGACTGGATGTGAGATTGGGATTGGGAAGTTTGATATAACGCATTCGTTCCTATCCTGTCCTAAGGTTTCTTTCGAGAATTTTTTAAATATATACGCAGTTTGATTTGTGACGTTTTTGTTGTTCAGATAGTTCGTTATTCATATACACCATTGGTTTACTTTTTGTGACTGGATGTGAGAATGGGATTGGGAAGTTTGATATAACGCATTCGTTCCTATACTGCCCTAAGGTTTCTTTAGATAATTTTGAAATATATACGCAGTTTGATTTTTGAAGATTTAATATATACCCAGTTTGATGTGTGAAGTTTTTGTTGCTCAGATAGTTCATTATTCATATACACCATTGCTTTACTTTTTGTGACTGGATGTGAGATTGGGAAGTTTGATATAATCTTTTCGATTCTATCCTGTCCTAAGGTTTCTTTAGATAATTTTGAAATATATACGCAGTTTGATTTTTGAAGATTTAATATATACCCAGTTTGATGTGTGAAGTTTTTGTTGCTCAGATAGTTCATTATTCATATACACCATTGCTTTACTTTTTGTGACTGGATGTGAGATTGGGAAGTTTGATATAATCTTTTCGATTCTATCCTGTCCTAAGGTTTCTTTAGATAATTTTGAAATATATACGCAGTTTGATTTTTGAAGATTTAATATATACGCAGTTTGATGTGTGACGTTTTTGTTGTTCAGATAGTTCATTATTCATATACACCATTGGTTTACTTTTTGTGACTGGATGTGAGATTGGGAAGTTTGATATAATCTTTTCGATCCTATCCTGTCCTAAGGTTTCTTTAGATAATTTCTTAATATATACGCAGTTTGATTTTTGAAGATTTTTTTTTGATATATACGCAGTTTGATGTGTGAAGTTTTTGTTGCTGAGATAGTTCATTATTCATATACACCATTGGTTTACTTTTTGTGACTGGATGTGAGATTGGGATTGGGAAGTTTGATATAAAGCATTCGTTCCTATCCTGTCCTAAGGTTTCTTTAGATAATTTTGAAATATATACGCAGTTTGATTTTTGAAGATTTAATATAAACGCTGTTTGACGTGTGAAGTTTTTGTTGTTCAGATAGTTCATTATTCATATAGACCATTAATTTACTACTTGTGAGTGGATGTGAGATTGGGATTGGGAAGTTTGATATAATCTTTTCGATCCTATCCTATCCTGTCCTAAGGTTTCTTTAGATAATTTCTTAATATATACGCAGTTTGATTTTTGAAGATTTAATATATACGCAGTTTGATGTGTGAAGTTTTTGTTGCTCAGATAGTTCATTATTCATATACACCACTGGTTTACTTTTTGTGACTGGATGTGAGATTGGGATTGGGAAGTTTGATATAAAGCATTCGTTCCTATCCTGTCCTAAGATTTCTTTAGATAATTTTGAAATATATACGCAGTTTGATTTTTGAAGATTTAATATATACGCAGTTTGATGTGTGACGTTTTTGTTGTTCAGATAGTTCATTATTCATATACACCATTGGTTTACTTTTTGTGACTGGATGTGAGATTGGGAAGTTTGATATAATCTTTTCGATCCTATCCTGTCCTAAGGTTTCTTTAGATAATTTCTTAATATATACGCAGTTTGGTTTTTGAAGATTTTTTTTTGACATATACGCAGTTTGATGTGTGAAGTTTTTGTTGCTCAGATAGTTCATTATTCATATACACCACTGGTTTACTTTTTGTGACTGGATGTGAGATTGGGAAGTTTGATATAATCTTTTCGATTCTATCCTGTCCTAAGGTTTCTTTAGATAATTTTGAAATATATACGCAGTTTGATTTTTGAAGATTTAATATATACGCAGTTTGATGTGTGACGTTTTTGTTGTTCAGATAGTTCATTATTCATATACACCATTGGTTTACTTTTTGTGATTGGATGTGAGATTGGGATTGGGAAGTTTTATATAACGCATTCGTTCCTATACTTTCCTAAGGTTTCTTTAGATAATTTTGAAATATATACGCAGTTTGATTTTTGAAGATTTAATATATACGCAGTTTGATGTGTGACGTTTTTGTTGTTCAGATAGTTCATTATTCATATACACCATTGGTTTACTTTTTGTGATTGGATGTGAGATTGGGATTGGGAAGTTTTATATAACGCATTCGTTCCTATACTTTCCTAAGGTTTCTTTAGATAATTTTGAAATATATACGCAGTTTGATTTTTGAAGGTTTAATATATACGCAGTTTGATGTGTGAAGTTTTTGTTGCTCAGATAGTTCATTATTCATATAGACCATTAATTTATTTTTTGTGACTGGATGTGAGATTGGGAAGTTTGATATAAAGCATTCGTTCCTGTCCTGTCCTAAGGTTTCTTTAGATAATTTTGAAATATATACTCAGTTCGATTTTTGAAGATTTAATATATACGCAGTTTGATGTGTGAAGTTTTTGTTGCTCAGATAGTTCATTATTCATATACACCATTGGTTTACTTTTTGTGACTGGATGTGAGATTGGGAAGTTTGATATAATCTTTTCGATCCTATCCTGTCCTAAGGTTTCTTTAGATAATTTCTTAATATATACGCAGTTTGATTTTTGAAGATTTAATATATACGCAGTTTGATGTGTGAAGTTTTTGTTGCTCAGATAGTTCATTATTCATATACACCATTGGTTTACTTTTTGTGACTGGATGTGAGATTGGGAAGTTTGATATAATCTTTTCGATCCTATCCTGTCCTAAGGTTTCTTTAGATAATTTCTTAATATATACGCAGTTTGATTTTTGAAGATTTAATATATACGCAGTTTGATGTGTGAAGTTTTTGTTGCTCAGATAGTTCATTATTCATATACACCATTGGTTTACTTTTTGTGACTGGATGTGAGATTGGGAAGTTTGATATAATCTTTTCGATTCTATCCTGTCCTAAGGTTTCTTTAGATAATTTTGAAATATATACGCAGTTTGATTTTTGAAGATTTAATATATACGCAGTTTGATGTGTGACGTTTTTGTTGTTCAGATAGTTCATTATTCATATACACCATTGGTTTACTTTTTGTGATTGGATGTGAGATTGGGATTGGGAAGTTTTATATAACGCATTCGTTCCTATACTTTCCTAAGGTTTCTTTAGATAATTTTGAAATATATACGCAGTTTGATTTTTGAAGATTTAATATATACGCAGTTTGATGTGTGACGTTTTTGTTGTTCAGATAGTTCATTATTCATATACACCATTGGTTTACTTTTTGTGATTGGATGTGAGATTGGGATTGGGAAGTTTTATATAACGCATTCGTTCCTATACTTTCCTAAGGTTTCTTTAGATAATTTTGAAATATATACGCAGTTTGATTTTGGAAGATTTAATATATACGCAGTTTGATGTGTGACGTTTTTGTTGTTCAGATAGTTCATTATTCATATACACCATTGGTTTACTTTTTGTGATTGGATGTGAGATTGGGATTGGGAAGTTTTATATAACGCATTCGTTCCTATACTTTCATAAGGTTTCTTTAGATAATTTTGAAATATATACGCAGTTTGATTTTTGAAGGTTTAATATATACGCAGTTTGATGTGTGAAGTTTTTGTTGTTCAGATAGTTCATTATTCATATAGACCATTAATTTATTTTTTGTGACTGGATGTGAGATTGGGAAGTTTGATATAAAGCATTCGTTCCTATCCTGTCCTAAGGTTTCTTTAGATAATTTTGAAATATATACGCAGTTCGATTTTTGAAGATTTAATATATACGCAGTTTGATGTGTGAAGTTTTTGTTGCTCAGATAGTTCATTATTCATATAGACCATTAATTTATTTTTTGTGACTGGATGTGAGATTGGGAAGTTTGATATAAAGCATTCGTTCCTATCCTGTCCTAAGGTTTCTTTAGATAATTTTGAAATATATACGCAGTTTGATTTTTGAAGATTTAATATATACGCAGTTTGATGTGTGACGTTTTTGTTGTTCAGATAGTTCATTATTCATATACACCATTGGTTTACTTTTTGTGATTGGATGTGAGATTGGGATTGGGAAGTTTTATATAACGCATTCGTTCCTATACTTTCATAAGGTTTCTTTAGATAATTTTGAAATATATACGCAGTTTGATTTTTGAAGGTTTAATATATACGCAGTTTGATGTGTGAAGTTTTTGTTGTTCAGATAGTTCATTATTCATATAGACCATTAATTTATTTTTTGTGACTGGATGTGAGATTGGGAAGTTTGATATAAAGCATTCGTTCCTATCCTGTCCTAAGGTTTCTTTAGATAATTTTGAAATATATACGCAGTTTGATTTTTGAAGATTTAATATATACGCAGTTTGATGTGTGACGTTTTTGTTGTTCAGATAGTTCATTATTCATATACACCATTGGTTTACTTTTTGTGATTGGATGTGAGATTGGGATTGGGAAGTTTTATATAACGCATTCGTTCCTATACTTTCCTAAGGTTTCTTTAGATAATTTTGAAATATATACGCAGTTTGATTTTTGAAGATTTAATATATACGCAGTTTGATGTGTGACGTTTTTGTTGTTCAGATAGTTCATTATTCATATACACCATTGGTTTACTTTTTGTGATTGGATGTGAGATTGGGATTTGGAAGTTTTATATAACGCATTCGTTCCTATACTTTCATAAGGTTTCTTTAGATAATTTTGAAATATATACGCAGTTTGATTTTTGAAGGTTTAATATATACGCAGTTTGATGTGTGAAGTTTTTGTTGTTCAGATAGTTCATTATTCATATAGACCATTAATTTATTTTTTGTGACTGGATGTGAGATTGGGAAGTTTGATATAAAGCATTCGTTCCTATCCTGTCCTAAGGTTTCTTTAGATAATTTTGAAATATATACGCAGTTCGATTTTTGAAGATTTAATATATACGCAGTTTGATGTGTGAAGTTTTTGTTGCTCAGATAGTTCATTATTCATATACACCATTGGTTTACTTTTTGTGACTGGATGTGAGATTGGGAAGTTTGATATAATCTTTTCGATCCTATCCTGTCCTAAGGTTTCTTTAGATAATTTCTTAATATATACGCAGTTTGATTTTTGAAGATTTAATATATACGCAGTTTGATGTGTGAAGTTTTTGTTGCTCAGATAGTTCATTATTCATATACACCATTGGTTTACTTTTTGTGACTGGATGTGAGATTGGGAAGTTTGATATAATCTTTTCGATCCTATCCTGTCCTAAGGTTTCTTTAGATAATTTCTTAATATATACGCAGTTTGATTTTTGAAGATTTAATATATACGCAGTTTGATGTGTGAAGTTTTTGTTGCTCAGATAGTTCATTATTCATATACACCATTGGTTTACTTTTTGTGACTGGATGTGAGATTGGGAAGTTTGATATAATCTTTTCGATTCTATCCTGTCCTAAGGTTTCTTTAGATAATTTTGAAATATATACGCAGTTTGATTTTTGAAGATTTAATATATACGCAGTTTGATGTGTGACGTTTTTGTTGTTCAGATAGTTCATTATTCATATACACCATTGGTTTACTTTTTGTGATTGGATGTGAGATTGGGATTGGGAAGTTTTATATAACGCATTCGTTCCTATACTTTCCTAAGGTTTCTTTAGATAATTTTGAAATATATACGCAGTTTGATTTTTGAAGATTTAATATATACGCAGTTTGATGTGTGACGTTTTTGTTGTTCAGATAGTTCATTATTCATATACACCATTGGTTTACTTTTTGTGATTGGATGTGAGATTGGGATTGGGAAGTTTTATATAACGCATTCGTTCCTATACTTTCATAAGGTTTCTTTAGATAATTTTGAAATATATACGCAGTTTGATTTTTGAAGGTTTAATATATACGCAGTTTGATGTGTGAAGTTTTTGTTGTTCAGATAGTTCATTATTCATATAGACCATTAATTTATTTTTTGTGACTGGATGTGAGATTGGGATTGGGAAGTTTGATATAAAGCATTCGTTCCTATCCTGTCCTAAGGTTTCTTTAGATAATTTTGAAATATATACGCAGTTCGATTTTTGAAGATTTAATATATACGCAGTTTGATGTGTGAAGTTTTTGTTGCTCAGATAGTTCATTATTCATATACACCATTGGTTTACTTTTTGTGACTGGATGTGAGATTGGGAAGTTTGATATAATCTTTTCGATCCTATCCTGTCCTAAGGTTTCTTTAGATAATTTCTTAATATATACGCAGTTTGATTTTTGAAGATTTAATATATACGCAGTTTGATGTGTGAAGTTTTTGTTGCTCAGATAGTTCATTATTCATATACACCATTGGTTTACTTTTTGTGACTGGATGTGAGATTGGGAAGTTTGATATAATCTTTTCGATCCTATCCTGTCCTAAGGTTTCTTTAGATAATTTCTTAATATATACGCAGTTTGATTTTTGAAGATTTAATATATACGCAGTTTGATGTGTGAAGTTTTTGTTGCTCAGATAGTTCATTATTCATATACACCATTGGTTTACTTTTTGTGACTGGATGTGAGATTGGGAAGTTTGATATAATCTTTTCGATCCTATTCTGTCCTAAGGTTTCTTTAGATAATTTCTTAATATATACGCAGTTTGATTTTTGAAGATTTAATATATACGCAGTTTGATGTGTGAAGTTTTTGTTGCTCAGATAGTTCATTATTCATATACACCATTGCTTTACTTTTTGTGACTGGATGTGAGATTGGGAAGTTTGATATAACGCATTCGTTTCTACCCTGTCCTAAGGTTTCTTTAGATAATTTCTTAATATATACGCAGTTTGATTTTTGAAGATTTAATATATACGCAGTTTGATGTGTGAAGTTTTTGTTGTTCAGATAGCTCATTATCCATATACACCATTGGTTTACTTTTGTGACTGGATGTGAGATTGTGATTGGGAAGTTTGATATAACGCATTCGTTTCTATCCTGTCCTAAGGTTTCTTTAGATAATTTCTTAATATATACGCAGTTTGATTTTTGAAGATTTAATATGTACGCAGTTTGATGTGTGAAGTTTTTGTTGTTCAGATAGTTCATTTACCATATACACCATTGGTTTACTTTTTGTGACTGGATGTGAGATTGGGAAGTTTGATATAACGCATTCGTTTCTACCCTGTCCTAAGGTTTCTTTAGATAATTTCTTAATATATACGCAGTTTGATTTTTGAAGATTTAATATATACGCAGTTTGATGTGTGAAGTTTTTGTTGCTCAAATAGTTCATTATTCATATACACCAGATTTAATAAATACGCAGTTTGATGTGTGAAGTTTTTGTTGCTCAGAGTTTGGGAAGTTCGATATAACGCATTCGTTCCTATCCTGTCCTAAGGTTTCTTTAGATAATTTTGAAATATATACGCAGTTTGATTTTTGAAGATTTAATATATACGCAGTTTGATGTGTGAAGTTTTTGTTGCTCAGATAGTTCATTATTCAAATACACCAGATTTAATATATACGCAGTTTGATGTGTGAAGTTTTTGTTGCTCAGATAGTTCATTATTCATATACACCATTGGTTTACTTTTTGTGACTGGATGTGAGATTGGGATTGGGAAGTTTGATATAACGCATTCGTTCCTATACTGTCCGAAGGTTTCTTTAGATAATTTTGAAATATATACGCAGTTTGATTTTTGAAGATTTAATATATACGCAGTTTGATGTGTGAAGTTTTTGTTGCTCAAATAGTTCATTATTTATATACACCATTGGTTTACTTTTTGTGACGGGATGTGAGTTTGGGAAGTTCGATATAACGCATTCGTTCCTATCCTGTCCTAAGGTTTCTTTCGATAATTTTTTAAATATATACGCAGTTCGGTTTTGTTCAGGTATTTAATTATTTATATTCACCAGTGATCTACTCTTCTGTGTGAAGCAGTTTCTCTCCTTGACTCTGCGAAGGTTTCTTTAGATATTATAATAAGAATAAAATTTACGCCGCTTAATTTTTGTGTGATGTCAGAATATATACTGAAGGTTTAGATATAATGTGTATTAATTTTTAAATCATTTTCAAACTAAAAGAATAGAAATAGTTTTTAATTTCAAGGAAATTAATAAAAATAGTTGATGTTTTTTAACCAGCAATTGATTGATTAAAATTAAATCACGGGAAGAATTATAGATAAAGTAAAAAAATAATAATGATGTAGTAGAAATTATTTTAAAACGTTATTAATGAAACTAATATAAATGGCCCATTGGTGTTTTTTTTGTTTGTTTAGACTGCAACGTTGTTTAATTTGAGATCCCTGGCCCTTCCTTGGTGTGCTGTAGTTTGAAAATTTGGAAAGACAACTTGTTGATCTAACTGAAATTGAATTGTAGCTTAAAATAAAAAATATGACGACAAGCAAATGTTACGAAATTTATTTTTGGAATATATTTGCTTTAGTGATTTTTTTCTTGCATCTTTTCCATGGTCAGCTTTTTCTTTTCTTTTTTTGCTTTTGTTTCTTTTTTGATTTTTTGCTTTCCCATTTTCTTTGTTTGTAGTATCGACAAAGTTAATTTACAATACGTGTAATTCTTAATTCGTGAGAGTACAAAATCGGAACAAAAACATTTTAACAGATTTAGCTAATTAAGAAAACAAGATGACAGATTGTTGGTATTTGGAATATGTAAAGTTCTTTTATAACAAAAACAATAAATAAAAGATCACTGCATTTCAAATATATATAAATAACCAGCTACCGCTTTCAGTTGCGTTCAGTTTTAAATCCAGAAAGATCGATGTTTCATACAATATAGTTTAAACGCTGGCAAACCGAACCGATTGATGTGGGACACAGAGTTAATTTTCTGTTCGGTACAGGGTTTTGTTTGATATCGCAGTTATGTGGGTAGTTATGTAATTGAAGGCCACTTTTGTATATGTGAGAGACATTTAGCGGAGCAGAGAAGTCGATACACCAGTTCCTATAATCAATCCGTCAGAAATGATGTACCCTGCGGTCCCCATGATAACGACAATAACAATATCGCTGGCAAACTAGCACTCAACGCGGCAAGTTGGGCTAAACTGATATTGGCATTTTACTGCCATTTCTGGTCCACACATTACTAGCTAACGTGTGTGGGTGTTTGCTCATTTATTCTTGGATCGATCTCGCATATCAACTTTCAACGCCCAACTATAAAGTTTAGAGAAAGAAATACATATTGCTTGGTTAACGTGTAAAAAAATGAATTTTGCAAATAAGATATGTAGATTATCAGCTAAATGTTATAAACGACATTACAACTTATATATATGTAGATAAAAAAAGGTTATGCCAATAGCAATAGAAGCATTCGAAAGCAGAGAAACAATTAGACACGGGGAAAAAAGAGAAAAATTACACAATAAAGAGAAATGAAACAATGGGAGGGGATTTAGTCAATATATGTATGTATGTATTTTCAAATGTAATGTACATACATATATTGCTTATATTAACGTCAATGTGTTTGTAATAATGTCGATTGCAATCGTATCCCGCAAGTGGAAGCGAGATGAAACTAATGTAGAACAACAAAGGTTATTTTTAAACCCAGAGGCAGCTCACGACCTCAAGACAAAGAGGGTTGGGGGTCGAACAGAAAGGGGGTTGATGGAATCGAGAAATTTCGAGAAGCGTTGCTTTGCATGTGGTGGAAAATTTTCTACCAAACTGAGATTACACCATAACATGTAATGTCAATGTACATTTTTTACATGAATATTGAAAATTATAGAAAAATTTTAAAGAGAAAGCAAGAACAATTGACCTTTATATGACGTTTAGAAACGTTTTGTTTGCCATAAGGCAGAATGGGTATTTAAATAACGCCTTAAAATTTAATTTTTGCTTACGAATTACATTGTGGCTAGACAGAGTTTGCTGAGTTGTTATACCTGGCTTCCTATCCAAAATTTTTTAAATCCACAAGGGCTAGAGCTAAACCAGTATCGAGGGTCGCCTCAACATCCTGAATGTTCCACAGCCTGCCTAAGGACGAGTTACTTTCTAGCCAAATACGAGAAACTTTGCCTCTCCAACGCCAACTGGTTTCCGCATTGTGAAATTCCCTGACGCTGACTGATGACGTCCACACGTTTTCTTTGTTTCAATTTCAGTGGAATATTTCCATCCTATTTAACTGCTACGTTGGGGATTTTGCCATATTAGTATGAATGATGTTTCTGCTTTGCCTTTGCATTCGATTTTTACACTTTTCCATTTCGGGTGGATGACTCATACTATATATATACATATATAGCAACAAAAGAACAAAATTTTATTTTTTAATTTTTCACTTTCTTAAATACACTGATGTTCACTGGAACACAAAATTTTTTCGAATGATGTTACGTTTATTGGTCGGCCTTATTTATACTTGAATGCTGTTTCGTCGAAATTTCAAGAAACATCTGTCTCGTTCGGGACTTCCTTATTTGTATTAGTGTGAGGAGGAAAGATAATAAGTCGTTGTGTACGTGACTCAATCCGATAGGCTGACTATCGAAGAAAATAGGGTGCTAGCCGGTATCGGTTAGTGCTGATTAACGGTGAGAAATAGGGAAATTTTCTATTTAAAATGAACCATAAAGCAAAAATATAAACATTTAACCGCAAGTCGAACATTTGAGTCCTCAGAAGGATAAATAATAAATAGTGTTTATTATGTAATGTGGAAAATGGAAAGAATAGAATTATTTTTCTACATTTATGTATTTATGGACTACAGAATTTTTTCCTTGTTTAACTTTTCTATTTAAACCTTTTTGTAACCGTTTTTGTATTCAAATTAAAAAACTATTGCACTTTTTAAAAATTATAGAAATTACCTGATTCCAGTTTAAAAAAATATACCCAAAGGTTTTTATTTCTCCAGGGTGTTATTTGCCATTTTTTCTGGCTTGTACGAATGGGCCAAAATTCAGCCCCCAAAATTTAAACATTACTGAACTGAGAAGATTCTCATAGCCAAATTTTAAAATTATGAAACGGAATACTTACCTTAAATATTTGTCAATCATTTAAGAGTTCGATAATATTATTTTTACAGATATATTAATTCATACTTATATGTATTTTTATCAAGATATTTTATTTTTGTGGCATACATATTTTTTTTATTATTTTGCCATGCATGTTGTTAAATATTAAAACCGGAAATCTAACCCTAAAATTGTTCAGTGTACGAAATGTTTGTGAATGTTGAACCAAGCACAAGGTTTTTGAACCTTTGGCTTTTGGCCGAGCAGGAAAGCAGCTGTTGCCAGCGCGCGCGCATCCTGTACTCAACAATCTACTTTGGGGTGGGTCTGGGTAAAAATTGAATTAAAATGAGTGGAAAAGCGAGTGAGACTGAGTGCATATCCTTGAGCCATAGAACACTCCAATTGATGGGTGACAAGTGGTGGTAGTGCGCTCAGTTGTGAGCGAGTTCATATGCTAACGAGTTTAGCTGGAAAACTTGAAAACTGTCATTAAACTTCAAAACAAAAAAAGAATGCTAAAATGATGGACCAAAAGTTTTGATTATTGTTTTGGGCGACAGAGGTTTAATTGCACACCCAGCTTAACGGGACGATGTCTAACTTAACGGGTCGGCTGTTAGAGCCATTATGACTTTCTCAGGAAACGGAACAATGAAACTGTGACGCTCTGAAAGGAAACAGAAAACTTGCCACAAATAAACATAAACAGAGAAAAGCAAAAATCAGGCAACAGCAGCCGCAATTCAATATAATAATGCCCAACAATGCGGAAATTGCTTAGACGCGTGTATGTCTGCAATGATATAAACAATAACAATTGAAAGCCCTTATGTTTTACTTGCCATTTGCGTTTTTCTTTCCTGCGGCTATGAACAAGCCAGTTAGGCTTAAATAGAGGAAAATAGGCAAATAGCAAATGGCATAATAAACGCATTTATATGTATGTATGTATGTATTGTGCGTAAGGCCAACATCAACATGTTTTATGGGCGTCAATTTGAGCCTGATGCCAATGCTGATGCTGATGCCGAGGCTGATGCTGAGGCTAAGTTTTCTGACAATGAGTGAAGAGTGTTTTTGACGAAATACCGCAGCAGCAGCAGCAGTCAGCTAACCACTGCTTCTTGTATATTTTCCCTGACATTTTACAGTTTGACCTTGTAAATTGCCAAATGTGGTCCTTCAATTTTAAGCCTACAAAGTTGTATGCTAAGCCTGTGCGAAACCCAACACCCCCCATTCACCCTGTTAAGGAAAGGAAGAAAAAAAAAGAAATAGGGAAAATAAACATATAGCACAACTCTGTCATTGCATTTGGGGGACATTGGTTCAGCGCTCAACGAGTGAGTAGGTGGGAACGTAGGTAGTAGGTAGTACATAGCACCACAAGGACGAGTGAGCGACCGATGTGGATGTGGATGTGAATGTGAATGTGGCCACTCTCACAAATTGAGCTCACACGAATGTAGCCACAGCCATAGCCACAGACAGGCTCCAAGCGGTTGATGGTAAATTTGACGGCGGGTGCGGTTTGGTAACAGGGACCTACATTCAGTCGTCGTCCTCGTTGTATTCGTCGGGTCCTGTTATCGTCCTGTCTGTCGTGTAGCCAGATAGCCTGAAAACTGAGCTGTTTGTGCAGCATTGGCAGCAGTGCTGCTTTAGACACGAAACCGTTAACAACGCGGGCAGCCAAAAAATAAAAATTTAATCGTGGCCGACCAAGAACCCATCACATGGCCGCCCATGGTGGAAAAGCAACACGGAAACGAAAACAACTAACAACGCGTAGGGTTAATATTAACCTTTATTTTGCGTGTGGGTGTGCATGTGCCTGTATATGAATTGTGTGTAGGAGTTGTAAAGTTTTGCAAATATTCCTGCTAATGCATTCCATGTTTGCACATCTGTGCAATTTCTAAGCATTGGCATTTTAATTAGTTTCGCATGGATCTGGAACCTGCTCTAACTGGTATTGGTGTTGTTGACAGTTTAGTCATACGCCCCATTGGTCCTCTTGGGGCCAGGATAGTGACTATCATCATTATCAAGACAACCGCAGAGGAGCATGTAAGCGCAATTAGGTTTGAAGCACTTTCACACTTGCTCTGTCACAGCCAGAATTCTTGGTCAATTGAATTGGTAGCAGGAGCACGACTATGACTACTCACACAGCTGTGACCAAAGAGCTCTTTGTCGCCAGTTTGTCTGCTCCGTTGGAGCATATATTGGGACACTCCCTCCTATCACTATAGTTCTTATGATATGGCTTTGGGGGCAATTGTTTCAATGCGCTTACTGGCAATTTTTTGGCACTCAATCGATGTATTTCGTGTGCTTGGCAGTTGTGCTTAATGGAATTTTTATATGCTCCCATTGAGTTGAGTCAGTTGATTGTTCGTTTTGTTGCTTGTATTTGTTACAGGGCATTTTTTTTTCTTCTATTTTTTTAAGGTCAAAGTGCAAGCCAACACATTGTTTTTCAATAACAACATAAAAAAAGAAGCGAAACTAAAAACAATAAACGAAATGATATTATTTCAATTAATAAACCCCGCGCATGTGTTAGAGTTGCAACATACATACAACATCCTCGTTTATACATACATATGTATGATGGATGATGACCATGTCCCTGAGCCGAACGGCCTTCTTTTAAAGTTCCCTCTGCCGCTCCCGTTCATTGCCGCTACCGCGAATCATTCGTCCAGGCTCCCAAACATTTGGCCTTATCTGAAATATGCACACAAGTCCTTGAGCCGCTGACTTTTTTTTTTTTTTTTTGTATATCCTTTTTCCTTTTTTCGTAATGCCAGCCAAGGCAACGTCAAGCAGTTGACGAGCGAACCAAACGAAATCAAATCTAAATCTACATCCCAAACGGCAACACAATGTTGTAGGTGCAAAATAATTTGCAACCTTGAAGAGTGTGCGAGAATAATAAACTTTTACATACATTTACAAAGTTTTTGTACAGAATTTAATGAATTGTTTTGTTTTGTTTTTTCATTTATTTTTCTTTTTCTCTGATTGTGTAACTTTTTCTTAAAAGCCACGAAATTTTTCAACATATCCAACAATTTTAAATGTTCTTCAACGCCAATCAAATGCCAAGCGACAATGCCATTTTTATAAACTTTTTCTAAAAACCAACGAACATCATTCAACCCCAAAATAATAAATAGAAATAACTATATATATGTATGTATATATGTATACATATATACAGAGATACCCAGCTAGAGATAACATCCACTAATCAAGGCGCCATTGAAAGTGTCATCTAGTTTATCCAAGTCAGTTTGATGATGGCAGCCAACGGCAGGATTCGTAAGCGTAAGCATAAAACCCATACAAGTGGCGTCACTTCGACTCTGTCGGCAACATCTACAACATTAACAAAAACAACAACAACAACAGCAACGATAACATCTAGCAGGCCCTGGGCCATAACAGAAGAGGAAGGCTCCCTCGATGGGGATTACAATAATTTCACGCATAATTTCGTCGATTTGCAGAATCTCTTAAATTTCAACGATAGCAACAATGTTGGCAGTGGCAGCAACATCTACAGTAGCAATAACAGTAGCATCGGCAGCAGCAACAGTGCCGAGAACAGCAGAGTTAGCTCCTCAAGCACATCGAGTGCCATTAAATTGAGTAACGGTGCTATTATGGAAACACTTTTGGGCACCGTCTTGACCACAGCAACGGCAACAATATCCCCTGGTATTTCATTACCAGGATTGGCCATTGCGGATGCCACCTCATCCACCTACTATGCCAACTTGCTGAGCATGTCACCAGCTACCACTAGTATAATAACGGCGGCAGCTGCAACTAAATCTTACAATGACAGTGCCCTGCATTGGGAGCAGCTTGATGCCAATGTGGATTTTGGATTTGATTCGATTTATCGCCATTCATTGACCATGTCCATTGTGTACTGTGTTGCATACATAGTAGTGTTCCTGGTGGGTCTTATTGGCAATAGTTTTGTGATTGCTGTTGTATTGCGGGCTCCACGTATGCGTACTGTCACCAACTACTTCATTGTGAATTTGGTAAGAATATTTCATTAAAATTATTTTTACATTTATGCATATTTTTTCCATTTTTTTTTTCTTCTTCTCAAATTTTAGGCCATTGCGGACATCCTGGTGATTGTCTTTTGCCTGCCAGCCACTCTAATTGGCAACATCTTTGTGCGTAAGTACATTGCTTAGACATGTAAGACTGTGAGATTTATTTGCTGCTATTAAAGCGAAAAGACTCGCTTTTTCTGTTTGCTCTGCATATTAACTGAATTTATGTCTTGCAATTAATCGACGCTTAGATTAGGCTCGGGCAAATGACATGGCGTAAATTTTTTTGCCCCTTGGAGAATTTTGGGTGCCACGTGTCGTATAAGCAATTTTTTCGATTGTACCAAATGAGTACATAAAATATACATTAATGAAACCTAGCGTAATGAAAGAATCATTTGGGATAATATTTCACCAATTCGGAACCAAGTTTCTTTAAAGCACTTTCTTTAAACTTTGTAATTCAACGAATCGAAAATTTTATAATTAAAAATTATTATCTATAGCACAAAGTTTATATTTGTTAGTTTTGCAGAAACTTTTCTGAAATATGTGTAGAAAGGAACTAAAATAGTTTTAAGTTATTAAGCCTTAAGGCTAATATTATAGTTTAGTATTTGCACTGATTAGTTAAACATTTTATAATTGACAATTCGTAGAGGTCTTTCAACATGTTCGGTAATTTAAAAAATTTAATTATAAAGTTTAAGCTTATCATTGCAAAACTTAATCAGAAAATTTTATTTCCGGTTGGTTTTACAACAAAAAATCTATTGAATAATTATGTTTGCATATACAATATAACATTTCTTTTTCTATGCATTTTTCTGTTCAGGTTAGCATTTGCCTAAAAGCATACTACAGATTCCCATAAAAAATAGAATTACCAAGGACATTGCAATTATTATTGCATCTTTTGGGGGATATATACTAAATATATTCCTTTTCCAATGACAATTTTTATAGATACCCTTAAAATAGTTGTGTTATAAAAATATAGATCATTATACAGCATACATCAAAGCTAACTAATTTTTAATTTGAATGTCCTTGCCTTCTTTTTGGGCTCTTAAAATAGAATAAAAAAAGTTAATTATTCCAACCTTTTGTAGAATGACTAGTCAAAATTATAAATGCCGAATGCCATATGCCGATTTAATTGGCTAAACTTAAAGTCTATTACAAATGACCCAATAAACGAGGTAACGCATAATTATTTGGTTTTCATTTAAATAAATTTCCCTGACATCTGCCAATCCATTTGTCTATCTAAGGTGCTGTCACATAAAATTGATTGTCATAGAGTTACTTTTTGGCAGCTGGTAGCCCAAGAATTCACATGCAAATAGCAAATGGCAAATAAGAAACTCGCAAATCGCCGTCGACATGAAAAAATGATCAAAATCCTTCAGAAATCAAATTTGGATTGTAATGCATGGCATGTCAGGGCAGCTACTACAATTCTGGCTACCTCAACATCAAGCCACCTGACCTGGGCCTAGTATTTACATACAAGCATACAGTTTATGAGTGTGTGTGTGTATGTGTTTATACATATTTAGGCTTGCAGATTGTTCCAAGTTTTGCCAATTAAATTTCTCTGACTTGTAAAAGTCTCTACCTTTCTCTCTCTCTTCTATTCAGTTTTTCTTGTTGCTATACCAAAAATAAAAAAAAACTCTAAGAAACAACATTGCACTCAGTATTCTGAGTAGGACTTAAGGGGGAGAGAAGAGTGTTGAATTATGGGGAATGAGTTGTGGGTTTTGCTCCTCCTTAGCCTAAACGAAATGAGCCGAATGCGAAAGGACGAGAAAACGAATGAAGCGCGCAGTGAAAAAGTGAATGAGTCTGCTGCATTGTGTGTCCGTGTCCATATCTGTATGTGTGTGTGTGTGTATGTATTTATGTGTTTGTGTGTGTGTCATTGCGCACTCTCGCTGCTGTCTCTCTGCACGCTCTCACTCTCAATGTACTCAGACTGCCGTTATTGCTGTTGCTGTTGCTGTTGTTTGGGGTGGCGAACCAAAGGATCATCGACACAAAACTGACCTAATTTCACAAATTCATTCTAGGCGCAGGGTTTTATGAGTGGTGGGGTACGGAGAGGGCGATTGCTGCTCGGCAAATGGTTCTTAGTGGGTCATAGTGGGTGGTGGCAGTAGCAACCTTTTTGACTTGCCTTTGGCTTGGGCTTAACTCGGGCCCCAACAGCTGAGGAGGCCTAAGCAATGGCAAACAAATTGCAGCCCTTGGGCTGGCATTTTGACTTGTATATCTTCCCTTCCTTTCTCTCTCATTCTCTCTATCTCGTTCTCCCATAAGCAATTTCGATTCAATTTCGACAGGTTGCCGAATAGGCCCCAAAAGGTGCTTAAATTTCATGCCAACAAAAAGGCAGGGACTGGGTAGGGTGCGGTAAAAGGACTTACTCTTTGGGTATGGGTAAAAGATAATGTCGGTTGTGTGGCATATTTTCACATAGCCAAGTACATATGTATGTATGTATGTATGTATGTATGTATGTATGTATGTATGTATGTATTACGATTGGAGTAAGAGAGAATTATATGAAATCAAATTCGCGACGTTGATTTCCACGTCAACGTTGGCCATTATCTAAGCACACCTTCAAGCCTTAGAATTGCAATGGAAGGTTGTTTGCATTCAAGGCTCTTTGCGGCTGGATGAATTGACCTAAATATTTCGCATGGCAAACCTAATAGTCAGGGTTATACACACTTACACACACAAATACCACACACACACACACACAACATATATACAGGACTATGTAAGTGTATACCTGGGCTGGGCTGAGTTGCCCTGGTCTGGTCTGGTCTGGCTGCGCTGGGCTGGGCTGGGCTTCGCTTTGTGCCTTGAGTTTGGAATGTGGGCACTAGCCCTTATTTATGTGAATTTCAAAATCCAATAAAATGCGAAATGAATTGATTTCCTAGCAACGATGCCAGACGCCTTGAGACGAAGGATATTATTGCATAGCGTGAATAACCTAAACCAAAAACGTTTTATTTTTTATCTTAGATTTTTCCGCGTTTTTCATTTCTTTTTTTTTGTTTGTTCTCTTTCCATTTTTGTTTTCTTTTCATCGGCCATTATCAATGCGAAATTGTCATCATTACGGCTCTTTTTTGCAATTTGTAAATCCGTGTCACGTTTTTATTTATATTTTACTTATTGTTCTTATTGTTGTTGTTGTTTTTGATGTTTGAAGTCACGTTGCCGTTTTCTTTATTAAATTGCTGCGTGATTTGTGCACGGGAAATGCGTAACGCAACCAGCAAACCAGCCACAGACATGCCGTTCCATACCACGCAGCAATGTTGCTGCCAGCCTGCCGGCCTGACTGTCTGCCTGCTCCTTCTGATGCTGGTAATGAAGTCATTTTTCAGCACTTTACTCTGGCTGATTGTATTTTAATTTAGTTGCTACGTGCTGCCTGCCACAAACTTCTGTACTTCCACCTACTCCACAAGTCTATGCTGCCATTTAACCGCATTCGCTTGGCGCCCATCTAACGGTATTCAATTTGCCTTTGAAAGAACAAAACCATAACAACATCTGCAGGAGTTTGCCGCCGGACGTGATATAAAAGTGATAATCATAACAATAACGTATTTGTCTCAAGTGTTATGTCTTTTCCATGGTCATACCAAATCGAACTTTTTCCCATTCCACTTGCCATTTCCCGTTAGCGGATTTGTTACGCCTGATTATTTCATTAACTTGATGGCCTTAGTTGGTACATTGGATATCAAAGGAAGGAGCAGAACCTATACCACAGACTCAATGCCACAGAGTACGAACAATGCGTTTAGAAAATCCAATTGACTTGGCCTACAACAACAACAACAACAACAAAAGAAGAAAAAGTTTTCCCTGACAAGACAAGAGAGAACAAATTCCATACTTAAGGTCAGGGGGCACACTGCAAAATACCTTTTATACTTAAAAGGCATCAACTAGTAATAACAAAATGTCTGAATTTTAATATATTATTAATATTTCCCCGTTTACTAAATCAATACTCATAATGTATTTAACTTTTAAATAACTATTAAGCAGCCAGAAATTCTTTTGACAAATGTTTTGCAGGGTATTAAAAAAGAAGGCTTAGCCATTTGTTAGTTGACATGGTTTGTCTATGGGGCCAGTTGAAGGTTGCCTGATAAGCTTAAATATCGATTGGGATTATCTCTAGTAGTTGATCAATATTGAGCGGAAAGCTAATGCTTATAAATAGTAACATTGCTACTGTTGCTGCTGCTTTTGGTGTTGCTGCTGCATTTGGTGTTGCTGCTGTTCAAGCAATGTCTGTTTGCCATATGCTGACTTGTCAATATAAACTTAACGATTCATCCCACTTGAGACGAGGCGCTGAAGAGCGACTTGGTGTAACATGAGAAGTGTTTAACCAACACTTGCTTAAGAAATATTTAACAAGAAAAAAAGATAAAGTTAAGCGATATGTGATGACCAGATAAATCAGCGCTGTATCATTTCAATTTTATTAGCATTAGAAACTTTTATTAGCATTACAAACTTTATTGATACAATTAAATACTAAAAGTTTGGCATTTAATCGTTTTCTGTCTATTTCTGATATTTTTTTTATTAGCTACTTTTAACTTATATTTTAAAGTGAAAAAAACATTAATTTTTCAATAAATCGTATTTCTATGTAAGCCATAATCTAATTTAAATTCTAGATCGAAGCAATTATTATGTTTTACATTTTTATATTTTAAACCTTGGCTTAAAACTGTCAACTCAAATTAACTAAAAACGTTTATAGATGGCAAGTTGGTTAAATTATCAAGTTAGCAAATAGAAATAATTTTCCATGATTATAGCCATATTAAATGTTATTAACTAAGACACTATAATGGAATATAATTATCTAAGTTTTTGTTATATAGATTCCATGATTTGAGCATTCCAAAAATTACTAAAATGATTTTAAATTCATTTAGATAGTAATTAGAGTCTAAGCTCTCCATCTAGCTTAGCAAAACAATTTAAAATAATATTTATTCATCTGCATTAATCCATGATGATTGAAACTCTTGAAAACTATGAATGTGGGGACAATAAAGGCTTTCTGTTCAAAAGAGTTGAAGTTGTTTTACAAAACTTTATCTTGTCAGATTAATAAGCAGAAAGTTTGCTAAAACTTTCTGTCCGCCAAACCACATACACATATATACATACATATGTATGTATATAGCATCTACATATATGTATGTACAATATATCAAAGTTTATCCTTATCAGTTTGAAAATAAGCATAAAACAATATAGCAAAATACTTATATTAATAGCTTTGGTCTCGGTCTGTTGCACTTGCAGGTTGGCCACTCTACTTAAAGCCAAACAATTCAAAAAGAAAGCAAAAATAAAAACAGCAAAAGCAAACAACCAAAAATTGAAATGAAACGAAACGAAAACCCATTTAAGTTGCTGTCTACTCTCATATGGTCCATGTGAGTGTCTCTCGACATCATGTCCTCCCAAAGAGAATGTCCACAGACAGAGGCGAAAAAGGTTCATAGCCACAAAGTACAAATAATATTTCTATTTTTATGTGCCAAATCATATTAAATTTGGCTTTTATTGGCCTCCACTTGCCGTGGCTCACAGTGCGTATGCATAATAATAAAAAGTGAAAACAAATCGAGATAAGACAGGCGAACGAGACAGGAAATTAGCCATCCGTCCCTGTCTCTATCTCTATGTCTATCTCTGTCTATGTCCCTGTCGCATTGCGGCTAGAGAAGGCGTCTCCTGTTACGTGCATTGAACTCCAATACCAATTGAATCGCATCCATATCCAAACTTAACCATTTCATTGCTCTATGTCATCAACTGTTCAAGCCCGGCGCTAATGATGTGTGGCTGTTTGTTGTTAGTGTTGTTTAATTGCCATTCAATAATCTGCCATGCCCAAATTGTTATTTCGCTGGTCTTGGCTGTCATCAACCTTAACTAACTTTTGTCCCAGGTCCCGTGTATGTTTTATACGGGTTTTTTTCTGAGTCTGTCTGAGTGAGTTAAGTATTTGCTTTTAGCATAAAATTCATAACGCATAGTTTTATGCAGTAGACAATGTAAGTGGGTGGGTAGGGAGGGGTGTGGCCCAGTCAAACTCGTGTCTTCCATCAAATGGAATAAAAGGAATACAAATTAACTTAGGCAAACAATGCCTGACTGCACCGTTACCAACTCTATATATATATATATATATATTTAGCAATATAGTTGATAGCTGATGATGGTCTGGTGTGGGTCCATGGCCGCAATCTGAATCTTGTCACCAAATTATGAATGATATGCAGCACATAAATCTCAGTCAGCAAACAACGGCGGCGACGTGGGCTACATGAACAACATGAACGACAATGTCGACGACAGCAACCATTGAACGTTAACAGGGACCCGCCAGCAACTGGCCACAAACCGACAACAAACCAGCGACATGACCGAAAGTTACTCAGCATAATTTTTGCATTGTTTATGTACAATATTAACTCCTCTGTCCATTTCTTCTCCTTTCTTTTCTTCTAGCCTGGATGCTTGGATGGTTGATGTGCAAGTTTGTGCCCTATATACAGGGTGTTTCAGTGGCGGCATCAGTTTACAGTTTAATTGCCGTATCCTTGGACAGGTAAGTGAACATTACAAGCGATGTGAATGGGCAGTTATTGGATTTAATATGTGAGTGCATTGGCCCAAAGTTTATTGGCCCATTCGTTGCATTCTGTTGGCCCATTTATCCATTATGTCCTGCAAGAACAGAACTATGGAAAATTTTTAATGAATTTCCTTTATTGAAAACTGTCAATTCACGTTCCGGATATGTAGTACATATCCAATTAACTCAATTAACTGTCAGTTACACTCTCCTATCACCTCCTAAAAGATTGTTAAAATAGTTACTATACGTTTTTTTTTTTGTTTTTTGGCTATTCACTTTTATTGTGGGATCAGATTGGAATTTGGATTGGATACGGGATGGGAATCGGGTGTTTAAGATTGGTATGGGTGTGATAACAATTAATGGTGGACAACTAGAGCAGGAGCAGCATGATGCACTGGCACAAGTGGAACCACTGGCTTTATGGCATGTACCGCCACCACTGGCTTGGCCACAATTGGGGTGACGACCTTGACGGCTGCTGGATGATGCACAACATGACTAAAGTAGAAGAGCATGATACGGCAATAAATAAAGAGAAAGAAAAGGGAAAATATGGGGGACATGGATTACATGGGCTGTCATCAACTTACGAGTGCACTGAGTGAGCTCCATGATGAATGATTGGTGTGTGAACCACAGCTGGATGCGCCACAACGGGAGCAACGGCTACCACACCGGGGTAGGCATAGACCTGGGCGGCGGCAAAGGCGGCAAGAACGAACAGCTGTAACGGCAATGATAAATTAATGATAGACAGCCAAAAGGATAAAGAAAATCTCTTTTGTATACTCACTACTTTGTACATTATGAAATTTGAGTGGGTGGAAGGATTTATTTTTATAGATGTGGTTAACTGGTTAGCAAATAGCAACTATTGTCAAATGCAAAGTTTGGCTTTGCTTTTATAGGAATTTAAAACCTAACCAGTTGACCAGGTAACCAGCTGACTAGATGACTGGGTGACCGCCGTCGCCAATGCGCCAGTGCGAAAGTGAACGCCGGTGCAATCAGCTCAATGTAAGCCACTGGAAAACTGGTCAAGATCAAGTTCAGCATAGTTGTTTCGCCTTGTACGTATTAGGAATATGTTTCTCTTTTTTTTTTTTTTTAATATGTTTTATTTATTTTTTCATTTGATTCAATTATGTAGAGAATGTTATTTTTGTTTGCCTTGTCGCCGTTCTTTTCTATTGCTATTAAATGAGTCTTTAATGTTTTGCCGCTGTCAGGAATCGAAATGTCAAACCTCCTGTTTCCTGCATCATAAAAAATCAAATGGAAATGACAAAAGAAATGGATACCCAAAGAAATTTTTTCTTTGACCATTTCGTATTCTTATGCACATAAAAAGTGCGAATGGGATTGGGTGGTGGTGGATGGTGGATGGTGGAGAAGGAGGAGTACTTATCAAGTGATACTAAAACGTTTTGACGTGTGCCAGTCATAACTCCCCCAAGGACAATAAGAATCGCCAAGTGTTCGCCAGTTTTATCCCCTCTGTGTCTTTGTGGATGTGAGATTGTGTTGTGGTGGGGGCGGAGTGTCCAGTACTTTCATTTATATCAATTTCAAGCAAAATATCCTGCTACTTCTTGCTTGTGTCATTTTTCAGCCAGCGGCGACAACAGCAACAACAACAAATGCTGCAACAGAAGCCACAATAGAAGTATATCATTTGATCATTTTACCGCCCACATGAAATCCAAGTCTAAATCCGAAGTCCAAAGTCCAAAAGTCTTTGGTTATTCGCTGTTGCTTTGTATTTTACGAGCCACTCGTAAACCGAATCGAAATTTAAGATTTATTATCTGTAACAAGAAACTTAAATCTCTTCTCAACTGTCTTGAACTCGGACTTAACCATTGATGGTAAGAATCGAGGATAATGTGGGTGGTTGTGGGTGTTGTTGTGGCAACTGCAGTGACTTAGCTTATCACTTGCTTATACTTATGCCAATGCCATTTAATTAGGGTCGTTGGTTTTATGAATACGCATACTTATCCCTTCTATATACACACACACACACCACACAGAATGTATATATTATCATAAGGGCTATATATCAAGTCACTCTCCCATATAAACATAGTTGTGATTTGTGGCTTTATAGCAATGCCACTGTACGTAGCTTTTCTTTTTTCTCCTCCATTCATTTTTTTTCTTCATACTGGTGGTATACCCAAATGTCAACATAATACCCAAAACAAGAATAAGGAACAGAGCTATAAAATCTTATAGTACCAAAGTACACAACAGGGCCAAAGAAAAAAAATGGGAATAAATAATGAGGGAAGAGTGGGTGGAAAAATTGAGACCAATTATTAAATTTTGCTAGCTGCTTATGAGGCATCCGACTGAATATGTAAATTACTTTCAACTTATTTATGCCTTGAGCACAATCCAATACATTTGCATATGTATGATAATTCACTCAACATTCACATCCATATAGTATATAACTTTTCATTTGTAATCATCAGATATGAGATTTCACATGCTTAAAAAAAAGAAATGGTTATTTAAGGAAGATATAGTAGAATCATATTACAATAGATACTAAGTCCAGAAATATAAAATATTTTAAGGTAGTTTTAAGAAATATTTTATTTACACCACTGAATTTATAAATGGATAATACATCTGCAAATACATAAGATAAACGAGAACTCTGGAAATTTGAATTGGATCCTTGTATAGTTGAGATTCTTTCGATGCAGAAATACACTTACTATTTGGCTAAGGCTTTAAGTTAACCTCCTATTTGCCGTGTCATGTCACCTTTGCTTAGAAGAAATCCTCATAAAAACTTTCGAAAATTAAACAAAAAATGTCGACCAATTTTTTTAAAATTTTTGTATTGTTTTAAATTGCAAGAATGGGGAAAAAAATTGGTTTTCTAGATTTGTATGCCAGTCAAGAAACAAATAAAGATAAACTTTTTTAAAACTATCATATTTGATTAGAGGCTTGCGAAGTTGACGTTCCTTTGAAGGATATTCCTTTTCATGCTGCTGTAAGTCTTTTAATCAATCAGTCGGTATCAAACCCGAGAAAACAGATTTTAAAAATGTAAACCTTTTTTAAATTTATGATTTATTGGTGATTTATGTCCTATACAAAAGTAGTTATTTAATGGAATTCCTTGGACTTGGAGGGAATATAAGAAAATATCAAAATTGTTCCATTATATGCCAAATTGTTAGTTAATTACACTTAGCAATACAATAGAAGTACATATATAATTTTTATAGTAACTTTACGTATCTTTGTTTTCCAATTGCCTCCTTGATTTATATAAATTTTTCGAGAATAATTCATATTTAGACCAATTGCATTGTTGTTCTTTATCCACAAAGTCAATTAAATTTGCTCGAACTGAATTATGACGATGGCCCATTTGCCATTTTAAGCCACAAATCGCGTAGACAAATTATATTAATACAATTTGTTGGCATCTATAAATAAACATTATGACAATTTAATATTGGCTTTCATTGAGAGGGGTACGATACACTCTCTATTACCAAGTACTAGCCTTTGGTTTGCTTCATTACCATTTTGTTTGTTAGCTATTTTTGGCCTGAACTGAGGACCTTCTTCTCCTATAATGGAATTACGGTTGTGTTATCTGGCAAATGTTTTGGTGGGCAGACGCAGGCGACGACCCTGCAAAATGCGGAGTACAAAGCGCAGCGTTAAGATAGAGATGGAGGTGGTCCCCATATAATTATGTGGTCTTGGCAAAAAGCAAGACTAAGAAGACCCAAGCCAGACACCAGTGGCCCGTACAAGTCTTGTCTATGACTATTGAACAGGCGCCATAATAAGTGGGACTGCACTAAGCTAAATGAAATGAAAAATGCTGAACTCGTTGGCGTTGGTGTTGGTGCTAGGGTGCTCCTCCCCTGCTGTCAACATGTCGGCTTCTCAGCTCTTATTCAAATTACAATTCATTATGGCAAGTAAAATAAAAAATGGTACCCAAACTCAGACAACCAAAGCCACCTTTTGCATAGATAAATGTATAAATAAGGAGAGAGGCAGAAAATGATATATAGAGAGAATGGGAATGACAATGAGAGAGGCGAGAGAGGAGAGAGAGAGTTCAATAGACGAGATTGGAAAGCGAACACTCAGCAGAAAAAAGGCTTAAGGATGCCACCAATGGCTGGTATCCTGCGTGTGCAAATTAATCAGGCAAAGCCAAGATATTTGCATGCCAGGCTCTGTTGAAACGGTGTCGTCATCGTCGCCGACGCCTGATGATTGCTTGCCATTATCCTTGAGTCCGCTGTCAGCAGATGGTAAACATTCTTCACTCTTTGTTGTCACTTCTTGCAGGTTCATTGCCATCTGGTGGCCGTTGAAGCAGATGACAAAGCGACGTGCACGCATCATGATAATCGGTATATGGGTAATAGCTCTGGTAACCACTATACCATGGTTGCTATTCTTTGATTTGGTCCCAGCCGAGGAGGTATTCTCGGGTGCCCTTGCATCGGCGTATACACATCAACCTCAGTACCTATGCCAGGAAGTCTGGCCGCCAGGCACCGATGGCAACTTATATTTTTTACTGGCCAATTTGGTGGCCTGTTATCTGCTGCCAATGTCGCTGATAACATTGTGTTATGTATTGATCTGGATAAAGGTGTCCACACGATCTATACCAGGAGAATCCAAGGATGCCCAAATGGATCGCATGCAGCAGAAGAGCAAGGTGAAGGTCATCAAAATGTTGGTGGCAGTGGTCATATTGTTTGTACTATCTTGGCTGCCGCTCTATGTGATTTTTGCCCGCATCAAATTTGGCTCAGATATTTCCCAGGAAGAGTTTGAGATATTGAAGAAGGTAATGCCGGTAGCCCAGTGGTTGGGTTCATCAAACAGTTGCATAAATCCCATTCTCTATTCGGTGAACAAGAAGTATAGAAGAGGATTTGCTGCAATAATTCAATCTCGAAGCTGTTGCGGGCGTCTCAGGTACAACAAATAGATTTATTTTTTTGTGTTTTGTTACTCAGCATAAATTGTTTGCCTTGCAGATACTATGACAACGTGGCTATAGCCTCATCAACCACCAGCACACGTAAATCTTCGCATTACCAACAGAACAGTTCAAGGAAGAGTGCCAGCAGTAAGGGCAACAATGTCTCCTACATTTATGAACACAACTCACTGCGACGTCACAATCTAATGCTGAAGCAGGACAGCAATCTCTCCCAACAAATGCTGCTCAAACAGGACTCGCATGGCTCTCGGCAATTCCTGATTAAACAAGAGAGTTCTTGCAGCGATGCCTCAGGAATACGACGTCCACTATGCCAACAGGACAGCAATGGTTCCAAGATTTCACTATCCAAACAGGATTCAATTGTCTCCTATATGGAAGGACGTCGCGCAGCTGGACATGCTCCTTCACAGTCACAAGGCGACTTCCTTGCCGATAGAGATAGTATATCAAGTGAATCACGTCGTCTTGGTGGCATCATGTCAACTGTTACACCAGGCTCACTACTGGACAAGCGGCAAAAGTTTGTAAAACAAGATTCGGTAATTTCTTTCGTGGATCAGCGACCAGAGCCGCGTCGTCATCAATTGGTGAAACAGGATTCAGTTATTTCATTTGCCGATCAGCGACGAGGACTACTCCATAAACAGGATTCCCTGATGGCCAACAGAGCCACCGATGCGCCAACTCATCATGTTTCCATACTTAAGAAGACCGACTCCCAATTGAGTTATGGAGCGGCTTCCCCTCGTCGCAATGTCGAACTCTATGAATAGATTCAAGAGAAGAAACCACAAGTTAAGTAGATAACTTAATAGAATCCATTAAAAACTAGCGCTTAGAATAAATTGATTTCAAAATATCCGGTACATACATATATCTACATATATAGAAAACTTCCTTTTTAAAACCCATATTCGTGATATAAAAGATATTGGTTAATTTGTATTAAACCGTTATCTGTTTTCCGACATATGACAACCTAAAGAAGCAATATAGCCTTATGCTATATTATCAAAACTATCTCGATTGCCAGAAAAAAAATGAAGAATTGTTGGATCTCTCATAAAAAATAAAACTATATCAAAGAACTGAATCTTTAATAAACTATATAATTTCTGATTGAAAGTATTTAAATTAATCTGTCCGGTATTTTGAAATCTATTTTTCTATATTTGTGTACGTATAATATATACTTATAACCTACACAACAAATCCAGCATAAATAACTACGATATTTATTTATAAATATATAGACGCTAGGACACATAGAGCCTGGGGGAAACAAGGTGAAGTAACGGACCTGCGACTGTGATACAAGTCGGCAGATTAGAAATTGGGTAGGCAATGCCGCACATATCCGTCATCGTGTAATGATAAAAGTGGTTAGAGGGTTGGACCAATACGAGCAGAGATCGCTTAGATAGACACACCACACACACACAAAAAATTACACACCACTCACACATAGTTAATAGATGTTTTATACGTGTTTCAATGGTACTATACAAAACAAAACAAAACAAAGAAAACGAAAAACAAAACCAGTAACTACTCTTGGCTATGGCTATTATATTTATGTACCGTTACGCAGTTTTAAGATTGTTTGTACTCACAATTTGCTATATTATCCGAACAGTTTAAAATTTGGAAATCGAGAGTCCAGAACTTGGATTTATCAAACCTTTTTGTACGAAAGCGAGAGTGAAACGAAATGAAACGAAACGAAAAGAAACTAAACGAAACGGGAAAGTCCAGTATCATAGAAACATAGAAGAAAAAAATAAAAATAAAACGAATATAACAAAATGAAGAGAGAAACACCGAGGTCTAAAGTAACGTACCTACTAAATTTTTGTATGGAAATTCTTACAATTTATACATATATATTTATATTGATTTTGGAATAAGCAATATGCAATACATATGTACACAAATATATATGTATGTATCTATCAAACAACAATAATCAATTTTATTAGAATTTTACACAAGCCCAGCAAAATGAAATCCCAGTCGTATAAGCGGAAATGGCACAACGGTTACGGAATAGTTACGGAAACATTTATCAATATCGAAGTAAACATTTAAAAGCGCACACTTGACCATGGATAATGTTTACGATATATGTAGATCCGGATCAAAACATTAAGAATTTGTACGGAAGGGTATAATGATAGAGCTAGAGTAGTTATAGGGCGGGTCGGATTTGGGGTCCGAATGTGAGCACAAAGCAGTCAGAGATTTCGCACTAAAACGTATCACTAACAAACAAAATGGAGGAAAAACAATAATCGAAATTGAATTCGTTAAACATTAAACACCAATGAACTTTAAACTATAAACTACTTATAATCAATGGTATAACTATGGAACTAAAAATAACTAAACAAATGATAAACATTAACATAAATAAACTATGCAATTTTATTGTTAGCCAAAATTTTATAAATGTCAAGTAATAAATGAACAAATATTTATACATACATATGTATACCGAATATATCGAAGATGGTATTATATATATAAATATATATACATACATACATACATATGTATGTAAATAAAAACTAAATAATATGTAAAATTCTATTAGGCGCTGATATTGGTAGAGTTTTGGCATGCTTATATGATGCAAATTCAATTTGAAACAACGATTTAAATTCCATTTAAATGGAAAGGCTTTAAGCTTCGATTTCATAAAATGCAATCGAATTGGCCTGTTCAAAACTCCAGCGCTTAATGCATATAGAAAGCATATACCGAATAGAATTATCAATAATATATTATAAAATCTATATTTATATACTAATATATATGTACAAGAAATCATATATGGATATATATATTATGTATGTATATAAACTATGAACAACCAAATATATATACCCATAGAAACGAACATTTAAAAAAGAATACCAAATAGAAATGTCCTTGCCAGCTTTCTATTATCCCTGTTATTTGAACCACAAAACACAATGTGGAAATATTAAAGGAAGAACAGTTGTGGAGGAAACGCAAGTAATAATTTATAAAAATGACATATAAATATATCGAATAAACCAAATTGAACTTTAAGTTTTAAAATAAATTTGTAGTGCATACTCGTACATTTATACATACATATTATGTATTTTGTTCGTTATATACCAAAACATAAATTGAAACAAAAAAAAAAACAAAAATTCAGCGCGTTATCAAGTTAATGAATGGCATTAAATACAACACAAAGTCTATAAATATGTATGCTATATACATGTATATTTAAATATATGTATATATATATATCTATCACAAAAGATACACGCATGTTAGCAGAAATGAACCCAAAATATAATAAAGAAATTATTCAACCAAATCAATCAATAGAAAATTAAATGTACCGCCAATCATATTTTAAGTGGTAATTCGGGATTAATCGATCTAAAAAGCTTCATAATATAAAGAAAAAAGCTTCTACAACAGCTGTGACATTTGATAAAATTGAGTAGCTTGTATATGGTCCTAAGATGAATCGTTGGTTAAACCGAGTGGCTGTGGTAACCGGGGCAAGCTCTGGCATTGGTAAAGCTTGCTGCAAAGATCTCGTATCCAAAGGCATGATAGTGGTGGGCCTTGCCCGTCGTGGAGAAAAACTATTGGAGCTTAAGTCCAAGCTGGCGACTGATCAGGCATCTCGTTTCTATGGTCGTCAATGTGACGTGAGCATCGAGCAGGAGGTCATTGATTCCTTTCAATGGATTGAACACACATTAGGCGGCTGCGATGTCCTAGTGAATAATGCTGGAATTGTTCGTCCTACCAGTATTACAAATGCCGGTAATTCTTCTGATCTACGTGCCATTTTGGAGACCAATGTTTTAGGTGTTGCTTGGTGTACACGAGAAGCGTTTCTTTCCCTGCACCATAGACAGGTAAATGATGGTCACATTGTCCTCATCAACAGTATAGCTGGCCATAACGTACCCATGGTTGATGGGCTTAGCTTCAATATGTATGCGCCGTCCAAGCATGCTATTACTGCAATGACAGAAGTATTTAGACAGGAATTCATTAATAAAGGAACAAACATCAAAATAACTGTAAGTCATCGTTAATTAACACTAATTTTAAATGTAAATCTAAATTATTTTTCAAGAGCATCAGTCCTGGTGTTGTGAATACCGAGATCTTTGACAAGAACTCCGTGGAAGTAGCTACCGGAATGCCAATGCTGCAACCTGAGGATATAGCAGATGCAATTACTTATTGTATTCAAACCCCGCCTCATGTGCAAATCCATGAACTAACCATTAAACCTGTTGGTGAAAGGTTTTAAACCAGAAAAGACCGACGATTAATTTACTAATAAAATTGTAATATCAATTTCTAATATGCAATATTAAAAATGCGGCCACAATTTTTATTTTATTTGGCCATTGCGCTCTGCAAAATAAATTTCTTTTCGCTTCTCTGCAGCATCGTTGTATTATTAAGGATAATTGGTAAAAATAAAGTATTTTTGAGCTTAATGTCTGGGAATGATTTTTTTAATTTTTAACGATTCAAAGTTTCTCAACACAAAATTTGAATTTTATAGCACTCTGTTATCGGAAGCCGCTAGTTTAGCTTTAAATCGATATTTTTCGACTAAAAAGTCATTTTTATTTTCCTAATTTTTCAAAAACTAAACAATAAATTGTTAAGACGCGCCTGAGATCAAAAGGATGGGCTCACTTTAAATGCTGCATTAAATTTGAACGTTGAAAATGGGATTTCCATCGATACTATCGATAGCTCCATCGATGGTTTTCCCAGCTCTAACCAGCAGTTTGAAGTGCGTGTCGGGATTGTTTTCAAATTGAATTAGTTTTTTAATAATTGTTTAACATTTAAACTTTAATTTATATAATCGGCAGCTGCTTCAAAATTGCCTTACAATTTAAAACGCAATATTAATTTCACGGTTCTCACCACCGAGGCGCTTCCTTGCTAATTGAATTACATTACATACACAACCACAAAGGCTACGTCATAGGCTATTTCTATCCAAACATACTCGATAGTTATGGAACAACAACAAAACCAGCAGCAACAAATGGCAGCTGAAGTGGAAGCTCCAGCTCCAACCGCCCAGACAGCTGAATTGCAGGAACAATTGGAACACTGCTTCGAGAATTTAATTGTAATCGATGTGGGTGCAAATTTGACCAATAAAAAATATAGCCGTGATCTGGATTCCGTGGTGCAAAGAGCAAGAGACGCAGGTTAGTGCCTCTCGCTATTTGTTGTTGTTTCTGGCTAATTGAAGAAGAGAGCAAGTGCGATAAGACTAATAATAAATAAAGCAGACATCTCTTTGTCTCCCTCATTGGGCGAGGCAAATGGTCAACAGGTTAAAGCACGCACTCTCGTTGCCAGAACAACAGAAGCCAATTGATGAGATATTTATGAATGTGTGTGTGAGTTGATGTGCGAGTATGTGTCAGTGCATCATGCAGTCTGTCTAACTTTCTCTTTGGTTTCTTTATTTTCTTTCTACCTGTGCAGGTGTTCAGAAACTCATGGTTCACGGCACTTCGGTCAAATCTAGCAAGGAAGCGCTGCGCCTTTCGCGCATTTATCCCGACATAATATATTCAACTGCTGGCATCCATCCCCACGACTCAAAATCTATTGTGGAAGAGCCGTCCACATGGTTTGATTTCGAGCATATTGCCATTGCCCAGGAATGCGTCGCTGTAGGTCCTTGCGGCCTGGACTATCAACGGGATTTCTCCGAACCAGATGTTCAGAAGCAGATCTTTGCGAAGCAACTACAGTTGGCCATTCGACTTAAAAAACCTCTACTCATTCACGAGCGGTCGGCTCAAAGTGATCTACTCGAAATACTCGACAAGTATGTCCTGTTGCTGTTTTGGCCACAGATGTAAATTATATATTTCACAATTCCCTCAATTTTTTCAATTCAAATTTTAGATTCGAAAATTTGCCGCCTGTGATTATAAGAGGTTTTATGGGCACAGCCGAGGAAGCTCTTAAGTATTTGGATCGTAGATTCTACATCAGTTTAACTGGTTATTTATGCAAGGACAAATCGGACACTGGAGTACGTAGACTTTTGGAAAATGGCACGCTGCCTTTAGATAGGCTGCTTGTGGAATCAGATGCACCATTTATGTATCCAAATACCAGAGCATCCAAGTTACCCCAACATGTTAAGACTGGCATAACAGAACGCTCGCTTCTGTACTTACACAGGTTTACAGGATGATAATAATATTGCTGATGTGATTAATAACAGTGTCAATAATATTCCTTTACAGATATTGTACCTTCCAACGCAACGAACCATGCAGCCTGCCAGCCATAGTGGAAATGATAGCTGCATTCATGAAAAAGAGTCCCGATGAGGTAGCCTTGGCCACCGCATTTAATGCCTTAAAACTCTTCGGCCTGTCCTAAAGTGGACTAACTGATTAATAGCGACAAATTCAACGAGCCTGAGATTCACCATAGAGACTCATAATGTGCCTTAAACACTAATCGAATTCGACTTCACACACAATTACGAATTACATATACATGTATACTCTTCACTATATACCGGAAATTTTCGATCGAAAATTTGCGAGTTTAGTTTTAAGTTGTTGGAATTTCCCCCCATCCGCATGTGGGGGCCAAACGGTGCCAAGGTGGTGCCACGTTTCACGCTTCGCAGCGCGCGCGCTAATTGTATGTTAAATGCTGCAGTTTGTCTTGTGTTTTTTTCATTTGTATTAGTTTAAGGGTTCTTGTTTTAGTCCTAGCATATAGTACAATTTATTGTAAATATTTATTCTTGTTGTTGATGATAATGATGATTGAAATGATGATGATGTAAACGTAATGTGATCATTTTACGAGCTAAATATTTATGTCATACAAAACGGAAAACCACATTAGTGCTATTAGTGATGCCTATACATACACACATACATATATAATACGTACTATATATATATATATTTTTGTTATATTTACATATACACACAACGTTGTACTGAACTGATCTGATCAACTAACGGAGCCGCAACCGCTTTTTGCCCTTTCGTCCGCACACAAATACAAAAACTATTTTCCATTTAAATAAAGCGACTTTAAAAACCAACAAAACCGTTAAAAATAAAAGGTTAAGCAGAGATTCATTTGCATATTTGACTCGGTGCATAAACAAATATCTATATATATTTAAAAGCGCTGAATATTGTTCAAGTCCTCAAACTGATTTAGTCTATGTAAATTGTCCCACCATTGTTTGAGTCGGTGGCGCAATATAAGGGAAAACCAGGGAGTCAATGGAGCATGAAATTTCGATACTGCATCGTCAATCTCATCACGTTTGAGATAGCGTACCTCACTGACCTCATTGCTATTTGGCCTTAGTGTCACATCCTTCTGCAGAAACAGAATGTAGTCGATCTCGTGCTCACCCCAAGTGCCGTCTCCCTTGTCGGCGTAGTGAATGCGGGTGAGATAATGAAAGTCCTTTGGCTGTATTTCATCTGTGGGTATACCCAGTTCGTAGTTTAGCCGCCGTTGGGCTGCCAGTCGTATTCCCAGGGCCTGAGATTCTTCTCGCTCCTGGGATATTTCATGTAAAGGATGACTACAACAAGCATTAGTGTACGTGTTTGGAAAGGTAATCTGTAAATGTGCGAAAATATGATATCCAGAATCTTATTATGTCACTAGTATACGAACCTTGTGAACAGATCGCCTTTGCACCAGCATCTCGCCTTTAGTATTGAACAGAAAAACACTAAAGGCCCGATGCAGTCTTACATCATTCGTGTGGCGATCTACCCGGTGGCAATCTGCCTTGGAAGCAGCTCCAATGGCCTTGTCATTTTCGTCCACCAAAATGCATTGCTCTTTTAATGCTGTCGCCTGCAGGGGATCGTGAATTTCAAGTCGCGCCTCTTTTTGTTGGCCGACCTGTGTAGTTGAGCAGTGACGCAGCCATTGAAGGCGTCTTGATAGCAGATTCCAGCGCGATGTCAACATTTTTGGTAATTGAGGTGTTAATGACTAGCTTAAGTAGTTGTGTCTTGCTTAAATAAATATATGCAAAAACCAAAAAGTGAAAACGTCGCGAGCAGAGTTTCCATCCGCTGCTAAAACAGTGTTGAACAGCGGCGGGCGACAACAGCTGTTCGAAGCTGACAAAAGTTATACACAATTTGTTCATAATCAGTTTTTCGCTTCCGTCGTAGCTGAAAATTAGGAATTGCGAGCTAATTACTAAAGTAATTGTAGCCGCAGACTTTGCAAAATGGTAACAATATTCATCTCATTATTTTTACAATTAAATAGCTTAAGCCTCTCTTCTTCCCCGCAGATACGCTTCATACTCATACAGAACAGAGCTGGCAAGACGCGCCTCGCGAAATGGTACATGGAGCTTGATGACGATGAAAAGCAAAAGCTTATCGAGGAGGTCCACGCTGTGGTCACAGTGCGAGATGCCAAGCACACCAACTTCGTAGAGGTATGCATTTTACAATAACTTGGGGGCGTTAATAAAAACTTTACATCTCTTTTCTGTTCCGGTGCTCCCCCGCTTTATAGTTCCGTAATTTTAAAATTGTATATAGACGATATGCAGGTCTGTACTTCTGCATTTGTGTGGATGTCAACGACAATAACTTGTGTTATTTAGAGGCCATCCATAATTTCGTTGAAGTTCTCAACGAATACTTCCATAATGTATGCGAACTGGACTTGGTTTTTAATTTCTATAAAGTCTATAGTGTTGTGGATGAAATGTTCTTGGCCGGCGAGATACGTGAAACGTCACAGACAAAGGTGCTTAAACAACTGCTAACATTGAATTCTTTGGAATAAAAAGCAGGTGCCAGACGCAGAACGATGCATTCCTCCCATTATTATCCCGCTTATCGAATCTTCTAACATACTATACATACAACAATTATGATTATTATTATGTACTATTATTATCTATGATGTGTTCTATATGCAAGCAAGCGCTCTCAAATGTTAAACGTATTTAGAATCAGATACTGTATAATAAGAGATTAAATGCAAGTGCAAGTATTAAAAATTAGATCGTGAGGGCTTTCTTTTATAAAGACGGAAGGGTGTGTGTGAAAGAGGAGTCACCCCCACCAAACTTCCACTTGTATTGGTACGTTGTTTTTTTCCATAGCCCTGGTTATCTATAGGTCTGGTAGAGCAAAAAGAATGGTGTTGCCAGAGTCAGCGAATTTCTGTTTCTGGCAACTCTAGTGCCACTTCGTCATTTTCAGTCAGTCGCCATTGTTCTCCTACAAAACTGAAATTTTTGTGGAAATTTGTATTTTCCTTTCAACTCGTTGCAATATATACAAATACCGTATAATAGCAATAAGGCTTTAATTAGTGCGTGCCTATTCCGTGTATAATCAAGCTAAGCCAGTAAACGGATTAATCAACTTAAGACCCACCAGTACCAGCCAGAACCAGTAGAAATCGAATATTTGTTCGTGGCAAAAATATACATACATATACATATATACAACAGTATATAACACAAAAGGAAAAGAAAAAAACTCAACAAAATGTCATCTATGAATCCAGAATAGTAAGTCGTCACTTTCAAAAACAAATTGCGCAGGAAATACAAAGATTGCGTCAAAATTGTGCCTTTTGCTAAAACATTTCAGTCGTTCGATAATTTTTTCGTTCTACGAGTTTTTTTTTTTCTGCGACGTCATACGTCCACGACAACGACTAAAACGGCTAGTACTTATGAATAGTCTCTGCTCTGTCTCAGACTCGGTCCACTCCCTTTTTTGTGTTCTTTTTTTTGCGGGTGCTTTGTTAAATATTAAAAAGGAAAAATAAATATTAAAATATAAAATACAATATGGGTATATGCACCGATAACTTCTTGTCAGACTTTGTACCAAAAAAGAAAATAGTCGTTAATTGCCATTGTTATTGTTGTTGCTGTTGGTGTTTCTATTGTTTGCTTTGTGCCTCAGGCTGCATCAATATCAATCCACCGCACTCACTGCCCCCAAGTTCAGTTAAGTTTCAGTTGCTGGCTGAATTTATGGGGCGTATGAGTCACCTGCCCGAACATCTCCCATAACCCCCTCTCGCCCACACTGTTTTGTCGTTTGACTGCTTTCCCAGTCATCGTTGTTGCTGTTGCGCTACGTAATCAAAGCCTCTTCTAGCTTTATTGTTGCTTTAATTGCTTTCTCATTCAGAACACTTCCAGATATATGCATAAATAGAGAAAGAGCGGGAGAGAGAAAAATAAAAATTTTATCCTTTGCTGTCATAGTCAACAATTGGCCATGTTTAACATATCAAATTTCACTTTTCTACGCTTTCGATTACTTAGAATGAGGGGAGTGTGCGAGAGTGGTTTTTAAGATAAGATAAGATATCGAATAGTTTTCCCATGCCTGACTAATGATTCCCTCCCATTCTTAACACATTGCAGCGATTATTTATTCAAATTGCTGTTGATCGGTGACTCTGGAGTTGGAAAATCCTGTTTGTTGCTTCGATTTGCTGATGATACATATACAGAGAGCTATATCAGCACAATCGGTGTAGACTTTGTAAGTTTAATGACCAATTAAACAAGTTGTAAAACTATATTTTAATATATGTTTATCTTACAGAAAATTAGAACCATAGAATTGGATGGCAAAACCATTAAACTGCAAATTGTAAGCAACTTGATACAAACTTTCGCTCAGCAAAAGCTCAAACTTTTTATGTCTTTTTGTTTATTCCATTTTTCATACTACTTATAGTGGGATACTGCTGGCCAGGAGCGCTTCCGTACTATTACTTCATCATATTATCGTGGAGCACATGGCATTATTGTTGTCTACGATTGCACGGACCAGGAGTCCTTCAACAATGTAAAGCAATGGCTAGAGGAAATTGAGCGATATGCTTGTGAAAATGTCAACAAATTGTTGGTGGGAAACAAAAGTGATTTGACCACTAAAAAAGTTGTTGATCATACCACAGCTGCGGTAAGAATCTTATTTTTTATTAAACGCCATAAGCTTTAAAATTAAGAAATGAGAAACTAGAATTAAATTTTTTTGATCTAGGATAAAGTTCCATATATCCGAAAGAAATCGTATTATGTTTAACAAAATAACAATCTATAATTATTGAAAAGTTTGCTTGATCGAGACCGATTTGTTTAGTTAGTTAACGGAAAGTAAATATTGGATATTGATAAGAACAGTTTAAAATCAACAAATCAGTAACAGGTTGTTAATGACATTTCTTATACTTATAATTTATATTTATAGTTATACTTAGAACTTATAATTTAATTTTTTTTTCTTGCAGGAGTATGCGGCTCAGTTAGGCATTCCATTCCTTGAAACTTCGGCAAAGAGTGCCACCAATGTGGAGCAGGCCTTTATGACGATGGCGGCCGAAATTAAGAATCGTGTTGGGCCGCCGTCAAGCGCCACTGATAATGCTAGCAAAGTGAAAATCGATCAAGGACGTCCAGTGGAAAACACCAAATCCGGTTGCTGCTGAATAAACTCTGATTGTGAATCATTATTTTATTATACAATTAAACAAAATTTAAATATAATAAATTAAAAAGGAAAACACACACAACAACAACAACAAAAAAAAAAACAATAATGATAATAAAAAAAAAGAGCGGGCAATTTATAATTATAAATTTGAACTATGTAATAACTATAAATAATGCTGCGTATGAGTATGAATATGATTGCGATTAGTGCGTTTGTATGATCCAGATAGCTGGCAGTGATCCAATAGAAAGGACGCCTGCACACTTTAAATAAATATGTAATAGTAACCATACACACACACAACCACAAACACATACATCTACACCTGGAACTAACTATCTTTCTGATTTCCAAACTGATTTATGTTCATTAGTAGTGCAAAATAAAATAAAGAACTTGTGTAGCAATAAACTTAATCTTACTACAGCAGCGCGTATCCGCAATGAGTACTAATTAATCTTAATTGCATTGAAATGGATGTGCAGCTATAGACAACTGCAGCAGCTAAAACATCAACAAAAAAAAAAAAAAAAACAACATTTCTTGTACTGTGTCCACAGACCTACTTATAACTATGTATACATACAATATGAATGTGTTTAATATTACAATACAACAATTTCTAAAAACAAAAACGTATTTATCTCTAGCGAACTTCGTTTGTATGTACATTGTACATACATACATATTACTTATATGTATTTACTTATGTACGTGATCGCCCCTTTGTCTCTGTCATATTGCAAAATACGAAAAGATAAATTTTATGTAAATCAAAATGAAAACATTTTTAGCATTAACAACAACAAAAAAGAAATAAGAAGAACAACAAGAAATTTTTGCGTTTGTATTTTGTCGAACAAGGCGATGGATTTGTTTAGGCACATAATTAATGTAATGATAATGATGATAACGATGAAGTTTAATAAAAATAGCATGATCGTAATGAAGCATACATCGAAAAGTATGGGAACAAGGAATGACATATGTATTACCAAAAAAAAATATATATATATATGAACAACAATTTATATTGGCATTGACTTTAACTAAAAAACCAAAAAAAAAAAAAAGACTGTTTCATTTGCCACAAAACGTATTGCTGGAGTCCCCTCACTTACCTGAAATCTGTTGAACAGTTCTTAATTATTATTTAAAAAAGAAATAGTAAGAATTGAGAGGGACTAAGAATTCTCAATAGTCTTAACATACGTAAATCTTAGAAAATTTTCATTTAGACGATTTCAAAAACATTCATTTCTAGCTTTTATTGACTTCTTCTGAGGTACTTCAGTCTTGACAACAAAATTTTTTCTATTAACTATGACTATTGTTGGAATTCAACTAAATACCATTGTAATTGGTGAGGGAATTTGGTATTCTTTAGCTTTTGCTAGCTCGCCGTTCCTGCAGGCAGGCGGTGGTTATAGTAGCTGCCGTCGTCCCTATAATGGCAGCACCCAAAATGCCGCGTTCCCGTTCACTTAGACCAGAAATGGAAAGACTATTACTCCGCCAATTGGATGATGTGGTGCGTTCTGTGCCCGACGATGTTGATATAGAGTTGATCAGAAATGTAGCCTCTCGACGTAGAGTGCGATGCGTCTGATGAGCTTTACCCGAACTTGAACTGGGAATGGCAGCGCCCTCGTCGCCATCTTGATCCGGCCTGCGGTAGGATGTTCGACGCCTACTGCCGTCCGTAGTAAATGGTTGTCGTTGGTGGTGAGAGCGATAATGATGATGATGGTGATGATGATGATGTGGTCTCTGGCCAAGACATGTAAGCAAAAGGCGCCAAAATCCACTGCGAAACTTTGACGACATTAAATTATAGAGTATTGGATTCATTGCTGAGTTGAGATATAACATAAATCGTGAAAAGTACAATAGATTGTAATATCCTGTAATGCCCAGGTTTTCCACATCCTCAGCGTTGGCCATAATCACCCACAATGTGAAGGCACGAAAGGGCAGCAGGCACAGAAAGAAACTGGAGACGACTGCCACCAGCATAAAGATCACCTGTTTGCGATGTTTCCTCATGCCATTGCTTTGCTGATGGCTGTTACCCTTAACGCTGGGTGTTGTTGTTTGATTGGCTGCCGTTTGCTGGGGCTGCGGTGAGGTTGGCCTATGAAAGGCATTATTGGGACGTAGCAACTTATAGGCAATGGCCGCATATAATACCACCAATATGCCGAACGGAAGAAAGAAGAAGACCGTAATGCTGCCCACAAAGTAAAAGATTGGCCAAAACCCATCAGCGGCTGTAGTGCAAACGGTGGCGTCCGTGCCGTCACCATAAGGCTCCACGCTATATGTCGATATGGCGATGATGGGACTGCAAAAAGTATATATACATATACATATATGAATAAATGATAAATATGTTATAGTTTGAGATTTCTTTCTTTTAATCTCGTTGATGATGTTGCTGTTGTTGTCTGAAAAGTTTTAACGCTCTGATAGAGCAAAGTAAAGAAAAACAAATATTTAAAAGCTACTCAAAACTTCCGAAGGGAAGCACTCAACTTAATCAGAGAACGGAAACGGAAACGTCTGCTCCTACTTACTATCTACTAAATTCTTTAACTACAAATATAACAACGACTCAACTACACATAACTATAAAAACAATTTTACTAATATAAAAGAAGAAAAATATATAACGCAAGTATTTACATATGTATATATATATATGTATGTATATCTATTATATGTATGTATATTTATACAAGTTTTGACAATTTGTCCAAGGTTGAAAAAAAAACTGCCCCTTTAATGGATCAAAAAATAGTCAATTCCGTTTGACCAATTGAGTTGTCATAAAATATTTTATTTACTTACAAACTCAGCGCTCTGTATATGTGTGTGCGTGTGTATGTATGTATATATATGTATTCTTATATTGTATTCATATATTTTTAAGCCAAATATAAATATGTAATAGATTTACGTATGTATGGGTGTTTTTTGTATGTATGTATGTACAGCTTAGTTGATGTACATTTTATTTGAACTGCCACAAAGTAGGCAACAGTTTATACCTCATGTTTTGCGAAAAGTTTGAGGATTTTCATTTTGTTCAAAAGTTTGCCACGCTCTAATTTCGAATATATAGTGACAGATCAGCTTTAAAATCCATATTCGTATTTGCCCATATTGATTAATCTGATTAGTTATAAAATGTATTTAAGTTAGAAATTGTTCTAGGTTAAATGTAAAAAACAAACAAAAGAAAAACAAATCGGAAACGGAAATGTGCCCTTTTTGATTATATTTGTTAAGGGTATACAGACTTCGTTTAAGCCAAAGTTGGTGCAGACCTTTATTTGGTTATTTTGTTGTATTTCTGTGTTCTTTTTCTTGTTATGGCCGCTCGTGTAATGGCTAGGTCCCAAATCGAAAAAAAGAAACTATTTCAATACACCTAAATCATGTTTATCCGACGCCTTGATGGGGTTCCCAAACGCATATTAAGCCATTTCCATTTGGTATATGCGCCAAACGTTTAATGGTGGCCCTACCACATTCCTTTTCTTTAAGTCCCTGCACTTCACTCCCCGTTGTGGCGATGGCCAATAGTTGTTGTAGTTGTAGTTGGAGTTTATTGTAGTGTTGGGCTGTTCGGCTGTCGTTGCTGTTATTTATCTTTGGCACATTCATTCGAGTTTAATAGCCCGAAAAATTGATTGTTTTTTGTGCGGAAATGTCCAAGGAGCAAGGCATTGAAAGTTGGAGTAAAAGGAGCACTAGATGGCTGTCAACGGTTGAATGAAATCGATTATGCTTGCAAAAAAGCGCTTAAAACACAATTTCTGCAGGACCCAGACATCGACTTGGACACATTCCAGTTAAGTGAAGCGAATGTGTAAACGAGTTACAAGCGATTTTTCACGCCTTTCCCGTCGACGCCCAACTATGTCCTATCTATCTATCCTTCGGCGTGATTGGCCTTGCCTTTGGCCAGAGTATCCTCATCGAAACTGATTTGCGGCTTGTGTCGACGCGATTTGGCATTCTTGCACCCATGGTCCAATCTCAGTCCAAGTAGCTGACTATCACTCTCACGGCGCCGCTTATCGATAGCTATCGGCATGGCCGAATTGTGGAGCATAGCCATGGCCTCTAGATCACTGCCGCATGGCATCTGCAATTCAATCTTTAATCGTGTCCGACTAATGTCTTCGCTACAACGACGATTGGAACTACGCGATAGAATACTGGAATTCGTGGTTGCTGTGGCATTTGATGAGTTTGTATTCGTGTTGGTATTGGTGCCCATGCCAGTTGAAATGGTGCCACTGCGTCCACGGGAGCTGCCATCTCTAGTGCCATGGGTGCGACCCAGCGTAAGTAATCTTAGGAACATTCTGCCAGCATTGTGGCACAGACGGCCAAAACCCTTGCGAAATTTTGTTGACATCAGATTATATAGAATGGGATTCATAGCCGAGTTAAGATATAGCATGATGCGACAAAAGTAAAGCAGACTATAGTAACGGGTCAGGCCAATGTCATGCAGAGTTTGGTCCGTACTTAATATGATCCAGACCGTAAGCACACGAAATGGCAGTAGGCAGACAAAAAAGGATAGAACAACGGCGCCAAGCATAAGGACCACTTGTTTGCGTGCTTTCAGGCTCAGTTCCGGTTTTGTGGGACGTGCACGCAGCATGGATCCCTGATTTGAGATGAGGTTCTTGGCAATGATGCCATACAAAACGATGAGGGTTAGAAATGGCAATATAAAGAACACCGATATAGTCATCAGAAAGAATGCAATCGTCCAATTGGTAATGGCTTGGGTAAGGCAAACGGCCACCGATGATCCATCAATATATTCGGCCAGCTTGTATTCAGCTACCCACAGTATGGGGCTATTGAAAAGATTGGGGAAGAGATGAAAGCAAACAAGAAACGTAATCAGGTTGAACACGGGTCAATTGGGGAAGTGGATGAGGATATGGAAATGGAATATGATAGGTCGATAACACAAAGGATAGAAAAACAGATATTAGGGAAAAGCTATTCATGAGATCATATGAAAATGTACATATATTAAATTAAGTATAAAAAATTCCTATGAATGTGTATGATAATGAGAATATTGATATTATTTTCCTTTTACAATCCAAGCAACATATTTAAAAACTTTTCCTTTAGATATATTAAAGCAAAATTTTATGATTTTAAACAAAATTTAACATTTCTTATACGGATTCTTAACATATGGCAAACAGTCAACAGGCTGTTGTTTAGCTTGCGGGTCGGGTTAAAATCATTTTGGTCTAAATCAGGAAATGCGTCAGTGAAAGGCATTCCTCTCACCCAGACCATTATTATTTAGCCGTGGGCGTCATGAAGGCGCGTCTCTGTTTGAATGTGCTTTTAAAGTAATATTTATTTTTTTTTTTGCCTGGTTTTGTGTTCGTGTAATTAATAGGCGAAAAAAAGCTTAAGAGACATATTGAGCCTATGGCAACCATGACCCTGCCTACAAGCACGCCAGTATGGTGGGGTCAGGTCAGCATCCGTATTGACAATGTGCTGTTTATTTCATTGTTATGAACGCAGCAAGATTTGCAAAATTAAAAAGGGTCGCTGCTGCTTGTCTTGGACGAATGTTGGAATGGACATGGACATACAATAATAAAGTGTCAATGAAATGAAATGCCATGATAGCGGACATTGGTGCTTATTAAAGATGACAGTGTGCTGATAAGAGGAGCGAGAAAAGTTGGACAAAGGCTGGCCGGAAGTTGAGGCATAGACACCAGCAACAACAACGACGACAAAAAAAAGGAAAGTAAAGAAAAGAAAATGGGCAATGAGGAAAGGCATAAGACGATGTCAATGATTATAGCAAGAGAGAGATGAAAAATGCAGAGACAGAGAGAAAGAGCGGAGATAGAGGAGAAATTGTGAGCAATGTTTAGCATGTAAATGGACACGCTAATGCCAAACAAAAGGCCAACACCAAATACCAACAAAACAAAAAAAAAAAAAAAATGAAATATATATGTATATAAAAATAAACATTGACAACCCAAAAGTAGAAAAAAACAAAACACAAATCATTAAAAATGACGACGATTGACACTTGTAATTAATGAGCAAGAGAACTTAATGCTCGGTTGCCCAAAATGAATAAATTGTAAGAAACCATAAACCATAAACTAGATTCATCTAGGATAAGGCCAGTATATATACAAAATATAGATATTATATAGTACATATATTTAAATGGACCAAAAACCAGATCATGCAATAAAATATGACTTAATCTAATTAAATTTCAATTCAAAAATAGATGGTCAATATAAAAAAGGAAATGGAACTTCACTTACCTCGTGAAAAGCGCAGCTATGCCCCAGGCCAGGACACAGATGAGTATGGCCCGCCCCTTGGTACAGACATAGCCGGCCTTTAATGGCTCACAGATTGCGTAATAGCGTTCGAATGAGATAGCCAAGATGGTCAAGACACTGGCATGGGCCACAGTCAGCTCAACAAAGGGCACAGCCTTGCCTGGAGGCAGAGTTAATTATGTCGGTGAAAGTAAACAGAAATGGGTAACAGCTACTTACACATTTCATGGCCAAGTACCCAAGTCTCGGGGCGTGTGTTAACCTCCACAAGGACGGTGGGTGTGCAGACAAGAAGGACCAACAAGTCGGCAATGCTGAGATTGGTTAGAAAAATATTTGTGGAGTTGCGCATATCCTTTGTCTTTACAATCACAATGGGCACCTGCAGCAGGCAACAAAGATGAGATAGAGAGCAAGAGAAGATTAAGAGTGGGCAAAGAACTTACCATTACATTACCCACAACTCCTAATATCATGATGGCTATGCAGAAGACCATGGCGGTTGTGCGTATATACGACGGAATCTGTGGCAGCATCTGCTCAGTGTTCGTACCCTCAGGCCCAGTCTCATTACCATTCCTCTCGTGGCTGATGTTGCTGGCGTCGCTGGCATTGTGGGTATGGGTGAAGCTATCGTTATGGCCGATGACGGCTGGAATACTATTAGTTGGGTCGTATGTGCCATTGCTGCCACGAGCAACGCCACGGGATAGCCCAGCGTGCTCTGTCTTCGCTGTGTTTGTTGTTGTTGCTGTTGTGTATGTTCCTGATGCAGCAGCAACATCTTGTGCTGCAGCCTGAAATATCAGCAACAACACCACAAACTGAATGCCTAAGCTAAAATCTATACCGGTCAGCCGTGGATGCTGATGCCGCCCGGTCCAGGCCACAGCGATGCCGTGGCTGCCGCTCAATAGTATCGATGTCGTCGTCCTGCGTCAAGGGCTTTGTCCTCGCAATGGGAATTACATGGGGAACATTGCGTTAAGTGCGAGCGGAAGTTATTCAATGTCGCCTTCCACAACAACGTCCGCCCGCCCGCTGTTCAGGTGCTGGATTGGGGAATTGGGAGAGAGATGGGTTGCCAGTTTATGCTGAGACTTAAATACTCGCTAATGAAATTAAGTTCCCCCAAATGGCAACACAAATTTATGGTATGGCTGTTATCCTGATCCAACGGCATTAAACAAATCAATCAGTGTGGCTTTGCGGTTGTCCTAGATAGTCCTCCAGCTACCCTGAAGTTGAAGTGGCAAAAATGGCAAGAGATTAGCATTTAAGTATTCTATTGCAGGAAATAACCAACAACTTGACCATCAAACCAACTTAACTAACGATAATGAATGAAAAGTTCATTAGGCACTGTCATTTACATAACATTAGACCATGCCCCCCACAATCACACACATACACACACATACCCGAAAAACCCCAACAGGACTGGTTCTGAAATTGATATGGGGATGGGTTTTAATTACCAACAGCGTTGTCAATGTCTGGCCGAACTATAAAAATTAATCTTTAGATTTACTAGAGACCTAATGAAAACCGGTGGAAATCATTAATTGTACAAAAGGTTCTGGGCAACATTTGTAACTTAAAGGCTACGGCTACGGGGTTTTAGAATACATTTGAAAATAGTTTCTAAAACATTGACAACTCGATTATTAAAGGTGCAGATTCTGTTGTCCCCCTATGCCGAAATAAAACTAAACAAAAATGGCAAAGATGAGGATTCATTTATTATTTCGTAGAACCTAAAAATAAGAAGCATCTGGTAACTTATAGTCTATGATTGACCATGCAAAGCTATCTAGTAAATAAATTTAAACACTAAACAAAACTAAGTTTCTAGCAGATGCAAATTTAACGGTTTCATTTTCATTTAAATGTTAGTTTACATCCAATGTAATGCTTGGAGAAATTGAAATTAATTGTATAGAATATGGCACAATCAATTATTTAAGCCAAAGAGTTTAAATTTGACATTTTGCCAAAACAGACACCACAATCATTAGTTGTTAAAATATATCACAATGTCAGCTGGCTAACAACCCTGTATATGGCTCTTTTTAGTGCCATCACTATCAACTAACTCGACGATTATCGCTAAAAGCTGTCCAAGCATCCGTTGGCGACATCGTCTGCTTCTAATCCTCATCAGCTCAATTGCTGCTGCTGCCCGTCAGCCAAAATGGCTTTATTAAGTCCCCATTTTGCGACGCGCAACTCGCTTAATTGTATTATACTCATACACACACACACACACCCACAAAAGCAAACGTACACACTCTCGCATACACATATGTGCAATACATTTAGATGAGGATGAACGCTTTGACTCTAACAAGGACACTCTCATCTCATGCATATGGCATAAACACACGCTTCCGGTGTAAGGACACTCTTTGCAGTGCCATTTTGATTAATTTGATAAATTCATTATGGGCACACCATATTGGCCCTGTTCACCTCCTCGTTCTTCTGGCTCTTATCTCCTAGCAAGCTGTGCACTTTGTTGTTGCTGTTGTTGTTTGTTATCCTGTCCGAAGAATCTCCATTCAGAGTCAGTGTCTGTGTTTGTCTTTTCGGGATTGGGGTTCAATGTCCCTAAATGACATAACAAGGCAGTTTGTGTCACATTGATTTTAAAAATGCGACTTTAACGATGTTGACAATGCTGGCCATCAAATGATGAGAGCAAAAAAAAAAAAAAGGATGGTAAAACGAAATTGGCCAATGGGGGATATTGAAGTGAATAGAGATATATAGTTGGCCATTTTGTTTGGCATAATTGTTTGAAAAGTTGTTGAGATTGGAGTCAAAGAGAAAGAGACAAATGAATTGCTTTGTAAAAGTTCAGTTGCGAGTTGAGTTTCAATATCAATATATATATAGATATATACATTCCATGTCCATGGGCAGTTAAATCTCATATTTCTTTTGCCTCTTTTTGGGGGTTTGGGGTTAGGAAGGGGGTTTAACAACAACTGGTGCGACCACAAACATGCCTGAATGTAAATCTAAAACGGTTTATGGTTACGGGCCAAAATCCCAACTGCTTACATGTCGAGAGCGTCGAGCGACGTCGAGCGGCAATTTGATGGATAACTTGTGGCCTAAGTCTTACATTTATATATACATATATACATATATACATATATGTATACAAACTTTTACATAAAGACACTTATATAAGAGTGTATGCGTGAGTGAGAGTATTTGGTATAATTTTTTTGCCGAGATTTGAATAAGGTTCAAAAAGCTGTTGATGATAATGGAAATTGAATGGTTTTAGCCTGCATATATGTAAATACATACACAACTAGAGTATGTAACGTGTTTGTATATGTGTGTGTGTGTCATAGCAAGTGTAACGCTTTTTATGGTATTTAAGATTGAACAAAATTTATTGCTGACACCCTAATAAAATTAACATTGAAATGGCAATTTGAGGCAGCAATAAGAATCAGTAGCCGCCGATTCAAGCAAGTTGTCACACTCATACACACACACACACACACACACAGACTTCCATACATGCATATCTAATCAATTTATCGTTCAATAATAGTCAAGTCTGTCGCGCTATATGGTTTAGGGACATGGGCGTAAGTAATACCATATGCAGAATAGACTTATACATCTTTATATATACATATAATTTTTATAATGGGTAGTAAACTGGCTAAATCAGAAATAAAGTCAGTAAGCCTTACTTAAATTCTGCACTAGAATTAGAAATGAAATGACAATAATTTATCATTATAACAAGATGTTATTTGTTAGTAATTACAAAAAAACAAAGAAAATTAATAATTAAATCGTTTCACTTCAAAAGTTTGACTTAGTTTTTATTTCATGATGATTTAATTTATTTTGTAAACAAAAATCATTCAACAAAATATAGAAAACTTCTTTTAATGGCAGACCTCCTTTTACTTAGAAAACAAAAACAAGTTAAGATCCTGACTACGCCACTGAACAAGGATATGCCTGCGCCAGCCACTTTGACAAATCGCTAAGCTATGCTGAAAATAATAAAAGAAAAAAAGGAAAGCAACCAGAAAAAAATGAAAAAAAGTTAAAGGCAAGCCACCAAATTGATTTGGTAAAATTTTTTGGTTTTCTTTAATCGTGTAGCCTCTCCTGCTATTTGCTACCCTCTGCCCCTTTCTACTAGCTGCTTATTTTATACCCATTCCTCACCGCCTCGCCTCATTTCTCTTTGCCTGTGGCTGGCTATGGCATTTTGCTTGGGGGTGCCAGCTCGCTAAATAAATTGAAATGACTTCGTAATTGTATTTGTGACTCTGGCTAAATTAATCTAACTAGTTCGCATGCCGGAACGGCGCTCGTGTGGAACCAGCAACAGCAACAGCAGAAGCAGAAGCAGCAGCAGGAGCAACACCGACAACAACAATGGCATTACAATGAACAAAGCGCCATAAAACCAAAAGCTTGTTTTTCAATTGCAACCACCAAAAAGTCTGGCTAGTGGCCACTAGGTGGCACCACAACATCGGTGATGGGGTGGAAAATTACCAACAAAATGAGTTGTGGGTCCACTTTACTCCAAAATCAAATTGATATGTTGTTGATAGCCAATTCTCTATCCCCGAATCCGTATTTGTCCCTGTCCCTTCAATTGACCAGCGAATGGCAGTTAAGTTTGGTTTTGGCTCGATATTTAATGATCTATCCCTCAAAAAAATATTTAATTAAGTTGGGTCAGTCTGGATTCACTTAATTATAAGGAATATAGTTTACATATGTTTAACTTTCCGACACTTTGAGCTATAATTTTGATTTCTTTAAAGTGTAAAATAAAGTGTTTAATTTATTGCTATATAGACTTCTTTGGGAGGAGGGTTTGGTTATATATTTACCATATGACTAGCATTATGTAGATAGCAAGACCAAGATTTTTATTTCTCTTCATTATATTACTTATACGACATGTTGTTCAAAAAATTTATTTTTAAAATCAATATATAGTCAAGAAACCTAATATATAACAGAAATTTGTGTTGTATTTTTTCTTTTTTGGTATTCCAAACATGCGAAATGAACTAATATGAGTGTTCTTAAAGGAATTCAATCTCATTTTGTCAGATTTTGAGAAACTATATCTTTTAATTGATATAAAAATCTGAAAACCTAGTTTTTAACGATGTGAAAATATCCAAAAATCTGATTAACATTTTGTTTTGAGATTCGAAATTTATATTATAATGATAGAAATTATATTCTTTTACCGTTTAGCCAACCAAAAACATTTGATAAATTTTGTTGACTTGGTTTTTATTTCGGCCAATTATTGTAATAATATGTGAAGTTGCCAAAGGTCAAAGTTACCGTATTAAATATAATTAACATAACAAAATATTTACAAATTAGTGCCATTTCTTTAGATGTTTTTAAATACACATACATATGTTAGAAATAATTTCTTTTCCTGAAATAAATAAAAATTTGCAATAAAAAAGAACACATTGCAAATTAACGGAATATAAATAAAATAGACTTAAATGAAGTCTTTAGTTTTCTATTGAAACTAAAAATTCAATGGAGCATTTCGCTTAACATTTACTGATTAATTTTTAATTACTGCTTCATATCTCAGATTCCAAAGTTGCCATTCCTCGTTGCCCATGGCTTGTGGACGGCCCAGTTCCAACAATTGTTGGTCTTGCTTCAGTTATTCTTTGTCGCAGCCTTTGAAATGCATTGCAAGTCAAGGATATTTGCCACTAGCACTTTGGCTTTAGCACTTTTGACTTTTCTCTGGCTGCCATTTACACTTATTTATGTGAATTGGAATTGTCTGTCCATTGGTCTGTCTATAAAAGTAACTGCCGCAATGTTGTTAGTTTTGTTTCCCCACTAAACGTTTAAACAATAGATACACAGAGATACTAGTATACTGTATCTATCTGTTTCTTATGTATGTATCACCATGTATGTATATACTTCTAACATTGTTGGTTTTGGTTGTTCAACTAAATGTTTGTCTAAAGCAAGCTGCTGCTGCTTTCTTTATCTGCCCGCGTTTTAAACGCGTTTCAGTTGCTCATACGCCGCGTTGCCGGTTGCCCGGTTAACTTTGCCAAATGAATGAAATTGTATATAGTCTTGTTTTTCCTTTTTTGTTCTTTTTGTTTTTTGAGCTTGTTGCTGCGCTTATTTAGCGGTGGCATGACATTGATAAGGCATTGGAACGCGAAAAGGCGTTTTTATCCATGCCCATCATTGTCCATGTCTGTTGAAAGATCCAACTGGGGCTGGCCATTGCCGCGGGCCGATTTGAAGCCGGGAAATTCTGCAGCTGCTGTCGCTTTCAGTCTGTTGTCTACTGCCACATACTTGTTTGTATGTTTGTTTGTTTGTTTGTATATTTGTTTATTTGCTTGCTATGGGAATTTACACAACGTACACAGAAAAACACACACACATTTTAATACGGTCAAATGGATGGAGAAAGACGTAGTACCATAAGTATAACGCAGAGATAGCATTCGCTATTGTTTTACGATAGCGTGGAAATTGAAAACAGAAACAAAACCAGAGAAAATAACGATAGGGAATACTTTGACCTCAGATACCCTAATGCTGACTGCTTTTTATGGCAGTTTATGTAGGGAAATTGCAAATAAATCTTGAAATCATATATGGATCACAATTTGCTCTATTATGGGGGAGGGCAAATCCTATTACTAAACTTGCAAATTCCATTTGGATATGTAACATGCATAATTAATACGCCCAATGTATTACCCTAGGGAAAGACAGAACAAAAATTTATATATAGACAACTCAATCTATACTCATACTAAAGACACTTTAATTGCTTTGCCATAAATGTATATACATACATACATACATTGTACATACATATGTATATAAATACGTGTATATGTATTTATTTGCATGCATGTGTATTTGTTTGTATTTGATGGCATATCGTATGGCATTTGAATATAGCCCACTAATGCTTATTTAACATTTCACTGACCTTGAAAGTTAACGCATTTCACACATTACTCGAAACAGAAATAGGGAATGGACTTATTGAACGATTCTCTGTCATGTGGGAAATGCAATAAGGGTTTTTACACAGACATACACACACACTCTGACATTTATTCTGGTCATATAGTGCAAGAGGCATTAGCAGTTGACTTTCTTTATGTCCTTGTCATTTCCGGCACGCTTAAATTGAAAAATGGCGCTTGCCGTACTTCCGTTGGCATTATTGACTTGAGAGCCCGTCGTTAACTTGCCCCCTCATACGCATTCCAATAATACTTAACGCCAACCAGTAAATACAAACTTGGGCGTTTCTTTTACGGTATTTGACATTTCTGTTTCTTGGAAGTTCTGCACTGCATTTATTTTAACACGGCGTTGTTGGTTTATTTCATTTGTCAACTTTACTTTTGAAGTGCACGCCCACTTGCTGTTGCTGACGTCAGCACAGTGGAGGAAGAGTAAGAAAAAGGTGACTGATGGGAATGATAAATTTGTAGGGGTCACCCCTTTAAAATGGGATGGATCTTATGGCTTAGTTACAAGCTGCTACCCTTAGACAGATGACAGAGTGCAATGGCAGCATTTAAAACTGCATTAACTTGAGCCACTGCCTGATGACAGATAACCACACAGACAGAGTGGGCCAAATGAGTTGATCAAGTGCCAAGTGACGAAAGAGCATGACCAGGGTCCAAGTGTTGGTAATTGTCGCCTTTTATTGGTTGCAATTTTTATGAGTTGCCTGCATAGTTAACCATGGCTGACTTTCACTTTTACGAGTTCACTGAACCACCATTACCAGCCGACACCACCCGCACCACCCACTGGTTTAATATGCAAAAGAAATATATATATTTACATATATAACAAAAACATCACATTATAATGACCGCAGGATACAAATGAAAATGAAAATGGCAGAAAAACGCTTTTCGTTTTCCCTTCGTATTTCGGTTTTGGCCATGTTTTTATGGCATTGTCGGCCACGCGTTTTACCAAGTGCGTAATGAAAAATTGTATTTATTGTGAAATAAAAATATTTATCAGTAAATTAAACATCATGTCAGTCTGCATTACATCTCCTTGAAACACGAAATTTTAGTGAATTTTTACATCAGCAAAAAGAATGGAGAATTAAAATGATGTATTTTCAGTTAAAGATTGCATCATGAAATTTGAAATACTTTGGGGCAGCTAAATTTAGATAAAGCATAAAACAACAACAGAGGATCTTACCTGACAGGGTAATCGAAATTAAATTTGGTTATCAGCAATTTCGAATAAATTTGTTTTATTCAGTTTGTTTAAACAATTTTAAAGTATTTATGGTTGTACACTGATAAATATCTTTAAAATAATGACAACACATAAGCTGGTTACATTTGAATAATTCTTGAAATTTCACATTTATATTAATTCAATAACTAACTTTGCGACAACAGAAGCAATTAAATATAGAAATCGCAAATCGATTACATAATAAATAATTTGTATTAATAAACTGGTTTCTCAACGACTTGCCATTACATTTTCATATTAGTATTTTACAATAATAATAGCAGTTGTAACCATAAGAAACACAAAAAAACAACTTTTTTAATAAATATGTATTTTGTGAATTAAAATAAATTAGGTTAGCCGTTCATTCCAAATTCCAAATTTTTTTAATGGGATTCCCCTTTAGCTCGTCAATTATAATAAACAAAATAAAAACTGCCAATATAAATGACGTTATTAATGTACTTGAAATAAAAAAAATGTATATTTTTAATTAATATTAACAATTTTAAAATTTGGAACATGTATTCGCAATGTCAATTGAAAAGTTTTAAAATGTGCTTAAATATTTATCGTAAAGTCTGGAGTTATGTATATTGCATTATTCTTCCTGTTTTTGTTATCAATAAATAAACCGGAAAAACTCGTTAGTATTTTCTCAACAAGAATGCCATTTAATTTTTATTTTTTTTTTTACATACAGAAAGATTTAAAAACAAAACGAGAGGATCTTTTGTTTTTGTTATTGGAATTAAACTCGTGCGCGTGCGTCTGTTGGCAATTAGAATTGCAAATGCGAGAATGACGAGCCCAAAAACCAAGAGACAAAAACCAGAGCGAGTGTCAAAAATAACTACGATAAATAAATGGTCCGGAGGTGGAGGCCTGTCGGCGAGCTGGAGCCGAATGCGAGGCAGCAGTCCACCCATCCCACCCAATTGTATCACAATCCGGAAATGGCACCAAAGTGCGAAACAAGTGGCCATGGCTGTGTGGGCCGAGACTGAGAGTTGGGATTGGGGGACTTCTTTCGACAATTGCGTGGGTGCTCACAGTTTTTCAATTTTGATGCGCCCAGAAAACAATTTGAAAGTAATGACGAAGAAAGTTGTTACTTAGCGTGTGGCTCATTTGTCAGGGATTGGGATTGGGACTACAAACTGAATCTAAAGCCGAAGCGGGTTATAATCTAAATGGTCTCATACAAATAGGCATGCATAAATTTATGTTTACACACACACACACACTCATATATGTGTGGGAAAATGGCGTGAAAAATGTGCCAAGCCGTTTATTTAAAGGCTTTTCTTGATTGGTTAGTTTAAGCAGTTGCCTTCAAGTGTTTTTTTCCCAAAACATAATTGCTGGAAATCGATTGATCTGTGATAGCCAAACAACTGCCAACTAAATCAATAAACATAAATACAATAGCTATTAATACTTAAGATTGTATGTATGTTTATTCCTATATTCACACAGTGGGAGCCCTATCTATAAGTAGCCACTCTATATGTATATATGTATATGTACATATGTTTCAGGTGTATAACCAGAACACAATTCCGTTTAATTGGCCCATTGACTAACAATTGTTGTTAGTAGCAAAGCTCTCTAATAGGCCAGAGGTTGTGCCAAATGCTTTAGTTAGGGTCTAGTTGAATATAAATAGAACTAGTTAACTTGTTAATTAATAAAGGGCTAGGAATAAATATATATTTACATATGTAGAAAGTAACTATACATAGTGGAAGCCTTTTACTAAGGTGTCACTTTACATGACAAATGAGGAGAATCCTTTATTTTTGGCTGTTACAAACTGCCGTCATATTTAAAGTTAATGGCCAGTGTCAACTTCGTTTATCAACACTTGAACATTTCCTTTAGTCATTTATCAGCTGACTTCCACTCTTTACCCACATGGAGAAACAAAAAATCACATTTAATCAATTTACCTTAGTAAAAGAAAATTGAAAATCAACAAATTAAGAGAAAATAAAGAGAATAAAGTAATATCTAAAATATATACATTTAAAATATAATTGAATTTTATTTGGTAATTGCATTGAAAAATTATATATGCATATTCGGATTCCAAGTTACATACATTAGCATTTCATACAATAGAAAAACTTGGCTTATAAGTTATTCGTTAGCTGCAATTGCTGTCGTGGCATATAAATAGCCAATAAGAGCTATCATAAACTTGCCAAACACATAAACATCTCAAGCATATGCTAAAGGTTCCTTAAAAAAATCTCTGGATAATGCACTAAAATGGCCTTGCCTGGCAGCAAACATTTGACTTCTAATTAAGCTCACCAACAGAAGAAAAAAAATAATAAAATAAAGAGAAGGAAAATTTCTACGCACTTCACTCCACAACATGATGATTAACCGCCCACACGTACCAACTAAGTATATGGTGGAACTGGGAGTCTTTTCTTCATGCTTCTCCTGTCCCTCATGAAAACTTCACTTGGCCTTCATTCGGTATGCGCGTGCTAATCAAATTGGGTCTAGTCCCTGTCTGAGCCCATTGTCTATGGCCCGGTGTGTCTGCTAGTGGGTGTTGTGGCCAGGATTACGATCGGGGTTGGGGTCGCTACTGGTTCGTTCTTTGGTTTGTTTATCAGCCGTCTGCGCCTAATGTGTAAGTATGCCAAAAGTGATTGCATAATTATGCAAATACTCCAGCTCTGCCACAATATACGTCTAATGAATTACTCAGACTCAAGGCAAAAGGCGAACGTGATAGCCCAAAACATTTGCTCAAAAAAACAAAAAAAAACAAGAACGTTTCGGAGGGGCGTGGACTAAGTGAGCCAGAGAAGTGTAAACAAGCGAAGCGAATAAAAGATAGATAAAGGGTGGGTTGGGGTAGGGTAGTAGGGGGTGTTGTCCCATACATTTGTTGTTGTCTATAATGATTATATAATAATTTGCCATTGTTCAGTTGACTGCAAATTAAATTAGTTTCAAAATCTGCTGGACAATTAACAAATGTTTGCTTATATTTCGAAAACCAGTAGCGGATTATGATCTGAGAAAGCATTTCCTTTCATTTAAATATTAGATTTAAAGTGAATGGGAAACGTTTCGTAAAGCCAATCAATAACTTAAATTAATTATTTTTGGGCTTTAGAATCGGTTCTGTTAAAGGAATCTGAATATTTCTTTGAAAGGAATATTTTAAGAATTTGTCTTTATACTGACTATTCAGAAACTGTTGAACTGTTTTGCATATATTTGGTAAGTTCTGTTTTCGTTCCAACTAAATATTATATTTTCTTTTATGGGCGCGTAAACTCTCATGATTCCCCGTTGACCCGCCACTGTATGTGACACTTTAAGCCACCATTGTACGTAGCTTGGTAATTTGTGCTGACGGTAAATTAAGCAGCCATTAGTCATCCAACACAATCTAGTGTTCACTTCCCCTGCTATTGCTGACACGTGCCTCTTCTACCCCCACCCCCATTCCCACAGACACACACGAATAAACAGTCATCGAGTCAGTCCTTTTTGTCAGTTCATAATCGTTAAATTTTAGCATTTGCTTTTGTTTATTTCCTTAAACATAACTCGCAAAAGTTCTATCGAAATTTTGGTTGGTCATAAAAATAAAAATAAAAAAAAAACAAATTATTTGGCACACAAAAGAACTGAAAGTGAAAAGTAAAATGTAAGGTAAATAAATAATAGACGCATTAAATAAAAATAATGAAACGATCGTCGATAGTTTTTCAGGTTAAATAAACGGCCCGCCCTCAATTGAGCCATAAAATTTAGACGTCCCGTCGCACACCTTTTATTTGCATAGCAGTCAACACAGTTGAATTTCATTTTGTTCAAAAACAAAAAGAAATGCATAATGAAGAAGAAAATGTTTTCTTTATTGTTTTTTCTTCATCATTTGTTTATGTGTGAGTCAGAAAAATGCGACATTTCTTATTCAAACGGCGTTCATTCCGATCGCGATTGCCCCAAAAAAAATATATATAAAACAGAAAATCGAAAGGCGCCACAAACACGCGCAAGTCTGGGCAAATCAAATGGACAATCAAGTAGCCTGACTAAATGTCCAAATCTTCCCATCTACATACATACCTCCACTTTTTGCCCAATGACGTCTCTTTATATACCCTTTAATATGTGGTAATAGAGCATATTGAGATCAACAGAAGGTAGATGGTACGATGATGAATCGATTTAGATCATTTCCTCCGACTTCTAATGTGTTGATTCCTGTGCTCGCCTCTTGTTTTATATTAAACATACAGTTTTCAATAGTCAAGGTTTTATCTTTTTAATTGGCATATTGTATATATCTTTATCTTTTTAATTGGCATATTGTATATATATTCGTAAGTTAAGGTCATTTATCTTGTCTAAGTATTTGCTACTGGGTATCTCAAAGTCTTTGTCTTGTTCTAATGTTCAGAATTCAGTTTCTTTTGCTATTTTTCTAGTTTCCTTTTTTCCAGCAGCGCGTAATTAGTAAAAAATGAGCAGAAAAAGATAAAAAAAAATGAAATGGCAACATGAAAGACTGGCAAGCGCATAAATCATCATTCATATAAATAAAGACATATTTGATTTGAAACTAAGGCGGTTTGTCTTTTACTTTATATATGCATAAGTTTGTATGTGTATTTCTGTGTCTGTGTGTGTGAGTGTGTATGGCTATTGCTGACCAAAATAGCAAAGCTCAATCAACTCTTGATGCAGCCAGAAAGAAAAGGCCAAATAATATGACCACAGTGACAGACTAAGGATATAAGTCTGGGAGGGATTTTTGATTTATGTATGTACATATAAAATTATAATCAGTCCATAAGATTAATTCATTAGTTTTTCTCTCATTTACTATAACATTTTACAAAGAAGTACTTTGGAAAAGATATATAGAATAAAAATAAATTTTCTAGTTATTAATACCGCTATATATTTTCTCTATAACCTTCAGTTTTTTAAAGTTATAATTAAATTTTGTCTCAACATTAATGCTGTATTCTTTTAACTATTTTCCTGTATAAATATTTTTATTCTTAAAGAGGTTTAAACACTTCAAATCCCTCTGTAAGTCCGCCTCTGATTGTATGTTTTTCTGTGCGTATACGCAATAAATTTTCATATTTCATATGCTACAGGCGCGCGCCGTCTTAACCGATTTGTTCCACAATTCAGTTGGGTTATGACGTTGCATGCCAAAGAGTTGACTACCAAAACAAAACAGAAGCAAAACATTATAAACATGTCGAGTATTAAATATAATTTGTTTGGCATGAAATTTTGCGCGGGAGGCCCAGCAGAAAGTGTAAACAAAAGGTTTTTTGAAAAAGCGCCAACAGATGTTGCATTTATGTATTTAATGAGCAGTCGATGGGGCCAATTGGGCAGGCGATGGGGTGTTTGAGATGTGTTCTTAAGCAAATAAAACCACATATTTATAAAATGTATAATACGAGAAATACGTATATATTTTTGGATGCCGGGTGGTTTAACTTAGCCCAATGCCAAGGCTTTTGCATATGGAAAATGAATTCCAAAACAAAAAAGAAAAAAAAACAAAAACTGTGACAAAACTCTCATGAGCTTCAAGTGCTTCACAAGGTCTGGGCCTGATAAGGCAGATCCAAGCAGGGTGGTAACGGGGGGAGTTTTTGAGTGGAGGCAGATCTTCAAGTTTCATTTTCGAGAGGTTCGATGATGATGATTGAAACAAATGATGATAATGACTAAGCAGCTTAGTAGTGGCATTAATTTGTCAATGTTTATGCTTTGAAATCAATAATATCTACAAAATAAACATTATTAAACACATTTTGAATGGAACCAGTTCCACAAGCAGCAAGAATAACCACAGTTAGAAAGAGAGAGAAAATCATTAAAATGCGTATGCAAATACCGGCAAGATTTTTTATATAGAAAAAGGTTTACTACTGGCAGCGAGAGGTGTAGGAGAAATTTCCACTGAGAGACTAACCAATTGTATAAGTAATACACAATTCTGTTAGTTAAGATTAAAATTAACAAAAAAAAAATCTTTATTAAAATAAAAGTCTTCATGCTCTTAACCATTAAAATTTTCGATTTAATTCGAAATGAAATTAATCTCATTAAATTTGAAAAAGTTTTCTCAGTGTAGGTGTAGCAATATAAATTAGCAAGTGAAAATTGTAAATGACTTTTTAAATATCTTGAAAACTAATATACGATGTTCACACAACTTTCACTTTAATTCAATGGCATTAATAAATTTAACACATTTTTATAATATTTTCCAGTGCTTACCTAATAACAACAGAGATATGTGAGTGGTCGTTCTTGTAATTGGTAAAAATTAATGCAAGATTTTAAAGAATTTACAACTTATATCAAAAATTACAGTTATGTAATTAATTGAATTAGACCCTTTGAGAACTATTAAGTCTGCCCCCGCAAATGCATTTAGCCAAGGCATGTGCATTAATTTCTCATGTCAAACTTCACGGCAACACTTTACGAAATACTTTTTTATGTTTCGCATGTAATTAAAAGCATTAACGCGGCGACCATGTCAACAACAACAACAACCGCATTCGATCTGACAACGGTGCTGACATTTATGGCAGCCACAAAGTGCAGGCCAATATATCCACACGCACACACACACACACACACACGTACGCACACACACTTGCACACTTACAAAACAAAAGAACTCTTTTGGCAATGTTTTTTTTTTTATAAAAATTGTAGTATGAAGTCTGTGAAGCACCTGTCCACTTTCCGTTAATAGATATTCAAATTCAAAATAGACTGACTGTGTGCCGGCTTTTACAGCAAGTTGACGTTTTAGCCACTTTCTTTTGAGCCACCACAGTGCAGAGTGCACGTCAACTGATCCGCTCGACGGCAAGTTTCCCAAAAGACTAACAACACAATTTTCTAGCAAACAATTTTCATACGGCGCGTATTTGCCGGCATACCCAATAAAACAGTTGTATGCGTCTTCTATAGCAAAAGCTTAACGATGAAGCTTGCAAGCCCAAATGGGTAAGCTTTGCGCTATGCTTTTACAATGCATGGTGTGTGTGGTGTTCGGGGAGGCTTTAGTGAATGGAACGGAAAACAGAAACAAAACGTTGTGTTAATTGAAGAGGTGGCGGTGGAGGAGACCGTTGAGGAGGGGTAACACGTAAAAGTGGGGAGGCACACTGCTGACATGCAACTTGAATGAAATGCGCGTAAAAGCTAATTTGCGATTTGTTCATTGTTATAAGCATCGTTCCATACAGGGTGGCACAATGGGTAAAGTTTGTGCTTTTATTAAATTTTACTTAGAAATTTAACGCAATCTAAACAGCGGTTCTATAACATTTAATTCAAGAACGGCGGATTGTCAGTTCAAAGTCCATAAAAAAATTGATTACGATTTTGGTTATCTATTGTTTGCTTAAATATTATATGTTTGATTATAATCAGATTAAATTTGGCACAAGTTTATGGAAAACTCTATTCGCTAATTAGATTTTGTACAACTTATAATAACTTAAATTATTAAAACTAATTTTGAACAACATTATTTTGTGGTTTCTTGCTTTTCTTTCTGCTCCTCCGATTCAGCCTTGGTCTCAACTACTGGTAACGTTACATTTGTCTCTGGTACATCAGTTGGTACATCAGCTGGTAATCCCTTGGTCTCCAGTGCTGGAGCAGATGGTTGAATAACGTTTTGTGAAGTTGGTTCAATCGGAGCTATCTTTGCTTTAGCAGCTGCTCTGCGATTTGGCAGAAGAAGTGTCTCTAGGCCAGTACACGGAGCCTCTATTACAATATACATTAGGTATGCCAGTAGCAGAGAGAAGCCAAAGTCTTGCCAAAAACGAAGCATCTAAAAATGAAAGAGAAAATTTTAAATAGATAAAATGTTGCCGTATGATTAAAAAACTTACCACATCATAGTCAGAGAAATATGTATTCACACGAGTACGTCCGGCATTAAGGTTCTGAATGACCAAGTGGAACATATAAGTGCAGAATGAGAGCTTGGAAAGTGGTTGCCACAAAGGAGATGAGAGGAAGGCATTGGCCAAACCACCATAACCTTGCATGCAGGCAAAGATCACCCAACTCAAGCCAACGGGCCATGCAACACGTGAGAATGCCACAAAGAAGGCCTCATTAAGAATGGGAATTGTCTTGCTCTTGCCAGTTCCATAAGGATACATGGCAAAAATACAGACAAAGAGACAGGCCAGTCCAAAAAGCCAGCCCAAACAGGCAAGGATCCGATTAAGTTTGAATGTCTTGCCACGTGTTGCATGCAGGAAATACCCAAAAAGAAAACCAACCAGCCAAGGAGACGTACGTGTGTGAGTAGTGTGGGAAATGTCACCGCCTCCACCAGCGTTCAACCTTTAAAATTCACAATTACAATAAAAGGATACACCCGAATTCAAAGGAGGAGGATTACTTACACCGAGTAGTTCTTAGTAATCATTATAGTAAAGAGACACGCAACCATTAACATTGTGAAAGTAAAAACAACAGCGGCTCCCTTTTTACCCCATTTGTAGACGAGAAACAGGAATATAGGTGAAAGGATATACAATTGCATATCAATGGCCAAATACCAAGTATGTGCCAAACACTGCAAAGGGTAAGAAATAAATAAAGTTGGAGTTTACTTAGAAAAGATAAAATATAAAGCCAAATCACTTACAGTCTGATCGGCAGCATAGTTCTGTATATAAAGTAATGTCCAATACCAATTGTCAGTACAGCTATCATAATTATCAAAATTCCAATTGCCATAGAGTGGGCCATCACCCAAATAAGGTAGCAATTTGACATAGACAAGAATGGATACAGCAACAACAGGAGTCAGACGTAGATACCGATGCAAATACATAAGTGGTACATTCAGTTTTCCCTTGGATCTGCGCAGAAAAAGAATAGAATATACGAAATGTAAGTAAGTAAACAGATAGATCTAGGTGATAGTATTTAAGATCCTACCGCTCCATGGTGCGCAGGGTGATCATAGCCACCAGAAGTCCACTTAAATAGAAGAAACTATCAACAGCAAAGACACCTTGGTTGATAAATTCCATATACGGGCTCTTCATCCACTGTAAATGTTATGAAAGATGGATAATATTTCTTTAAAAGAAAAGGAGTATAGAAATCTTTTCATACCGTGTAGACTTTAAATAAGTTGATGCTCGGAGAAGTGATAGCCATGATATAATCATGACCATAACAAACCCAAATTAAGGACATGCAACGTATTCCATTCAAACAGGATATAACATTTGGATTCTTTTTGGTTGAAACTTGAAATAATGCCTTAGTATTTGCACGTGCCGAGTAAACTTTGATCAGTATGGGAATTTGTTCTGCAAATGAAAAAAATTATTGTAATTAAATTACAACTAATTCTTTGTTATGAATAATATATTACTCACTCTGATCTTTGCATAGAAAGTAGTCATACAGTGTGGACAAACCCACAATACCAGCAATCACTGACAAGAAAACACTGTGAATTTAATTAAAATGTATAACAATTATATAAATAATCATTAGAGGATTTTCCGAAAGCTTACATGGTGAAAATTGTAAGGCCATCGTATGACTCCCGCTCCGCTACCTTGCATGTACTCTCGCTCACCAATCGTGTATTATCGTTCAGTTCTACGCCAAGGAGCTGCTTAAATACTCGTTTCAACATTGTGTCCATATTTGTGGCCGAGCAGGATGAGGGAAAGCATACAGCTGTTTGTGCATTCATCATCCTTAACATTCCCATGCCACCGGAACCAAGTAATTCGCTGAGCGGCAACTGGGCCAAACAATATTTTCCCAAGACATTGTAGCTTGTGGTACCAACAATTGCCTGATCAATGGCCATGCATTCATCGTAGTGGCCCAGATCCTTGAGGTGACCGGCGAGCATGCCAGCTGGCACCGATCCCCAGGAATCGATCACTATTGCCATTGAAATCATTTCCAAAATTAGCCAATAAATGGAAAATGCATCACTCAAATAACTTACTTTTATATGCCCATGTACTGCCTGAGGTTAATCCTTGGGTTAACTGGGCCAATTCTGCATAGCATAACAAATCCTGAGTGGAAGGTAATCGGGGATCAATTGCCACGTCTGCCACTGTTAAATTCTTGTAAAAGTCAAAGAATTCTTCAGACAAATGACGTAGCATTATCAAGCGTTGATAATCCTCTTTGTCGAGTTTTTGATTCAGCTCCAAATTATTAGATCCTGCTCTGGCGATAGCCAGGCCACAAAGAAACAACACAATCACAATTCTAGCCATCCTTCTTGGCCAATATATTAGTTATAATTGATTTGTTTCTGGGCTGATACCCCTTTTTATAACCCATGGCCAGTTCAGACTTGCCTTATTGATAAGCGTTATAACTTACATACATACATATGTGATTTATACATATATTAGTATATAATAAAAAAAAAAACTGTTTTTAGATAGAGAAAGATTCTATCTTGGTCCCATTTGATAGGTGTGCACGCTTTAAGAAATTGGCAATTCGATTGGGTTAAGATCAACATAAGTCATTGGGCCAAACCGGCTCTTAAGTTCCTATAGACCGATAAGGATAAGTCATTTTGAGGTAGCATGATGTGAGAATTCGTGGGAATATTTATTACCCAGATTGTCATCTTTAAGTGTGTGTACTTTGCATATTTTTCTTATTAACACTAAAGTACTCAATTGCTACTAATCGTATCTAATCAAACAAATTTGCTGGGTATTTCCGAAACTGGTTTCCCAAAATTCGTAATAAATAACAAAGTAAAAACCAATCCCCTTCATATACATATGCAGACACCTACACCAAATAATCAGGAAGAACTATTATTTCGCTAATATTATTTCGAGGGTACAAATTTCAATTGAATTTGAATCTGAATTACCGAAAACTAATAAAGATTATCTGTAGGACGTTTATATTGGGAATATCTGACTGCCTTAGTATATGAAGTGCCGTCTACAAGTGCCAAAACAAAGCCTTATCGGAAGGTTTCTGGCATGCTGACTCAGAATGACCAATTTAATGTCAATTGAAGTCAATCATAGAACTACTGGTTATTTATCTTTGACAATAATTTTTAAAATTATAGCATGTAGTAGATCAAGTGTCGCAATACTATAACTTTTTTTATTATGTTAATGAGATGGAAATTGTTTGCTTATATTATAGAAAATAAATTGGAATTTCTTACAGCATTAGAAAAACAATTATAAGATAGAAACGTACAATTTTAATTTGGTATTCGAATTATATGAATATTAAAAATATATATTAAATCGTATCAATGGAGATACGAATACTAATATATAGTTATGTTAGTTAGAATATTAATCAAGCAATCAATTAGTTATTCACCAACGGGCAAAAACTGTTCAAAACAAATTTAACAAAACTCCACAAAGCGAATTAATGGCTCCAACACCATTTTATAATGTTAAAAATTATCATATTTATATAGATCAGTTTATTGAGTCTATTTGTCAGCAAATACAGCGCAAATAGGTTAAAATTTCGTTAAACTCATCATCTCAATATTTTATACTCTTTCAACCGTTAAATACATAAATTAGTTTGATTAAGAAGTCATTAGTCTTATCAATTTATACATCAAGTTATATATACAATATTAAAAACCTGTTATTTCTGAACCAAATAAATGACAATTGGAGAATTCTTTGACATTATTTGTCTTAATAAAAACATTAGAATACTTCCCTGTAAAATAAGTTATATATAAATTGCTTTTATGTATTTATTTGTTTTTAAATATATTTACATATATGTTTCTTACTAAACCAACAAAGAAACATTTTAATATAAGTGTATGTAAACTAATTGATTAGTCTTTTATGGTAAGCTATATATTATAATCGGATTATTGTATAATTAATTTTGAATTTCAATAAAGCCCTTAAAACGAAATCAAAATGTCTTACTCAATATCATAGGGTATGGGAAAACCAATTACTGTTTTAATCAGTTAAAATGATTGGGCTTATCTATAGCTGAGACAAGTTCGAGTACAACTGAAATGTTGTCTGGCTAGCAATCCATTTTGATGTTGGGGCTGGTCTAGAAAGTTGATTTGCCTCGACTCATCTAGTTGCTACTTTTATTGCAATATACATAGTTGTGGTATAAGATTCTACTTCTGGATATTTCAACTTGATTTACAGAGTTTTAAACATTTTCTACTAACTTTGTTAGCATTTTGTGACAGTTTTGCATAATTTGTCCACTTGCATTGAAAGTTGTTAGTTGTCAGGCGCCACAGCTGGGTGATAAACTACGACAAGAGCAAGATTCGATAACTTGTCTCATAGTTATTGGTTTGGCATTAATATTGATTGGTTCCACAGTTGAATGACTACTGCACCAACTCTAATGATAGTTTAATTGCCACATTTGCACACATTCGCGTACAGTTACATATTTAGAATTGGTTCAGTAGACGCCAAATCACTTCCGTAAGTGTCAAAAAAAAAAAAGAATAACGTCAAAAGCAAACCAAGTAAAAATTCTTGCAAGTAATGCCATATACAGATACACGTAGCTAGATTAGTTATGGCGTTCGCGGCGACAGATATTTGGAATTTGATACGAATTACCAAAAAAAAAAACAATAAAAACATTGAACAAAACAAACCGTTGCTATCGTTGTCATTGTCATGTCAAACATGACGTATGCACAATATGCGAAGCTAATCGACAATGCCATGCGAATTAATCCGGTCGCAACATCGATCAGCCAAAAATCACAAGTATCATTAACACAAATGGCGAAAAGTTTGATTGTTGGCTTGCAGCTGTTAACAACAAATTATCTGGCGACAACTTGTTTAGGGAAATAATTGTGAGAGCTAAAAAAAAACAAGTTTTTGTCTTGGTGCGCCACATCGCAAAACGGCAACAATAATAATCATAATAATTAAAACGAATAGTTTATATAATAGAAATATTAACCAAAATTTGGGATGCGTCATACTTTCTTCTTGATTCATTTTGGGGGAACTCCAAGTTCACCAGCTGCGATAACACGATGACGGTAATCGCAGAAGCACTTCTAGCCGGTTTTTTAAGATGCTCTTCCCTGTATCGACAGCACTTTGTAAACGTGACTTTGGCGTGTGGCAAGATTTGTATCTTTGCTGGCAATACTAAATTGTATTTAATTTAATCTGATTTTGACCACACCTGTATTGTATTTTATTTACGAGGGCAGGCTGAAAAGTAATGAGCATAAGAAATCATATAATTGTATTTAATTTCTCTATAGAGTCACACTTGTAGCAATTGACTATCAATAGACTATCAACTATTATTATGACATACATATGTATCTTAAAAACAAACATATCCTATTAATAACTTAAATCTATTACATAATTATTTTTTAATTTCCTTTAATTTTCCATTATCTCCTCGCAATATTCTGCAGAGTATTTATTACTTGTGCCAAATGCAAAGCCAATAGCCTAATAAGAAAATCAAAAACCATTAAAGTGTAGACAATATGGTCTCGTGGCTCTAATTTTGCTGTTTAGACTAAGCGTTAAAACTAATTTGATTTCGATAATCAGTTAATTGATATTTTGTCTACTATTTTTTGCATAAATTTGCACAAATAAAATTTTTATAGAATCCGGCTCAACATGTTTTTGCTTAAAACTTTCAATGTGATTCACTCAATTTGATTTTAAAACAATTATTATGTAAGTGACAAATGACCCAAATTCTGATGCAATATGCCTTTGTTTCTTAAGAATTATAAAAACCCAACAAAAATCCCCCTGTAACGTAAATTACTATATTTATGTATGTATATGTAAAAGGCGTTTTGAATCGGAGTAACATTAAACTGGAAGGAAGTAAAACGCATGTGCAATTTATCGATCGTTGCAAAAATTCACTGATTTTTATGGTCAATCAACGTTGAATTGAACAAAGGCGCAAACCAATTTTGAATTTTGTTTTTTTCCTTTTGAAATTAATAATTTCCGACAAAAACATTTAAAAAAAAATTGTAGTATTCATTTCATTAAAAAATTCTTATATATTTGAAGACAGTTAAAATGTTAAATATTTTTACTGTAGACAATACAATATAATTTATTAAATCATAACAAATACTAAAAAATGCGGGCAAACATTCTAATTTTTCCCATCATTTTTTTTTTTTTTTGCAATTATAACTTGATATATGAACTCTTCGAGTCATTTGATTTCTGACACGTCACTCCCATGCATATGCATTATTAATTAATAGTAAACTAATTAAAAATGATTTTATTTATAGTTTTGAATATGTATTTCTGTGCTCATTTATAAATGATTGATTTGATTTGAAAGAAATCAGGCACTTAGAGCTGAAAAATTTCACACTGCCTCGATAATGTGTGGTGGATAGCATAATGCCAACAACTAATTCGAATATGTTAGCATAAGTTAATAGGTTTTTTTTTTCTCTGTTTCACCATTCACTCTCCCAGAGTAGATCTGATCAGTTGCGATGCACAATATCATATTGACAGCTAACAACGACGTTCTACAAATTGCCAAGTTTGATAATAAATGATATTTTCAAAGACAATTGCCACATTAAATTGCATAATTGTTTATACAATATATATGAATCGTAAGTGTTAGTGAAAGTTCGAATTAAAATTACATATAATAGAGGTTTCGAAATATTTTTAATAATAAAGATTTAAAGCCGAATATCTTTCTTGAAATTAAGAACTTTTGTAATATTTTCTTTTTTTAATCTTAAAAAAAACACTATAAGTGGGTGCAGCCAAAATATATGATAATATTCAAACAGTTAAACAAATATTTTTATTTTTACATACTAGTATTTTTTATAGTTAGTATCAATAAATTATTCTTTTTTTAAATTTCTGATGTGTAAATAAAGAAAAGTAATAAATCAGACACAATTTATTGTTAATTCATCAAAGATTTAATGTCGAACTGGACATATCTTTATAAAATAAGTATTACCTAACAATTATTAGTATTAAAATAAAAAATAATGAATAATATAATGAAATAGTTTTAATAAACTTCAATTAAAAAAAAAAAGAAGAAACACATTCGTGTTGGCAAATAATTCTAGTTACATTTGGGGCAAGTGTGCGTCACATGCATACACATATGTATATATATTTAGTTCATTGGCTAAAATGCCCAGGGATTTCCATCGTTCTAATAAACAGAACTAGTCATTCATTCCGATCATGGTTATGCCGCTCCCTCAACAATGTTTGCACCCAATTAGCGAGTGCGACAGGCAGGAATTTCATTTCATTTCCTACGTCACTGAACTTGCATTTGGTCGGCGAGTTAAACCAAACGACTAACTAAATAAGGTAAACCAACTACAGCGAGATAAATACTTAAAAATACACACACGCATACACACATATGTATGTATATATGTACATACATACATATATAGAAGGCAATTGCAGCAGCAGCGCAGTAGCAGCATCAGCATGAGCAGCAGCTGTTGTAAGAGCAGGAACTGGTTTTAGTTTTTTCCTCTGTCATTCTGTATTTCCACTGCTGCGTCGCTCTGCCATTCTTCTTCGTCGAGACAACTGCGACTGCGCAGTTGAATGGTGGCAGCGCAGCGGCCTGGTCTTTAGCTTGGATATAAAAGTTGGACGATTGCTGGGATTCTGATTAGTCTGCGAGCGCCGTTTACAAGTATATAGTACGTTGAAGTCCAGGTTCAAAAAGTGTGTTTAGTGTGAGCGTTACAAATTTTTAGTTTTGGCTAATTCAAATGAAAAGCAACCAAAAGTGCCGAAACTAAACTGGAAAACAAGTCACACGATAAACTAAATTATTTACGGAAAACTATTCAAAAAGCAAAAATCTAATAAGGACTAAACCAAAATAAATTCAAACGTGCTTAGTGTTAAACGGAGGACAGACTAAATAAAAATCCAAAAATTTTATATGAATATTAAATAAAAGTATTACTCTTTGCCAGAGTACAAAAAGTGATAAAAAATAATTTAAATTTATCGAGGAATAAAAACCGTACGTATACTTGATGTTGTAATATTAGTATTATATTGAAATGCAATTAGCGACTATGTAAATTGACTTTAATTAATACTTAATAGCAATTAGTTTCGGAAATTATTACATCATTTTTAAAAATTTGTAAAAAAAATTACAAAAAATTATCATTGTGAGAATATTTTTTAACAATAAAATTCACACTTTTAAAGGAAAATTTTAACATGCTAAAGTTCAAGTCATTGGAAAATAATTAAATCACATACAGTGTTTATTTATATATGAATTTTCCCCTCAATGCTTTTAATTAGAAATTTTTTAACCATCGTGCCCCTTTTTCTTAAACAATATGAAAATTGTTACTGATTAAGAGCAAATTTGTTTGCCTTTAATATATTTATTTTTACATTATTCGTATATTCTTTTGAGAAAATTACCCCAAAAATAAAATCCAATAAATATCAACCCAGATTGAATTTGCTGCTGTGCAGGAAGTGAATGTGTACAATAATAAAAATAATTCAATTCCCTTTTGTAATTAGCTAAATAAAAATTGAAAACTCCAAAAACCAGTCAAACTGCATCAAAATTGCAATTTGCTTGTTTTTGTTTGTTTTTGCTTAATGTTCGCGCGATTTTATGACATATTCAAAGGGGTTAACAAAAGCAAATCAAGGCAAGTCAGATCCATAAAAAAAATCACAACTGCCTAAGGAAAAATTAAATAAGCAAAGTATTAAAATATTAACATATAAATCAGTGGGCCAGCCAAATGTAGGACTGTACTCTTACAAATTGGCCACTCGAAATAATATTTTAAATAGTTTATCGATTTTAATAAACAAAAAATAACCTTTTGAACAAAACATAGGTGTAGCAAAAAAAAGAAAACCTCAAAGGCACAACTAGCATAAAATTTAGTTTCGTATAAACTGATTTATAAACTGATAATTTTTCTGGTATAAAGTTTGTGATTACAACTCAAACTGGCAATTAAAATTAATAATACAATAAAGCAGTAATTAAATGACAAATTGGAATAATACAATTCGAGCTTGTAAAATGAGTTAATTGTCTGATTCGATAAGAAACATGATAACTGTTGATTTTAATATAATGTGTAGTTATTTTTTGTTTTGAAGTTATATAAATTTTTAGCATAAATAAACGTACCTCTTAAAAACGGTCCAATGTGTTTTATAATGGGGTTAAAACGATTTGTAAATGCAATTATGTATGCAAACACTAATTTAGCCAAGACAACAACCACAAATATGCTTGCGCAGAACGTTACGAGTATTTTCGCACTTGAGAAAACTCTTGGCTTGTTAGCCAAACAAATAATCAGTATAATGAATGTTAACATATTTAACAATTGACATTTAATTTGTCTTAAGTTGCCACTAATGAGTAATGGATTTCAATTGGCAGCGTCCATTTATTATACTTGTTAAAACTGAAATGAAAATTATCCTTTCAATTTCAAATTCTCAAGGTTTAGCATTTAACTTCCGCTTTCCCAACCAGCTACCATATGTACTTCTGCACATATGTATATATGTAATTTTTTTTAATTTATGTACATAGATGGTATCTGACACCACCTAATACAATATGTATCGACATCTATTGATTGATATTTAATTGCAATTGACTCATTTACCATACTACCTAACTATTAATTATGTTAAGTAGTATGTTTACTTGCATACATGTACACCATATATGTATAAATGAATCTGTAGTGTCAGTATTACAAGCTTAAATAGCTTGACAACTGAGTGCGACTGTCAATAATTTGCATTTACACAAGCTTATCTATTTAATGAATATGTGAATAGTTATATATAGATGCTTTCATTGACGTAGAACTCGACTTATGTAGAATTTGTTATGTTGAATCTTGTGCGGTTTTTCGCACAACAGACTTGTCATTGCCAATTGACTCACAATCGGAAATTCAACAGCGGTAGTTAAATGATAAAAACAAGAGCACAAAAAAATAAAACAAAAAATCCCACAGACAACATCATCAGCTTTTCCCCCTTAATAATCTAAATGGGATACAGTGCGCCCAGCTATGGCTTAAATTAGATGCTTTTTACTCAATTAAGCAAATCAGTGACAGGCAAATAAGCGATTCACCCATAACCTTAGGACAAACAGACAGACCAGAACAAACTACATTTTTAATTAGTTAAACAAAAAAATATAAAAAAAAAACCACAAAATTTTTGACCAAGTGCCTTAGTAAGAGAAAGAGAGATCGTGCAATGACCGACCTTCTCTAGGCCAAGTTAGTGGTCAAAATAGTTATATTGTTAAATGACTGTCAGTGTTAGTAGATAGACAATCAAACACCCAACCCGAACGCAGTTAATAATTATGTAAATTACAAATTACATGGCAAACTGATAATTATGGAACGATTTTCCGAAAGTCAAGCCACAAAACTCACTGAAAACTATAAAACAAAAATCTAACCTTGAACGGAAAATTATAAACGGCAGCAGCGCATATATGTATGTACATATATACTTTGGGCTCTTAAATGCTTTTCAATAGCTACCTGCCTCTTAGATTTTTTTTACAGCAGAAAACAATAATAATCAAATAACAAAAAAAAAAGAAACAAACGAAAAAAAAAGAAAACAATAATAGTAATAATAGTACAGCCGCTTGCATAGATTTCACCTCATCAACAGAAGCAACGGAGGTGAACAGAAGTCGTTTGCCTGTGCTGCGGATGCATTAAATCGATGATGTGAAAAGGCAAGAACAAACGAGCTGAAGAATGAACAGACTGGAGTCCATAGCACAATGGACAATGAATACACAAACAGACAAACACACACACATTTATTTAGAACACATAGCAGAGATGTGGAACAAACACTTCAGCCACGTTCAGTGCATTGTATGCAGATATTACATCTATTACATACATCGAAGTCAAGCAACTAATTGGACTCACACGGCGCATACGTAATATGTGCTTGGGAAATGTTCTAGGCATTTGAGTTTACTGCAATTGCATCGGATTTGGCATGAAATTTGATTTTGCCTTTGCCTTTGGCTACGGTTTCGAATTTATGTCTGTTTCACTAACACTTCGTTACGTATACGCCCCGTAAACCTAAACATATGTGATTTAGATGGTCGCCAAAAGAATGTACATATGTATGTCAAATCAAGAACCAGAAGTTTGGCTACCTAGCGTACAAGATATATGTGCATATATACTACATTTTATATTGCGCAATTCTTTTATTTTTAATTTTTCAAGCCCGAACTTGTTTGACGCCTTTGACAGCCACCTCGAGCTTCCACTTCCAGTCAGGAAAATACAAAAAAAAAAAAAAGAAACAGAGAAGAAAATACGCGGAACTCTATAAATAATTCAATGGGCAAGGGTATTTGTTTGTATGAAGCGAAAGCTTTTGCAAAATTAAAACAAGGATTAGCATAACTAATAAGGCCAATGCTATTAACAAGTTAATTGCTATTTATCAGACTCTTCCAACTAGATGGTCATTTATTTCTAACAACACACGCGCACATGTGTGTGTATCTTAGTGTGTGTACTCGTACGGTTATATCTTTTGATTGGAGCGCTTGACATTGGAGCCAACCAAGAGACCAGAAATTGTTGGCTCAATGACATTTTGCCACTATGTACTTACAATTAGCTGACTTTTATGACAAACGAAAATGAGCAATAGGCTGGCTAACTGCTTGACTGACTGGCTAGTGCAACATTCAAGACAGAAAGACCTTCACATACAACTTGAGTTGGTCAGTTAAAACTAATTCTATCAAGACGCACGTGAAATGGGACAGAGCTGGGCTTGGTTTTCTTGAAATATTTTAATGCAATATTATTCAAGTTACATTTCGCATACCAAAACGGTCGTTCAATTTTATTTTAGGCTTACAATGTATGTATATGAAATAACTCAAATAACTTGTACATATAAAAAAAAAGTATGCAAATTGTTTAATTATTTTTTATTTATAATGGTCAATTAAAAGTTCTTCGCTTGTTTATGTAGATCAATCAATTATTAATTGACACAAAGTTATAGATAAATCTCTTTATTATGATACTAAATCCATACATACATGGAAAGATTGCTTTTTAAACGCCGCATGCTAACAGTAATTAATATAAATTCAATTCATTAGTTGTCGATCGACAACAAGTTCAATATGCTAATCGCAGTGAACGCGAGACGCTGTCATCATAAATTATAACTTTTACATTGTAATCATAATTGAAATATAGTTACATATATTTTCTACAAGAGGGAATATCTGACTTACCACACTTGTTCATCCAATTGAAACTACTTTCAGAGTTGAAGCTATCTATTTTCGATATGGGTTCATTGCCACAGCTATCGATTGTTAAGGGTCAACAGCAGGATTTTGCACCAAGAGCCCTGCATCGCATATTTGAGGAGCAGCAATTGCGACATGCTGATAAAGCCGCCTTGATCTATCAGGGGGGTCAGGGCATGGGTATGGCACTCAGCCAGAGTAGTTATCGCCAAATGAATGAGAGGGCGAATCGAGCTGCTCGCCTCTTGGTGGCCGAGACCCACGGACGCTTTTTGCAACCAAATAGCGATGGGGATTTCATTGTAGCCGTCTGCATGCAGCCTTCAGAGGGTTTGGTCACAACTCTATTGGCCATTTGGAAGGCTGGCGGAGCCTATTTACCTATTGATCCCAGTTTTCCAGCCAATCGGATTCACCATATTCTATTGGAAGCGCGTCCTACACTGGTGGTTCGTGACGATGACATCGATTGTAATCGCTTTCAGGGCACACCAACGATATCGCTAACGGAGCTGTATGCCAAATCCCTTCAGTTGAGCGGCTCTAATCTGTTGTCGGAGGAGATGTTGCGAGGCGGTAACGATCATATTGCCATTGTGTTATACACATCGGGCAGCACAGGAGTCCCAAAGGGTGTTCGTTTGCCCCATGAGAATATATTGAATCGCTTGCAATGGCAGTGGGCAACATTCCCCTATACAGCCAATGAGACGGTGAGCGTGTTTAAGACTGCTCTGACTTTTGTGGACTCGATTGCTGAGTTATGGGGTCCACTGATGTGCGGTCTGGCCATTCTCGTGGTGCCCAAGGCTGTTACCAAAGATCCGCAGCGTCTGGTTGCTTTGCTGGAGAAGTACAAGATCAGGCGACTGGTTTTAGTGCCCACGCTGTTGCGCTCCTTGTTAATGTATTTGAAAATGGAGGGCGGCGGAGCAGCCCAGAAGTTGCTCTATAATCTACAGATTTGGGTCTGCTCTGGTGAGCCACTGGCCGTGCCTTTGGCCAGCAGTTTCTTTGACTATTTCGATGAGGGCGTGCACAGATTATACAATTTCTATGGATCCACTGAGGTCATGGGTGATGTGACCTATTTTGCCTGCGAGAGCAAGAAGCAGCTTAGTCTCTATGACAATGTGCCCATAGGTATGACAATGTCAATCTTCACAAAGTCCTCAACTAATTCACTTACATTATGACACATGGTTTCGTTTTATAGGTATTCCAGTGTCCAATACTGTCATCTATTTGTTGGATTCAGACTATCGTCCAGTCAAGAATGGGGAAATTGGTGAAATCTTTGCCTCTGGTTTAAATCTGGCCGCCGGCTATGTTAATGGACGGGATCCGGAGCGTTTCCTGGAAAACCCACTGGCAGTTGAAAAAAGTAAACTACTCTTATTAAATTCCATTCGTCGTTTTTAAATACTATTTGATCCGTTACAGAATACGCCCGTTTATATCGAACTGGTGACTATGGAGCCTTAAAGAATGGTAATATCATGTACGAGGGTCGCACAGACTCTCAAGTTAAGATACGCGGACATCGGGTTGACCTCTCAGAGGTGGAGAAGAACGTTGCCGAACTATCACTAGTGGAGAAAGCAATAGTTCTTTGCTATCATGCCGGACATGTGGATCAGGCTATTCTAGCTTTTGTCAAGCTACGCGATGATAGCCCAGTGGTCACAGAATTGCAATTGGAGGGTCGACTCAAGGATAAGCTGGCCGACTATATGACTCCTCAGGTAATCATTTTGGAGCATGTGCCTTTACTGGTAAATGGAAAGGTCGATCGCCAGGCTTTGCTGAAAACTTACGAGACGGCAAATAACAATGAAGGTGACTCCAGTATTGTCCTCGACTATGACTATACTCAAGTCCCCGAAGAGCTAAAGCTAACGGCCAGGGATCTCTTTGAAACTGTGGGTGGCGTAATTGGCCGATCAACTCGCACAACTCTAGCTCCGCACAGCAATTTCTATGAGTTGGGTGGCAATTCCTTGAATTCTATTTTTACGGTGACACTACTCCGGGAGAAGGGCTATAACATTGGAATATCCGAGTTTATTGCGGCCAAGAATCTGGGCGAGATTATTGAAAAAATGGCAGCCAATCATGATGCGGTTCAGTTGGAGGAGGAATCTCTTAATGTTTGCCCACATTTGAAAATGGAGGCGGTAGCATTGCGTTTAGAGCATCGACAGGCTGTAATTGAGTAAGTTGTTGGCAACCGAATCGATTAAATATAATAATAAATAATAAATTACTCTTCCAAACACTGTAGCATCATTGTGGACAGTTTCTACAATAAGGCCGATTTGGAGCAATGGCTTAAACCGGGCGTTCTTCGCAGTGACTATAGTGATATCCTTAATGTAAGCATGGCCATTTCTTTCTTCTTTTGATCAAATCTTGGTAACAAAATTATTCCTTCTGCCAATAGGATATCTGGACAGTTCTGGTAGAGCGTGAACTAAGCTTTGTGATCTATGATCGTAATACGGGTGGCATTATTGGAACTGCCCTAAATTTTGATGCTCGTGCTGAGCCCGAAGTGGATATTAGATCCAAGCTATTGATTGTATTTGAATTCCTTGAATTCTGTGAAGGTCCCATAAGGTTAGTTCTATAATGTTAAATGAAATAAGAGTTTCCAGCTAATTCTCTTCGTTTTATAGAGATAACTATTTGCCAAAGGGTCTTAATCAGATTCTCCATTCGTTTATGATGGGCACATCTGAAAAACTGAACCCGCGTGAAAATATTGCTTGCATGCATTTTATGGAGCATGAGGTGTTGCGTGTGGCACGCGAAAAACAATTTACCGGAATCTTTACTACCAACACCAGCCCACTGACCCAACAACTGGCTGATGTATATCACTATAAGACGCTCCTTAATTATCAGGTCAACGAATATGTATATACCGATGGCAGTCGTCCATTTGGGGATGCGCCTGATGATCAACGCGCCATTGTTCACTGGAAGGAGGTGGCCAAGTAAATGGTCGACAAAGATCTATTTAAACCATTCAGATCAACAGCGAATTTATCACGCACCACGTATTATTATATTTCCATAGTATTAAATCTAGACATAGTTTATCCATAGTGTATAATAAAATTTCTAAAAGTTTATGTTGACTAGTTGTAAGCTTTCGCTTTCGATACAATTAAACAATCAACGATCGACAATTAACATTCCTTTTTTTTATAATTTTTCCTTTTCGATTAGCGCTTACTTGGCCTTAGCCATGAGAGAGAAGTAATTGCTACTATAGATGGGAATTCCATTCCAATTTTTATTTGGCTCTAACCAAGCAACATCAGCTGCAAAGAATAATTAAATGTCAGTGCATATTTTGAATATTTATCGGAAAAGTTGTAAAAAGACTTTGTTACATTCCAATCCATAAAGAAACGAATAAATCATCAACAAAAACTGACTACACTATAGATCATCGATTGATTGCAAATATTGTTTTGCTGTTATTTCAAATGTTCTTTTTTTGACCAAGTTTATAAACGAAATCAGATTATGACATACACTATATACTATAATATTAAGCAGGAGACCTTATATTTTCATAAATTATTCATTTGAAACAAAATTGGAATATTACGTATTACATATTTACAGAGATATATCATTAAATGTTGTGTGTATGCGTGAGTGTTATTTAATTGCAAATTCAGTTGGATAAAAAAAATTTCGAGTCTATAATTCCTATAACAGCAAAAGCATACGTTATACATATTTTACTCGGAAAGCGTATTTTGTAGTAAGCCATATTGTGCTGAAATGCTATAAAAAATTAGACTGATAATATAGAAGCCTGCGATATCGGATTTTATCTGAATATAAATATATACATACATACATACATATTTGGACAAGAACAAAATTTTTTAACTATGGGACACATAAATAATTATTCTTTTTTTTTAACATTAAAGCCACAAATACATTTAGTTGGTTTATTCTTGGCTGTGACACATTTGGAAATATTTAGGTTACATTTGCTGTAGTTGATCTCGCTGTCTATAGTACAAATATATATATATATATACATATATATATTTATATCGGTGTGTTTTTTTGTGTGTGTATAATTTGTATGTCTCCTCAATCGATTTTTGCTTTATTTTCTTTTTGTTTCTTTAATGAATACAGAGCGTACTTTGTGGCTCCAAATTTTATGCTGTCTTGCTAAGTTAATTATACACTTTTTACTTGACAATTAATTACACAATGCTAAATATATATCTGCATAGAATATAATATATGTATATGTGTGTGTGAGTGAGTGTGTGTATGAGTGCTAAATGTTTTCTGTGTAGATTTAAACATTCGCTTCTGAACTATCCCGTTTGCCATTGTCTTTAGCTGATCTTTAATCGAGCGTTCAGTCAAAGGTGAATGCATCATATGCAAATGTATATATCCGTACTTATGTATGTGTATATATGAATGTAATTATGTATGTATGTTCGTAATTAATGCATGTATGTCTATGTGTATTTGTATGAATGGGGCAGGTTTACTAAATGGTTAAGCGCTAGCCTTTGCTATATACTAAACAACTGTACAGCTAATTTACGTTAATTATTTTATAGTTTCATTTTTTTCCAGCATTTTTTTGTTTTTGTCTTATGGTTATGTGAGATGGGATGGGGGGTCGGATAGAGCGATTGAATTGTGGAAAGGGAAAGGGGAATAGTTGGTGCAGTTTGGTAGCCTAATTACGAGCATCAATGCTGTTGCCCATCATAAGGACCACAAAAAAAATCTTTGTATTTTATATACGCGCATGCAGTTTCAACCGAGCTGGGTACCACATTCACTTTGAGCTGCGCACACGTATGATCCTTGTGGACTATGAGGCAGTTGTCTGATCCAGTAACCTATAGTTCTGGAATGTCTTCCATTCACCCGTGTTGTAGTCCAAACGAATATGTGATTCCACAAGACACAACGATGTGTTGCCATCATCTTGTTGTACTTTTTCCTATACAATTAAGAAAGCATAAAAATCAGTATTTTCTATATAAACAAAACTCTTTAAACTACGTTGTACATTGGCTTTACTTGCTATGGCAATCCCCAGAATCATTTATTTTAAGAAATTTATTATCTTGTACGTACCTCTGTTTCACCTAATTTTATAATTAAAACATTTTCCGAATTGGGTCGTGGATTTTCTCGCAGACCCGCCATGAATCCCAAGATAAGGGCTTTGTCAGGACGCGATACACGATTCGCCTTACGGAACATTTCATGCGCCTTATGAACATGTTCATTCTGTAACAATTAGTATATATACAGATTAAATAAAATATCGCAACGAGTAATAGGGAAATTCTTACAGAAAGCGAAAGACCTCGTCGCTGAGGCGCCTGTTGTGTCTGTTGTGGCTGCTGCGAAGTTTGCTGCTGTGGTTGCTGTTGTTGGGTCTGTACCTGGACCTGGACTGTACGCGAAATGCCGGCATTTGAATTATTTGGTTGTCCTTGGCCTGTAGTGCTCGTGGAGGTGACCAAACGTTGCTGCAGGGCCGGTGTTGGCTTTTGTTGTACCAAAATTTGTTGCTGCTGCTGGCGCGGCTGCTGTTGCGACGCCGCAACAGTCGCTGCTGTTGCCGATTGTGTTATAATCGTTCTCTGCGGCGTACTGCTCGGCGCCGCTTGCACCTGCACCAGCTGCGGCTGTTGGCCTGGCCGCTGTATTAACGTCAGGCCCTGCGGCAGCGTGGTCAAGCCTCCACCAACATTTGCCATAACGGGCCGTATGATGGTCTGTTGTGAGGACTGTGGGACAAAGTTAAAATTAAAGTTATATATTATATTAATCTTTATTGTACTTACATTCCCAATCATATTGCCCGGTTGCTGTACAATGACATGTTGACCGCCTAGCGTGCTAGTTGGTATTAGAGTGGGTAAAAGCTGTTTATTGGGCTGTCCTTGGTGTTGTTGTTGCTGTAATTGAAGAGCTGCCGATGACGGTGTGGTCTTTACCAATCCAGGCGGTCCCGCCGCCGTTGTTGTTACTAGAGTGGCGCCAGCGCCAAGCCCCTGAAGACCGTTTACATTGCTAATCGGAATTTGTTGGTACATATCGCCCCCAATGTTCCTTAGTATGACACCCTTTTGAGTAAGTATAATCGTCTTGTTTTTAGCCGACGTAGGCGATACACTTAGCGTAGAAACGCCACCAGCTGTGGGCACAGTTCCACTCTGTTGCATCAATACTTGAGACAGTTTTGGCTGCTGTGTGGCCGTTGTATTGGCCACAATTGTATGCTGTGGATGCTGTTGCTGCAATTGTGCCTGCATATGTTGCTGCTGGGCAGCCTGCGAAGCTGGCTGAATGGTAACCGGCCGATTTGGCAGCTGAACATTCTGAATGTTGAGTGTTGTAGATTGCTGTTGGCCAGGTAAACCCACTGCCGCAGACGTTGCCACCAATGGTGGTGGGTTGCTTGATACCACAGTGGTAGCCTGTTGCTGGCGTAGTGGCGTCATCACCACACTGGATGTCCCCGTAGTTTTGAGTAGTATCTTGGTAGGAGTCTGACCACTGCCACCAGCGGTTGTCTGATAAAGCGTCGTGGTCTGAGGAACCGGGCGTGCTTGTGTGAATGAAGTTAATGTTGGCAATATTGGCTGCGGTTGTTGCTGATGCAGTTGTTGAGGAGTCGCCAGTATATATTGCGTCTGTTGTTGTTGCTGGGGCTGTTGTGGAATCACCAACTGTTGTTGCTGCTGGATTTGTTGTGCGGCTGCAGCACTTGAAGTGCCTGCTTGCTGCTGCTGTTGCTGCGGTTGCTGTTGCGGTTGCTGTTGCGGTTGTTGTTGCTGCGGTTGCTGGGCACGCTTTGCCGGCTGTATAATGGTCTGTGATATTATTACTGGACCACTGTTTGCCGCCGTTTTCAGTTGGCTTAGCGGCATCGTTTTTATGGCCTGCGATGGTATTGTTGTGGTAGTGGAGGTGCTGCTGCTGCTGGGCATCGGCAACGGTTTCTGCAAAATAGGAGTGTACAAAATAAAAGTTAAGTTATAATATATTAAAAAACAAACTTACAAATAAATTATTTTATTTTATAAATAATTAATTTTTTTAATTCGATTATTTGGTTAAAAAGGTTTTCAGGCTAAAGCGAAGATTAGATACAATCGCATTTTTGCGGTTTTCTCTGAGATTCCCCTTGCTAATTAAATTTATTTAACTTTGAATTCTGCCTTGCTTGCTGGGAATTTATAAGTCACCCCAACAATTTTTTGGGGGGTTATCAAAATGTTTCATTCATGTCACGCCTTTATACTTTTTCTTGGGATTCGGCTCGATACGTCACGATATGAAAAATCCCAACTTAACAGCAAAGAGTAAATACATAGAGAAATGTTTGCTATTGGATTCATTGGAAACGGGTATTTGATTTGATTTGAATTAATTTCATATTTAAAGTTAATTTGAAGTAAATGGGTTCTCATTCCTAATTGGATCATTTTACTTACCGCTCGTTGCGCACTAGGCGATGAGGCCAGTATTACGGGCGTTGAACTGTTAATCAAAATTGGTTGTTGTTGCTGCTGTTGTTGTTGCACCGTGGTTTGCTGTTGAATCTGCAACTGTGCTGCAGCCTGACTGCTTGTAGAGGAACCTGGTGCCGCCGCCGCCGCTGCCGCCTTGGCTTTCGCAGAGGTAATCTTAACCGATATATTATTGGGTAAGTTAGCCAAGGGATTGGCTGCCTGTCTTAGTTGTTGGGGTGTGAGTAAGGTTGTGGTTGTGCCGGTGCTTGTCGAGGCAGCTGACGATGTTGTGGCTCGTAGCATTGGTTTAGTGTCCGATTTCTCCATTTTTATTGTTGTATTACCTACTGTTGTTGTAGTTGTAGTTGTTGTTGCTGATGTTATAGTCGCTGTTGCTGCTGGATTGGTGCTGTTATTTTGCCGTTTCTGCGGTGTACTGCGTACAAGTAGATGGGGAGTACGTTGCAATGTCGCTGGCTGCTGTATAATGACGCGCTTAGAAGGTGAAGCCTCAATCTTTTCCAGCTTTATGCTGGCTGGAACAATTATTTCTTCGCTCTTTATTTCAATCTCTTGTTTTATACGCTTGGGTGTCTGATTGTAATTGTTGTTATTGTTAGCCATCTTTGATTTTGGTGTACGTGGAGTCTTCTGTTTTACAGTATCCGGCGTCTTGGCGGCAACAGTTACTACTGCTGCTCCTGCTGGTGTTGCTGATGTGGGTGTCGTTGGGGCAGCCTGGGTGAAATTGAGTGTGGCTGCAGCTGCGTACTCTGGCGTTTCCGGATCGCATTGCATTGATTTGCTAACCAATTCGGGTGCTTTGAAATCATCCTCATCCTGAAGCTCTTGTACTCCATCACTTGGATTAAGCAGCTGTGATTCCACTTTTATTTCGAAACTATTATTGTTGGCTGTTGGTGTCAGTGGCGTCTCTGTGGCCGCATCTGTTGGAGGACTCTCGGATTCGGCTGTATTAGCAGCAGCAGCTGCTGCTAATGCAGCTGCAGCAGCCTGTTGCTTTTGCTCCTGCTTCTTTTGTTGTTCCTCCAGCTGTTGTTCGCGCTTGCGCTTCTTGGCCGCAGCATAACCCAAGGGCTGTTCAGTGAATTCGATAAGCTTAATGCCACCATCTTTGCGTCCAGCTGGTGTGCGACTAAGATTGGGCCGCTGAGCATTGCCCGGTACAGTAGCCGTACGGAATCCCGTTGTCGGCATGCGCGACGGTATACCCTTAAGGGGTGTAGTGTCTGTCATTTTCCTTGGCATGCCACGCGAACGTAATGGTATTGTGGGTGCCGAACCCTTTTTAAGAGATGATTGGGCATCAGCGGATTTGTGAAGCAACTCTGTACGTAGCTGTGCGCTTTTCGGTTTACGCTTCAGTGTGAAATGCTTGACGGGAGCCGGTTGCTGTCCCACCTATTAAAAAATATAAAATTTAGATAAATAATTCATACAATTAATACAGCTTTATCTTACCACTGAGATCAGTGCATTCTTATTTAGATATTGACACTCCAGGGGTAACATACCCAAATCGGAATGCTTATTCACCAATTTGCGTAAATCACTGACCATGTCCGTGAAAATGGGACGTGTATCCTCATAATCTGATATTTCTGTATTTAGAGAACTTGTTGCCGGAAAGGTTTTCATTGTCTCCGCCAGCATAGAGACCCAAAGTTCAGAATCAAGACCAGCCACCTCGATAACCTCTTCCAGTTCGGCTTTCCACTATACGAAAGAACAAAAATAATGGTAAGTAACATAATAGATAATGTTATTACACCCGCCCACACAAGAAAATACCTGTCAGACCGTAATATACCTATCAACTTAATATCTTATAACATTTCGATCACAAATATAGTTAAACCGGCATTAAAAAACAAAATAAACTTTACATTAATATATTTAGTTCATAATTTTAAAAAATAAATATAATAGATAAATCATTTCAATGAATAATTAAATAGTTTTATGGGAAAACACTTTTCACTATTATTTAGGAATATTGCTAACTTCAAATAATAATTGAGAACTTTTGTCAATTGGATTTTGGAACATATTCTTAAAATATAAAATACTTTTTACCAATTGTCTTTGCATAGCACAAAACTATATATATAACATATCAAAACTAGAAAAATCGAAAAAAAAAACTTTCTCTTATTTGATGGATTAACTTGAGTACACTTAATATACCCTTTGTCACTAACGGGTATGACAACAACTAAACACCCTCACGCACAGACACAGAGAAGAGGAAAGGAGAGAGAAGAAAATATGATGGGCAAGCTATTCATGTGAGCGAGCGAGCGGGAGAGAGAAATGTATACACAGAAAGTAGAAGTGGCGGGAAATCTGTACCCCGACAATCATTGACATATTTCCATTTGCCAACCTGGCTTTAACCAATATAATAATGGTCTAAAAGAGTAATTTTTATTTATTCACTGTTAAAGCTTATTTACTGATTTTTCTTTTGGTCCAATGATAAAATTGGTTTTATTTTTATTTCACCAGCGAGAGCAGCAAGTGTACATACATACGCATGCATGCACGCTACGTGTATGAATGTGTGTGTGTTTGTCTGTGCGAGATGGTGTACTTTTTCTCATTCAACCTTTTTCCAATTTTTTTTTCTTTTTACCTCCTCAACTAAGCGTCGTGGTATGTGTAGGAAACTGAGAAGCAATTTCAGTTTCACTTGCGTTTGCAAATCGGGAAAACATTCCTTGATATTGCGCAAAACCTCCTTGTTTAATTGCGAGCATATTGAACCGTTTATCCACGAATCATTTGATGTGCCCAGTTTATTATGCAGCCACAATGATGTGTCGCTGTCCCGTACGTTGGCCATTTTTTAAACGTTTTACGCTTATCCACGCACGGAGCTCACAAATTTCAGTGATCAGCGGTCTGGGACACTGTTCCACGACACAATTTGATTAAAACTTTTGCGCAATCAAGTCCCCGACAATGACTTAAATTGTTTTATTTAATTTTTTCTTCCACAATCTTTCACTCGCCCGTTCATCGTATATTGGGGTTGTCGTTAAATCAACGAATGGTAGCTCGCCCACATGCAGTGTGACCAGACGCTGAAAATAGTTTTGCCCAAAAAATATTCTGTAAACGTTTATTTAATTTTACATATATATGTAAATTATCTACATACATACAATATCTACATACGTGTATATATTGTTGTTTTCAAAAAACTTCAATACAACCACAAACAAATGGAACTTTTAAACGATGGAGGCAGTTCCCAAGGAACGGTCAAAAAAAGTAGTTCTATATCAACAAGTGGCAAAATCCTAATTGCAGCAACAGGTGGAGTAGCCATTGGACTGTCAATTGTCTGCGCCTCGTTTGTAGCACCTGCTTTTCGCAAAATTTGCCTGCCCTATGTTCCAGCGACCGATGAACAAATAAGAAATGTATTAAGTTTTCTACCGAAAAATGTGAAGAATGCTAAGCTGCTTGATATTGGCTCGGGTGACGGACGGATTGTTGTTGGTACTTTCTTTCGAGTCTCATTTCCCCACATTGAGCAATAATTTCTCTTGCATAATCTTTTTATAGCTGCTGCCCAGCACGCCAAAGGCCTTAAAACTGATGGAGTTGAATTAAATCCTTGGCTAATATACTACTCCCGCCTGGTTGCATTGCGTCATGGTGTGAACCGACAGACCAGTTTCATTCGACGCGACCTTTGGAAGTATAATATAAGCAGCTACAATTATGTGGTCATATTTGGTGTTGAACAAATGATGCGGGATCTGGAGAGCAAACTGGTGGCAGAGTGTCCGCACGATGCCAAAATCATAGCCTGCCGATTTCCACTACCACAACTGCAGCCGGAAAGAACTATCGATGATGGGGTAAACACAGTCTGGTTCTACGATTTAAGCAAACGTTCCGGATGAAGAATGGGTAACCAATATTTGTAAAATATTAGATCTTTATTGTTTTTCAATTGTAAGAAAAACTAAAATCAATATACATATGTTTTGTAAATGCTGGAGAAGAAAAAATTCAGCCAGGACTGTAAGTACGCACAAGGGTACCGTACTTGCTTGGTCAGTAATACAAAAAGGCTAGAAAAAGAAGTTAAGACTAATACAATAATAAAAAATAAATCCAGACCATGAACGAAAGTACATGACAGAGCACACGGAATACAGAAAAATAAGGAACCATAAGGCAGCCGAGATCGATGCGAGATTGCCACCCTGCAACGAAGGCTTGAGCACAAAAAAGTTTGACGAAAGCTGCCGGCGATGCTGCTAGAAACGTCGCCCCAAGTAAATACAATGCTTGTTTTCTTCACGATACACATCAACAAAACCAATTTTGGTATAGAAATTGATCTGCTCCACATCATGTTCGGAAACACAAACATGAACTCCAAAGCAGCCATTTGCACGTAATGCCGCCAATAGGACCGTCAGTATGCGTTTGGTAATCCCACTGTCCTGATGATCCGCCTCTTTTGTAGTAGCTGCGCTTAGCACGGCCGGAAAGGAGCCACTTACTTCGGCAGGACATGGCTCCAATGTATCTGTGCTGTTATGGAATTTATGTAGAAAACTATTAATGAGTTTTTGCAAATTGCCACTAGATGTCGAATTAGATTCCTCATGAATAAGCAAGGATTTTGGGTATTTCTCGCGTAGCTCCGGTAGCCAGCACAACTCCCAGTTTCGATGAAATATGTTGACATCCAATGACGCACAAGCATAACCTACAAGGGCCTCATTCTCATCATAGGCCACAATGCAAAGATTGGAATCAAGAGTCAAATAGGCCCCCACAACGGCATCAGCCACAATATTAATCACGTTGGATGGTATTACAGGTATTTGGTCGTCATCACCTTTTAGATCGCCTTGCCAATCCAGATATGCTTGTGTACAAATATTATTGACATCCTGTTCATCGGCATTGCGATAAGGCCTCAAAAGATAATAATTTGAAGTTGGTTGTTCGGGTAGTTTATAGACAAAAAGATCATTGCCGGAATCCACAGGCATCAGACGCTGCAAATCGGCAATAAGTCCACCACGGAAAACCCATGGTTCCTGATCGCCAGACATGAATGCCTCTTTCCAGCCTTTGGTGAACCCTACAAGAATTAGAAATCGAAATTAAATTATAGACTTAATTTATCTATTAAAATGAGAAACATACAGGTGTAGCTGCCTTCAGTATACGATGCCATATTTTGGGGAAACTGCCCCAGCGCCAGCCACTTAACATAGCCATTGAGCAATGACAGGGCGCCCGAAATGTCCCATACATAGGAGTATAGTTCGTGACAGATTTCCTTATTTTCGCAACTAGCAATTTTGATTAGCAACTCTTGCACGCTGGAGCAGAGTTTATTATATGCTCCGCACCGTTGTAGCCATTCGCTCACTTCCGGCTTGTTGGCCTTGTTAGCATCTCCGCTGCCTTGTAATAGAACGCCGGCGTTAATTTTAAGCCAATTGAATTCAGTGAGGAGCTTTAAGCCGCGGCTGCCATGCTCAAAGGGCAAATAAAAAAGATCGGAGAGTAGGCTTAAATCCTCTACAGTTATCTTAGAGCCACCAGGAGATGTTCTAGCAAAAGATACCATGAAGCAATGAATCTGATAAATCCAATTAGTTTAACTCACTTGGCATTGTTTTCAACAAGTTCCTCTTCTCGCATTTCTGCATTTGATAATGGAGACGACGCCGTGCTTTCCACATGCATGATCTGATAAGGAAACGTAAAGATATATTTGAAACAATATTTTGATTCACGTCACTTACATGTACATCATTGACAGATTCCATTAGAACATCGTCGGCAATTAACCTGGGGGTTTGTTGCTCCCCTTCCTCCTCTTTCGGGGATACTTGTGAGGCAAGACTGCTGCTGCATTCCATTGGCTCATTGATACCGGCACTTAAAGGACTTAAGCTAGTGTCGTCTATCATTGTATCCACACTGAGACTGGCAGGCACTGGTTCCAATTCTCTCGTTTTGTCATCATCAATACCAATATCATCTTCAACATTGCATTGTACTTTCTCTTCACTCTGCTCCTCAGAGTCTTCAACATCCAGACTCAGTTCTAGAGAGGGATCAACACCTTTGGCCTCCATAATAGGTACTGGAACAACTGAAATTGGTATCTTCTTGGGCAACTCAATGTTACTGGCTGCTGTGGTTGGTATAGGATTTATAATTTCCTCATTGGTAATGACTTTAGTGGGAGACACCAGAGAATTCATCACTGGATTGGAAATGGGAGTCATGGTTGAGCTCACAGTACTACAGACTTCCGCAAGAGCCTGCAACTGTGTGGTATTCACCTCAGGAACTGTACGGGTATTCGTCGAAGTAGTTGTTGTGGTCGTTGTAAGACTCATGCAAGTATTAATTGATGGTATAATTGGTATGATTGGCATAACCATTTGTACTTGCGGTTGTGGCTTAGTTATGGGTCCCCAGGCTTCTTTTTCCATAAAGAATTCCGGTAACCACTCGGTAAGGGCATTCCTGAAAGTAAAACGAAATGTCATGAACATTTCAACGCGTAGATTGATTTTGAACTTACTTTAGAGCCAACCGTGGATGATAGACGTTTTTTGATAGGAATTCTACGGGCACCTCATCCTCATTTTCAGTCTCTAGTTTAATATCAGCGCTCAGCGATGTATTCATCTTAGAATCCATATTGCAGCGTGACCAGAAGGCCAATGTGTGAATCGCTATAAAATTGGCATAAAATTCACAGTTGGGATTTGTCATCACACCTCGCAAATGTTGTATTAACGCCGGTGATCGCCCGGTATACGGTCCCAGAAACACACGCTTTTGATCGTAATCATTAGCATGAAGATTATCCCAAATTACAGGAGGACGGCGAAGGACTTCCGTAATTTCCTGTATAGATTCAATCGTGATTGTCTTCGATATCACCTTATCCCCCGTCCATAGAATGTCGATTTCATTGTTCAGCTTGGTGCCCAATGTGTTCAAATATTCCGACTCCTGTATGTTGGGGACAGCTCTGGTGGCGCAATACTGTGTGGGGCAAAAGAGAAACTTGGGGTTGCCCAAATGCAGGTAAATCTCATTTGTGATTGAAACCTGGGCATTTGCGAAGGTCTGAAAGACCTCCTTGTCAGACTTGGACAGCTCTGATTCAATGTCATCGAAGAGTAATGCATAAGCCTCGCAACCAAATTGCGAAACCTGATCCAATTTACGTTTTAACGTGGCTATTTCTTTTGTGCTGCTATATGTCATGTCCAGACCCGGCGAAAGGGCATAGTAGAATACAATTCCGGCTTCCTTGGCGGCGGAAATCAAACTTGATAAATGATCAGCCTCTTCAACCGTGTACATCTCGCGCCAATAAGCTCTGTGCTTATAGTCGTCCTTGGGTGCGTACATGTACGAGTCCATGCCCAGCCTTTTGAGTTTGCGAAACAAATCTTTGCGCTGCTCTGTAGTCCATGGCCGGCCATAGAAGCCCTCAATCACACCGCAAATGAAATGACGTTGCTCATCCTGCTGAGACGCTAGCTGTGGGTCGGCGGCGTCTTCCATTTTCACGGTATCAAATCAGGATTAAGATTGCAACAGCGGCTTTTTAGATGTTGGTGTTGTTATTTCAGGATGCAAATTAGTGTTGGGTGTTGTTTGCAGATGCGAAACAAGTGTCCCGTAGCCATAGAACTAGTTCATTAGTATCTTATTTAATTTGATTAAATTGTTTAATGATATCCTAAGATTTATCTCGTTTTTCTTATTTATTGGTTGCAAGAGACGATAAAAATAAACTTCGGTAAAATTTTTACAAAATTTAAGATGTATTCTTATCTATGTATTAAATACAATGTGCATCATCATTTACCACTGTGCATCTAACGAACCAGTTCGCCAAATTTAAGCAGAGCAGTGCGGTTTCTGCGGTGGGAACCAGTCTTCACTAACACTACACAGCAGCAACAACAAATATTGTGTGGGAGTGTTTTTGTTTTGTTCCATTTCGTTTTTACTTAGTATTAAAATTATTGTTATTTATTTTAATTTATACAAATGCAACCATTTATTGTTATACGGAATTACCGCGAGGACGATGAGCTCAAGTGCCAGGAGTTGGTTAGAGACTACATTATGTCATTCTCAAACAAATCCTTCTTCATCTTCTGTTTCCGAGAGGTAAGTGTATTATAATTTTTATTTTGTGTTTCGTGTCTTATCTGCATCTTTTGCCTGAATTGACCAAGCATTGCATTTTCCATTGGCAGATTACATTACAGTTTATTGTCATCACATGGGCCATATTCTTCATATTTCTGGGAGTGCCATTACTTTTCTGTGCCCTCACAGTGCCCGGATGCATATTTTTCTTGTTCACCGGCACCTACTTCTCGTTCTATGCCAAGGCGGTGGAGCTTATGAGGGTAGGATCAAATGATATACAAGCACTTACATGTGTGTCCAGGATAATCAATTTAATGTTATTTTAGATAAAACCCTCACAATCCCTGGTGGCCGAATGCTATGAGCCATTTATATTTCGTTGTGAACCCAATGAGGCTAGCTATCAGATATTCATTGAAAATTGTCCTTACGATGAGGTATATAAAAATAAATTTCGTCGTCGTATTGTTGCCACATGTAGCGTTAAAAATCATCATGCCATATACAATGCTGCATGGATATATCGCTTTGCCTTGGCCCCAACATATCCATTGGAAAAGATAATGGATCCGATGCTCGGCCTGGTTGTGAAAAACTGCCTTAACGGTGGCTATGCCTCATTAGAGTGCACCATTTCGGAGTGGCAAGACAATGAACGTGATTTTTATGATAATAAGGGCTTTGCAACACGCCAGATCTATCATAAGCAAATTATTGGCAGTACGCTAACTGTAATGAAAACACAATTGACCTACAGTTTACGCTCAGATGATGCTCTGCATAAGCAAAATTAGTGTACTCTGTGCCTACAACACAAAAGATAATCTCGAAGAACTGTGAAAACTAGATCAATATATTTACATACATATATAGACTATATATATATATTTTTAAATACACACCAAAATATTTCTTTACATTTCACTTAATATGGTATACATATAAGAAACGTCTGGTACTCAAACTCGAATCGAATTTTAGAAACTTGTTAGTTATTGCTTTTATCCATATCAATATTTTCTTCTTTATTATCTCTTGTTTATTCTTTAACATATTCTATTTAAATAAATAAATAAAATATTTAGTATTAAATAAAATTTGCGTAATTGTTTAGCGTTTCTTTTTTGCTTTGATGCCGATTTTTTAACTCTTGCTTGCTCTTCATTTGCTTCAATTTGCTGTAGGTACATTCGCTTCTGTTCATTTGATTCCGAAAAAAATAATAAAAGTACAAAGTATATATGATCGTGTGTATATATAATATATGTATGTTATGCATTGTTTATAAAAAAGCTTTCATGCACTGTTTAACTAATTGAAATTTGTATACTTTCTTTTTTTTTTATTGGGAACTGCCCTTTTGTATCTTCTCGGTTTTTGTTTTTTTAAATAGTGTTCAGTTACAATTTTGCTTTAGCGCAACTAATTCTTAAAAAAATAAACTGGAGCTGGACCTGGCGGCCGCCATGCTCCGCACTGTTTTAAATGTAACTATATATTTAAATTTAGTTTTAGTTGGTTTTCACTTGTGTCAACTATTTAAAGCGTGTTTCAAAACTGGCTGTGAAATTAGCATAGCAGTTCCATTTGTTGTTGTTTCTTCTAACATGTTTTGACCCTTCACTTTTTTTCTTTTTAAGGTAAAATTGTATTCATTTGGTTTCGTCGCAAGCAGCCTCCACTTGGTATCCAAACGCAGCTTAGAACAATTTCATCCGCCGCTTCAGCTCATTGCGCCTCCACTGAGGCAACCGATAGAATTCCGATCTGCCGCACTGTAATATGTGCTCAAACTCAATATCCGATAAATGACGCTGCAATTGTAATAACACTTGGCTTAATCACAATTTATTTAAAAATTGTTACCAATTAATTACCTCCAGATTACAGCGATCAACATCTGAGGGTAGACGATAGTTTGTGATTAGCAGTAAGTGATAGGGATAGATTTTGGCCGGCTCATGGACCAACATTGAATGTGCCATATTGGGCAAGCTGCGTCGTATTAGTCCAGCCTGTGGATAATGATAAGACAAGGCTCCTGAGTATGTGCTGGAGGCGTGCAAATCAGTACCATTGCCCATTAAGGCGCGTCTATCGCCATCGGTAATCGAATCCACTGAAGCTAATAGAAAAGATTTAATCATTTAGTTGACATAAAAATTAATAATTAATTAAAACTTACCCTCTGATTTGCCGCAACTTAAATCTGTGCTATGTGTTTTGTCACCCAAACCTCCATACGAGAAATCCTGTACAGAATGTTAATAGGTATAAAAAATTAGTTTCTATCTATAGACAATTTAATTAATAACATGCCAAACAAAAATTAAACCCAAAATCAAGTGCATTGCAGAGACTAACTACAAAAACCATGTGTAATCTGGGAAAATTATAAAAAACTACAACAATAAAAGGAGAAACAACCAAAGCAATCTTACAGTGGCACCATGCATCGTGACAGCAGCAGATGTTGTGGAACTGAATGTGTGAGAGCGAGGGGCCAGACCGTATCCAGGTTTCGGTACATGACGCAGTGCGCTTACCACTGACATTTGTTTGTATTTTTATGGATGTATGTTTGTTGCAGGTGATGAATGATGATTGGTTGTGTACGTGGTTAGTAGATGTAGGTTACGTGTATGTGTAAAACAAATATAATGGTTATAGTCGGCATGTAGCAAGGCAACAAACAGCAGATATACACACAGAGATATATATGTTTTTATATAAATATAATATGTTGAGTTGTTGGGAAAATAAATAAGTAGCATAGGTTTTTAGAGACACACAAAGAAGCAGCAGACCAACCAGTTGATATAATAGCGTATTAATGGTTAGTTATGCATGTCCAGCCACCAGTTTCAGTATCAGTATTAAGAATCAGCATAATCCCAGGCAATACAAAAGGTGAGAAAGAGAGTTAAATGTAATTTTTTTTTTTAAAAGTCAACAACAGTATTAGGAAATGTTTGACAGTTTTCATCAATTTAAACTAAGTTATTGACTAAATAAAAGCAGCCCATAAACACCATACATTAATTAGGACCACGACTTTAATCGGGCAACAATAATCAGCACTTACTGAGCTGTAACCATTGCGTATATAAGGCAGAGTGGTCGTTTTGAATCCGTATCCGGGCTTGGGCGGCGAGCGATAGGAATGTATGGCTATAAACGTAATTGGCTATATATATATAATATCGGCAACAACAAAAAAAAAAAAAACAAAATATTGCGAGACTAACTTCGGCAATGCCGGAATTTTTTAAACCTTTCCAAAAGTTTTATAATGATTATCAATCGAACAGACTTGGGCACTTGGTAAACAGGGATATCAAAATTTAGTCGATGGGAATCGGTAAATATCATTTAAATGACAAATTTTGGCTATAAAATATATATCAAATAATGAATATCTTTACTAAGAAAATTGGTAACACTTTTAAGCTTGTTTAGAGAATCGGAATACGGAATTAAAGATGATAAATTGTATAAAAGTTCTCGTCACAATTAAATAGGACACTTTACAAAGGTTTTACAATGGATTATCACTCGCTTATGATACACTTCCCGGTCCTAAGCACCTAAATAATAAAAAGATTACCATTGTAACTGGGAGCATTTCCCAGGGATTTGCCAAGGGAGCCACGATAGCTTGTGGAGCGATCAAACATTTCTTCCTCATAGAAGGGCTTCTGATGGTCCAGATTTCGTGATGGCGACGCTCCAATGGGTGATTCGTATCTGCATGATGAGATTGAGTTGAGGAAAATTTCTGCTAGTTTTTTTTTGTGCGGTACTAACCTTAATTTATATAGCGGCTCCTTGGAGGCGGAAGGCGTGCGCGATGCATTACGTGGATCCAAATTGTTTTGCTTCCATTTTCTGTATTTGGCATGTTCTTTAAGATCCTTGGCAATTGCCGATCCGATGCCTGAATTCAGTTTTTCTAGTTGCTCTGCCTCCCGTTTTAGGCGTCTAAATAGATTTCGCCAAAATTTAATGATTTCTTAAAAAGTTTAGAGATTATTAGACTTACATTTGTTCGTCGCCATTCTTCACCTTGCCATTGGTTTGATCGACATTATTCTCATCGTCATCATCCGAAGCTGGGACGCCATGGTATGATTCGCTGTAGCGTCGCCTACGTTCCGGATCAGTGTATGGATAGGGAGGTGCTGGAAAGTCATCCCTTTCAATTTTAGGTTGTTCGCCTGGCGGCGGTTTCTTGGCCGCCGGATAATGGGATAATTCAATGGGTTCTTCGTTGTTCATGCCAGGACTCTTTGGTCGAGGCGTCTCAGAACGAATGGCATCTACCATCACCTTCATGGCACTACGTGTACGCGAATGTGGACGCGAAGGTGGCCGACTGCCAGCCACTGAGCCAGCATTACTGGCAGTGGTGGCATAGGAAGATGGCCTATGGAAATGAGGCGACAGCGGCGTCTTATCATACGGATCTATCGGTTTGCGCAAATAGTGTGGTGCATCTGTCAGATAACTATATGTGTAAATACGGGATATATCTTCGCCAATCGGTCGCCCATATTCACGCAATATCAGCCCAGGACTGACCGTACGGTAATGCTGTAAAAGATTTAAAGATTAGTTTCTCTTTTAACTGGCGAATCCCAGTGGGAATGTATATAACATGCAGTGCGCATTGTGGATTTAGTAGCAAAACAAAATAATATATAAACAAATAATAATAATAAATGATGACAATAGAAATCATAAAACAAACCTTGCGGCTAGGGGAATAAAGTGAACCATTAAAACTCGGAGTTCTGGAGCGGATGTACTGAAAACGAACGAAAAAAAATTCAAAACGCAAGCTCAAAATAAGGTGAACAACTAAAATGCATAATTTAAAATAAAAAAAAAGAATAATAATAAATAAATAAAATTACAAAATCATAAATTGCATGATGTGGTATGTGTGCATTGATTGGGGTTGAGCTGGTGAGGTGAAGGTAAATGTGGAAATAGATGTAGGAGGTGACTGGCCAATTGATTGTTGCACTAAATCAATTAAAATAAATAACTATTTTTAACCGATTCAAAATAAACGTATTATCAAAGAAAACTGAATGTATATAATCTCTATTTTTTTTTCAACATTTCTGTTCTATTTAATTAATATTAAAATATTGTAATTTGTCTATTTTAATTTAATTTAATAATAGAAATATGTGATAAATAAAATTTAAAATAAATGTAGCTGAATTTCAAAGTTCCCTAGTAGAACTGATCTGTTGATAAATTTTATAATCTATATCTTTGGCCATTATGAATTGTGTGTGATTTGCAGGGGTTTTTTTGGTCATTCAAATTAGTATTAGCTGGTGCAGCAGTGGCAGCTCCTGTGCTGATCATCTCGATCGGTATAAAGCTTTTACATTTTGTGTGGATTACTTACCATATCACTCATTGCACTCGAGCTCATACGATCGCATTCAGTGTCTGTGAAATTGCCATTGGAGGCGCCACCAGTTACTGATGTATTGCCGCCATTTAATATAATGCCAGACTCGGAGGGTCCGGGACCGCAGCGCGGATGCCAGATAGCGCTGCCTTGCAGGTACATTTCCTCGCCATCACCGAAGGGATCGCCGCACTTGGTGCAGCGGGCACAGGTTGGATGGAAGTGATGGTTATCACCGGCCTGGAGCACCTTGCCGCTAATAAAACGATTGCAATAGGCGCACTTGACACCGAAACTCTTCTGATAACACTTCTCGCAATAAGGGACAGCATCCTTGCCCATATACTCGCCATTGAGGACCGTTTGACATGCTTTGCAGCGGAAGCACGAGACATGCCATTGCCTGTCTAGGGCAACCAGGGCTTGGCCCTCCTTTAGCATTTCACCGCAACCGGCACAATCATTCGGATCGTAATCCTCCTTTAGGTGAGCCTTATGGGAAATAACACCACTTGTCAGCTGCTGATGGGCCGTGGCTCGTGTTGGACTCTCTGCTGGCGGTGCTGGTGAAGTGACGGCCGCTTGGCGTGATGGGGACGCCGAAACGGGCGGCACTCCGGACACACACTGCTCGCAGAGAACCTCCTTGCCGGTATTGGTGACCTTGCTGCCCGATTTAAATGGCTGCTGACACTTGGAGCACGTGAAACACTTTTGATGGTACGTCTTGCCCATTGTACTGACCACCTCGCCTTCTACATACTGATTGCAAGTGGCACACTTGGTACCATACAAACGCTGATAGTCCGGTATGCAATAGTAGGCGCTGTCTTTTGTAAAGAATCCGCCAGTGGCCAAAGATTTTTTGCATTGGCAGCATTGAAAGCAGGCCTTGTGGAAGTGATTGTCAGCCACTCGGAGCACCTCGCCAGAGCACTTTTTTGTGCATTTTGCACAGTAGATCTTTTGTTTACCTATGTAAGAGAAAGAGAGGGAGAGAGAGAAAGGGGTTAATACGTATAGGAAGATTATCATTTATTCTCTATTAAAGCGATTCATTCAATCAAAGCTAGCCAAGCCTGGCCAGATTACGTATACGCCACCGCAACGCTGATGTCATATACATGTGATGCGATAATGCCCCAACCTTGCCCCGTTTCGCCGAGCACTAGCCCCAGATCGATGTTGAACATGATAATAAAATATATATTTGCAAATACATGCGGGTACGGATTTCAATTGTGTATTGGAAATAGAGTACTGCTGATCCATCAAATAGTGCACATATTATAAATTAGAAGAGTTTATTAAATTTATTTGATTTCCAACCAAAGCATACTCCTTTTTCTTATTTTTGCTTAAAATTTTTTCATTTGTAAAGTAGCTATGACTCATAGACTCAAACACACCGCTGGAAATTAATCTTATCAATGATAAGGCCAAGGGCGGCATAAACTTAACAGATACATATACATATATTCGACTATATATATATATATATATGTATATGTACATATATAGCGACCAATATGCCTATGTGTTAATTAATGTACACAAGTGTACGCTCAAAATTCAGGTAACTCTTGCATATGTTTGTTTGTATTTGTATTTATTGGACTTTCTCAGGCACTTGTCAGATAATTGTATATGGAACATACATTTATAAATAAAGACAACACAGAGGGGGGAACCATATACTTAATAAATACATACAGTGCCAAAGAGAGGCAATGTGAGAGAATGAATTGTAATGTGTAAAAAGATAAGTAAATTTTCACAATATAAATGGGTTCTGAAAAATATAACCTGGTTGGTGGAGTATTTTTCTTCTTTAAATTCAGCGAACAATCGATTCCAGGAACTCTTATCACATATCTTTGAAACCGTTTTAACCAAAAATATGATACTGAAACATATCAAAATACATACATATAGATACATATATGTATGTTTATATACAATGTACATATATCTACTGAAGTAGTACGTGCATATGTATATATAGATTTAAAACCAAACGGGGGGAGACCTCATAACCATGACGGCATCACAAAATGAAACGAAACAAATTGTCGGCCATGACTGATGAGTGTTCTGATCTCTTTTTCTTTTTTCTTTCTTAATGCCGCTGACACCGGTTTTCTTTTAAAGTAATATAAAAAAAAACAACAATGAATAAGCAACATGACGAGTTGTAGAGTTTCCCATAGCTACAGGAAAATTAAACAGAATGGATCTTCATCTATAGATGACTACATTAATAAATCTTATTTTTAAAGCTTAATGTATGTATATAACACATGTAATTTTAGATCCCAGATCATCTTTCTGTTTTGTTTGTTTTAAATAACGAGTTATATTATCAATAAATAAATAGTTATATTATACTAAACTAAACTTCGTGGCAAGAAAAATTAATTTTAAATATTAGAATTTATTTTCTTTTTGGTTAATGTTAGTTTATTTAAATTGTTTATATGCCTTGCGTTTTTTTTTAATTATTACTTGTAGAATTTTTTATAGTTTGCCAACTCCAAAAAAAGAATTTATTGATAAGGTTAAGTGTTTCTTTTCTGTTGTATATTTATGTGTACATATTCTGATAAGGTAACAACAATAAATCCGTTAGGAATACGTGTTCAATCAGTGACGTCGAGCTGACGCAATACGCGCAGAGCTTTTTGATTTGATAGTTTAAAAAACTGTAAAGAAATTATACGTTATCGTAATACTTAAAGAAAAAAAATAAAACCAATAAGATAGTACTACTTTGGGACTTTGTAAACATTCCATTTAAGGAAAAGTTAAAAGGTAAACCCAACATGAAGTTATTAAAGTAATTTTTAATATAAAATTTATATTCTAACCATGTGTCAATATAAACGATTTTCTTATGTAAATTTATATAAACAATGCCACGAATTGATTATCATAGTCAAAAATATAGAATGAGACAAGATTTCAAAACGAACTTGGCTAATCTAGAACTTAGTGTTTAATTATACTTTTGCAAACTTTTGTATAAAGTTTTTATGCCAATTATATTTTCGACCCCATAAAGTTAATGTTAAATGTCATCTATGTTAGAATAATATTTCAGCATTCATTTTAATAAACGATTACATCACATAGCTTTAGTTGACATTACTGTCTTACATCATATCCAGACTTTGTTTTCGTAAAATTATGTTGTAAAGCAGAAGCAAGATAAGAGTCCTTTGAAGTAACACTCAATAAAAAATTTTATCGCATTTAATGGTTTCCCTTTTGAACCTCATTTCTTTTATTTTTGAAATTATGAAATAAATATGTCAACGGAATTGTTAAATGTTCTTATTATTAAATATTCCCCATTCCTAGTAATTTTTACTTGAATTTTTATATACATACAAACACACATATGTATGTATGTATGTCTCTCACTTTTGTGTACGTGTTTCAATTCAATTAAATTAGCTTATGCTATCTCTATTTGTTTATTATGCAATCACAAACATTTTTCACCATTATTTTACATATTGATTTTGGCATTTTGTTTATTGACTTTTCAACAGATATTTCATCCTATATACATCATATTTTCGCAGTGGCACGATAATTACAACTAGGCGAAAATTACGTTTTCATGCCACAGATTATTTAAAGTTTCTTATATATGTATATACATAGATACATATATTTTTGTATCTATTTAGTGGAGCTGTCTGGTTTCAGTTAGTAAGTATAATAAACGTTTGAGCGCACATTTTGTTTGTTAGTTTAGTTGCTGTTGTTGTTGCCTTTTTTTATTATAATTACGGCAAGCAATTTTAGTGTCGAATGATGTCATCGGCGCCGCCACATCCATCGACCAGCGACAACGTAGAGCTTTTTTTTTTTCTCTTTTGCTTGTACATATTTCTTTTTTGGAGTTGTGGCAGACGGAGACTTATGAGTCTGTGGCTGATGCGGGGAGCCATGTGCCGCAAAAACTGGTTATAGAAAAACACTCGAATTTCAAATACAAACAATAACACAAACGAAAATGATGTAGTCGAAAAACTCGTCTGTATACGTCCAAGGGGCAAGTCCAAGGTTAAATCACATTGTTTTTTTGGTTTTTTTTTTTTATTCATGGAACTTTAAATTATATTTGAAATAGTATTTTTGTTTTTCCTTTCGTCAAAGGTCAATCTGCATGGCATTAGAAATATTTTAATTAATTTAAACCGCGCCCCAAAACGAACACACACACAAAGCGAACCTAACCTTAAATCACTGGCAGAAAATCGAATTGGGGAAAAAAGAAAGAGTGGAAAACGACCTCAGTTAAGTGCGTCAAATCCTTGACAGACGGCCTGAAGAATGTCGAGGATAATGCAGGTCAAGGTAAAGGGCGGCAGGAGACAGGTGAAGCAAAACGGTGACAAGGAGTACAAATAAACAGATACTCTTTTTTGCTGGATATACAGTTAGTATTATTATATGTATGTATGTGTGTATTTTTTGTTGTTGGTTTTTTTTTTCTTTTTAAGAATGAAGAAAACCTCACGCTCATGCATTCCACACCCACACAAACGCCCACATATGGCTCTGTTTATATGTACACAGACAAGCATACATTCATATGTATGTTTTTATGGGTAAGAGTCAAAGTATATACACGGAGGTATTACTCATCAAATTGAAATTGCTCTGCAAGTGCTTTTATGCGGTGCTACCTGACGTATACGTAATTTTTGATATTATGCTGAAAGTGCTTCCTGTATGCTTATTAGTCGAAAAGTGAAAACCAAACCAGCCGCAACCACACATACACACACATTTATATATGTATATAGTATACATAATCTGTATATTGTTTGTATATATGTATCTACTATATAGATGAAGCTGATGACGTTGCCATCTAAATACAAAAATAGCATTCAATTAGGCAAACGAATGAACGTATGGAGAAACCGAAGAAGGAGAAGTCACTTTCTATGCAAGTGCTCTGACCTATATAACCCCTGCCGCCATCCAGGGAAATGAGAAATGCACGCGACTGCACGACACAAACATGAACAAATCAACTAACAAATAAAATGAGTAAAAAAATAAGAAAAATACCCAAATGGCTGAGATGACTTGAGGGGGTGGGACGGATGCTTTTGGAGGAGGCTGAGGCCGAGACAACTTGTTTGCCCCTTTCATTTTCAGTTGAGCGTAAAACTAAAAAGGAAACCCCCTGGCATGGGAAGTCAATGCGCTGTGCTAGTCATGAGTTTATAAGCAATTGCTGTGTTGCCTCTGCCTGTGGTTATTGTAAAGCCTTTTGCGATGAGGGCGACGAACGCCACCGTTCACATGCCCATTCACATTCACATTATGGGGTCCGGGGTCCGTTCGTTTGCCAAGCTGAAGCTAAAGTCAATTATGCATTTTAGGCACGCACACACAACTACAAGTGTCTGCTGCTAGTCCCCCAAAAGAAGAGTCATCACTAGAGGCAAATGCAACACACAGAAATATATACAAACAAACATACATACATATGCATATATGTAAGTATGTATATGTACAGTGAACTTAATTAGGGCCACCCTAGCCGGACGAATGGAGCAGTAATTAATCATTGGCTAGGTCCCATAGAGGTATAGAAAAGGGCTTAAGTTACCCACAAAGAAAAAGCCCAGTGAAAAGCTTCGTGCCAAGCGAACGGTAAATTTACAGGCCGGTTAACGGTATCGTGTGTAATTGCAGTTGCATGCCCAAGCACCTTTGAGGTTTATTCGGTCAGGTTTTTCTACTTTTGTTGTTGTTTTTTTGAATCGTCATTCTCATTCTCCAATATCAAGTCAATTTGGGGCGATGGCATAGCATGGCAAAAACGAAAAATGAAAAAAAAAAAATTAAATAAACTTGTTCTTACAACAACACTGACGTCATCGACATAGCAGCTGAGAAACAAAATAGGGAGTGGACGACATGTACATGTATATGAACGGAACGTGTGGACAAGAACCGCACCGTACCGCCAATCATATGTGCATATCAGAGTATGTGTGAGAGCGGTCCCATCTTCTACCCCAACGAAGACAGGCGGTCAATATTGATTAACGAATGCAAATAAACAAGTAACATCAGTACACATTATCTATATGATAGCTGTCTGTGATAATGCCAATAATCTTACTATATTGTAGAATCCATGTCTGTGGATAGTTAGACGGAGAAAGAGAGGATATTGAGGTAGAGGCCACCCCCTTTCGTTGGTTTTGCTGAAATTCGTTCATACACAAACACACACACACATAGATAGAAACCGTGAGAGAGATAGAGAGAGAGAGACGTCGACGTCGGGCAAAGGCAGATAACTTACCCATTGCGAGATACAGATACTGCTATGCTCTTCACACTTGCGCCTGCAAAATGGGGGAGGGAAACACACACACAGAAACACGAAGCACGCACGTAGAAAGCACACAACTACACTCGCACAGGTCACCACTACTTCCTCTTCACTTCACTAAACAGATTTTTCTTCGGCTTCTCTGCTTAGAATTTTTCTATTTGTATCTTTTACTTTAACCGTTGTATGATGCATTCGCAATCTATTCACACAGGTAAGTAAATGGTGGAGCAAGGAGCACAATAAGCGTGTATCTGTGTGCAAGTTTTGGTATAATTTGGGTTTAAATTGCGGATGCGTATTTGACTTTTATCTATGTATGTATTGTACATTCACAAATGCTATTTGCCGACCAAAGATCACTGTGAAAATGGTGGTTTTGTAGAAAGAATTCCAATTCGGGACCAGCTGCGACCAGAAAAAAACACCGCACCGACAAACACGACACCGACGACAATCGACGACGGCAACAGCAAAACGACTGAATTATCTTTCAGATACAATTGTGGGAACCGCAGAAAAGGGAGCGCTCAGATACATTTGCCACTTCTGTTAAATTTAACAGCGCCATTTCTGAGTTCTGTTACATTTAGCGGTAGTGTTGCTAAATAATCGACTTTTAAAAATTGAAAATCATTTAGAATTAATTCCATATATAGGAATTATTTTTTAGTAATGTAAGCAACTTGTTTACATTACCAAACAGTTATAAGTCCTCCTAGGGTATTTCTTTCACAGAAATATTTATAAAGAAATGCCGGGAACTTGAATACTTGATTGACAAAAAGGGTTTTCGCCGTGGTAATGATCACGCTAACGGTGACAGGAAAAAGGGTGTTAGTTCTTACGCCTAATGGTTAACATAAACGAACAAAACTGAGAGACATGGCACACTACAAAGATAAACATCGTTCATTCTAGCACACAAATACATACCACATACGGATTTGATTCTTTAACATCCATAAAATCGTGTGGATAAAGAACTATATATTAATATAAATAAATTAATTCAATAAAAAAATCTGCAATGTACATCTTTTATAAATATTATATAAGTTACGGTATTGTTGACAGATTCTTTACTCAAATCTTTTATTTAAATAAGTGTTTTTTTTTCAATGCGTTTTGCGTGTACATTTGCACAGTAAGCTTTCTTAAGACATAATATAATATAATAATATTGTAATAACATTACTAACAAAAAGGTATAATGAGATAAAATTCCATTTATAATACAGTTAGAATAAAATTCATAATATTAGTGGCCCTTTGTTCAACTTTTGGAACCATAGGATTTCTATATTTTGTCACATATGCATACATAAATAATTATTTTGTATACATAGAATTGTATACACATATGATCATATATATGTATACGTATGCATAGTGGCTACTGATTCATAATAATTCCAAAAAAGTGTTTTAAAAACTATCAATAAACATTTCAATGCCGCTTATAGGTAAATAACTTGTAACTTCACCCACATTTTTGTATTATGTTGTTTTTCCACTTGTTAAAATTTAATAGTACATCGAGATTTAGAATAATTTAAACGTACATACATAGTTATACATAGGGATTGGTATTTATATCAACATAGTACATAGCTACACATTAACTACGATCTGTAGTTTGTGTATGTATGTGTATGTGTGTGTATGAGTGTGTGTGTGTGTGTGTGTGTGTGTGTGTGTGTTTGTGTATAGGTATAGGTATTACTCGGATTCTCAATTTCGCATAGGTTTTGGCTTTTGGCTGGCCCTTCAGCATTTTGACTTGATGGATTGTTCTGTTGTTCTTCTTCTTATTGTGTATGCATGTATGAGTAATTATATCTAACAGTAAATGTTGCTTTGATTTTGTTCTCTAAATGGTTCACAATGCCATAATAATTTTGACTAAAATCAACGAATGTTGAAGTTTGGAAACGGATATGATATAATGTATTTTCGTACTTCCTTTTCTTCTGCATCGATCTGTTGCTGTCAATTTAGTTACAAGTTAAAACTGCTTAACTGCTGCCTCTATACTCTCTATAAACATATATAATCGTATATATACGTATTCCCTAAAGGTTTTACATTAGCTAACTGCAAGTGTGTAGGTATTCTTTTTTTACTAAGCGAAATTCAACTATGAGCTCTGTGTGATGGGTGGAAAGTGTTTGTTGCCTAGATCTATTCCTCATCCGAGTCACCGTCACTGGAATAATGGGTTATTTGCGGCCGGCGCACAAACGGCGCTGTTATAACTTGCCTATGGAAATAAAACATGAATGGATCAATATATTAAAATACATCAATAGCAATCAAACAAGTAAAACTCACGCAATACGCCTATAATGATTCAGCCACTCCTCCAGCATTTGTGCCACCAGGAGTGGACGTTTGCCAAGTTTTTGTTGCGCCACCAACAAACCGCCATCTGTTACACAAACGTCTAGCCATTGGCGCATTATCGACTCCTCGTTGCCCACCTATACCAACAAAAGATATGTACACATATAATTATACATACACGATTTGTACAATTGTTAGCGTTAGACTTAATTGCCACATGATCGACTGACAATAATGTTAAAGCTTTTTTTTTGTAATTATAAATAACTTTCGCTGCCGACAGTGTCAGAGCTCTCCACTTAGAACTCAAATATTACATAAAAACTGAAATCTTTTGTGTTGAACAAATCAATAAACTATAAATGCAATAAAATATCTGAATGTTTTACGTTTTCCACATGCTTTCCGAGTAGCTCTTCGTCATTATAAATAATCGATTATAACTGGTAAACGAAAGTTGAACTCACCTCCGATTGTGTAAGAAAATGTATGGGTAAGAGTTTCAACTCGCAGTCCATTAATGGCAGATAGGTCATATCTTCGGCGTCATCACGTCGGCCATCTATGCGTGAGAAGGGCTCCATTGGCACTAGAGCGCTGAAATGTCCCCGTGTATAGCCTAGGGCGATGGGGGATTTGGTGCAAAAGTTTTGATCCCAGAATAAAGGTAAATAGACACCTAAAATATTAACCATGCATACCATTATTGAATATTAATTGATATCGATTTGATTGAGGTTTAATTTGACTTACCCTCGAATCGTGCATAACCAATATCTTCGCCACGAAAACTTTTCACATATTTTACACCATAGACTATAATGGGACGTCGTAGAATGTGTGCCAGAGCAAAAATATGCAGTTGCTCCAGAGATGAGCCTGGCTGACTGGCCAACGATAATAGTGTACTCCAGTCTTCCTCCCATTGTGAATCTTCCAGCGAAAAATGGAGCATAGAGGCTTGCAGCATTTCATACTCTTTCCAGCGTGTAAAGAACCTAGATCGAAAATGAAATCAGTTTTACATATTCTTTTTTTTTTTTTTGATACATAACGTATATATGGAGTCCCACTTACACATGACCACATTGATGCAATGTGTCTGCCAAAGCACGCCTTAAAATGTTGTCACGATCAAAAACACCCCAAGTGGCCTGCATTGCTGAATCCAGAAGGCAATCTCCTGCACTACGATTCCAAAGCACCAATAAACGCGAGCTCAGACGGGCAGTTATTTCCATTGACCAATTAAGAGCTGGCGGTGGTGTCTCCAGCTGCTTTTGGGCATCACGATCAAGTAGCTCATCATACAGTTGTTCCTGTATGGGTATGGGTAGCTCCTCGATTTCGGCGGGTAGGGCAAATGTTGCATGCTTTTGGACATAATGGCATGCCAAGCCAGTCTTTCGTAGGCGAAGCGTATTGGCAAAATGCCGACGTATATCCGCCGCCAAATCTGGAGCAACATATGACGGCACACGTTTAATGCCCGGCCCAGAGCCAGAGATCTGTGCCAGCAACATCGGCAGCATCTCTTCACGATGAAATCGTATGGCTAAATGGATGAGTGTGTGTCCCACATCAAAGGCTGAATTACGATTAAGGGCGGCAATTTCGTTGCTTGTTAACGAACGGGCTGGATTGCCACCGCATGAGAGGTATGCTTCCACAGCACTATAATTATTATCGACAACGCCCAGACAAGCGTTCAGCCATTGCCAGTCGACTTTTTGCCTAATCTGACGTTGGCGACGCTCCTGGCGCTCCTGGAGCGTATCACAGTTGTTGATGGTTTCTGAAGAACCTAATAAAGCAAATAAGAAAATAAGCAGATAAATAAATTAAATTAATTAAACATTAAATACAATAATATAAACAATTAATCGTTATAGAAGTACATCAATCTATTATGGTTTCAGTTTCGGTTTTGGTTGGTTTGCATTGGAATCTCACCTAGTTGGTAAATATGCTTCTTATTGAACGAATTGTTGACGCTAACGGTATCAGTATTTTGTATTTGTTGTTGCTCATCTTGGACATTCAGACTGGCACCGATATGCAAATCATTTTGCGAACCTGTTCCACTGTTATCCCTCTCCTTTGTTTTACCACACATAGAACACTTTATGCTTCTGGGCCAGTTTTCATAAGTGCAGGACTTTAAAGGAATGTAGGTATTAAATGAAATAATCAAAGACTTTAGTCCAATTCCCAACTTACATTACAGGCCCATTTGGCCACAAAACAATGTTTCTGCTGCAGTGAGACAGACGAAGAGGATTCCCGCTGCTGCTGCTGCGATTGTTGATGCTGATGAACCGACTGATTGTGAGAGTTGGTATTGGCCAGATTATTGAGATGCGTTGAATCATCAACGCTTGGACTGAGACTTAATCGATTGGAGGCAGTGGCTCCACCGCTGCTGCCACCAATTAGTTGCAGATGCTGCTGTCTGCCATCGGTCGTGTCGATAGGTCGGCATCCGAGATCCGTATCCGAGCCACTAATACGCAATGCATGCAATGCTTGACCAACTCCACTAACTGCATCCTCTTTATTACTTTCCTTATCTGTATCCAATTCCATGGCTGCTCCGCCACGTTTGGTATAGCATTGCACACAGCGCAAGCTGCGCGGCCAATTGAGATAGGTACACACCTTACATGCCCATTTTTCTCCATCGGTTATATTGATCTGACGCGCATGGGATTGAGATTGCGATTGACGGGCATAACATGTTGATGTTGGTGTGGGTTCAATGGCGGCCAGACCAGCTGCCGCCTCTTCTGAATTGTAGTTGCTGCTGGTATCCTGTTGCGATGGACTGAGTCTAATGCAAGACACGGAATGGGGTCACAATAGGGTCTCAATGTCAATGTCAAGGACAACTTACCGAAATATATCCTCGTTAAGCAATGGCTTTGCAGCCTGGCACATTGTGCATTTCAGTGAAGATGGATAATTCTCATAGGTGCAGATTTCACATTTCCATTTCAGAGCTTCGTCTTTGGTATCGCTCATCTTTTGCCTAGAAACAGCAACTGCCACAGCCAGAGCGATACGATGCCTTTACCCTTCCTTAACTTTCCTCTACCTCTCTTGCCCAGTCAAGCGTTCTATGGGGGAGGGGAAAAAATAGGGAATAAATTACTCATTTAAATAGATCAAATAGTTCTAAACTGTCCTTGACCCTGTCTGCATATACACACTACATACACACAACACACACACACACAAATCTACATATGTATCTGTATACATATATATATATATATGTATACTTATAGGAAAGTGCATTATTGTTGGTTTCCTTTCTTACTGTGTCGTCACAGATAGCCTTCGGGGGGCCTGAATTTAACTTGTTTATATTGCTTTATATACATACATACATACTAAGGATGTAAATATGTATACATATCAGAACTTTCCGCGGCAATAGTTATTTCTTATTGGAAGTCATATTTTTTATTGGTAGTCCCAAGTACCTGGCGCAACAGACACACACTAAAAATGCAAGGCCTCCTTTTGCAATTTACGATTCGATACAAATTTGATTTGTTACATACATATGTATGTATGTATATACATATGTAATGTATATACATAAAGATATGTACATATAACACTGTCACAATCACATTAAGGCCAACAGAAGAAAAGAGAAAAAAAGAGACCCATAGATTGCTGAAAACCAGGTGACATCTACGAACAGCCGTAAATGTAATTGTAATTGTGTGAATATTGGCAGGGCAAAACTACTTTGTATTAGTGGATGACAAACAAAATAACAACAATTGCAAAACAAAGACAAGGAATAGATGAGAAAACTTTCACTTTACGCACATCCCAGTAGCAGTATGTATCGTTATCGTTGCCAGGAATTTGATTTATCTTGTTTTTTTATTTTTAAAATAAATAAAATTTTATTTTATTTATTTATTTATCTGGCTGATTTTGGGTGCACTGCACTGGTTCGAAATATGAGCATGAACTAAATGTGCACTGTTGCAGAGTAAGCGTTATCGATTATTAATTTTATCATCTCTACTGTTAAGGTGTACGTCCCTACTATTTGTATTTTTGTCCCCACTATTAAGGTTTGCGTCCATACTATTGGTATTTGCCTCTAAACTATTAAGGTTCACATCTCCGCTATTAAGGTTTCCGTCCCTGCTTTTGGTATTTTTGTCGCGTCACTATTTAGGTTTGGGTCTCTGCTATAAATTTTTTAATCTCCACTAGTCACACTGTTTCCAAAAAGTGTGTGAAAAACTAGACCTGGATTACTATTATTTAAAATTGCTTTAAGATTTTTATTAATTAACTTTTTTAATTAAATAAATATTAGTCGAAAATATATTAATTAATATAGCATAAAATCTTGCTATTCTTGCAGTTTATTTTAAACAAATAAACAAACAAATTTTGTTCGGGAAAAGAAATATTTTTGAATAATTTGTATTACAGGAAACAATAATGTTGACCCACTAATAAGTATTTTTCTCAAACCCTGTTTTCATAATTTTCATCAAATTTGAATTAGATATTAGTTAATAAATGGTATAAAATCTGGTATGACGTGTATGGGAAAATGATTTTCATTGATTAAATCTCTTATTTATATGTATATTATTTATATATTATATTATAAAATCTTATTATCACTTATGCATGATCACAACTAAAATGATATATGTTCGCATTAGCATTGGCCATTATCCATTAAATGAGATTGCTGATTTTAAAATTCAAAAATTTTAAAAAGTTTTTATTTCGTTAGATTCGCGATGAGTTACAAAATTTTCAATTTGATTTGACATCTTTTTTAAAGAAAGACAAATGCATATGGAATTTACAAAGTAAACTGCAACAATTTGTACTAATCGAGCATTTTGCGTATCATATAATTTAAAATGCCACCATTATGGTAGTATGTGATGTCCACTTCAGTGTCAAACCGGAGTATCGTCTCAAATCGTATTCCATTCGCTTCCACCTGAATCCTTTGGCCCGGCTTTAGACCATCCTCTGGCAGGGAAATGTTATAAATCTCGTGGCCATTCAGCTTTAAAGACTCGGCATTCTCTCCACTCAGGAATTGCAACGGTATAATGCCCATTCCCACTAGGTTCGAGCGATGTATGCGCTCGTATGATTCTGCAATTACCGCTTTAATGCCCAACAAATGCGGTCCCTTAGCTGCCCAATCTCGGCTGCTGCCACTGCCATAGTCCTTGCCAACTACCAACACCAGGGGTGTATTCTCTTCACGGTACCGCTCCGCAGCATCAAAAATATCCAGCTCCTCCTGGCTGGGGAGATGAAGAGTGCGTGGACCAGGCTTCACTACCATTTTGTTAACCAGACGTATATTTGCAAATGTTCCGCGTACCATGACGGCATCGTTGCCTCGCCTTGATCCGTACGAATTGAAATCCCTTGGCGTGAGATTACGCTCAGATAGATAGCGTGCGGCTGGCGAGTTACGAGCAATCGATCCCGCTGGTGATATATGATCCGTGGTCACAGAGTCACCCAACAATAGAAGACAGCGAGCATTCTCAATGCTCCGTAGTTGCGGTAGTTCCCGAGACATCCCATCAAAGAATGGTGGCCGTTTAATGTAAGTGGAAGAAGCACTCCAGGGATAAAGTGTTCCGTTGGATACCTCAAGCGATTGCCAATCCGGTGAACCCAATTGAATTTTGCCTATATAACAAAATTTTAGAAATGGTAATGACTCTTCACTATTTTATATAGATCGTACGTACTGTAGACCTCCTGGAACATAGCTGGAATGACATACTTTTGCTCCACCTCTTGAATATGCTGACGTGTAGGCCAAATGTCACGCAAGAACACCTTCTGACCATCCTGATCAACTCCCAATGGCTCTTTCTCAAAATCAATGTCAACACGGCCAGCTATGGCGTAGGCAATAACTAGAAGAGGACTAGCCAAATAGTTGGCACGTGTATTTGGATGGATGCGTCCCTCGAAATTGCGGTTGCCAGATAAGACTCCGGCACAGACCAGGCCATTCTTTTCAATGGTGTTCACCACATTATCGTCTAATGGTCCTGAATTGCCAATGCAAGTCATGCACCCATATCCAACAATATCAAATCCCAACTGCTCCAGATAGGGAATTACACCAGATTCGCGTAGGTAATAAGTCACAACACCAGATCCGGGAGATAGAGACGTTTTTATATAGGGCAATATATTAAGACCCTTTTGCACAGCATTTTTGGCCAACAAACCAGCACCAAGCATCACCGAGGGATTTGATGTATTAGTGCACGAGGTTATGGCAGCAATCACCACAGAACCATGTTGCATTCGATAGGTTTTGCCATCGTCCCATTGGAATTCACCACCGGCAGCCAAGTTTTCAGGAGAAATGCCAAAACCTTTGAAGCCCACAGGACTCGTCAAGCACGACTTGAAATCCTCGAACATATTTGTTACCGAGACCCTATCATGCGGTCTTTTTGGACCCGAGACCGATGTTACAACAGTGGATAGATCCAAGGTTATGGTCTCTGTATATGTGGGATCCTGCTCTTGTTGAGAGTAGTTTCTCAGCTGTTTGGTGGCTTTTAGATATTTCCGTATGATTTCAATTTTGTTTTCCGGGCGATCTTCAATCGAAAAAACATTAAATTAGTGATTCCCTTGGGTAATCTAATAGATTTCTCACTCGTTTGTGCCATGTAGCTTAAAGTATTTTCATCGATGGGGAAATAGCCGACAGTTGCTCCATATTCCGGACACATGTTGCTGATCGTAGCACGATCCGCAATACTCAGCTCTGTCACACCAGGACCATAGAACTCTACAAATTTTCCCACTACACCCAATTGACGCAAGTGCTTAGTGATTGTCAAGACCAGATCTGTTGAGGTAACCAATGGACCTAATTTGCCCTCTAGACGATATCCAATTACTTCGGGCAGCAGCATTGAAATGGATTGACCAAGCATAACAGCCTCCGCTTCAATGCCTCCCACGCCCCACCCCAGAACACCCAGACCATTAATCATTGTTGTGTGGGAGTCGGTACCAACAACACTGTCAGGATATAGAATTTTTGTACCATCAGGATTTTCCTTTTCAAAAACGACACGAGCCAAATACTCCAGATTGACTTGATGTACAATTCCCGAACCAGGTGGAACGATGAGCATGTTGTTGAATGCCCGGGCACCCCACTTAAAAAAGATAGAATAGAATTGAGATCGAAGTGTCTAAGAAGTGCCTACCTTGAGGAAACTAAAACGTTCCTGGTTTCTTTGAAATTCCAGCGACTGGTTTTTGCTGAGAGCATCGGAGGATCGCGCAAAATCAACTTGTACAGAGTGATCGACAACCAAGTCAGCGGGACAGCTTGGGTTAATTTTTTCAGGATTTCCCTTAAGATCTACTACAGCATCACGCATGGCAGCAAAGTCCACTACAGCCGGAACTCCGGTAAAGTCCTAAAAGTGTATAAATTATATTTATATAAGTTTCTTAAGAGGTAAACATAGAGATCACTCACCTGAAGAAGCACACGGGCTGGCTTAAAGGAAACTTCCACATCATTGTTACCCTGCCTTAAATCGGCCGTCCAGCCCAATATACTTTTCACATCCTGCTCCAGCACATGGAAATTGTCGCAGTTACGCACCGCCGATTCCAGAAGGACACGTATGGAATAGGGCAGTTGGTCTGCAAGTCCACACTGCATTAGCTCTAACCACAGTCGGAGTCATACCAACTTACCATATTTGCTGTCAATGGAGGGCAGATTGAAGTATTTGTACACGTTGCCATCATGTGTAAAAGATTCCTCCAGTTGGGCAAACGGATTTACATCTAAAGGCAATTTGGAAATGGGAATATTGATATATGAGTATTTCATTTCATTTATGTGTTTACTTACTGGAGTTGGACATGATTAATAAATCATTAAACTTGATAAGCTGCTGGAAATGCGGCACAACTGTTGCTATTCGATAACGATAACTGCGTTTTAGAGATGGTTATTTCTAGATAAAAAAAATTCAAAAAATGCGCGGAATTTCCTAAGAACTCAAAAAATAAATTAAATTTAGAAATCACAAGACCTAAAATATGGAGAGTTTTTGGCAGTTTGCTATTTCTAACTTTTAATTTTCTAAATTGCTTCTAATTTTTTAGTTTTGCAGAATCCTCTCTAATACAACCTATTTTTTTAATTGATTTTATGCTTTACAATTTTGTTTCGGTTTTTATGGGTTTAAGCCGTTTTCAAAAATTATTTCCAATTATTCTTAGTTTAAAGTATTTGCCTTATAAAACATGTTTAGTAGTGAATGTCGTAAATTTCCTTTTTAACTTAAAACAATAATTACTCCAATATTAATTGTTTTCGAATGATTTATTGTAATAATTACATAATGCAATGCTTATTGTAATGTCACCACGTATTGTAATATAGATATATTATAATCGATATCTGTATAACTACAATTTTTATGTATATATATATATATTTATAAATATTTATAGGATTATCATCAACTAGAGCTGCAAAATCAATATAAAGAGCGAGGCGTTCGGCAGCAAGGATAACAAATCAATTAAACCAACGTCTACAGGTAGATGCGTCTCAAGTCCTTGGGTGTGGTTATCGAATTGCATTGGGGGCACAGCTTGCGGGCTCCTAGTGTCTGCAACCAGCACTGTTCGCAATGGACATGCCAGCAAGACACTGAAATGGCGGGATTTTTGTAGTCATCAATGCAGATCAAGCATTTGAACTTGGCCTGCGCCTGCTTGTCATACAGCCGCAGACGGGCCTTGAGCGATTCAATAATCTGCTGTTGGTTTTTGGCATGGGATCTGGTCCCTCGTGAGGTGGATGGCACATCCATGGCTTCAGTCGTTTGCTCCTCCTCCCTTTCCACCTGCTGTTGCTCTGCTGCAGATGTTGTCGCTGCCTCGTTTTCGCTTGTGGAATGATTTGTTTTGGGAGTTTCGTTGGACGAAATGAGGCGGCGCACATAGCTGGTTACATCCGCTTCCGAGACATTGCCATCGGTGTCTTCATTGGCTATGGGAATAACATCTCCTTCATCATATTGCGTGGGTCCATATATGTGTGTGTCATCCTCGTCCACATTTAGATCCTCGTCGTCTTCATCTTCTGCTGCCTGCTGGTTACCATTGTACTTTATGGTCTGAGCCATATTCAGTGCGGAGTATCCACCCTGAACCATCGTTGAGACTCGTATACGCTTTTGACCAGCCCATTCGTACTCTTCGTATTCTTCACTGTCGTCGGTATCCTCACTGGAATGTCGTTCTCCATTTGACTGGCGCAAACACTGATTGGTATGTTCGTGTATGCTGCTTTGGGGAAAACTTTTGCTGCACACAGGACAGACTGAAGTGGGGGCGGCGGCGGGTACGGGAACTGAACCCGTCGATTCTGCTTGAGATGTGCTACTAGGTCGTTTCCGTGTGCGTTGTCGCTGTCGAGCCTGCCGGTTGCGCTGCACTCGCTGAAACACGCTCCACGGCTGCCGGCCACCCGATCCCGAAATGGAACCTGACTGAGGTGCTGTGGTTGTGTTTATTGTGGATGCGTTGGCTGACACTGTCGCAACATTGTGTAGACGTTCCATTTCCATTCGACAGTGATCGGCCACTTGGCTTCGTTTAATCTTGCCGTCACAAGTGGGACATATCACATCCTCATCCTGGCCACCGGCCAGATGAAACTTTTCACCATTGGGCACTGTCTCTGTGGCCATAACTGCGCTTACCAAAGAGTTTTCTTTGTGGATTTGCTTTGACAAAGCGGATTACCATTTAGCCCATAAAACAAAATAAAAGACAACAAAACGCGACGCCGAATCAGGGCTGGACAATAAGAGAGTTGATGAACCAATTCATATCGACTAGTCGATTGTAAATAGAACCATCCATCGGCTTTTGCCCATCTCTAGTGGGCACAAAAGAAAGGAAAAAAATCGATGATAATGGAAAACCATCGATGTAGCGAAAAGAAATCGATAGTTTTCGTAAAATTAAAAACCATCGATAATATTCCCAGCTCTACCAGGGATTTCTAATTCGCAAGTTAAATTTAATATATATAGATGTAGAAGAAAACGCGCGGTAATATATGGTGACAAAGAATCACCAGGTGGAATTCAAAAATTAAATACTTTGTAATCGTTACTATTGTTGCGTCTCCGCCTCCGCCACTACCACCAACACATCTTCGAGACTCTGACTCTGCTGGGACGGGACGAGCAGGTCCAGTTTTGTACACATATATATATATATATATACGTGTATATATAAATACATATATATGTCATATATATACATATGCATATATATGTATATGGCAAAGTTGCATACGTCGCGGTCCGTGGATTATGTCATTTGTTTATAAAAAAGCGCATAAAGGCTCGCCCTGCCAGCATTAAAAATTGAATGTTGCATCAAAGTAAAGAAGAGAAAAAGACCTGTAAAAATGTAGACTGGGTAGGCGTGTGTGAGTGTGTGTGCGCCTAGCTGCCGTTAGTGTGTGTGATAATGGATGTTTTTAGCAATATCTGTATAAATATATAGAAACATATATTATTATATATGTATATACATATATGTATGTGAAAAATATAAGCCTCAACAGGCTCTGGGGCGATAGAGATGCCCTTACTTCAAGATCCGCTTGCTAGAGAGTTAGCCAGCGTAAATAAAACCAACAAATACAACTCTAAGCTATTAAATTAACACACAATAACAAATAACAAATGGCCACCTACAATGCCAGTAATCCAACGAGCAATGCCGCAGATGTCCTCAGTTCTTCTTCGGGCACATTTCTAGTGCCGCCATCTTCGGCAGCAGCGGCAGCAGCAGGTGGAGGTGTTGTTCATTCTGGTCTCAGTTTGGAACAATTTGTTGCTGCTGCTCCCCAATCATATATGAGTGCGACTCCACTGCATCATCATCAGCAGCATCATCATCATCACCAGCAGACCAATTCGTCATCTTCCTCCACATCCTCATCCTACACTTTTGTGCAAATAAAACGTGAACCTTGCCAAGTATCTGAGATAACATCAAACAATTGCCATCAACAACAGACGGCATCCTCATCTTTGACAGCAACAGGATTGGGTTCTGTCTCCTCCTCTTCAGCCTCATCTTCCCTAACAGCTTCAAAGACCATGTCATCGTCTACCCTCACCACTTTGGTTAAAATAGAGGCTCCTTCACCAAAAATGCCCGATCTGGAGAAGTCAACAGGTTGGTTTCGATACTAAAACTCTTAACCCAGCCTCCATCTTCTTAAAATTCCATTTTCCATCTCTATACATCGATTCATCGTATACTTGCAGGCAATTCAGTGCCCATTGGCATTGCAGTGGCACGAAAACGACCACAGGAGACTGTGATGGCTGCTCTAAACCAACCGGCAACATTACCATTGCAGCAGCCACTCAACAAGGATATGAACTGCTTTGGTATACGCGTCGCTGACCTGGGTAAGTGCTTGCCCCAAAGAAGGGCGCATATCCTTAATTTAATTTGAGAGGCCAGATTTGTGACCATGCCTAGTCTTTAATGAGCATTCCCCCGAGGGCATCGTTATAAGCATCATAAATGCTGCGCGGGCTGTGAACATGGACAGGGGTTAGGACGCCGTTCAATTATGGCACTAATAAGATTTCAACAAACATTAAAAAAAAATTCCACCAGTCCTTTCGCTTGAGTTACGTTGGTTCTATCGAATCGAGTCGTGTTGGGGGTGTCTCACTACCACCATTAGCATCAGCATCACCGTAAACACCCCGTTAAAATTGAGAGGGCAAAAATCATATGATGCGAACGTGGCCGCCTGTTGTTCGGAGCTGTCGTTGTTGTGACACCGTCTGATTCAGAGTCCGCAAAACCATCCTCCATCCCATCCCATCCATCCCTTGTTTCCATTCCGAACAGTTTAATATTAAAACGTAGAAAGTGTGCAAGAAGGAAGCGCGATGGTAAATCATAGAAACTTCTAAAACGGAAATAAAGCGAAAGTGAAACACAGTAGGATGCCCGATAAACGCCTGTGTGGGCGTTTATTTTCTGGTTATAGTCGACTAAGATATACTCTATTTGCGAGTCGAACATCTAAATTAAATTTTAAATTATAGCTTATATAAACACTATATATATTTTATATTCCCACATAAATGATCAGTATTTATGTAAATCAAGTCTTGGACTTTAGTTCAACACGAAAGGACTATTCGGGTATTGAAATTGTTAAATCAAATCATTCTTTAAAAAATTAGATATATCCGGCTTATAATTATTTTCAATTTTTTGCTTTTGATATACATAGTTTAAATATCTAAATTCCAGGGTATGAAACGTCTTTTTCGTTTTTCTTCTTATTTTCTTCTTTTTTGTGCGGTGTGTGTGTGTTTGCGGGTGGTGGTAGGAACGTAATGTAATTCTAAAGACGGATTACTCATAGGTAGAGTGTGTGCGCTTGTGTGTGTATGTTTGTGTCTCGGGCTTTTTTTTCAATCTATTTTTCAATGGGTGTTTTTTTTTTCGTTCTTTTTGTTGTTCTTGCTTCTGGTAAAGTTAACTTTGTGCAGTTGTAGTTGTTCCTCAACTAGCTAAAGGTGGTGCGTAGTAAGATATTAAAGAAATGGAAAGAGGGCGAGGGAGAGGAGAACGCCAGCAACAAGGGATGCTCCTGCTGTGCGCGTCGACTGTCGACTGGTTGCTTTTGCCAGGACCAAAAGCAATCCGACACGTTGGAGTGGTATGGGTAAATGACCATATGGCAGAGACGTCACTCTAGGAATACCCCCAAAATGTTATTACATTCTATTTATATAGAATATATGAAATTTTAATAGGTAAAAGGGAAACTAAGGGGAGCAACTTATAAACAAAAAAAAAAAAACAAACAAAAATGTGTCACTAATTGCTATTTGGAGAATTCTCTTCACGCTTGTTGTTGTTTTTATCTGCATACTTCTGTGGTTGTGGATGAGCTTGAGGTGAAGGTTATTTGGGAATGGTGGAAAAGCATATTAGGATGTGGTAGGAGGTGGTGTCATTCATAATGTAACTGTAATTTGTATGGTACACGTATACTTTAATCGAATTGCTTGTGAAATTGTCTTACCAATGGCTCTTAGGGGGTGGGTTGGGTGGTGCAGTGCAGTGCGGTCGGTCACCAAATGCATAGTTCAAGGACATTGCTATAATTTCTGTATACATACACAATGCTCTACTCTCTGCCCACACGCACAAATACATACATAAATACGTACGTACGCAGTTACACTGTTACATATGCACAAATACATTTACAGTTAATGCAAAAGCTGCCAATATACAAGAAAAAAAAAATAATAAAGTTTTATTAAAAAATCGAACGTCAAACGTTCAAGTTTAGCACTGAAGCTAAATAATTGAAATAACTGTCCATCATTTTTTGTAGGCACCACCAGTTGCGGCAATCTGTACTTTACGGGCAACGGCGACTTGATGACCACTGGAACAACCACAGCCGAAGAGTTGGCCCTCAGTGCTGCCGGTGTGAATCGCACTCCGTCTACATTTTGGCAATATCCAAGTAAGTTTTAAATAATTTTTCCAAAATAGATTCCCAGTGTGAATCCTTAAAGAGTCAGCCAAACAAACAAAGAAATCATTCCCCGCTCTATATACAACACACTTCTCTGTCTCCTTTTCTATTTTGGTTTGTTATTTCTTAATTTCTTTTTAATTTTTTTTTTTTTTGTTTTCTTCCATTTCGTTTGCGTTTTTGTAGATGCATTACCCATTGAATCAGTGATTTCCATGTCGCCCGCCACAGTGGGCTTGCAATACTCCCGCGAGGCCAGTCGCGGACAGGTGGTTCTATTGCCGGCTGCTCCAGCAGCGCTTGGTAAGTTATCATTCGTTCAAGCATTTATCATTTGCACTCCTTTAAAATGCATGCAGAGCACAATTTCTTAGGTTAATATCAAATTTGATTTAAAATAGAACCACAAAAAAAAAAGACAAAACTAATTCATGCTTTTATAACTGCGCTTCTCTTTCCAATTCCACTTACATCCGCGTTAATTCCAAATCCGAATCCACAAAACCTAAACCTAAATCAAAAACCAATCCAAATTCAACAACACTCAACGTCAATGCACAGCAGGCATATCAAATTTTCCCCTCTTAACGCCCACAGATCCGTTCCAGCAGGCAGCGGCGGCGGCGGCCTTTGTGTGGCCCTCGGCCTATATCCCTCAGGCAGGTACGGCCGGTGGTCCAGCAGCTGCCGCTGCAGCCTTGCAGCCATCGCCTAACTTTATTTTTCCCTCGATGGGCGCTCATTCTACCCTGGGAGCTGCCACACCCTCGTACGCCTCTACATTACAATTGTATTTGGCAGCGGCGGCAGCCACCGCAAATCAGCAAACCAGCAGCACCACCACCACTAACTCCACCATTAACTTGAGTCTGGCTGCTGCTAGCACCAGTAGTAGTAGCCTAAATTCTACCAGCAACAGCCTGAGTGCGAGTAGCTCCCGATTTCTCAGTTTGGCGGCTGCCCAGCAGGCACCGATGGGTTCATTACTGTTGCCGCCGGCAGCAATGAAGTTAGAAGATTATCCCACACAGCCTTTGCCATTGGCTTTGCCGCCTTTGGTGCCATTGGAGGCGTCACGTGACAAGGAACAGGCTCTAAATCTAATGCGTTTACCAACGCCACCAACATCGGCGACCATTGAGAGTGCCGGGTCAGCAATGGCTCACACGGCGCCCCATCATATGTTTCAAACGACAACATCGGTGACAACGGCTCCGAGTTGCACATCAACACCGACGCTGCTGAATCTATCCATGCATGGGACAGGCAGTGAGTTAGTGGCCACCATTCAACCTAACCAACCAAATGTTTGTGATGAGACGGCATTGAATTATAAGCTACATGCACCATTAACGCCACAGACGCCGCCACGTCTAGTGGAAGCCCCAAATGCTGCTCTCCCACTTTCCCTTCCACTTCCACTACCCCTGATGCAAGATATGAACATACAAACCGATACGCCTGTGTGTAGTGAAGACGAAAGCTTGAACTTCTCATGCCATCCAAAGGGGGCTGTAGAAGCAACAAGCGAGCCATCCCATCCGCATCCAATTCCCCTGGTCCAGCCGCTAGAGCTGACCAAACCCAGTGAAGCCAACCAACCGAATGAGTGCCATACCCAAACCAGTCCCTGTGAAATAACCAGTGCCACCAGTCAAGAGTTGCCTTTCGAGCAACATCTGATACAACAATCAACAGAGATGCCCGTGGAAACACCACAGACAGCGCCCGAGGATTTGACCGGATTAGAGTTGCTGTCCAACATCAGTACTAATAGCACACCGCTTGTTCGTGTTAAGCAAGAGCCTGTCGAGCAATGTGAACCGATGCAGGTCGAGGTGCAGCCACCATTACCCATAACGCAACCACCAATGATAGAAACGGTACCAACACCAACAGAGCAATTGGGTGGTTTAAATCTACTTTGCGCTCTCGCTACCCAACGTTTTCAAGAGGAAGTCGTACAGGGTAGTAGTCTATTTGCCACGCCCACATCGCGAACGCCCACACCCACGCCCACTCCCACTCCCACTCCTATAGCCACACCAACGTCAGCAGCCACACCCATACCGTTAGGTACATCCATGGAAACAAAACCCGGCTTTAGTTTTGCCACAGGAGGATCAGGGCCATTCTCCAGCACTAATGGCACCAACTCTTCAAGTTTCTTTCAAATGCCAACTAGTTCGCCTGGTTTTCCATCGATGCAGGGTCTCGAACTGCCCATCAATTCAACATCCAATGTTGGAGCTGTGAGCGAAGTCACACCCGTTAAACGTAAGAAGCACAAGCATTCCAAATCCTCATCCAGCGATAGTCGCAAGTCCCCACGATGCAGTAAAAAGAGTAAAAAGAAGCGGAGACATAGCAATAGCCGTCAACAACAGCAGGCGGACGATGATATGGAATTGCAAGACGAGGAACTGCAATCGGAGTTACGCAATGCCCTCGATACCATGAATCCCAGTTATGTTCAACGTTTTGGACAAGAAGTGTTTACCCTAATGGATAACAGTATGCGAATGCGTTTAGCAGATATAACGCGTCAGTATCGAAAGAAGAAACGCAAGCTGGATGAGATTTCAAAGCACAAGAAGAAAAAAAAGTGCTCTAAGCAACAGCAAAGAGAATCCCCGGTCCAACAACCACCACTCCAGCAGCCACAATTAACCCTCGGCACCTCATTATCCAGTGTACTCGGGTGAGTTTCTATATTCAATTAACTATTGATTATATTTGTATAAATAATATATTGAATTTTCTATCCTTTGCAGCACTTCGTCGCCGTTGCGGGACTATAAATTTCCAAAATTTGCAACTAGCAATTTGCAGACGTCCAGCTTTTTACGCTTCCCGGAGAAGACACACTCATTCCCGCCACCACCGCAATTGCAGCAGACACATACTGAAATCAGTCCAATGCCCGCTACTAGCAATTCGCCGAGTACCTCATCGTTCGTCCGGTTGGAGCCAAGCGCGCTGGACGCCGCTGCAGCCAATGCCCCAATCACTACCTCCACATCTTCTACGGCCACCCATACCACATCATCCTCGGTCCCGTCACAGAAACCGCCTTCAGCACGTAAGCAACGTAAACTGAAGGCAAGCTCAAGCGGAGATCGAGAACAAAAGCCCACAGCAGCACCAACGGAGGCCAAACGTCGTTTAAGTGCCACCGATCGTGAATTACAGTTGACCAGCGATCATTTGTACCGGGACGAGACACGCGTCCTTACCGATATGGGCGGGCTTTTCTATGCGGGGGTAATGAAACCTCTGCGGCCGCCAGATGTCTATGCCATTACTTTGGACGGGGAAAGGGGTAACAAATCTCATGTAATGTCGCGAGAGGACATACTTAAGGATACGGTTAGTAGCACTTGATTCCTGTGCTCTATTTGAATTTAACGTAAAATTAATGATATTCCAAATAGATTCTCGAAGTGGCTCCCAAAAGTGTGGAGAGTGTGCCAGTGGGTACACGTCTGTGTGCATATTGGAGTCAGCAATATCGTTGTCTGTATCCAGGACGTGCCATTGAGTCGGAACCACTTGAGGATGGATCAACGATAATGGCTTCAACCTCAACAACAAATACATCGGCATCAGGACCAACAACAATGCCAGATTTTGTTAGCGTGGAGTTCGATGATGGAGATAGCGGCAGGATCCGCTTGCAGAATATACGCCTGCTCCTTAGCAATTATCCAATAGCAGGTGAGTCAACAAAAGTTAATTAAATCCTACTAATAATTTTGTATAAATTTGAACTTTAAAAATGATCTATCAAAAAAGTTCTTTGTCGTATCGTGGGCTATGAAAATAAAGTTTATATGAAGATTCATGACTATTTTATTCAAGGCATAAAACTAAAATTTACGATAATTAATATTAAGAAAAACAAATTAAGTTGAAATTGATTTGTTTTTTTGAATATGGCCTTGTTTTTAATAAGGGTACTAAAATTTCTGTGTGCCAAAATTAGTTTTTCGTATCATTTAAATAAATATTTAATTATTTTTTTTGCATGCTCAATGTTTGTGTATGTGTGTGCGAGTGTCTCTCCTTTTTTTCCTCCTCTTTATTTACCTGTTTTGTTATTTTCGTTTACACCGATTTCTGTATCCGTTCCCGTCCCGACTCGTAACCGTTTCGTCCACATGGCACAGAGTACAACGATAATCCCCTCTACTCTGTAGGCAAACAAAAGCGTGGCGCTTTGCGCACAGGTGATAACGTACCTGGAGGCTTAACGGATCATTCAGCCGGTCCGGCTGGTAGTGATGATTCGCACAGTCATCATGCGCTGCTAATTGGTGATAACACAACATCGCTGGCAGCCACAATGGAGCTTTTCACTCAGCGTAGCGAAAAGAAGCGCCTAAAGAAAAGTCTCAAAAAGATGACAAAAGCACAGAATGGTGGTGCTCAGGCGGTTACATCAAACGGAGGATCTAAAGAGACGATCGCATCTGGAGATGGTGCTGAAGGTGCAGGTGGAGCAGCAGCAAACGATGGGATTGTACATGAAGATGCCAATCGTAAGCATCACAAGCACAAAAAACGTAAAAAGCACAAGAAACATCATCGCAAGAATGATAGCGAGGAACCTGAATCCATGCAACATACGGATTATAAAGCAAAGCCGCAGGATATGGCAGAGATACCGACGCCAACGGCAACACCAGCTCCAATAGTACAACGCGTCAAGATGGAGGTTAAAGTTAAGACGGAACAATTGGAGATGGAAGAGGAAACCACGTCCAATCTGATGTCCGAGATATCTGATGAGGTAATAAAAATCGAATTATATATCAATTATAAATAGTCGTAACATATATTTTTGAAAACTAGGCAAAGGGCGATGATCTGGTTGAGCACAACAACTCCAAGGGAAGCAGCAAGATAGCAGCATTTCTGCCAGAACGGCAACTGTGGGGCTGGTATGGCACAGCATATCGCAAGGCGGGAGTTAAGGGCCGGGCCAGAAAGCAATTCTACAAAACAATCAAAAGGGGCAAGGAGACAATTACGGTATGAGGATATAAACAAAAAAAAAAAATAAAATCTATCAATATCATTAGTTAAATTATATCCATATCTATTTAACAGGTCGGGGATAGTGCAGTATTTTTATCCACAGGCAGACCAGATCGTCCATATATTGGACGCATCGAGTCCATGTGGGAGACCACCACCGGCAATAAAGTTGTGCGTGTGGCTTGGTTTTATCATCCGGAAGAGACAAACGGTTGTCCAAAATTGAAATATCCGGTACGTTATGCCTTGATATACGCAGATATTTCATCAATAGAAACTATAATGTTTATTACTTTGGTTTTTGTTCTACAGGGTGCTCTGTTTGAGTCGCCACACGAGGATGAGAACGATGTACAGACTATTTCGCATCGATGCGAGGTGCTGGAGTTTGGCACTTATTTTGATAAATTTGGTGCCGATTCGAAGCAATATCAATCCATATACGATAACAATGATACATATTATTTAGCCGGGCACTATAACCCAAGGTTGCAAGTGCTAAAACTACAAGACGATATTCCAACTCTCCAAGAGCTGCAGGATACAAATACTACAACTACTACTACTACAACAACAACAAAAACAACTACAACTATTATTACTACTACCGAGGATTAAGGCAAAAACATGGTTAGGCATGATTAGGCATAGCGCATACAAATCTATATATACATTATACATACAAACATATATTTTACTATACGTGAAACACACAGATGAAAAGCATATATACATATAAATATATATATATATATATCTATTATATGTATACACATATTATTTCTATATTTTAAATGTATTAAATGCAAATATGTATTTTGACAACTCAACAAAAAAAAAAAACAAAACAAAAAAAAGAAGAAAACGGACTACGGAAAACAAGCGAAAAAATCGAGTGGGAGTAAAAGAATGAAAGAGAGATAGAGAGAGAGAGAACAAGGAACTAAGCAACAGCCACTAATTTACGAGTAAAGTGTAGTTACGAGAAGCGCAAGCAATTTTAACTGTAATTTGTATAGATTGAAAAAAAAGAATGTGCGATAAAGATGATTTTCAAAATTCAACAAATGTTCATCAAATGAAATATGTCCTTTCAAATTCCATGCACCTACCCTCCCGTACACACACACTCACACAGAAAATACAACAAACCATAACACAATGCAAAAAGGCTACGTAAATGCTAAACAACGCAAATCTTATGCAACAAATTGAGAGGCAAAACACTTAAATTTTTCTCACTTTATTAATTAGAATCTTTTGTTTGGACTGTAATTTAGAGCTTTAATAATCCAATGACACTTTGTGACTAAATAAAGGAGTGTTTGTTTTCTTTTACGTAGCTACAGATACAGTTAACACATACACAAACACAATACATATACAAATATACCTAACTAACATGCACACATGTTTCAGATGAAATTTCAAACATGTCTTTAATGATTTTAAGCTGATATATTCAGCTGCAGCAAGCAACTACTACTATAAATGTAACAATTCAATGTGATAGCAAACAAAACCAGATGTTGATGTGTATAAGTAGATGAGGAGAGTATAAGTATAGGATCGTAACAAATAAGAGAACAAAGCAAAATGTATGTGTTGAATATTTACAGCCCGTTTATTCAAGAAGCAAAAAAAAAAAAAAAACAAAATATAAAATCAAACTTATCTATAATTATATCAATAAACTTGCCGTCTATCTGATATTTATTTCACTACTATGTGGTTCCTTTTCTCTACTGTTTGTGCTCATTGGCTCATTGGGAAATTCCCAAGTTGTAAGTTAACTCCGAAATTTTAGGTATTAGGAGTGCGTTATTTGAATTGAAATCGCTACTCTAGATACCCTGGAAATTTTCCTTAATGATGCAAATTTTGAATTTAAAAAAAAAAAAATAAATAAAAACTGTGCAGTCCTGTGTAAAGGCATTCATCTTTTAAAGTTGAGGAATATATATTGTTAATATCATGGAAATATATATCCCCATATGGGTGTATAGGATAGCATGATAAATGCGTGTCTGTCGATGATTTTTAATGACCAAACAGTGCTATAAATTGGAGCGTCCGCCACCCACTCCACTGTCCAATGCGTGCGTTGCCTGGCGACTGGGTGTGCTCATGAATTTAAACATCGATCCAACAATCACATAATTTGCATTTTGGCAGTACATGGAGTAGTAGACAGCCCCCATATATTTCGGATATAGGAAAGACAACGACTTACGGATGCGTGCCTGGGAGACACAATAATTAAAAACCGATTCGGTAAGGGGCAGGTGCGAGCCAGCGAGTTAGGGTTTTGTTTAGGCTAAAAGGGGTGAAGGGGTAGGCCGACTGGTCCCAGTACCACTCCGAAAATGACTACTACACCAAAATGGTACTGCCGCAACAAATCCCAGCCAATGCACACGTTCGCGGAAATCGGTAAATTGGGTCTGGAATTGCGTCGCATAACCAAACGGATTGTGATCGATGTGAATTCGTCTATATTCAGCGAGCATGTGAGTGAATGTGGATGAACTTATGTGTTAACATATAAATTGTAATTACATGACCAATTAGGATACCATTTTGGAGGAGTGTGAACGTGTGGTGGAACAATACTGGAACCTCAAGGATGAAACGAAAAATGCCGATTTTCAACCGCTATCGAAGAAGATTAAAAGGAGTCCCTACAACCAGTTGCTAATGCGAAAATTTAATCTTCTGATGGAGTTGAACGATCGTCGCTTTTGTCAGCTTACATTTGTCCTTAAGCAGACGGTATAAAGATGCTATCCATATGTAAAAATTTTTAATTTCTTTTTTAATTTTTTTTAATTTTAGCTAAGTTTTCTGCTACGCAAGTCAATGCAATCAGAAATGTGGCTTAATTGGGCTTTGCACATTACTCAATTATACAATAAATGCCGCAAGGTGGAACAGACTTCGCAACGTCAACCGGTAATCGAGACAAAGGAACGGGATGAGGAGGACGCGGAGTCCGAGGAACCAAAATTAAGCGGCAAGCGTAAAGAAGAGATGCATGCAAATGTCTGTAGCAATATGTATCCGGCATTATTGATGTCCCTTAGGCCCATCGATTTTGGCTATGTCCTTCAATTAGTATCTCAGACGCGTGTGGAACAAAATGCTCTAGATTTGGTCTTTGGTCTATTTAACATGGGCGAACAGGATGCCTGGAGAGAGCAGCAAAATCTAGAATCTACATCATCCAGTTTGGAGATATTGCGTACCCTCAACATCTCGTTTGCTGCTGGCGATTATCAATCATATTGTGAGTCTGCACAGGATTATAATGCAATGGTGGTCACAGATCCATCTGCCCAGGGTCAAGAGCAACAAAGTTTACGCTGCAAGCACACTGAAAGCTTTCTACAGAAGGAACGTTCGTTCATTGCCCAACTAATAGGCAAGGCCATGGAAATTTGTCCAACTATTTTTGGTAAGTTTCCGAAAGGAAAACGAAATTAATTGTAATATTGCGACTGCTTTATCTTTCAGATAACGGCAAAGGCGGACCGGTGGACATGAACGTCTATATTGTACGTGGAATGCGTTTGTTGTGGTCTTATGTGGGAATAATTTTGGATCACATATTGCTCTGGTGGATCGATACCCCGATGTCCTGTTACAATCTCACCCACATTGATTCCATACGCAGTTGGCTTTATCATCAAAGTGTAAATGGTAACGAGATTAAACGTTTCTTTTTTTTCATTCCTAATCACTTAAGGTTACCATTCCCTCTAGATATCCCGGAACCTGTCTTTTCTACGTTACGTGGCATTGGTGAAATTTTAACTGGCTTTGTCTGCAACAACATATGGGATCAATTATTTCGTTTGACTCTGATTTCATCAACTAGTTCTGAGCGTCTCGTGGATCAGGTTGTGGAACAGTATCGGGATTGTCCAAAGAATGTAAGTTAGAATCGAAATAAAGTCCAAAACTTTTAATTTAATTTAAATCTTTTTTTTCAGGAATTTGGTACATTTACCGGGAAAGTTTGGATTAGCATATTCTCGAATTTGGTTAATCTTAGCAATCAGTATTTCTCCAACATTGAGGTACATAATAATTCCAGTTTATTGCCAGTTGCCGAGCAAATACCCATACTCCATAGATTGGGTAAGAATTTAGTTACCGAATATAGAATATCAATTAAATTTTTTGTATCTTTTAGATCATTCTGTGCACTCGATGCGTCTATGGGTCACTGAACAGGCAAAGTTTTTGTGTTGCGAATGGAAAATGGATCGTTTCTTTCAGATATTAGAGCACGATGTAAAGTTATGTCTAAATGTTTTTGTAACCTTTAAACTGCCTAAACTCACTGCCGATTTAAGCGATATATTAATGCTAGTTTGTGTGGCATTACGCACCAAACTCATTACTGAAGTAAATGCCAATATAGACAAGTTAAAGGTATTACTTCAATGTTTAAATTAGTAACTAATGATTCTGTAACTTATCGAAAAAATGTCTTTTAGAAAACCACCGATGAGTGTGTTCAAATCTTGTCCGCTGTTTGTCGTGTTCTCAGTCTAGCCAATTTTACGCTTTGCTTTCCGGCTGCCAGTTTTTGGCAACGTGAAGTCTATAATAACGATGAGAAGAGTCTATATGTGGGCTATGTCCTGGACGAGATTTTTTTGCCCACCATACGTGCCACCAATGATATTGTCATCCTTAAACTGATACTGAAGCTTATCTGTGAGGCCTGGTTAGATTTTATCTATCAAAAGCGGATCCGCTTTAGTGTTAATGGAGCAGTAAGATTGCTCAATGATTTTGATGATGTACGCGAATGGATTTTGAGTTGCACCCAATTGGATGAGCAGCAACTGGATAAACTTAGTAACCACGAAGTGTTGCGTATGTGTAAAGGAGTTGGCAAGATATTACTACGTAAACCAGAAGATGTCATCTCCATCAGTCAATCGCCCAAGTTTGATAAGAAGACGCGTATGTGATTAAAAATAATGTTAATTTTTCTTTTCTAAAACTGTTTTTTTTTCTTTTTTCATTGCATTGTAGAAGATGCCACTGCCCAAGATACTCAACTGCCTTCGGAGATGTTTGTATCGAATCAGAAGCATTGGTTACAACTACGTGCCAGTGGTGGCTCTGGATTTCCATTCCTAAAACTGTGCTGCGGTGATGCCATGATGTAGTCATTTAGATGCTCATTTAGATGGGATAGAAATGTTTATTGTGTAGCTAAAATGCTTTACAGAGATGAAAGTTTTAAATTAAATGGTTAGAGTTGTTGAGCCCCGTCTGTATTTAGCCATCTAGGCGGGAACTTTGCGACTTATGATCTTTACTAATTCATCCACGCGTTCGCTTTTACCAGCAAATTGTTTTGGATGCGGGCCAATCATTTGGATGATCATAGGAACGTCAGCGGATACCTAAAAACAATGAATTATTGAACGAAACGTGTCAATCAATGACAGCTGTCAAATTTATCAAAAACAAATATAGGTCAGCCATACCTCAACGAAACGGGCCAGGGCTTTCAATGTGCGAAAGATTTGATCTTCATTTGGGCTGCTCTGGAAGAACTGTAGAATAGCCATGGCCAGCTCCACAGCAATGTCATCAAAAACCTAAAAATAATTTGAATTGTATAATTAAAAATTGATAGACTTACATGTATTCTTTAATCTTACCACAGTCTTTACTTCCTTAATGGCTATATTGTAGAGGATCATAGTGCCAATGTTCTTTAATTGGGGACAATTTGAAAGTATGCAATGCACAGCAACCTTAGTGGTGACGCGTATATTCGACGTGGTCTGACCATTATATTCCCATTCTGAAATATATAGTAGCCATTCCGATGGTCCCACATTTTCAAACAGATTGCACATCTAAAAAGGATAAAAAATTAAATATATCAAATTTGGTTTGGCAATTTTCTTTTGCTTAACTCACAAACATGGCCCATGCTTGCTGCTCTTCAGGTGTATGCTTCTCAATATCCTGGGCAAAGTTCATCAATGTATGATCTCGGCGATCTTGGTGTAAAATAATGATGACATCGTCTTTAAGGGCCGCATAGGCCAGTGTCCGTATCAAATGTATCCGTGTATCCGGTGAGAAGGTCTGGAGATCGCGCAGTACTCGCTGAACAAAAACCAGAAAATTATCACCCAATGCCCAGGAGCCATCGTCTTCGATTAAATACTGATGCAGCTCCTCAATGACAACTTCCTCTTCTTTGTATAGCTTGCCATCGAGTAACTTCACCAGGCACTCCAATTCAGTCTTAATCTAATTGCAATGTATTCAAAAATAATATACTTAATATCAATCATACGCAATGTTGCCTTCCGGGTACTTACATCGATATCTTTGCTGACCAGTGCTGGTTCGCGTGGTGTCTCATCCTCCGATGATTTGGAACGTTCCTTGCCGTTCTGTGGCTGCTGTTGTTGGGCTGTCGGCTCTGACATCTTTCGTTGGCTAAAAATAGTTAAATGAGAAAATTAATAAAATAAATTCATATTTAAAAATAAACAAACTCTGGCGCTGCAACGGAACGCCAAACAACATTTCATTTCGTTCTTCTTCCTCTTGTTTTTGGGATTTTCACTTTTTATATTTTTCTACCAGAATTTTCCGTCTTTTTTACGATGTAATTTTCGTGTGAAATTATTGCGTGCCCAATCGTTGAAATGTTTATAACATGAACACTCGAAATATTTGTGGAATTTCAATGTTGTTTTTAATTTTTTTTGGTTTAATATAAACAAAGAAAATGGATAATTTAATGATACAGAGAGAATAAAGAAAAGCCGGCGACAGTACTGGCAAATTGGAAGTGTTACAGTAAAACTAAGAAAAACTGAAAATAGCCGCGATATTTTTAGTCTCTTTTACTTTGCGTAGACAAAAAATAAAGAAGAAAAAAAAAGTGGTAAAAAAAAAAACAACGAAAGGTACAGAAAATTCATACGCAACATGAAAATGCAATGCGATCTATAAAGAAAACGAATATATATACCCGATCTCTATTTGCATTTATAATGTTAATTAATAATGAATTTTATTAACTTATTTAATTTATAGATTTCTAAATTACTCACATGCTATTTTCAAACAAAATGACACAGAAATTCCTTCACTTTCGCTATCAAGTGAACAAAAAAAATAATGTATTAATGGAATATAATTTGAAGATCCGTCGTGTAACACTAGTCGTTAACTTTTATGGGGTTTTGTTTAAACAAATTGGTCAATTTGTTGTTTATTTATTATTTTTGCAGTTCTTTGTACATTTGTGTGTGGTTTGTTGCAACTCAGTACAATAATTGATTGAATTTCTGATTGAATTCCGGACCAGATGAGTAAAGCAGAGCAAACCGAGTAATCCGTTGAACTGAACCGTTCCCACTGAGTATAGTCTCGAAATTGCCGAAAAATGCACACACTTTGGGGATATGAGAACGAGTGGGATGCTTCGTTTCGGTGAATGTGTGTTTTTCCCGTTAAAAATAGACAGGCGTCTCATTTCGCTCGTGAGCGAATAAATAGACACTATAGCTACACTGGCAAAAATACAAAAAGAACCGAGATCTTTGCTATAGTATTTTAAAGAAAATACTTTAAGCTTCAACATGGACAAGGGCAAGGACCAAACCGCAAATGTCAATGCAACGGGGAATGGCTGGCGGGGGTGGTCAAGTAGCTTGGCTAGGTCGGGAAAAACACAAAAAGCTATTAAGTGGCCACCAAAATACATTGCCAGCTCAGTGGGACGTCCTGTCATATCCTGAAAGCAACAAGTCTCACATTGCGTAGCCGACATGTTGACCGAGGACCGATGGCTTTTCTGCATTCAATCGCCATTGGAGTGTTAAGTGTAACGGGTCATTTCCTTCCTTAAGTTTCACCATTTCGCCAAAAATGAAAAATTCCATAAAGTTATGCCTTTGGCTGGCTATGCTCCTATTTTCCGTTCTCTGTGGCAGTGCCTCGTTGGAAAGGGAAAGACAAACGAATGAAGTGAATAATTTATCAAATGTGAGTTAATAAAGTTAAAATCAAGTTTTCTTTTTACCATACAAGCTTTCGGAATTACACGCCCACAACATGTGTAAAATCTATGTAAAAGCGAAGTTGTTTTAATTTAGATGATTATTTATTTTTACTTGGACTTCAATTGTGCTTAATGTCCTGTTCCTCATTCAATTCGGGACTGAAATTTGTCTTTAAAAATGTTTACTCATTTTTTAATAGAAATGCTTTTCTTTCAGGCAGTTTCAGTAAAAACATTAAATTAAAAAAATGTAAAATGAGTGAAAATTGATAATATTTGTTAAAATAATTTTCTAGATTTTAATAATAATTAAGATATGCGATTTTTAGAAAGGTCAACTTCAGTTTGTCTTCAAAAAGAGTGCAGTGGCATTATTAAAACTTTGGGAATTTCACCCAGAGGATTAAATATTTAGATATTCCATTAATACTTAAATATGTATACTTGTTTTTTAACAGTATAGTATAATGAGTAATTGATTGAGAGAGTGACATATGGAAATGAGATAAGAGATAATTAATAGCTACGGTTGATAATTCAGTAATTAGAGGTCTTTTTAATTTGGCTTACTGTATTAAACAGAGATTATATTAAACCATTCAATTTTATACATACTCTTATATGGTGCTTTCCATAATATTTGTGAATATTGCAACAGCTTTTTAAAAATCAACATTTCTTCACAAATGTAGCAAGTAATATTTTTTGAGTAAAATATATATGAAATAAACTAAATTAATCCAAAGGTATAGAATATCAAACTAGGGATTTCTTATTTGGCGATGTATTTATTTTCCGACCTTTAAATAACAATTATTTCTTTAATTACAGCATAAGCTAAGCGGTGTAATACAGTGGAAATATGAGAAACGACCATTTTGCAATGCCTTCACAGGTAATTTATACATAATATTTCTATTCCCTGTACACAGAACCACTATGGTTGATATTTTATTTTTAGGCTGCGGCCGGAAACGAACCTCGTACCCTTCATATCCACCATTTTCATTGATTAAACGCAACGATATTGAGGATAAGCCATACAACAATGAATATCTATCAGAGGGATTAAGTGACCTGATCGATATTAATGCCGAACCCGCTGTAGAGAATGTCCAAAAGCAAATAATGTCACAAGCAAAAATATTTGAGGCTATTAAAGAAGCCAGCAAAGAGATTTTCCGGCAAAAAAACAAGCAAAAATTGCTGGAGAGTCAACAGCAACAATTGCAACAGCAGCAAATGCAGGAACAGGACAGGGAGAACATCTAATTGAATCACCAACCAAATAGAGGTCACCCCCCATTGAATGAAGCGCTTTACATGTTTTCGGTTATCTTATTGTATATACAAAATATTTATGTCTAATCTAATTGTGAGAGATACTACAACATTTGCAAGCAAGGAATAGAAAAAAAAGCTTAAAAAGTTACTGTTGACTAAATGAATTCAATGTTGTACATTTCGGGCACCTTATCGGTGAGCAGTACGGCTTAACTACTATCGTAATCTAAATGACTAAAGCGATATTGATTGAATGCTCTGAAATTATGTATATTTCACTATCTACTTTTTACTTGGTAGCAGTCCGTTTGGATAGACGCACTTTAACTCCATTCTTGGGCAAAAGTGCTATGCCACTTCCTTGGAACTCAATTTGGCGTTTGCTCATGATCTCCACATTAAAGTGCTGCAATACTTTGACTACGGCTAGTTTGGCGTTCACAAGACCCATTCGCTGGGCAATACAAATCCTTGGTCCTTCACCAAATGGCATAAAAGCTGTGGGACTATAGTTCCGATTTTCCTCTTTAAAACGATCTGGATCAAACACTTCTGGGTTGGGGAAATACTCTGGATCATGATGAATACCATAGAGAGAGATAACTACGGGTGTACCCTTTTGTATGACTTGGTCGCTGTCGGGTATAGGGTAATCTTGTGTACATTCTCGATTTAGCATGGGCAATCCGGGATATATTCGCATAACTTCCTGCATGCACAGGTCGAGGAATTCCATTTTCTGCAGCGAATCATAGGTGATCTGGCCATCGTTTTGTTTAAGAGTTTCATCCACCTCAGTTTGAAGGCGCTTCAAAAGTTCTGGATATTGGGCCAGCTCGAATAGCATAAAGGAAATTGCAGATCCAGTGGTTTCTTGCCCAGCTATATAGAATATGAAGGCCTGAGCAGTGATGGCCTCCAGTGAAATACTCTTGAGTTGTCCTAGAAAATCAAAATAATATTGAAAATTGGGCTTCAGTTGAGCAATTTCATATCTAACCTGTTTCCGTGGTCTGTATGTTCCAGCTTTTCTCATCGTCCTCTTCAACTTCACCTTTGTTCCTAATTTGCATTAACAATTGTAGCATATCCTTACGCACAATACCATGCTTTTCCCTTTGTTCAATGGTATCCTTCACAATTTCCAGCATGGCCAGTCCCACTTGGTTCTTAAATCCCAAAGCGAACAGGAACTTTGCAACGCTGCAGTCACAAAAATAAGAATTAAGAAAACTGAACTTGGAATTTGGATGTCAGGACACTTACGATGGCACCAGGAAAATCATCATGCCAAATAAGTTGGTGAAGCGGTTGTTGCGACGCACTAGAGTTACCAATTTTCTAAACTTATTATTGGGTTGCTCATAGCTGTTGATATCCAAACCAAAAATCACCGAAGCAATAATATCAATGGCATAGGTCTGCATTACGTCCTTTAGATCAACCTCAACAGATCCTGTTTCCGGCAACACCTTTTGCAGATGGGATACCATTTTGTTGCCAATATCCTCGGATACCGGATACATAGCTTTTAGCTTGCCGGAGGTGAAGCACGGCGACAATTTATGTCGCATAGAACGCCAATTGTGGCCACGCAACGAAAACAGAGATGCCGATAATGGATCTTTTTTCTCATCCACATAGATACCACGATCGTGAAAACTGGCAAAATCTTGAGCCATTACGCGACGTGCTAATTCAGCGTCGCGCACTAAAACTGCCGGTCGGAAGAGCAAATAAATGCCCAAAAATCGTTCTTTGCTCTTCTTATACACATCGTATATGGCCATGCCCATGCCTTTCTCTTGACGCCAGACAGTGTCCAAGCAGCCAAATGGTATTCCAGATTCCCCATCATAAGGAAAGCCTTGACGCTCCCAATATGAATAGATATGTTTTAAATAAAACCAACCCAACCCCAAAAAGGTTAGCACCAGCACAATAAACGTTAACATAGCGCTGCGATCGACTCGTCTCGAAATTTGAATTAACAATAAACAATGGAATCGTTTACTGTTGATTTTATACAATACGATTTCATGATTCGAACCGCCTCTTTCATAAAGGGGTTCCGACTGACTCTCTTTTAATTGCCGCTTATGAGATAACAAAGCAATTATGGAATATATAAGAGAGAAAATACGGGTTTGTGTTGCTTATATGGTAAAGAGAGCCAGTTTTAGATAGCGCTCGTTCTATATGGAAAGTCACCGGTTTGAGTATCAAGGAGAACCTATTTTATACACCTGTTTTTATTACTTCACATACTTGCATAATATTTTTATTGCATAAAATGCCAGACTTTAGTTTCTATATATTTTCTATAAAGTTCATAATAGGAAAATGACACAATTTAAATCTTTGACCAATTCCGAAACAAAAATCCGTTTATCAAATCTTTACTACAACTTTTGATTGTCAATAAATTCATTATATAATTCACTAAGATGGGCAATTATTGCAGATTCGTTTTATACAAATTAATAATAGTGTTCAAATTGTTTAAGAAAGAAAGAAAACATTATATAGGAAACTGAAATCATAACAATTGCATTTTAGAGTAATGTGCGTGGATATTACAAATAAGCTGTTCTTGACAATTAAATCATAGTTTTATGTGAGGAATAGCTTCTCCTGCTGGTTTCTATATAATGGAAATGTTATACTTATATACAGAGGATCACATAATAAATACATACACATCGATTCACTAACACTTTAAATGGGATGTGTGGATTATTGAAAGCATCTTAGATCTTAGCATCGATAATCTCAAATTGAAGATCGTATTGCTGATCAAAGCCGATCAGGCAATCAGACATTAAATATAGAGTTAGCTGCAATCGGCCACGTTTTGGTGTGGCCTGGAAGGATATACGATTAGCGGATCGCAATCCACGTATAGTGACACGTTTCATTGCCAACAATTCATCGCTTGATTGAGAACCGAGGGTAAGGAACCAAGCCTCATTTTTAGGTTTAGGATATTTGGGACAATGCACAGTATAGGCTTGGCCGGGTCCACGTCGCTTTCCAGTTATATTCAGTCGCTGCAAATCTACAGAGAGAACATAATCTTCGTTAGCGTGCAATGGCATCCACATGGGTTTTGTGTCCACATCAAGGTTTAGGGGTCGCTTGGCGTACTCTTCTTCCATAAAGCGTCCTTCTACAGAAATTTGGACACTAATTTCAGGCAGATCTTGGACGACCTAAATAGATTACCAAAGTTTAATTAAAGTTATCCATAAAAGTTAATGATTATGAAACTTACTCTGTATATTTGCTCAACTTCATGCTCCTCAAGTCTATCCCGAAGTGGACCGGCCAATACCTCGTAATCATTTCGACATAATTCTTTAAGAACGGGCAATGTAAGGTAGTCATAATTATCGTGTGGAATGTCGAGGAACATATCTAAATTGGCATCAGTGATGCCTGGTAGGGTTAGAAACTCGCTGGCATCAAACCAACGAGCCTGAATGACTGATTGCATTAATTGTTGTACAATTAAAGTGGTCGATAGCCAACCCCGTTCCGCGGTATAGTCCACCATTGCCTGCATGACACGGGTGGCATTGTCCAGAGCTGATTTCGTGTCTGTTAGATAGTCGGAATTGGGCAACGACTGACGGGCAAAGTGAGCTTGAAGCAAAAGGAATGTCTTTGTGTATGGGGAATCCCAAGTGGCTGATGGTGGTCTGTAACGGCTTGTCTCAGCCATTTGTTCGTTGTACTTATCCTCATTGTGTCGCACGGGCTGCTGGTCAAACTCATACGAATCAGCAATGGCCAAGAGAATATCCCTGGTGTTCATTCCCGGCTGTAGATCATCCAGGAAATGTTTCATGGTGCGGTATGAGAGATAATAAAAGGAGCTAATGCGCCCCAAGAATGTTGGCACCAAAAATCCATCACGTTCTACCAGACAGGCGGCATCCGCTAGTTCGTAAATCACTCGCTCTACGAGAGTGGACATAAAAGCATTGACATTTTCAGGTTCTATTCCTTCCAATTGGTAATAGGATGGATTTCGTAACAGCCTTCGGAAGAAATATGTCCAGGTAAGATAATCGAGGGCTGACTGTTTGGTTTGAACTGTTCCGGCAACAATTTCAGCATTAATGTGCTCAGGAAGGACACCAAGTAAACTGGACTCCACAGGGAACGGATCGTAGAGGAACTTCTTGTAGAAATTCTTCTTTTCGTCATGGACCAAAACCACGGCCACTCCTTCATTATCGAACTGAGGACGTCCGGCGCGACCCATCATTTGTAGTACATCTGTAATAGGCATATCCACATACTTTTTCACCTTGCCATCAAAATATTCAGTGCCCTTTATGACCACAAGATGGGCCGGTAAATTGACACCCCAAGCAAGTGTTGCGGTGGCGACAAGTACCTGAATTTTGCGATTAAGGAACAACTCTTCTACACATTTGCGGTCCGGCTCCTGGAGACCAGCATGATGCAGTCCAATGCCAAAGGCCAGACAGAATTTTAAATTCTGATCACGTATGTTCTGAAGAATGAGTTCCATTTCGTTTTCATCAATGTGAAGGAACTGCTTGGGATTGGCATCACCAGCCACGAAGGTAATAAGATCCAAAGCAGTGAGACGTGTCTGTCGACGCGAGGACACAAATACTATAGTCGGCTCGCATGGTGAATAGGTGCGTATCGCCTGGAAGGTTGGCCGATTCATGGTTGCCATGCGGGGACAGTAGTGTTTGCCCGGGAAACCATTTATATGGACTTGCAGCGGTACAGGACGTACCGATGGTTTGAAATTGTACAATCCCATGCGAGTTATGCCAAGCCAATTGGCTAGATCTTGGGCATTGGCCAATGCCGTTGACAGACCAACAATACGTATCGAGCGACCCGTGTGTGATCTTATGAAATTTGTCCGCGAGACAATAACCTCAATAACTGGGCCACGATCTTCGCCCAGTAAATGAATTTCATCGATTACAATTAGGGACACATGCTGGACATACTCTCGCGTCTGCCACGATCGACTGATACCATCCCATTTCTCTGGTGTGGTCACAATTAGTTGTGATTCCCTTATGGCCTGTATATCTGGCGTTACATCGCCAGTTAGTTCCACCACTTTGAGACCCAGTGGTGAGCGTTCAAAACGTTGTTGCCAATCGGAGATGCGTTCCTTTACTAACGCTTTGAGTGGAGCTATGTAGACCACCTTGCTTTTTGGTTGCAGATTCAGGGCACGAAATATGGCAATCTCTGCCACAATTGTCTTACCACTGCCAGTTGGAGCGCCAAGCAAGACATTATTGTCCGTGTGATAGAGACAATGAAAAATTTGCGTCTGAATGGGATTAAAGTGGGTGAATTTATAGAGAGACTCGTAGAGAGCATTCTTCAGACAAGAGACGGGCAGCGGGCGCAATGGTAGCAATTCTGTTAACGGTGGATGATGTTCGGGCAAAACCAAATGTTGGAAGGATAATGGAATACGGGTGGTACTGCCCAACCAACTGTCGCTGGTGGCTCGTATGTAATATTGCGGTGGCAATGGTTCTTTAAGTGGTATGGTCATTACCAATTGCTGGGCCTGGCCGTTAATTACGGATTTGCGACTCAATTGGAATAGTTCCGAGTGATATATATAGTTGGACTCGGGATCCTCGATCCAAAGCCAGAAACTTTGACTTGTCTTGCCATGAACACGATCATTCCAGGTAAAATTGGCCCAGATATCCACTTTGATACGAAGTACGGTCCGTGTAATGGGTTGTAAACTGGCCTCCATTTCTAGCATGGGCAACTCCTGAGCTGAACGTATGACTAGTTCTGCATAACGATCACTGCGAAGCCATTCCTTAAGCTCGCGTTGTTCCATATCTCGTAGTCGGTATACACTTAATCCTCGTCGCTCCAACTTGTCTATTGTCTCCATATTGATCGCCGGAAATTGACGTAAATGGCTGTCGAGATCCCATTGTCTTCTTTCAAACATCTTGCACAGTTCCAGCATGCGTCCTGCCAGAATTGCATTATTTTGACGCAGGACAATCGAGAAAAGAGCTCGAGTAATTCTGCCAATGTTCTGTGTAATATATGACATGTCCGAGCTCAAGGAAAAGGATTTCACATAGCCATTGGATAGATATGTTTGAATCAGGATATTAACCTTGCCGCAGACATTCTCGCTACCTCCAAATGGTTTCACTTTGCAGTAATAGCTTCTCAATTCGTCCAGCTCTTCAAGTTCATCATCACGCACTTTGAGCTGTTGAAACTCTTGAGCCTGGGATATCATGGCCAGAATCTCGGCCTCATTCATAAATGGCTTCATTAGGTCATTGAAAGTCTCGACCGTGTCATATTTGATATAGAAATGTGAAGCAGTGCGTCCTAGATCGGTGATATTCATGTCCATGGTACGTTGATTGAATCGCATCATTCTGGCCTTATCCAAATTCATTGAGGCACTCATAATAAGAGCCCGTCGACGAGCCTCCAGCGATGGATCCTTTTGCAACTCGGAATACTCAATGCCATAGACATGTGGATTGATTCGCATGCGTACAAATAGATAGCTGGAAAAGATTTTTATTATTAATCAAGTTACCAATGAATCTTGCCATCTTTAATATACTTACGTATAGCTCAACCATTCGATGGCTTCTTCCACATTCGATATGGTTCCCAGTCCAATTTCTGCATTTAGATTATCCGAAAGGCATTGCACAAAGTTTGATTCAATGGGAAATTGATTGGTCAGTAGGGAGAGATAGTGATTCAATTTGTCATATGTGGTTATAATGGTGCCCACTCCGCTTTTATCAAACTGTGGTCGTCCAGCACGTCCGAAAATTTGCAGTACATCCAATATGCCGAGATCCACAAAGGAACCATGCTTAGCATCGTATATATCTGTACCCCGGATAATTACAGCATGGGCTGGCAAATTTACGCCCCAGGCCAATGTTGCGGTACAGACCAACACGGAGATGTGACCCTCAATAAAGTATTTCTCTACCATCTGACGATCGGCACGCAACATTCCCGCATGATGCATGGCCAGGCCACAACTAAAGAGATCCACCAGCTGTTTGTTTCTGCTCTTCTGTATGGAACGAGCGGCCAGACCATGGGCATTCGAGTCAGAGGGCAGAAAGGCAGCACTAGTATTATTTTGCTGCGCCAACTCTCTTATGACATTGGCTGTACGTACAGTAGCATTACGGGCATGGACAAAGACCATCACCTGATGACCCTGTTGCACCATACTCAGACATTTTTGATAGCAACACTGATCCATATCGTTAATTTGTTGCAATGGCTTTACCGATTTAATGCCTATAAAGTTAGTGTCCAAGGGTACGGGCCGGAAACGAGAGTCAAAGTAGAAAAGACCTTTCATGGGATTCACCCGCAAGAAGTGGGCCACATCAATGTAATTGGGTAGAGTGGCTGAGAGACCCACAATACGAATCATAGATTGGGAAGATTCAACTAGACGAAGTGTACGTGCCACTAAAGCCTCAACTACAGGACCACGTTCACCATGCAACAGATGCACTTCATCAATGATTAGCAACTTGACCAGGTTAATTAAAGCAATATCTCCGCTACCTAGAAGTCAAAAAGAATTAGTTTATGATTTTAAAAAATTACCATTAAACTTACCCTTCCGTGTAACAACGTCCCATTTTTCTGGCGTGGTGACAAGTATTTGAGTGGCTGCCATCTCCGATTTGGTCAGTTGCATATCGCCCGTCAGTTCACGCACCACAATCTGAAGAGACTTTAATCGTTTAGAGAAATTGTCAACCATTTCAGATGCCAATGCCTTCATTGGTGCAATATAAACGATCTTGAATTCATCTCGATTGATTAGACCCTGCTCCAGGTGACAACGTATCGTATGGACAATGGCCAACATAGCCACATTGGTTTTGCCAGCTCCAGTAGGTGCACAGACCAGCATATTCTCATTACTGTGATAGGCCACGGGATAGACAACAGATTGAATCCGATTCAGTTCCTTACAAGTGGCAAAGGCCAGTTGGCCCACATCGTCAAGAGTTGAAATTTGAATGCGTTCATTTCCCACATTAAGAGGCGGAGGATCGCTGGCCGGGATCTTAACTTCTTCCCATTGTTTATTATCGATGCGTGTGGCATTGTCTGGGAGGGTTATACGGCTACCTCCAATGAAACCAGCATGTTGCTTGGCCGCCAGTTGGCTATCAAAGACATATGGATAGTGAATGGGTGCATTGTATGTGGATTGGCGATATTCCGCTTTGGCTGTCTTAGTGCTGAGCAGAAGTGGCTCCTTTTGTGCCGCCTCCAGCAATTTCCGTTGATATTGCATGCGCAACTGCTGGGCAGAGATAGCCACAGCACATCCTGCATCTTCCTGGGAATCATCCTTGATGCTACGCATTATTCGCTGTAATTTTTTCTCTTCACGACGCTGTTGCTTATTAAGCTGCTTTTCTTGGGCTGACTGCACCACCACAGCAGTGGCCACTGTAGGCCGCTTCCCAGCATCTTTTCCACTAATCGCATGGGTTTTAAGACGTTTTTGCTTCACCTCCTTGAGACGGCGCGATCTATTGGCATATTGTTCCAACTGCTGGGAAAGCTTGGATCGTTCTTGCAACAATTGACCAACTAATTCAAAGTGCTCGAATCCTAATAGTTCCATCAACTCATTCTGCAACTCATCGTTGCTGCGTTTGGAGTTTAAAATGTCACCCACACGAGTCAGTAGATGTTCATCATCCAGCTTCTCCGATATGTCCAGGAGTGACTGAAGTTCCGAACTAAGTTTGATGCCATTTGTACGCTTTTTGTCAGCTACAGGGGCAGATTTGGATTTGTATTTCATTGAGAATTTTTTAACCGTTCGATTCTTCAGTAAGGCATCCGGCGAAAGATTAGTCAGCAAACTTATATTGACCGAAGCTGCTGGGGTGCAAGTGACATGAATATGCGCTCCCCACAAGGGGCGATCATTCGAGACCTTTCGCAGTGAGTTTTGCCAGCGTTTAAGTTCCGCTCTTTCCTGTTCCTCTAAGGAATCGGCCAATGCCAGGACAGTTTCGTGAATCTGGGTTTTTTTGCGATCAAAAGTTTGGCCAAACATGGCATGCAATCGACTGGTGGTCGCCACAAGCATGACACGTTGCTCAAGCAGCAGCCAAAACAGATAAAGTGCCGCATGCTCCACTACCTGGGGCTGCTCTTCATAGCCCATGCATTCCTGCACAAGATTGCGTAGCTTTTGAAGATAAACCTTGGCCTGCGGCTGTTTTGCTGACGGAAATTGTGCCAGCAGTTTCCCAATGGTTTGGCCGCTATTTCTAAAATATGGGACATGGTTTTATCATATACACTGATGGTGAAATACTTTTCTAATTGGGGAAAGTACACAAGTTTCTTCGCCCCTTTTTCTCGGATACTTACTCGTGATCGTAGCCATTTGATTTCGTTGCTGCCGCCGTTTTAGCATGTCTTCTTCGATTGAAGAGGCGGGTTCTGGCCTCCAGTTCGGTTTTAGCTCGCAAGGATGCACTTAATCGTGGTGGCTCCCACATTATTGTTTTCCTATTTATCTTGTTTTGGTTTTTTTTCTTTATCACATTAACCTGCTGTTAATTAACATTCATCTGTTAGTTCGTGTATATCGATAAGTTTGGTTAACAGTGGAGTTGCCACTTCCGTTTTCAAAAAGGCGGCAAACTTTAAGTGAATTTAAATTTCAAATGGCGAAAATACACCGATAAATAGTAAGAAAAGTTATTTTAAGAAAAAAATTTATAATTCATGAACAAAAGTTTTAGAATTTGAGACTAAGGGATTAGGTTATATAAATAAAAATTTTTATTTTATCCGCCACCTCCGCAAGTTTAAAATTCCAACACTAAAAAACAAACAAATTTTAAAATTTTACCCTTTTATTCATCTTGATGTCTTTCATATGCATAACTTGTCACCGATTAAAAACTTTTTATAACCTGCCTGGACAAACTGTTTTAAATGTGGGTGGGTGATTGGGCTGCCTCTTACATCCCCAATCTCAAAAGGATGTCGCATATAAACTTGTTGCGCAAGCTGCAATTGTGCGTGCGCTTGTCTTTATTTATTATGCAGTACATGTCCACATACTTGGATGAATCTCTTTGGTCGCTTTAGTTACTGGTCTGCCGTATGCTTGGATGAGCACTTTGAATTTTACGGTTGCGGTTGAGTGTGTGTGGGTAGGTGTAATCCGTTCATATAAAAGCCCGGCAACAGAACAGTCGGTCTTTTCAGTTGCTGATGCTACAGAACTAGAAGGACAAGCCAATAAGCCACATAGAAGCTCCCATGAGCTGGGAAAATTATTAAAAGTATTTGAACCATCGAGAATCGGTAATTATGCAGTGGCAGGTGAATTTTCAAATCATTATGATATGTAAGTAGACACACTGCATATGCAAGGATTACTCATTAGATACTGATTAGAATATTTTTTGATTCTTAGGCATCTGGTTGATGTGGTTGAGCAGCTCCAATGCCATTCCATGCGATTCTTGCGGGAAAGAGTGCGCCAGTGCCTGTGGAACTAAACACTTTCGGTAAGTCGAAATGAATTAAATGTCTATTCCATCTGTATAACAATTAGTATATCTATTCTTTTTTAGAACATGCTGTTTTAATTATTTGAGAAAGCGCACGGATCCAGATGCTTTACGCCAAAGTTCAGATCGTCGGCTAATTGACTTCATTTTACTGCAGGGTCGAGCTTTGTTCACTCAAGAGCTGAGAGAAAGGCGCAATAATGGCACATTAATTGATCTAGGCTTACAAACATATTATGGCTAAAACTAATGACCCCCCAAAATGATCCCAATCCTAAAACCCGAATCTGATGACAATGATGGAAACGATGTGTGAAATGTTAATTTTTCAATAAAGGCAAAAGAAACTCTTTTGGGGCAATGTGCTTGATTAAGCATTCTGGTAACCATAATTCAAATATTTTCATCTTTAGATTTATGTTCTGATTTTCTATCAGTTGCAATTTTTTTTTCTTCTTCTTGTTGTTATACATTTCCATTTTGGTTTTTTTTTTACATTTTTCAATTTGCTAACTTTTTTTGTAGATTTTCTTGAGGCTTTTTATATGCAAAATTGTTCAGTAAGTCTTCCTTCTTCTTCTGCAGTCGTCGTCGTTTTTCTTTTTTTGCTTTTGTTTTTTTTTTTAGATTTAAGCCTGAGATTCGCTGATTTCGGCGGTGGCCTGAGTACGGGAGTCAGAGGCAAGTTCATCCCTGCCGCAGGCCAAACATGGCATCTTCTCTTTAAGCACTTGTTTGTACTTGGGATGGCTGTTCCAGTAGGTGGAGAGGGAGGGATACAGATTAAAAATTTTCCTAATTCTTCTGTAGATTCAGTATTTTACCTTAGGCCATAGACAATGGGATTGCATACAGCATTTGCTTTGGCAAACACTGATCCGCAAATAGTGCTCAGTGGGCTCAAGTGCATGGACTCAAAAATTCCAGCATAATTGATAATGGTATATGGTGTCCATGCAAAGAACCACAATGAGATGGTGGTCAAAGCCACTTTGGCCAATTTTATTTCAATGGCCTTGCTCTTGTCCGCCTCACTATTTCTCAGTGATGCAACATTCATCTTTTTGGCCTGCTCCCTCATGGCCTTCTCATGAGCAGCCACCGCCTAGAAAAGGGAAAACCTTAATTTCTTTGGCACTTACCCAAAAAAATATATCCCTTACCTTCATGATGTGCCAGTAGGAAAAGATGATGGTCAATAGAGGTGTAAGATATACCCAGAAAGAGTAGACAATGATGTAGGATCGATTCCACCAGTCCTTGGCAAAGTAATCTGTACCACAGGCTGTCATATTACCCTCTGGAACATACCGATTCCATCCAAAGAGTGGCAGTAGAGCCCAAATTCCACAAATTATCCATACGACTAGAAGACGCAATACTGCCGAAGTAGCAGTCAAAGGTTTCCGAGCCATACCCTTGACAATGACACAGTAGCGATCATAGGCAATCAGTGTCATTGACCATATGGATACGCAGCCGAATAGCGATCCAAACATACCATAAAGCTCACACAAGAACGGACCCATAATCCAGGTGCCGTAGAATCCATTGAGTACCACTGGCGGAAACATGGTGAACATCATCATAAAATCGGAAAAGGCCAGATTAACGACAAACATATTTGATGGTGTACGCAAACCCTTCGATGAGGTAAAGATGTACATCACAATGAAATTTCCCGTCAGGGACATGGTACCCAATATGGAAATGACAAAACCAATAATACCAAACCACATTGGTTCGAGAGGTGGCCATTGATACCAATAGGGATCGACCATGTGCATTATTTCGGCGGGCACACTCTCCGCCAGACTGAGATTACTGCCATCCCGTAGATGGGCATAGGTTGGTGGATTCAGGCTGATCATGATGAACGTTTGTACTCGGTGGTGGCTTCGTTGGTACTTGGATTGGGTCTACACTGCACTGCTTTAATCACTTTCAACTTATTTACTGTCCATAGCGTGGATAGGACGCGAATGCACAATAATGGCCATTTGTCAGTAGCTTTTTATACCTTACTTATTAGACACTTGAATCTAGCCAGTCTTAGACTAATTGCCCCCTAATCCAATTAGGATGCACTTGGATTTCGATTGTCGCAAATTTGTCGTGTCGGATTACTAGCTACTTACTTTGTCTTGGCCAAGCAAAGCAAGGTCAAGTTTGAGGCAACGCCACCCCATCCTCAATCCCCAGTCCATTGCTAACCAATTAGATTAAGACAAAACGCTTTCCCGCTTCAGCAATTTCACGTTTTATTTACACAACATCTTAGACATGCCAGTGATAGCCAAGTTTTCGGGCTCCTCGCATCACGGTATGCATTTGGAACTCCAAGCTGCCGTACGATTCCATGGACAATCCTGAAAATAATTAAAGATTTATATTCATCTATTCTGTAAGTAATTGTTAAAATCTTACCCTTGCACTTGAGGTTATCCAATAAGACTTTTGGATCTTTCAGTTCGGGCTCGCGACGTAGTATCCAACTGGTCAAATCGGCAATCATGCTTGGCAATTTTGGCATCAAAATGGGTGCAATTTGTGTTGGTGGTCCTTCAGCCGGATTATGAGTACCAAAGACTGGCAAATGTATATGGGCATAGCCTAGTAATGTTTCACGTGTCCGACCACTGCGACCAAAAACGCTCACCAGGATCTGTGGCCAACCAAATGGACTGGTACTCTTATACGTCACCTCAATGGGCATGTTGAATACAATGGGATCATTAAAGTGTCCCTGTTTATTGGTTGCCAACTGTGTGAGACCATGTTGTGGCCCAGAGGCCAATTGCCAGTCTGGTCCGGCCAGTAGTTCGTATCGGCAAAATATATATTCCTTATCCGGACCCAGAGGAAATGTGGCAGATACTATTTGACCCGTAATACAAAGACTAAAATAACTGGCTGTGGATTTCGTGTCCATACCCATGGATTCAATATCAACTTTCTTCTTCTTCATTGCATTCTTTTTACGCTTTTGTTTACTTCGTGTCGTGGCAGTATCATAATTGTTGTCCTGGTAACCAAAAGTCCTTTCTTTGCTCATTGTTGACAGTCGGAAATTCTATGGGGTGAATTTTTATATTTTCAGTTTACTTGAACTGTCACAGGGTAGAAAACAGGGTTGGAAAACGGAAAGTTGAAAATTAAAGAAATTTCGGAAAATTCTCCTAAATCAATATTGAATTCATTGTTAAGAAATCTTTTTCTTATTTTTCAACGCGCCCGAATATAAAACTTTAGTTTCAAATCAACAGTAAAAGAAAAGTTTCAAATTTCATTGATATTTAATGATGATGGAACCTATTTTTTTGTTTAGCTTTTAGATTTGTCTTTTCTGTTCCCGAATGGACGTGCTCCAACTGGGGTAATTGACCACGTCCACTGTTGGAGTAGGTCTATTGGTGATTCAACTTACATACGTGTTGCGATTTATAAGTAATATATCTATCTATCTATTTCACTATGAGTGTATCCAAATTTGATTTAAAGTACATTCTTTTCCCATGGCTAATAGTGAATTGTTATAATGCACTTGGCCAGGTATAAACAGTTTTTCAATACAGTTATAAATAGCTTTTGCCTTTAAAGAATAATGATAATATTATGCATCAATTGTTATTTACCGATTTAAGCAAATTCTATATAATAAATCAAAATTAATGATATGTTCGACCATGCATTGTGTTTGGTATGCATATGGCTATTACACTTAAAAGAATGTTGGCATTTGAATATAATATTATATCTTACGTTATACTTAGAATATATAAAAACTTTGAATTTTTAATAAATTCGTAAAATTTTAAAAATTATATGACTGTATACAATTACGATTTTCTAAATTTCTAAATTTTATCTTATGTTAAATGACATCAGTAATTTCTTTCAGTGCACACATATAGTAAAATATTAAGTGTTTTCCTGCAATAGATGAAATTCTTCAATGGCCCGGACTTGGCGTAAACAATTTGGTAGCAATTGATTTCTTGGGTGGCTCCAACTCGGACGATGGTCATGTAATTTAATAGCCACCGAGTTACTTACCATTGTACATATGTACATATATCTAAATATGGAGTGTCTGGTTACCAGTTTCTAATGCTGATGGTATTCAAGTCGTTTCTGTGCTTGCTGCTGTTATTCTGTCTTGCATATGTTAGCCATATTTATCTACAATCACTTAATAAATTTGTACGTGACAATTAACAAGATAATAATTCATTTTACTTGATTCTTTCATTTCTATTATAAACAAAAAGGTCAATTATTACAGACTAAAGTCGTCACCATGTGACCAATACAGAGACATAGGGAAAATGGCTGTGGTTTCTTTGGCAACTGTGTAATTAATTTCATGTAATACGTATGAGATAATTTATGAACTTCATGGCCGGCTGTTGATTAATCATAATGACAATTTAACTGGCGCTACCGTAACGGGAAGTCAAAGATCTTATGAACCAGCATCGTTAGAGCCGCTCCCGTGTTTGCATTATGCAACAATAGAGCTGCATTAAGCTGGCCAAAAGCTAGTCAATCTATCAAAACGTAATTAAAATGCGCCACCAATAATGTCAATAGTTCAAGGCGACATCGACTTATGCAGACGCAGCCGGAGGTGTTATTTTAACGCCTGTTTCTTTTTATACCATATTCAAATCTCACAGTTAGGCAAATAAGCATTGGCATCGTCTTGAGCTTGTCATGGCAGCTGCAAAGACTAAAGCCGGCACAGCTGGCTCTATCGCTGTCGAGGATCAATTGATGCTCCAGTCGTCAAGTGTTGCAATCGTGTTGTTCGAGTGTGTTGTTCAGTTCTTTGGAATAAGCCCATATGGAATATATGGCTTAGGCCATACAAGTATGAACCTACATACTTACATATATGCATATATATATATATATATATATAGTAATCCGTTCACAAAGTCTCTCTTGCAGCAATTGGAATTGCAATTGGAGGAGGCTTTTGCTGTTGACAAAGTGCGAAATCGACATAATTTGGGATCAAGTTGTTGCTAATTTGTCTGCATTTATTTTCTAATATATTGTTTTTGTATTTGTAAAATTGTTGCGCTGCATTCAATTTCGTTTTCGGAATCAATGAACAATATGAATTATTCAGAAAGAAATAGGTATAAATTTCATTCTTTCATTCTTTTCTTTGTTGCTCGTTGCTCATATCATATTAAAGCCCGATTCATATTCATTGAATAATTTGCGGAAATTCAACAAAAAAAAAAAACAACTTCAATTGAAGTCTTTTATAAGAAAATGTATCAGAAAGCCGATCTCTTGAACTGGTTTATAAGTAATATAGATTATAATATATCATCTCTGGCATCGCTTAATATCGTATATATCTTATTTATTTATATTTATGTAAATAATATGTATGTATGTATGTTTGCCTTATATCTTTCTTCAGTTAAGTTCAAAGAGATATACTTTGAATTTTAGTTGATTTTTAATTATCTTGCCTTTCAGCGAGCACTCATCTTTTACGATATAGTTTCAATGTACATTTTCATTGTTTTTTATTACACTTGCAGAAAATTAAGGCCAATAACTTTCATCAAAATACTATCGTAAATTGAACAAGAAAAGAATTAAAATTGCTTTGAAAAAGGGATAAGTATAGTCCAAAAATTGAAACTTTTTGAATCCTTTCAAATAGGCTTGTGATTCCTTGAAAACCTTCTTCTACCTTTTCCTTTTCTTCTTGGAATTTTAATTTAGTTGTAATTTCAAAATATTCAACTAGTTTTTCTGTTTACAATAATTATTTTTTCATATTTCGATTTGTTAAACATTTTTCTTTTAGCTTTAATATGTTTCCTAAGTCTTTGATAGCATTAATGTTTTTATTTTAGAGTGTAGATTTTCTTTTAATTTCCATATGATACTCATAAATTTCTTTTTTTTTTGCAAAGATCCAATGAGTACATTTTGCATAGTCTTGAATGCTAGCATTCTACATATATGTTTATATATATATATATATGTAGATATTTACATATATAGTATAGCATATTTATATATATAGTATTTACTATATAAATATCTACATACAGTGAAAAGTGTGATAAAGGACATCTCCATTTGTCATAAATAAATTTTTATGAATTTTGACACAAGAACTTTTCTTAAACTGAAGCGGAGAAGATTATTAAAAAAAAAATGAGTATTCCAGATTTTGGAAAATTTTACAAGTTTCAGTTAAAGTCCTGTAATTCTGTTATTTTATTATTATTATTACATAGCTATTTATCATTCTTTAAAAAATGTATTGAAATTCTAAAAAACCTATTAAAAAATAAGCTTAATCAAATTATTATTAATTATATTAAAAATCGGCGACAGGTGCTGTCCGTTCGAGAGAGTTTTCACTGTATATATTATCAACTAGTTTATATTTGCCCAATGTGTGGGTGTTGGCTGGTTCAGGGTCAACGCACGTCCTCCATGCGTAGAGGGAAAACATATCCATTCCCATACCATTCGGCATCGACATCTGCTGTCGTATATCTGTATATATGTACATATATATAGTACTTGATGGGATAGTTTGAATGGATGATATATGCCATACACTTAAGTGAAATGTATCTTATACATACGCAGTAAAATGCTCTTTCCTCTTACCCATGTCTCATGGATCCCTGCCGCTGATTGACAGCGTACGTAATTGAGTTTGATTTTTGAAGAATTTAGACATCACCGACAAATCAAGGCAAGGCGAGGCGGGGCACATAACAACAACAATGGTAAAAATCGCCAAAAAAAAAGGGTTTCTGTTTAGTTAGCCCAGATATTTAATTCGATTTGATTGAGCAGCAGCTGTCCGAGCAACTTAAAAACCTGAGCTCTTTATTATTTCGATGGCCTCTGAATGGCTATTTTAGTTTCTGCAAGCTTTCCATCATTCAATCAGGATCAATATTTATCAATCAAGTGTGCGGGCGAGAAAAAAAAACAAAGATACAAAATAAAAATAAAAATAAAAAGAAGGCAGGCCAACAACTTAATGAAAGAGCGGCAAACTAACGCTAAACTATCGCACGCTCGCCAACACGCTCAAACGCTAATGACTAAGAGGGCAGCGGGTGTTGGAAACACGGACTGATAAACAGACAATCCGTCTGACAGGCCTATCTATTGGATATAGATAGATATATGTATATATGTACATACATACATACATAGATACCCAAACTGGTAAAGATTGAAAATTATCTTTTTTCTTTCATTTTCGTTTCATTTGTCTGATATTCAAGTTGATTGGAAAAGGGGTTGGCTGAGTTCAGAATTGCATATATTGTGTGTATATATGTGTGCAAGATTTCGATTGTTTCGATGTGGTTAAAAACAGATTAGATAGATTTTGGATATATGTATAGGGAGTGTGTGTCTCAACATTCTCTGCCTTATATCGGATGCTATTTTGGCATTAATGTTAAACAAAAGTTTATGGCTGCGAGTGCTGTCGGCCGCCTCTAATGGTCCAAATGCGTTAATTATTGGGATGATACAATGGTATGTACATATGTATGTATGTACATATACATAGCAACATATCTCTAGATAGATAAATGGAATATATACATAGATACATACATACATTCAACGCCAGCGCCGACGACGTTTTGTCTCGAGTGTGTTTGATCATTAACATCTGGAAGAAGCAACTGCGGCAATTCTTTTGAATAGCACTAGTAGTCACTGCTGCCAGATTTTGGTCGACAAAATAGGCTGGGTTTTGCAAAAATTCAAGCTAGAACAAGCTAAAAATTGAAAATGGAAAAACAGTCTAAGATATAGGCTAAAAATTAAACAACACAAATATGCATATACATTTTTAACTGTGTTAATATTTTATCTTACTACAGTCGGTATATTTATCGCTGGAACCAATTAAATTCAAAAACTTCAACGGAAGTTCGTAGTTGTGGCAGCATTTGCCATGGCGGCGCAATCCATATCTGTAGAGTTCAAAAGAAGTTTATTAGTACATATAAATTATTAAATTTATAAATATATTAAATTAAATAAATTAAATAATTCTGAAACAAACCTGATATTTACTATCGAGTTTAAAAATTGAACACTCATTTCGATTTCTTAAAAGGTTGGTTACTACCAGCATCTTTATACATACATAAGTCAGAACTTTTGACCAAAGATTTATTGTATCATTAGTGCTTTCCAATGGGACTAAGTGAATTTTCCCATATTTTGCAAGAATACTATCGATATGACTATAATTGAAATGTTCCAAAATGGAAATGAGATCTTTATCCAATATCTTAAAATTATCTGAAAGTCCGAAATTAAACATCAGAATATTATTTACTTTTAATATAAAAAATTTTGAATCTTACCTTTCTCTGAGTTGTATAATTAGGTCCTTTGTAAAATCCTTGCAACTCTCCCTGATTTCATTGGCATCTGTGTTGTATTTCTGATTTTTTTATTTCCTTTTCAAATGAATATGCCATATATAATTGATCCAAGTCATCTTTTAATACATCAATATTTGATGCTTCTTACTATCTTAGATAGTAGCTTTGAGGATTCCGCATGTTCACTTTAAATTAATTTATTCAAATTTTGCATACTTTTCAGAATTGGTTTCAAAAATAAAAGGTAAAGCTTATTCTTATCATCACAAAACAGTTCATGTAAAATTTGAGCCGTGTGGCATCTCTCAGCGGTTGCAGTGCAACTTAAGTTCATCCCACTACTCCTCGATTCTGCATACAGCAGTTTCAATAGAAAGCGAACGCGAGTCGCTTACTTTCTGAATTTTTAATGGTGTCTAATGTTGTATATATATATATACATAGTTAATACGGTTATATTATTAAATCTAACAGATTAGTCTACTTACAAATATTTTAGACGAACATTGCACTTAACAGTTAATACATTTACATTAGTTTGACGAACAGGATTGACAATGAAACTACACACAAACATACCTATGTATGTACATATATACCTGCCCATTATTTATGCATTTAAATAATTGCCTCTTGCCTCGAAGAGCTTATTGCGAACCATGAGTACGTTTCCGATATTAGAAATTCTAAATGATCTAGAAAATTTTTTTCACAGAAGTGGTTCACTGCCAGTTTGTATTGATCATATTAGATAAATTTAGGTTCAAATTATGTAGCTTCAGTTTTACAGCATCTGCGATAGTAACTGCGTCTGCGAAGCTGATTGGAATTAAATTCAAAAATGTTGTAACCATGATTCCTTTTTTAATGCTGTAATAGTTTATTGCAGCACCTTAAGATTTATACTATATATGTAAATACTGTATATGTATGTACATTTTTATCAATTTAAAAACTTTTTATACGTTTACAAAGCAAGTTTCCGTATCGCAGTGTGACCAAAACTATTTGACGATAATATACCTTAAATTCATAGGATAGTCTATAAAATGCAAAAATAAACTAAGTGATATTTAAATAGGCTAGATTTAAGGCTATAAGCAATTTCATAATTTTGCAAGCATTCTGTTTTCAAATAAGCTAGATCTAGCCTTAAATAGGCCAAAATGGCAACTCTGCTGGTAGTACTGTTCACTACTTTTCAAAATATATGTACATACAATATGTATTACATGTGCATACTCTAGAGTCTAGACCGTTGAATGCCCTTTAATAGGGACCTACATAGGATAAAGTGAAAAGAATTCTGTAGATTAAATTCATTGCAGTTTTTGCGTCAAAATGAAAACATCATGTGAACCATATAATGATTTATGATTTAAGACTTCAATTTAGTTAGTGTTACTTTTCCGTTTCTTTTACTCTAACTCTTAACTAGTTAACATATTATCTTAGATCTTATCAGGTTATCAGGTTTTTCTTTTTAGTCTAATCTCAGTTGAAAACAGTTAACTAATCAACTAGTGTTGATACTTATAAAAAAAAGTGTGCATAGCGTAACCTTATTTATTTAAATTAAATTTAGTATAGCGCATAGCGTAACCTTAATTTATTTCGTTAATATTTTATATTTATTTAAATTAAATTAAATAAAAAAATATTTATATACATATGTATGTATTTATATATATATATTTAATTATGATATACAAGTATTTGGTTACTTTTATTCAACGTAGTTAGTAAAATTTCCATTGGTTATTTTAATTTTTTGTTTTTCTCTTTTAGAGTATACAAATTTCATGTTTCATGTGCTTACTTCATCATTTTTATGTTGTTTTGTAACATTTTGGTATTCGACCAGCCTCTGAATATTTTCCGTTTAGTTTTATTCTGTTGCCCTGCTATTTAAATTCGGTTGTTGTTAATAATTACAAAACATGCGTTACATGTTTATTGTTGCTGTTGTTGTTATTGCAGTTGCTGCTGTTGTAATGCCCTATGCTCCATACACGTTTCACTCTGCCCCAAATGGCTCACGCTTCTGTGGATTCTGTTGAATGCATCTATGTATGTATGTATGTATGTACATTTAATTGAGGATCTTGCCCAGATATTAAATTATGCACACATTTGGCTACATAAGTTATATAAATTTAATTTTGGAATACATACTTTTTTTTCCAGTTTCCTATGTATATATACATATATAAACATATATGTACATACATACATACATATGTGGATTTATACTATATTTATATGTATGTATGTACATATGTAGTATATTTTGCTGCTGCAGCAAAAAGTTTGCCGAAATGGATTTTTAATTTTCAACTATATTTTAATGTGCTAAACGAGCGTTCGCTTGTCTCTCTCTTTTAATTGATTAATTCTTATTGTTGTTGCGTTTGATTAAAGAAAATATTTAATATACAATAAGGTCAATTGCCACATATGGTAATTTTGGCATAGAAAAACAAAAAAAGAAGAAATTTCTATAGAATATCTCTCCATACTCTGGGCATGATTGAACCCAATGAGCTGGAGCAAGAAAAAAAAAACCCACAGACATGTGAAGCCACAGTTGATGCTAAACTATTTTGGGCCTCTGACGCTATTTTCTGGGTTTGGTCTTGACTCATAAGTCTGTCTTAATAACATTGTATTAACAGCGGACATCAAAGTTGCAAGAATAATATTAAGTAATTTAATTGAAATATATTTAAGTATACAATTTGGTTAATAACAATATTCATAAATTATATTTAAAGGCGTAACAAATGCAGCTAAGAACAAAAGTAAAAATTTGAATAAATAAATCACCAGAAATAAATAAATAAAGTACTAAGAACAAAACCATTACTAATCTTATTTGAGGTTTACTTTTAAATGATTCAAATTTAATAAAATAAAAACTGGTGACACAGAATACGGCTTAACCAGGGGAATATGTATTGCTAACAGCATTCAAAATTCGTTTTGAACGAAAACGAGAGTGACAAAAAAAATGCTGTACGAATACTTTTAAGAGTACAATTTTAAGAGACAGGCTTGGCAAGTTAAGCATGGCTCTCTCTCTCTCTCTCTCTCTCTTATTTATATATGTATGTATATACTCTTGCAAAAAGGGTGGATTTGTTTTAATCTAAAGTCTGCATTACATATACAATTTTATTTCCATTATACATATACATATATTCTTAATCACTATGCTGATTTACAGTTCTGTTAATCTAAATCTGGTTCTGATTCTTGAAAGAAAAATTGCCTGAAAGGGTACACATACTTCAATATGGAGCATTGATTTCGAACTCAAAGCGCTTTTAAGCTCCACTCCGCTAGTACCTCCATACATACATATATCATTTTCTCTTTTTTGCGATAGAGTTACAGAGACAAACATGTACATATGTATGTAGATCGAATAATGTTTCAATGAAACGTAAGCTTTGTTTTGGCCCACGTTGAAGTATAATAATCCTGTAGGATTGACCAGTCCAATGCTTATGCCAACATTGTTGTACGATTCTCTGAAAAAAACGCTGCTTCTGCTTGCTGCGGATTAGCTGCTTGCTTTTTCGTTGTCGCTGATCAGTCAGAAGCGGGAAGTCGAGCGAAACGAGACGCGCCGGACGTTTTTATTTCGTTGTTTGTATACTTAAGCTATTTTTTCTTTCGTTAATTTACTTATGTATGAAATGTCAAAAAAATGCTTAACTTAGAGTATCGGCTTTAGCCGATCCTAAGAATAACGCATAACTAACTATGCTCGCCAAAACGACATTAAAAATCTAAAGGGCTAATAATTAAATAAAAAAGAAAAAAAATAAACTCCGCAAAATGCTAATGTTGAATAGTTAAAGATAAATGTGAAGATAAAGGTGCTGTTTATTATATGCAAAGTTAAGATAAATGGGCTACATGACTTATGTAGAAGTAAGAGGAGACCAAGACCGCGTCGACTACCGCATTTCAATTAATAAAATAAGCAAACTAAAAAATAAATATAAAGAAAAAAGAAAAGAAAATAAACGTAAAGAAAACGATAAGTTGATAAAAACTAACCTGCGGAAAGGTTATTTAATTTCACGTACATATTTTCATGTACATTTGGACGTATAAGAGATCCAGCCACACCGTTAGCCCGCGCCCGTCATGTCTCTGCCAAAAACGGCGCTTATCCCAGCGTCAACTGAAACATATACTCCAAATACCGCTTCAGATACTACAGATACCGATACCGATGCTGATAGAGTACTCGTCAGGCATTGTCATGGCAACACAAACAGTTGCGGCAGTGGAACACTACGTTCCACAACTTCTGGACGAAGTAATCATACAGCCAGTACCACAATCTGTCCCACTCCCGATCCTGAAACAGATCACGATAATGATGACGATGATAATGATAACAATTGCGATAATGCGAGGGAAAAGTTAGTGCACGCGAATTGCCTGAGACAAACATCAAAGGATAAGGCCAAACATCCGGATGATGTAGATGGAAATACAGTGCTATGGCATTACTATAAAGGACTACCCCCAGACCCATGTCCGTGTAAGAAAATGGAGAAACAGGTAAAAATGTCCCTTCGTTTCATATATCGCATGGCGTGACTGTCTCAGTGTTCGGTCTTAGTTTGATGCTACAGTTGGGGAGCTTTAGGTTCTCTGATTCCAGCATTGTTGTTGGGCGGCCAGACACATTCAAAAATCGGCTTGCGTAGCAAAAATCAAACTTAATTTATTGCTTTGATTTCGCATCGATTTGTCGCGTTCTTTCGTTTCTTTTATTATTTTGTTTGATTTGTTGCTATTTTGGTGTGCTCGTCTCGTTTTTTTGTTTTAGTTTTAGTTTTTTTTATTCCACTTTTTTTTCTTTTCTTTTATTTTTATTTAAACTTTTTTTGTTTGTGTTTCACTTTTATTTGTCGGCTTTTTATACCCTCTAAACAAGAGATGAGTGGGTATATAAATACGAGAAAAAAAATACATAAACTGTCGATTAAATCTGTGCTTGTCCTTAATTCCTTGTCAATATCAGTAATTCCATCAAAAGCTTTTAGATATTATAATTAGGGTATTTGAGAATCGGTGCTTGCACAACACAAACAAAAAACGGAAATTCGGTATTTTATATTTTGATTAAAAACCCAAGACACAAAGAAAGCGTCGTTCGTATTTAAATACACACACACGGTTTACACACGGTTCACTGCACAGGCTACGCTTTTGTATATGTATCGGGTGTACTCGTATGTGTTGAATTTATGTTGTCTGTCTGTATATTGTATGATGTATGTTTGTATGTGTTTATATATATGTATATGTATTTATGTAGATGGCAACAACAAACTTAACAACATGAGCAACAACAAACAAATGCCAATTTGGCATATTGCACAGCCGACACAGTGGCAGAAATTTGGTAAAAATGTGTGCTAAGGAAGAGAAATCCATTGGTTCTTTCAATGCCCTCTGTCTACCCTTAACACACGCATTTAAATTTAAATAAAATGGACCTGTTTTATGGCCGATAGTATCTTATATCTATTATCTTGTAGATTCAGGGAAGTTTTTTTTAGTCACATCTGAGAGCATAAAGATAAAAAAGAATATCAATATTTACACACATATTTCCCTTGGTTAAGGTCATTTAAAAATTATCGGATCTTTTCTTAATAATCTAATATTTATCAGAATAATATTAATATCAACTTGATCAAATTGATATATGTATGTATATTTATCAGTTTATCTACGCTAAATATAAAATTCATAATTCACAAACACAATTTCACATCTTATGATGCCCAGCGTAAACTCTAATTCTTATCAAACAGATCAAAAAATTGCAGATATGTATACTGAAAACTGAGTCACAGTATGCGGATATATATAATCTTATATACATATAAGCAATACTTTCGCACAGAGACTTCCGCTGATGTGTTGCGGTATTCCTTCAGCTTATTTAATCAGAATATTACAAATAAAAAAAGTTTTAAGAAAACCAAGAGTTATCGATAAGAATCACTTTCTTTTTTTTAATGACTAATTAGAAAATTGGTTTAATCATAGGAAAAAACAATGAAGAATTATGATTTATACAACAATAAAGAAAAACAACATATTTTAAAAGGGATGCTTTAAATGATATATTTTAGGAAGATCGTTAAAGATTTAACTAGGGGGAAAAACTATCAAAAAATATATAAACGACCTTAAATATGTCGAAGTTTAAACACCAAAATAAATGTGGAAAATATTTTATATAAATTTAATTTAAGCAAATTTAACAATTGTTTCAGTTTACTCAGTTAGCTATAGTTAATATCTACTGTGCCTACCTGTACTTGGATGCATCAGCTGTCACGCATTTATATGCAAATGCAGCAAATATTTCGATGTCATTTTTCGCTACTCTTTTCATTTGAGTGAAACGCAAATGCAATACACGAATTGTATGTTAATTGCAGTTAATTTAGTTTTAGGCACACACACACACATAAACACACAATTGTTACTGTAAAACAAGGTGTAAAATTTGTTTACATCCAATCGAAACGATTCCAATACACTTAGGTGTCCCGGCCTATTGTGGGGACGTGACATTTTCAGCCTGTTTAAAAAAAAGGAAATAAATATATTTTAAATTGTTGGAGCATAATTAAGCAAAAGCAATTAACATTTTATCAACGCCTTTGCAAGTGTAAGGCGCGTTTTATGTAAGTAAAATGTAAATGTAAATTTTTTTGTTGAAAAACAACACGAAGTCAGATGAATATGGAATCTATTTGCGTATTAGGAAGTGGCTGACACATAAATATGTGTAGTATTAGTTGTAGGTAAGTTGGACACGAAGCTGGAACTGATAACCCATTGGATTGGTGTCGGCCATGTGTAACCCCCTTGAGAGATGGATCTGACATTGGCACCGAAGCCAACCGTCTGTCTATAAATGTATGTATGTAGGTACACGAGGGCCATTCATAAAGTTCTTCAGAATTGTTGTTGGCTGATCTAGAATGTTAAAGCATCAATGGTTATCGACTGTTTAAATAATTAAAAGCAAAACCCAGCCAACAATGACAATTCCTTCAGCAACTTTAAAAAGAGTTTTATTTATTTTTACTTTCCGCCTGTTGCCTTAGAACAATGGAAAGATTTTCTAAAAAAAATTCGTTATCCATTTTCTCTATGGCAATCTTTTGGTAATCCTCTCGAAAACTATACTATATAAGTAAATATATGTATGTATGTATATAAATATGTATTTTGCAGATTTCACTGATATAGAAATAATGGCGTCAATTGTAGCATGGTCTATAACTATACTATGCCATACGTTTCTTGTATATGTCATGGCTATAAGCCACATGAAAAATTGTCACAATTTATGAAAATAGATTTTCCCCCAATTTGTGTGTAAAATATTTAGATAGAATCGGTGTGGCGCTATGTAAGTCTGTGTACTTGGGGTTTTATAGTTGCCTTTTTGTATAGTATTCTATGGGTGCGCTATCCAATTTGTATTTCAATATATGAAATTTGCACAATCTGTAGAATTTGAATATTTATATATGTATTGTTGGTGTTGGTGTTGTTGTTGCTTTTGTCGTCGTTTCGTACATCGTCGTTTTGCGCGTGTTTTTGCTGTCCCCTTGTTTTTTGTTATTTATTTTGTCTTCAATTTATTTTGTCTACTTTAAATAAAATGAAGAAAATTTTCAGCGTTCATTGACTTTAAAAAAATAAAAAGAAGAAAAGACAAAAAATGAAAAAGAAAAAATGAAAAAAAAAAAAAGGTTATGAACAAATTTAAATCCCGTGCATAAAGAAGGTCGTCGACTTTACGATACCCTATAGTAAGAATTTATGAGTGTGTCCTTAATCAATTGGTTTTAATTGTTATACCTCACATTTTGCTAACAGGTATTTCCTGCCGATACGACACGTCACGGAGATTGTCAATAAAGTTTATTGAATGTGCCTTTGTTACGGCTTATCATTCCGTTTACCGTAGGATCGTCGGATTTAATATATCATCTCATGTTTGCTAGATATAAACGTGTTTACTTTGTAACTTTGTAATCCACTTGTTTTCCTTGTTTCTCCGTAGCAATTGACACAACTTACATATAATGTAAAAAAAATATTTCTTGAATGGAAAATATAAGAGGATTGCTGCTGATGGTGTTACTACCCACTCATAATTCATAACAGATAAAATGATGAACCTGTAAGCCGAGTTCCATTTAATGATCATGAAATATTCTTGTCGTCTTGTCCTCATATAACTCATAAATATGATATCTTACCCCATTTGTATGCATATTTCGAGGGCGTGAACCTGGGGGATGGGATTGAAATAATGGCCGGGTGACAAACAGCTTGTCAGAATTGTAAAAAGAAGTCTGACAAATAATTTTCAAGTAAAAAAAATCAAAATTATACCAAAAATGCGATGCCGGGGCGTGACTTGATGGGTGTTGATGGCAATTTTGAGTATTGTGTGTCTCTGTAATTTACTATTTTTGTGTGTTATTCTTTTTTGTTTTATTTCATTTTCTGAAGTTTTTGTTTATAATTTAATGTTTTTTACTCATTTTGAATTATATACATATAAATGTATATATATATGTTTACGTGATCTGCATGCAAGACAAATTACTTTGCCAGACACCCGTATACATCGCCCACGTTCTAAGAAACTTAAAACTAAAGAAAGATAATACTTAACAAAAAAAAAGAAAACGAGAAAAAGATATAACAACAACAATAGTAGTAATAATAATAATAATAATAATAATAATAATAATAATAATAAGTAGGCAAATCATCAAAAGAGATGCGAAAATCCATAGCAATCGAGCAAAGTAGAGATTTAATTAATTCTTTTTTAATTTATCAGTCAAGATTAATGTTAAACATTTTGAATGTTGAAACCGAATTTGGATTTCGTTTCTGTGTTAATAATTTTTAATATGGATTTTAGTTAGCCATTTTCAGCAAGGTATTAGCATAATTGCTAACCAATGTCCAATCCATCCTCCACTCAAGGCGAAAAAACACCTTTAATAATTATCTGTCCAATTTTTCTTCACATTTGAAGATCTGAGGAATTAAAGATTTTTAAGATTTGTAGATTTGTTCGATTCGATTACGGCAACCTGTCGCAAGTTTGTGAATGAATTTTTTAGTAAATTGATTTGCATTTTCTTTGGTCAAAATTGAAATTTGTTTAGCTCATTTGTTAGTTGCTTACATCAAAAGGCAGAACCGCCTGTGGTGCTAGCTGATTTCTGGTTCCCCAATGCTTTATATGGTATTTAGTTAAAGTTGTTGGTTTCTTTTCTTCAATTTTTGTTTAGTTTTATTTTTGGTTTGCCTCATCCATAATCAGTGGTCTAAGCCAAAAGAAACAAATCTTAATGACTTTTTATTTATTTGCTGCCATTTCCAGTTAGAGCGTGTAACATTATTTTACATAGTTGATTCCACTTAATATATTTTATTTTAACGACACTCGTTTAATTATTTCAAATATCGCCCTGGTGGCATCATCATAACATATGGAATGCTTTGCATATAAATTCGTATGAGTTGGTAGGTTCTCACCTCCCTAATCGCCCCACCATAAAGACTTCCTTTATTCATATGCTAAATTCAATGGCCCTTCCCTGCCTGAATTCAGAAGTCCAAAGTGGTTTAGCCAAACCAGACGGGTCTAAAGCTCGGCTTGATTCGGATCGGCGTCTATTTGAAAGCAATTTGGAAACCTTGAAGCATCATCGCTTTATCATCGAATTCCAATGGGTGCAGCATCAGCAGCCAAAGCAATGCCATAAACCGCACAAAAAGAAGATTCTTTAATGGCAGCGGACTCTTTTTTATTTATTTTTTTATTTTGCGTTTTTGATTTATACCCTTTTCAAATACCATACATGTGTGTTTGTAAAAGGTTTGTAGAGCTTACTCTTAAGATAATATGATATGATGACACAGAAACTATCAGTCCATACCCCTGTTGTATCGAATACCCATAATTTATAAATTTACTATAGTAAATAGAAATAAACAATTTATCCAAAGGATTTTATTTCTATTTGATTCTTAAATATAGCATATATATATGGATGAGCTCATTTGAATCTATTTTGCAAGGGTATAGTAAAGTCATGATAAAAAGAAAATTAAGTCAATCCTCTGGTTTCTTTGCGTTTTTGATATTTTATTACGAATCTTTGAAAGGAGAGCGCCTGCCTCTTTTTGCTTTTTATATATTTTTTATTAGAATATATTTGCCTTTTGTTTCGATTCCCCGGAATTAGACGGAAGATAAAAAAAAAAACGATGAAATTATGACGGTTCTTAAGCAACGGATCTATGCGGGGTGTTATTTATATATTTATATACAACTGGGTGGGATGATTTATGAGACAATATGATCCGAAATGCAATTCCAGGATATCCCAATTCAATTCGTTTCTTTTAAATAGTTATTTATGATATACGATTATGTCTACAAAATGTCTGTCTTATAGACACACACGCCCTTTTGTGTTTGAGGTTTAAGGGGGGGAAATCGGTTTTGAACTAAAGCCTCAGGTCAGTTTTTATGATCATTTTGCTGCGAGGCATTTATAACTCTAACGGTTTGTTTCGAATAGAAAACAGAAATCAGACACACAAACAACAAAAACCAAGTAAATCCCAGAAAAATAAAATTTGCATAGAAATTCAATTTATAGTCATTATTAAATCGACCAGTTTTATTTATTATTTATTTACATTTCATTGATTTTGGGCAATCATTTCCGTATTTGTCTTTATTTGAGTTAGTATATATACATATATAGGTATTTATATATATGTATGTAAATATAATAAAAATAATCTCAATATATGTACATATAATAAAAATTATCTCAATATGCTCTGCATTCACCTAGGACCAGAGAACAATTCTATATATTCAGCTGACCCATTAGACCGGCAACAGCTGATTGATGTTAATTACAAATGGCAACATATTGTACGTCACTTGGTAAGAATAGCAGAAACTTCATCATCTATTTACACAAATGTTTAGCAAAACGTTTAATAACACGATGTCGGCTTACACGGCGCATGAGTGTTTTTCTAGTGTTAGGGTGCCTCAATACCAAAGCCTAAAAAAACTTTTTACAACATATACATATTTTTTTTAGAGATCGGTTTATAATTTATACTCATATCAGATGGCTTAACTCCTTACAATCAGTTGGTGGCATATATTAAGTTTTAATAACTCAATATGCTTAAAACGATTCATCAAGTTTAGTTTTCTTTTACTAAATAAATTATACAAATAATTATAATTATGTATAATTACTTTATTTATGTCTGAGCTTTATATATTTCATTTATTTATAGAAAAAAATTTCAAAAGTTTTTAGACTATTATTAGTTTTGTAAATATTTCCTTTTTGCTTGTTTTTTTTTCTGCATTTGAATAACTCTAATGTCGTCTATGTATATGTAATACATACATAATAATAATGTATGTTTCTGCGTCACGAATGTCACGATCGCACATTTCAACTATAATCTAAATTCCCATTGGATTTTGTTATCAATTTAAGTTTTGAGAAAAACAAAAACACTCACAAACAAAAATAGCAAAGCATAATTTTTTGTTCAAAAATTAATAATACTCACATTTTTTTGGGTATTTTTTTTATTTTTATTTTTGCCTGTACTTTTCAACTAATCCACTTGATAAGCGTCATTTGGACATTCAATTTTTTACTTAGGCTGTATGTATACAATTCTAAGAATTTTTCATTAAAAATCCAAACATTTAAAATTATTAATTGCAATGATAAGAGTTTTCCTTTCAACATATGGGCTATTATATATACATATATATGTTTTTACATATGTATGTATATTTCTATGTCTCTCTTTTTCTATGTACATTTAAAGCCTTCTTCTAAATACAAGCATGAGAATTTATTATTTACTCAAGTGCAAGTGTTGTTCGTGTGTATGTATATATATGTATAAAAATATATATATTTTTGTCTGGGTTATGTATATACATACGTAAATGTATAAACAATAATTTCATATTTATACAATATTAAATATAAAATGCATTTTACTCAAGCAAGAAAACGAAGGCAGTTTGAAGATTAATTGGTTTAAACTATAAATTTCATTTTTTATAATAATGTATAACTATAATGTAAAACTAAATTTTTTAAACAGAAAACTATATTTCGAATTCTAATTTTATTTTGGACTATTTTTTTTGAAAATGTTTTTCTTAAAGAATAAAAATATTCTATCAATTTCTTGGGCTCAGGTAATTGGCATTCATATGAATTATAGATTTTATATATCTTTGCCAAATATTCATTAAAATTTTATACAGAATTGGATTTGTAGTAATTATACATATGTGTATAGTTTCCTGTCTAGGCCAATGACTTCTCGTTCGATCCTCGTACAAATGTACATATATTTAGATATATATACATATGTATATGAATTTAATATTTGCATTAGCATATCTACATTTGTATATGAAGATATATATATGTATACTTATTTAGATCGATTTGATTTTCAATTTCTCATTGCCAAATGGCATTTGGCAATAAATATATAGCAAAAAAAAAAATAGAAAAATTTTTAAATTAAATCAGTTGTTGATTAAAATGTATGCGAGCAGTTGAGAAACATTATTCTATTTTTATTAATAACTGTCACGAAATACAATTTGTATGCCAAACATTCTAAGTACAAATGTAAAATAAAAATCAAGGAAGAGTCAACAAAATAATTTTAGAGCATGTTAACATTGTGCCCTCCGAACACATTATCAGGGCAGCTGCCCTGGTGTAGGATGTCCTGCAGACAAGTAGTAAGAGCTATTACCGCCAATTGAGTTTTGATAGTTCTGATAGGTCTCGCTGAGGCAACTCTGAGTTATGTAGTTTGAATTAAGTAAAAATTTTTATACTTTAGAAATCAGTTAAATTTCTAAAAAATGACGGACTTCTAAAGGAAACAAATTCTTTAAGGTCGGAACTGTTATTATTATTTAATTATTAGAATTTTAAAACAAATAAGAAATTCATAAGCATATCAAAGATGCTTCAAGAGCAGCTTAAAGTACCAAGAGACTTGACTGAAAGTGAAATACCCTTGAGTTTTGAGAGGGTATCGAAAGAGAGAAAGAAAAAACGTTACTAAAGTACACTTATTAATTTTAGCACTTCAAACAATTGTGGCAAAATTTTTGCTTAAGTAAAGCAAAAGGCGTGTCAATTGCTTAACAATATAAACAAATTGCCATGTTCAGCATGTCAAGCAACAACAACAATAGGCAATAGCAACTTCAGCGGCACACAGTTGTAACAAACTATTATTAATAAATTTGTTAAATTTACTTGCGACAGGCGCAAATTGTTAAACAGATACTCAGTGGTTGATATCAGATCGATGGGATAGGTTCATCATGCAGCAAACGGGCAGCATAAACATTTAATTTTAAATTATGAATTAGTTTTGTTGAAAAAGATATGTTTATATATGTATGTATATGTATGTATATGCATTCAAACATTTGTTGGTATAGGCTCATATTGTATGTGCGTTGTTATTATACAATTAGGCGTATTTATGTGGCAGTGTCGGTTTGTATCTGTCTGTCGTCTGTATAATTAAACGACCATTAGTTGTATTTAGCGCACAGCAAAATCCAAAATTTGGGTCATTACCAAAAAGCAAACTAGACCAAACAATGCCACTCACACGTGCTCACAGCTTCATAGTTTAACGGAGGCTGCCAGCTTGGACATAGAGATGTTTATTATGATTATAATTATGATTATGGTTTTTGGCCCACAAAATCTCATCTGTTCTTTATAATATATATATAGAATATGGTATGGTATGGTATGGTATGGTATGGTATGGTATGGTATGATATCTGTTATATTGCAGATGTTTGATGAATTTCAATCGTGGGAAATTTTAACTCTAATTCACAATGAATCGAATAATTTGTCGGGGCCATTGGCTTTCGCTTTGATTCTGGGCTTTGGTTTGTTGGCTTATGTTGCTCCAGGCTGTTTGTATTGGTTCACTGACAACTAAACTCAATTATTGCTTAATGAAATCGACAATAGAAAATATCTACATATGTATGTATATATATCATATATGTATACTATATACAATGAGAACTGCCAACGCCCCGGCATATTGGTAAAGAAATAGAATCGATTATTGCTAACCGTAACAGTTTTTTTTTTGTTTGTAAACCTGCCAGGCATGTGTCAAGGAAATTGGGTCAAATTGGTAGAAAACGAAACGAAAGAAACTTGTTTTGCCGCATAAGTGACAAGATATTTATATGTACATATATACATATGTACATATGTATATATGCATTCTGCAGAATACCTATATAAATTAGTTACCACCCACAAAGTGAGCGCAGGTGGATTTTTTTTTTTTTTTGCAACAGAGTAGGTCTTACAATGAGGTTACATGAGCTTTCCTTCGTTTCAATTAATGGGAAAAGTTTTGTGGTGGCTTAGCAGACTGTAAACTTCTGCTGAGTCTTTCAGAGAATTTCAGATAAGTTTTAATTTACTATCAGATTATATACCATAAAAATCTACTTGATCATTGGCATCGATTATTGATCGGAAATCTATTGGTATAGCTGCTTAACTCATCAAAGATGTGTATTTTGAGTATGTGGCAAGTCAAGTGTGTGCCACACCTCTTTGATGAATGTACTAGTGACAGTTTGGGTGAGTAACTATTTAGTCACATGTTGAAACTGGCAACAAACGACCTACCCACTAAAAAAATATTGTCTATGGCCAGCTTGTGCTTATTTTGTGTGGGTCTTTCGACTCTTTAACTAGATGAACAACAATAATAAAAACAACATCAGCATTAGCAACAAGTCAAGTACATCAACCTCAAGTGGCTCACATTTGCTTACCAAATACAAAGAATATATTGTAGTATATATAAAAAATTGAATAATTATATTAACAGACTAGAAGGATGGGCTAACTTCGGCCGTGCCGAAGTTCGTATACCCTTGCAAACTGTCTTTTTGATTTATATATATAATTTGCCAGAATCATAAGGAAGTATATAAAACCCATCAAATATAAATTTGATGTCCGTGGCATAAAAAAAATTTAATACAATTTTTCCCGATTGTTCCTATGCCAGCTATAGCATATAGTCGACTGATTCTGATGAAACTTAAAAGATAATTTATATACCCTTTTTGCAAGGGTATAAAAAATGCCTTATTTGCTACTGCCCTGGAGAAGCCTTCAGTTGCACTGGTTTTGCCCACTTGCGTAAATATTTCAACCTAACCAAATTGGTAACAGAGACGAATCGAATCGTTAGCAAAAAAAAAAATAAAATAATAAAGTTGAAGTGGTTTCGTTTTAGCCAAATTGAGAGATGCATAAACTGAAGAGTCAGAGTCAGAGATAGAGGCAGTCAGCCCATACTACATTCACTCCATTTTTGTACCAAACATTAAACAATTCAAATATCAAACAGAGATTTTCTTCGTCTTCCTAGATGACCATAAATATGTAAGATTCAAAAATAATAGATACTGGCCATAATTTTTTGCTTTGTATTCAAGCATCATCAAAGCAAAGTCAGCCAGAGATATTCTTCCGGAAATTGTAAAGAACTTGCTCTTTTTTTATACCCTTGCAAAAAGGGTATATTAATTTTGGTCAGAAGTTTGCAACGCATAGAAGGAAGCATCTCCGACTATATAAAGTATATATATTCTTGATCAGCATGATGAGCTGAGTTGATATAGCCACGTCCGTCTGTCGGTCTGTCTGGATCAACGCAAGTCGAAGTTAGCACATCCTTCTAGTTTTTTGATAAATACTCTTGCAGAGGGTATAATGGGATAAATGAAGCCTTTTGAATTGAAGCATTGATCGTTATTGATACAATTTAAATAGAACTCTTGATTTAGTAGGGTATATCAACTTCGGTGATTACTATTTACATGCCAAGACGTTTTTTAGGTCTCTTTTTCCTGTATTTACATATTGTTTCTTTTTTTGTATGCCTTTGAGACAGAAAACATATGTCTGGTTGGTTTTGAAAAGCAGAAAAGAGTAGCAATTTCTGGACTCTATTGGGTATAAAGTGGAAGAGGCCCAATTTTATTTCAATTTGTAAACATGTCAAAGTGAACAACAGCAACTAATTGCCTGAGAACATCCGACAGCTGCAGGAATCTGTGGGCGCCATTACATATCAGTTTTTAATACCAACACACATATTATAGAATGGTAAGGGGTTAGGGAGAGGGAGTAGAGGAGCGATTTTAATACCAACACACATATTATAGAATGTTAAGGGGTTAGGGAGAGGGAGTAGAAGAGCGTGCCATTACAAGGCTAACACATTTTTTGGCTGTCCAATTGGTTGTCTGGTCTTTAATGTCAAGTGCGACAACTATGATGACTATTTTAACACATGCTGGCAAATTTTCAAAATATTACAACTAGAGAAGACTTCGAATCATTTGTCTGGCATCTTCTTGTCAGGGCCAATAAGAATGGGACGGCATTTTAATGGAGTTCACAGATCTCAAACATTTGCACCAATTCTGTATAGTCATGCGCAAGTCTCTGGCAATGGTGATGATGCTTGTAAAAGTTCTTAAATAAAAAAACAAAAAGAACAAAAAAAAAAAAAAAAACAGTAATAATAATCATAGCTATTTCAACACATTCATATATATGAATAGTCTGTTGTTTCATTTTTTTTCTTTTTTGATGAGAACTGTCAAAAAAATTAAGAAATTCCAGTACAGTGACCATCATTGGACAATTTAAGGCCTGAGTCTGGACCAATGCCTTCCTAGTTAATGAATATAATCTCTTTTGATGGATTGAACAGCAATCCAGCCCAGCTCGTACAACCAAAGAGCTAAAGCTCGGCTTTGTGAGACCAAAACTGGCATTGCCATGAACTTTATATTTTTGTTTTCATTTTATTTCATTTGATTGTTTTTGTGTCCGCGTTTTTTTTATGTCTTTTTTTTTTCTAGTGCGTAATAATATGAAAAATTTATTAATTTTTATGCTTTATAATTTATTTAGAGTCCCCCCCAATCAGCAGCTTTTCACAGCAAAGGCAAAAGATAACCAAATGCAAAATGCTGAATACTCTAAATACCCTATAAGTATTTTACATATAGGGTACATGTATGTATCAGAGATTAAAGATAAGAAACATATTGATTGCCAGCAATTAGCAATTATGGCTATTTGTAATTTGTTTAACTGAGCTTATCTGATCCTTTCGCTAGTTAAGAAGAAAACAAATTGATGAAGACTTTTTTAGAGTCTTTAGATAGTAGTTCCGGCTTCACTTTTTTCATAGGGCACACTTGCCTCGTCTCAAATAATTTAGATCTTATCTCCTCCTATATATACATATATATGTATGTACGAACAAAAATCTATATATGCGTACCTTGCTTCTTTGTATATACATACATATATGCATGTGTTTGTAACTTTTGAAATTTTGTGAAAACCAGTTTTACATAGAAGTAAGTAAGTATAGAGTAAGCCCTGTTTTTTTTTTCTTTCTTGCTTATTTTTTTTCGACTTTTTACTTCTCTTTGCTGGGCTCCTCCAGTTCTTGGCCTGTCGCTTTGATTTCGGTTTTGTGGGCGCAAAACAGAAATTTAATGAAGCGTTAATAAGTGCCCACAAAAATAAAAAAGGGCCCTAAATGGAGCTCTTTTGATATGTATCGACAAAGACAAGAATGTCATAAATGTAGGTAAATTTATGTATAGTTTGTGTATATATTTTTTATAGGTATTAGTCTTTTTGTTATGTTTTCTTTATGCATATTCATAGCGTACTTGAAGGAAGGGCCAATGTTTCGATCGTTGCGCGTGTATATGATTTATAGACATCATTTATATAGGGTATTCAATCAAATCGTTAAAAGCTCTCATTAGTATTTGTACAGTTGTTGTAATCAAGAGACGGCAAGCAAATGTTTCTGTTTACCAAAAGTTGCTCAATTAGAAAAGAGACAAATGAATAACATGATTGTGGAAATTATTTTCAGCTCATTTTTCATTAAATTGTAATAATAATTCATTAGGAAATTTAACATTGGACACCAAATATTGCCGGCTGTTGCCTGATGGCTATGGAAATAGAGACAACAGCAACAGTAACAGCAGCAGCAAAATCAAAAGCAGCAGCAGCAGCAGCAAAAGCAAAGTAATTCATCTTAAACAGCATCTTTATGGCAGCGACTGCGCCCTTTGAAATCTTCTTCTTCTTCTTGTTATTAGTGTTGCTGTTGTTTACAATCGTTTTTATACCCTGTACCCATAGGGTAAAAGGGTATATTAAAGTCGCTAAAATGTATTTAACAGGCAGAAGGAAAATTTTCCGACACATTAATATAGTCAAAATGCATCAGCTGATCGAAATCGGACAATAATTATCGGAGATATTGCTAAGAGAATTTTTTTGTAAATTGATGTCGATTTTGATCGTTTTTGACTTTAGGAAGTACTTTTACTTGGTACAGGGTATACTCAATGTCGGCAGGGACGACTTGCTTGTTTCATTTTTAGTGTTGGTGTTGCTGTCAGCCGCTGCTGCTGTTGCTGTTGATGGTGCTGCTAATGTTTGTGGATTCTGTTGCTGTCGTGTGCCATGTTGTGTGCTAACACTGGCGTAGCAGTCACAGGCGCAGTGCCACCAGCACCACCAACACCACCAACGTGAAGCGATCTTTCAGTTGATCGCGCGACGCAGAGTCAAGCATATTTGCCTGCTCCTCCAACGCAGGCAACGCGACACTCACACTTACTTATATGAAAAGAATATAAAAAAAAAAAAACAAACAAAAAAAAGGATTGCTTTCCCTCTGCATTTAATTTACTTGTTTTATTGCCAAGGCTTGGCTCGCTTAAACGTATTGCAAAATGCGCAGGCGTAAACGCAGTGGGAGCATAAGTTTAGTGCACTCGGGAACGCGGGTTCGTTCACAGCAGTAACACTTCCTACGAAAACGTTTCAAGTACTTATAATACCCTTGTAAGGGTATATTAATTTTGGTCAGGAGGAAACATAAAGAGTATACTATATTCTTGATCTTCGATTTTTTTTTTTTTTTGTGGCTTTTGATGTAAGTTTTAAGTTGCCGTTCGCCACTGCTCGATACCTCTCTCTCTGTGGATTTTGTACATCAGCAATTTAATTACAGTGTAGCCCTTATGCATGTGCGTCGTATAAATAGGCATAAAAATGACTTCGAATTTGAAAGGAAAATACAACCGGGATGATGTTCAGGATATGAAACCGAACGTGAATACTATAACCATAATGGCAATCATCAAGGTAAACAATATTGGACTTTCTCTTGGTATCACTAACATTTAATGATTTTTTCACCAATTGGCGAATTCAAATTGTTTTTGTTTTTTTATGGTGACCTCAATTGGCGTACCATAAATAATTGACCAGCAGTAGGCGCAAAGTCTTTAAATGTTGTAAAATGTTATTAAATTTATGCTCTCCAAATACGCAGCATAAAATTATTGCTTTGTTGTTTTTAAACTTTTCTATGTATTCACATTTACATTGTACATACATACATTGAATGTATATAAGTATGTATGTTGTTGGGGCACAATAAAAATTAATTTTAGTACCCAATTATGTTTTTTGATATGGGCGTAATTAGGAAATCATAACAACTGCTAATTTAAAATCATTTTAATTGGAGCATTTGACCGATCTTCATCAGATCATCAACCAAATAAGTGAAGAAATATATATTGTAAATTGAAAAATGTTAGATCTTTTGCCAATTAAATTTATTGCCAGTTCTTGGCCCCCAAGTGAATACATTTTTTCTTCTCTCAATTTTCTTTTATTGAAAAGGAAGGTTAGAATATATAGAACAAATACATATAAGTTGATAAAGCTTTCCTATATACATATTAGCTAAAATATTTACCATTTATAATTTATTTGACTGAATATAAGAATGGCTTAAATCAAAGAAAATAAACAAAATTATGAACCGATGCCACATTAAAAAACGGGGTTTGGTCATTCATTAGGATACAAAAATATACAAAAATATTTTTTTTAGATTTTTGCCGATAAAAATATTCAATGCAAATGTCAAGTTGTTGTGGTATTGAATTTTAGACGCTGAGAAAACGAAACAAAATAAAAAGAGAAAAAATATAGCTCCAAACAAAAACAAAAAAAAAAAAAAAATCTAAAATAAAATCATCAAACTTGCCGGTTTGGCTAGTTAAATCGTTCATATGCTTATAAATCGCATAAATGTCGCACTTTCAGGGACAATAACATAAATTAAAGTTAATTAAAGTGCAAAATGAGGCTAAAAACAAAAAGAGAAAAATCTTTTGGTTCATGTCTCGTTTCGTTTCGTTTCGTTTCGTTTTTTTTTTTTAATAATAAATACCGAATAAAAATGGCAAAAATTCTTCCAGGAAGCTCTCTGTTTGTCAGAGGGATAAAAATATATCTTTTGGAGATCAACGCACCCACATGGCATAACAAATTCAGAATCTAAATAAATTTTTGAATGTGGGCGTGGCATTGCGGCACGAGTATATGTCATCGACAGTTGGCAATTAACACCAAAATAAGCTGAAAACTTAACCGCAAAAGATAGACAAATGTGACTTTTAGCAATTTTTTCGGTTTTGTTTTTAGAAGAAAAAAAAAATTACCCAAAAAATTTTTTATTGGATCATAAATTTTCCTAGAAAAGAAGATGTTAGTGAAATGAGCCAAGGCGACACACCCGCCGGCACACTCCAGTCGATGATGTTCTCATGGATAATAATTTATATGGATTATGTCACGGTATTACACCAACTGGGATCCCCAGTTGAGAACGTGTGCCAAAACCCAGCCATCATGATTCTAGGCCATGTCACATGCCGATATTTTCTTGGCTTCCGCTTTAATGAAACGGCGCTAAGATCAAGAACACTGCCCCCTGGGCGCCTGCATACTTTTAATATGATTTTCTTGGTATTTATACCCTTTACCCATTGGGCAAAAAGAGTATATTAGACTCACTAAAATGTATGTAATAGGCAGATCCAATGAACAAATAGATCTCTGAGACTAAAAGAGCTAAGGGAACCAAATTTTTTGATTTTGCACCTCTACTTGGTACAGGGTATACTCAATGTCGGCAGGGACGACTATTTTTTTTTTTTTTGTATTTATTGTTGCAATTAATATGTCATTTATCAGTTAGTCACAGAACGTTGCAGATCACTGCAGATCAAGAATTGCTTTAGTGTATCCAAGTTTTAGTATCTAAATATTGTTTGTATGTATATAGAGAATGCTGTGTTAGTTGCCATTAGTTGGCACAGTAGAAGCAAAAAAATTCTAATATTAGCTCGCTTGAAATTTCTTAAAGAGAATAAGGATTTTAACTGAAAGAAAGAGTAAAATAGAAAGAAAGAGTAATAAACAGCATCCAATTCCATCCCATGCTATAAGTATGATATACAAAAATCGCACGAGAATGCTCGCAAAGTTTTTGCGCTAAAGAAATTCAGTCTGTTTTCAAATATCGGACATGAACCGACGCCTGGGCGGCGAATATTATTGTCGAAAATTTAAACGTAGCATATTTGATATATCGTGTATAGACGAATATAATATTAAAAAAAAAAGAAAAAAGAAAGAGGAATCCTAATCATATAATTGTGCTGAGGAAATGTGAAATGCAAAAGAAAGTCTATATGCAGTGCTCTATAATATACGAATCGAAATTGCATAAGTTTTAAATATTTCGGTTCAAAAGTTTGAAAATTTTGAGTGCGTCAACAGCTATTGACACAGAGGTGAATATTTTGTATTGAAATAAAACAGGACCTACCACAATAGCTATGTATAGTATGATTATATGAGTCCTATGCAATTATCAATATAGATTATGTATCCTTTTTGTCGGTTTTTGTGTCGGGTTTCACTTTGCAGTCATAAATCATTGTTTTTCTCACATAATTAGAAAGAAAATTAGCATACCACAATAACCATTATTACTTACACACTCACTAAAACTAATCTGCCGAAATTCCAAAGTGTAAAATATTTCTTTTCACATATAGAAAATCTATTTTTAATAGATTACAAAAAATTTGAATTTTTGAAATAAAAGCGGGCAATGTTTATGCAAACTTTCACACATTTCCAACTGCCAAAATGGTGAAAATCGAAAACTATAAAAATCATGAAATTAAGTAAACACGATGCCCTTCACTAAAAACCACCCACCACAGAGAAGGAAAACCTAAAAAAAGAATAAAAGAAAAGAAAAGAAAAGAGGTTGGGTCAAATGGGAATGAGAAATAGAATTTTGGTAATGAGATCTTTGGATTAAAAGAAATATTCCATATTTTTGTGTGTTCTAGACAACATGTAGAAAATTTGATTTTTCAAAAGTTGTTTTAATTATTTCTACCAAAACTTGTTGTACCATTTTTTCAAGTGTATTTAAAAATTAATTAGATCATTTTTTTGCATGCGCTGCAAAAACTAAACCAAACAAAACATCAGAAAATGTGCGTAGGGAAAATCTTGGGAAAATAAACAAAAAAAAAAGGTATGGAAAAGAGAAAGAACTAGCTAAAAAAAAAATGCTCTAAATAAAAAGTTTCGACAAATGATGAGTGAGAAAGCTTTGAGGTTAAATTTATGGTAGAAATAAAATTTCCAAATAGCAACAATTCGAAAGAGTTCAATGAGCCGTTGTCTCTATACCCTTGCCATTTCTCTGGGATATATTGAAAATCGGCATTTTGCTTCAAGCAATGTTGTCAACCAATTTCATAAATATATATAAAATTTCTTTGTCATAAAATGTGTAATATGTAATAATGTTTGGACAAAGTTTTCAAATTATGTATATATAATTAGCCGCTACCATGTCTACCAAAATTGCTGGCAGCATATATACTCACTTTTGGAAAGGGTATAAATGTAGCCTCACCATGGAAACGGGAGCTGTCGAGGATGAGGATGCTAAAAAACCAAAAATAGCACATGTGTCTGTCTTTTTATACTTTTCGCAATTTTTCTTCTTTTATTTCTAGTTTTTCTTATGTTGTTTTATTTACTTTAACTTTTTCTTTTGTGTTGGTCTTTTCATTTGGCATAGAAAAAGTAGAAGATACTGAAGCGTGTCAGAATTTTTTGATATATTTGTTTGAAATTTACACAAGACTCGTCTATGCGTGTGCAGTGAGTTGAACGGCCATTAAAACTATGATATAATACTCAACAACAAGGAAATCATAAAATTGTTTAATTAATCCAAAAAAAAAATTATAAAAATGGAATAGAAAAAGCAACAACAACAAAGAAAAGAGGCAAAGCGAAAGTAAAAAGGCCGGGGCAAAGAAAACAGTGGCCAAAAAAAAAAAAAAAAACAAATTGCAATAAAATGACAAAAACAAAAAGGAAATAATTGTGATATAAACAAAACAAAAATTATAATTATCATACGTTAAATATGCCAACACAAATTAAACAATAAATAAAAGACATTTGAATACGTAAAATAAAAATATACCGGAAACATCATTTATAATACCGAAGTATTCATACACTTACAGTTTATTAAATTTTTTATACTGTTAGCGATTAAACTAAATAAAAGTAAAGAATGTAGAATTGATAAATATAATCCAAAGACTTGTAATCTTTAAAATTCTATATGAATTAGAAAGGTTATCTTAATGTATAAATTAAGAATTCCAAATAAATTGCTAATGGGAATCCCCAGCACATGAACAAAATATAATTATTTATGCTATATATGTATTTACATATAATAGACTTGATTAGGTTAAAGATAATGCCTTTAACATACTGATACTATCAGACAAATTTTTAAAACACATGTAGATATTTTGCTTTCAGACAGACTGCCTCCTTTCTCTCTGGCTACTGTCTGGCACTCATGTTCTATATATCGACATATATATATTTTCGATTCAATTTATTAGCCGCGACTAGACATGTTCAATTTACACATATAGCCGTTTTGGATGGCATATGTATACCAAATAAATATTATTTTTTTTTTCTTTTTTTTTTTTGCTGATCTACTTCAAGTGACATAATTATTTCGAGCTTTTTGTATTGGAAGAGTAGCGGAAAAACACAAAAAATAAATTTAAAAAAATACAAAATGATGGCGTATATTTTGGCAAATCACTGAACCATAAATAAATAACAAAAAAAAGGGGGATTTTTGCCTAAGTGGGGGGTGTTAAAATGTTATAAATATGCCTTAGCAGTGCATTAAAAACAGTGGGCGATATAAGACAATACAAGAAAATTCAATGCCAGAAAACAAACCGAAACAAATTATTCAAATCATTTTTCCTTAAGGAATTTTTCCATATACAGTGAAACCTCGATATAACGAACTTCGTTATAACGAAAAACCCAATATAACGAATTTTTTGTTAAGTCCCTTCGTTATACTAAGGTTTTACATTTCAGTACCTATAGCGAATCAATAGATATAACGAATAATTTTGCGATCCCCCTCAGATTCGTTATATCGAGGTTTCACTGTACTATTTAAATCAATCTTTTTGATTGGCTAAAGAATCTGTTTTTTAATGAATTTATATCTTTAACATAAAATAAAAACTCTTTTAGAGATTAATGCCATGCGAATGATAAATGAATGGAAAACTTTAAACGTTAGAAGATATTAAAAAAAAAATTATTAAATTTAGATCCTGATAGCTAATTAACTTTCCAGTTAAGTCAGTCACAGCAGCTACATATACATATAGATAAAACCCGTTAATTTAGATATATCATGAATTGTGTGGCTGTCTTATTGTCATGTATTGTTTGTGGGTTTGGACAAGCGAAACGTGTCGGAAGTTGCATGACAGCCAAACATGCTGAGAGAATTCACACAACTTGCAATTAACACTTGTCGCATTACCTGCTTCACTTGACCCGGTCCAATCCGATCCGATCCAATCCGATACGACTCGATGGCATGTTTTATATATTGTTTCATATGGTTTTGTTTTTCTCTTATTTTGGAATGCTTGTTCCTTCCTTCCTTGTCATTGTTGCTTTTATTGTTTGTAAATATAATTTATTATGGCGAAATACTGTGAATATTGTCACTCTTCCCTCTCTTTTTCTTATTGGTTGGCTTGGCCAATCAATTTTAATTATCGAACAAATTAATCAGTCCGCAACTTTTGTATCATTAAGATTAATGATGTCGGTCAAGTTGGGTGGTAACCAAGGGTAACACACTCGCTGGTTGTCGCTCTCTATCTCTTATGCAAATATATAGTATTAATCGTTTATATATTTCATTTATATATGTATGTTTATATATGTTTGTATAAATATATAGTAGAGCACTTGTGGAGCTTAAACATGAGCTCGAACTCGAACTCGAACTTGGCGCGTATCTCTCATATGCGCGACCCTAATGAGCCGTGGCAAATGTGATTAGAGCGCACATTAATTGGTTGCTTTGTTTAATTAGAAGCGTTCGAGTATTTCCCAATTCAGCAAAAAAAAAAAAAAAAAACAAAAATTAAAACGAAACACACAAAAAATTGGAAACAATAAATAATTGTCACAATGCCCCGGCAAAAGGTTCACTGGCCTCCAATCCACAAAAACACATTCAAACTGATTCATAAAGCGTATGTCCCGGGTAATATTGTGAAAGAGAAAATGAAATGGAAATCTTAACTCAGATCGACGAGTTGACTGGGCGGGGGGAGAGTTAACAGACTCAGATCGGCGTCAAGCATCAACCTTTTTGATTTGACGTATCCGACAGAAACAAACCAAAATACAAAAAAAAAAATGTACACGCCTCAAAAATTAATTTCCAGCAATTTCAAATTGGACACTGCAGTGTAATGAATAATTTATATGCAATCTGAATGAAATGGCATAAAGTAAACCTAAAGCCAAAGGCAAAGTCAAAGACTTTTCAGGCTTCAACTTCAACTTGCACTTCAAGTCACGGGCATGGACATGGGCATATGAACCCAATGACTGACAGACTGAAATACGAGCACAAACTGAATTGAGTGGAAGGAGTGTAGGGGAAGAAAAGAGGGGAAGAGGTTGCCCAATGCTCATGCAAATTTTTTAGCGATTAAAAAGCCATAACTTATATTATCAACGCAAAGCGCTGAGGTTAATTGACAGACAGCCAGACAAACTCGCCCAGACGTTGCATACACAAACATACACACAGTCACACACTCACACACACACTCAATCACACACACTCTAGCAAAGAAAAAGAGAAACAAATGACAATAATTAGAATAAATGAAACCATGTGAAGGTTTTTTTTCAAAAAGCTTTTCCGCATAGTTTGTGGCATTTTACTACCAGTCTATGCACTTTGCCAGCAACTTTATGACATTTGCTATACGAAGGGGTTTCCCCCGAACCCCCTCTCAATCTCCAACAAATTCAAGCAATAATATTCAGATTTCACAGCCACAATAACAGAAAGCAAAACAAACAGAATCAACAAAGCCTTCTTCACCGGAACCGTATAAAAGACAACGTATTTTTTTTCCCCCTTTTCTTTAGAACTACCCACTGAGAATTCTCATTTAAATATTCTCACACAGAGTTGATGGAGTTTGTCGAGTTGGCTTACTCAGAAGGAATGGCCAACAAAAAAAAAAGGGAAAATTTGAAATCGATAGCACATTTAAAGTCTCATCACTGACATCTCTTAAATGCAAAAAAATAAACGAAAAAAACGTGAAATAAATAAGAGACCAAATATTTAAAGTTTAATGCTTAATGGGCCTTTAATACGATGATTGATGCGGCGCCAATTTCAATCGCAATCCGAGTCGCTGTTGAGTCAATTCAAAATGCAATCATATGGCAAAAGACATTGGTTCACTGACAGTGACATGGGCGGGCCCCTTCCTCATCTCAACAGTATCGAAACAGTATGGTCATCTGTTTCCAATGAAATGTATTAACGATTCTAAGGCAAAAACCAAGCCCACCATTAAATTCAAATAAAATATGAAAAGAACATATACATACATATTAATACCCATTAATATTTGGTCTAATACTTTTTATGTGAATCTCGTGCAGAGTTCTCTCAACATTCCATTACCATTAATTTCGTATCAATTGTACTTTGAACAAATAGATATTGTCTATTTTTCAGCACATTAAATAAATTGCGGCTCACCTGTAGGTAGATTTCTTTTAGACTGATGAAATGTTTTAATTACCAAAATTTTTCAACTCATAAGGGGAGGGGGATGCCTCTCCTAGCAACCTAAATAAATTTTCCATGACTCAGTTTTGGTCTATCTATGTGAAAAATCATATATAAATATCTGACTATTTTTATTTAATTGCTCCCAAATATTTCACTCATCATAAATGAGTAAATATAGAAAATCTACAGGTAGATACAGACAGTGGCCGAGTGACTAAAGAACAGAGCAAGATCATTATTTTTTTTTTGGTTGTAAAACAATAATAGGTTTTTTTTTTTTTAAATTGTGTAGTTGTTAAATTAATATATAGTATTAAACAAATTAGTTAAATTAATTTTTGAAACTAAAAACTTATTTATTTAGCCAGACTAAGACTTCGCTAAGAACAAAAATCAAAAACATATAATTTGGATATATTACAAGCGACATTTTTCAAATTTTCCATAAACCTTCTTGCAAAGTTATGGCTGGTTTTTAAAATTGAGTAGAGGAATTAAAATAGCTAATATAAGAAAAGCTTAAAAAATAAATATTCATGTAATGCTAAATAAATATTTGAATATTTAAATATTTGAATGCTAGAAAAAAATTTAGAAGTGTTAAAATGTCTCGTAAAATTTTAGATTAAAGTTTATTTTTGATAGTAAAAACTTTTTCATAGTCCGCTACTGTATGCAGCTATATATAGATAAAGATAGGCAGTCAGTTAGAATTAAAATGTTTGCGGGAGAATATTAGTAGCGGAGGAGAGAAAGGGTGTGACAAATTGAGGCATTGCTTATTTGATTGATATGCAACAGTGGACACATCATGCGAGAGGGACTTGTCTCTGTCACATAAATGCAATTCATCAAATTGTCCATTTCAATTGGTTATTTTTTGTTCGTTTAAGTCGCGTTTTGTAATTTGCCAAACATTACTAAGCGGCAAAGGGGAAGAAGGGGAAACTATTTAATGGCCATTAAGCCAAACGCCGCGAGAATGTTTACAAGGATGATAATGGGGTAACGGCAATGGCAATGGCTCAATTGAACTGTCTGATGTGGCTCGTAAGTCAAATGCATAATCAGAGACAATTAAACAATTGCAACAACTACAACAAGACTAACAATAATAAACAATGCTTGTCAATGAATATCTTTGCCTCTGTTATTGTTGTTGTTTCATTTTTCATGCCATTGGCATTTCAAGTTTATTTACATTATTTCCTTGCCAACATAAACTTTAAGCGTTAAATGAAGTCTTTGGTTTTTTTTTTTTTTTGCCATTGCCTCCGAGTAAATTTCAATTTATTTATTTTCACTTCACACATGGTCGAACGATCAATTCCTCATTTGTCTGGGGCAATTGCAGTGTCATTGCCATCAGATGACTTAAGGATTCGCTGACTGTTGCCCTCTTCCTGCACGTGCCCCTTTTTAATGCTACAAAAGATAATGAATATAAAGTGTTTCCAATTTCACATTCCACAAATTAAATGTTTTGTTTAAACATTTTCGTTTAGCGATTATTTAAATAAATGTAACTTTTGTGTGGTTTTTTATGTGCAACCTGAGCGAACCAATTAAAAAATAAACAATAATTTAAATGGACTAATTTGGCCTTAGCGCAATAGCCATGTGCACTTTCCAACACGAGGGATTATATGTAAATTTATAGAACGTAGAACTAACGATTAAAATTCTTTAGTGAGTTGTTAATTTATGTACAAAAATAAGTAAACATTTTAAAAATATTTTGAACAAAGGAAACATTATTTAAAGATTAAAAGAATGTATTAAGTTTTGTCTGGTTAAAGGGCACTTTACTATATGATTGTGGCTGAATTTTTATAAAGGATACAGACTTATTGCACAGCGGTTAAAAAGACAATAAAAGTACAAAACTGTGTAACTTGGCTACAGCTTTCAAAGCAATTAGAATAACAAATGAAACAGATTGTTTTTCATTTCTATAATGTTTTTTTCTCACTTTGTCTAACTTTAGCATTTAAGTAAACTTTTATGTTAGCCCTCGCTGGTGTATGTGTGTTTTTTGTGTGTGTATTGAAGTACATATTGATAGCCACACTTTCCTTAAGCCAATTAGGCAATCTGTTCTATGCAGTACAGCACCAGACACCCACCGGCTTTCAATTTTCACACCAAGATGCCAGGCGCAGCCTTTGAAGTGACCGTCTAAAATTCAAGTTAATTTCTAAATAGTTTTGTTTTTTATTGTTGTTGTTGCTAATATACAATGTTTAAAAAGGGGGAAAAAAACAACGGCGTTTCAAACCAAATATTTAACGGCTGCCCCAAAAGTAATCAGCACTTTGAACATGATGATTATTCATTTAATTTCGCGATTCGAGAATCGAGTTTACAATTTATCTAGTTACTTTGATACAGCACTCCAGGTGGTGCTGAAGGTGTTGGTGGTGGTGGTGCCGGCGGTGCTGCTTCTAGCAAACTACTTGTGCTGTCCAAATAAACACGCACAACTTTGTAAGCGGCCAGAAAAAGCAAATAAATATTTGTAATTTATATGTTTTTGCATGCCGTGGGTAACAAAATGCAGATACAATAAATAAATCGAACGTGAGAATTGATTTTTTTCCAGTAATTGCATTTGGGTATAAGGAATTTTGTATGCGCTCTACAAATTACACAAGTAAAACGAAAAGTAAAAGTAATCAATAATTAAAAACAAAATCCTTCGACACTAAATTCCAAATTCATTAAATTAAAATTAATTTTAATTGATTATCTAATCCATTCAAATTGTATTACAGTGCACATCAAGAGATCAGTATTAACTTATTTGCTGTACATTAAGTATACGCAGCGTATGACAGATACATGAAGTATAAATTTGTTTGTTGCCTTTCGACGCGTGTGTTTTTCCATGCCATTTTAAAAGTGTGCCAAATAAATCAAAGAGCCCAGCCATTAAAAAGGAAAAGTTATAAATTTAAACCTGAATAATAAACAATTATGACAAAATACAATATCAAGATTTTGCAATTTAATTGCACATAAAATCATATTACGACTCTCTCTCTTTCTATATAAAAAAAATTATTGGAGGCTGCAAATTGATAAATGTAAATGAAGATTCAGAGGCAAAAACAAAAAAAAAAAAACAATTTGTCCATTTATGCAATATATAAATATACATATATATGTATATATATACCTATTTTTATATATGTTTGTATATATAATGGGTTAGTCGGGCGGGCGGCCTGCTGACCGAAAGTCAAAATTTATATAAAATGAAAGCTAAACAAAGATGATTATTTTATAGTTTTAATACGATCGAAATATATGTATATACATATGTATGTAGGTTCATATATACAAATTTAATTCAAGGTTACGCACGCAATAATTAACTTGGCAAAATTGTTTTTCGGCGAGGAACGGACCGAGGGCCGACTGCACCATGTGCGTGCCACTTGAGAGAGAAACGTGGAAGCATAGACAAAGAGAGGAAAGGAGGATGGGATTCTGCGTGTAAACAATCTTCTCCATGGTTGCCATCTAATGATGCTAGTAATGATAATAACGACGATGATGATGATGATGATGATGATGTCAATGAAGCCAATGATGATGATGATGTTATGTCAAGCATATGGCCAGACGGCAGACGGCGACGGCGACGACAGCCCAGCCACTCGTTAAGCCAAATGGAACCGATAGTCGATTCTGTCTAATGGATTCTGTTGCCCATTTTCAATTTTGCAATTTATTTGTGGCCAAGGTTAATTGACTGCATTTACGAATTGTGGAGTTATCAATGCACTTCACTTCAATGACGATTTCAATTTAGATACTAAATTGCATATTGCAATTTCTAAATAAATAGATTTATACATATTTGGTCTATAAGCCATCTATTGTCAATTGTTAATATTATTTCTGGCATCTATCAATAGAATTCAATTAAATTGATCATTAGAGAATACACTATATCTATAAGTATTACTAGATTACTTTGATCAATCTATCAAAAAATATATATCAAAGTTTATTTTTATCCTATGGCAAAAAAATCAACATTTATTATTTGTAATAAAAGAATTTTTTGCATAGAATGTGCAATTTTTCATCCATTTCCGACTGCATGTGAAATCTTTTTCATACATACATATAGATACATTGCTTCCGTTGTAAATGTATTAAATAATTTCTGGAAAACACATTTCGTGATCTAATGATTTTCTTTCAAATGGGGGATTTTTACCGGCAAAGGTAGGGCGGTAAGGTCGCTGCTTTTGGTCTTTAGTGGCCTTAGATATTTTTTCCAATGAAGTTCACAGAGGATGAGATTTTATGACCATGTTTTCATTATTTTGCTTTTACTATTTAGCCGGGATATTTTCTCTTTGTTTTCTTTTTTCTTTTTGACTTTGTTTTCGTTTTGCCATTTAGCAGACTTCTTATATTGGTTTCTCCGCTCATCTAGACAACGTATTCCGGCCGTGATTTCTTCGCAAAAATAACTGACTAAACACATTTCTAACGAAATGCTCGAATGCAAATTCAAAATATTTACAAATATCGAATATTGTATTTTTGTTTTGAAAATTGTGGGGATTTTCTAGTTAAACACAAACGTTTGCGAATGTTTGACATTTGGTGTATGCTATTTTCTATAGAGTATTTAAGGCAATTGAAAACTTTTGGTTGCCTTCAATTCAGTTTTCGATTTCGGTGATGCCAGTCAAGCGCCATCGTAATAGTTGCTATTGCTGATGTTACAGTCGTCATCGCCGTGGAACACGCGCATAAAATCGACAAGTTTATTTATCATTTGCGAATGCAATTGCTATAAATATAAAACCAAATTCAGCAAAGTGTCTGCATAAGGAAAATGCAATTGAGTATTTTGCCAAAATTGCATATAAACTATATTCACACTGTATATGGCTCGAAAAGTCCTTGGTCTATAATTAACAGTGATCTCAATCAATATAGAAATCGAACACTATACCCCCATCCATTGGCTAAAACCTGAAGATTGCAGGGTTGTGCAAATTCCTTGATTTATATCTACACATTACCTACACATATATAATTAACAAATATGTGAGTATATTATCACCATCCATATATGTATGTAGTTGTATAGCTGTTAATTTGTTAATTGTTCACTTGGTACTGCGCAGGCGCAGCTATCAGACCCCATTGGAGGATCTCAGCTCTATAATTATGTCATTAAATATAAATTAACGACAACAATTGCTAGCCCACTGGCTAGTCAACCACAAGTGCAATTAAGCGAATATTGCGCATACGCCGTGTATGCTTCTTACCTCTATTCACTCACTCAAGTCAGTAATAGGGGGAACTTTTGTAAACAAATTCGTTAGTTTGTTAGCTTGTCAGTTTGTTTGTGGTCAGTGGTCGATGGTCAATTGGTCGACAGTTGGTGATCGGTGGTCGGTTGACTGGAAGCGACCTTCACAATGCTCACGGGGACAGACTGTATGGCGCGTCTTGTTGCCAGTGCAGACAGAGTGTCGGGCCGTTGGCATAAATTTTAGCCACATGGGGTAATCTAAGGCAATACCAGCTGACACACAAATAGCTTGTTTCCATTTTCAGTCAAGTGTAAACAGGTTTTTTTATTTTTTTGTGTTTTATATTTGTTCGAACTTCTTTTCGTGTTTTGTTGCCTCTTCAGAATTGGTCAATTAGTCAGAGAGCAGGGAGCCGGCAGCCACTTCGCCTTAATCATAAATTAAATAAATTAAAACGAGTGGAAATAAAGGAAGAGAATATCAACGGTGTGGCCCATAATACAGGCTACTTAGTATGTAGCTAAGCCGCAAGCAGAAGGCACGTATTTGCATTTGCATATTTATTATTTAAAAATTCTTCCCCCTTCTCAAATCTCTTCAGCTTCTTGGCCAGCCGAAACAAGTTAATAAGCAGCTCTCCAAACGCATGCATAACTAAACAAATGAGAGATATAAAACAGAAATCGAATGAATGGCATTTTAACTAATTAAATACATAAAGAGTTGGAGAAGCGGTGAATATATCTCGATGTCAGCATAATAAATTTGCATTGCAAATTCATTTTGCTGGGTTTTTAGGCATATATTTTTTATATAATCGTTGTTAAGCCTCACACCAAGTTAGGAAGTAAGATGATATATATATATATATATTTATATATATTTATAATCCTTTTACGATTGGCCCATATAAGTAGGCAATGGCATAAGCAGAATAGAATGAAATTTTTTCAACATTTGCAATTAGTTTCACAATTAATTATAAAAAATATAAAAATAAAAACACTGTTCTAAACCCAGCTGGGTGGTCAGCTTTTTCCTGTTTCATAGCTGTCATTATCTCTTGGTGGCTTATCAAGACTAACTATAAAAACTAAAAGTATTTCAACAGTAATTTTTTAATAAGAAACAATAATCATTTGAAAAGGTCAAAAACTATTGACAACAATTGTTGGGTCATTAAACTGAAGGTTTTGTGTCTTGATTTCTATGGTATCTACACAAATTAACTTAATCATGTGGTTACTATTCAAAAAATCCCCATTAATCGGAAATTTTATTTTTGTAATTAGCGACCCAAAAAAAAAAAATACTGAATTATACAAGTTATTTCTTATAACACATATATCAGCATAGAGTTCAAAGAGCTACCATGAAATTATGCAAAATGCCGCCACATATTCATTTGCTAATTTATTTATGTGAAAAGAATTTAAACGGAGGTGCAAAGCAAGGCACTCGCATAAATTCACAAATTAGTGGCATTTAATTATGTGTATCTTTTTTTTTCTCTATTTTTTTTTTTTTTTTGATATTTCGGTGCTTTGTTTTTGCTTTTGGTTTTTCGAGTTGATGACGGTGGTGGGGGGCACTTGTGTTTTTTTCCCCTTGCTTTGCTTTTGTTTTATGTTTTAAATATACAAATTGCCGTTGGCACACTTTACACCTCTGAGGTATTTTTTTTTTGTTAAGTAATTTAAACAAAAATCTTGTGAGAAATTTTTGCGATGTGAGGAAGTGTTTTCATCGGCTAAATCTTTGTACGTCCGTCTGGGTTTTTTTTTTTTTTTTTTTTTTTTTTTTTTTGGTTTGGCTTTCTCACAGGTGGCCGATGATCAATAAGTATATACAACAGTTTGTTCATCAATACTTTCTTATAGCAAGTATAATCAGCTGGGTTGGGGCCGGTAGAAAAACGTGCCCAAGCGCTTATCCGGGTTAAAGAAGGTGTGAGAGAATGCTGAACTCCAGCATATCGAGCAATTCAGATAAAAACCTTGACTAAATTGATATTTAATTATTATAATTTTTCTAAAATTAACTTTCTCTTTTTGATTTTCTAGCTAGTGCTACAGAACAGCAAGGGCAGCCAAAAGATGTCTACGCGCTGGGATCACTATAAATATTTGACGGCCACTTTTGTCCTGGTATTCCTGGGCGCAGTGTGTATATTCGTCTTCTCCGGTCATAAACAACAACGGAGCCTGCCCATGCAGTCAAATAAAACGTTATATACGCCGCCGCCGCCCAGGCCGTTTATTAACGATATTCAGGTGGTGGTAGATGGGAAAAACGAAAATGATGATTTTGTTGACATCGAGGATATTGGTGTTGATAATCTAAGTGATTTTGTCACACCAATTAAGGTGCAATATTATAGCTTAAACGATGACGATCTATTATACGAATCAAATCGTAATAGTGGCAGCAATATCACACAAACAGGTAAATAAGAAACTAATATTAGATAATCTCTGAATTATTATTAAGTTAATATTTTAGACTCCTCATCGGCGTTTAGTATGACGGGAACATTTCGGAATAAATCCAGTGAAATATGGGATCCCCATCCGCAATATATATTAAAAATGTTTGGGCGTGTATTTAATTTGCTGCTTTATCAGGACACTTCATTTATACCAATGAGTACATTTCGAATCCTGCGAATACTTAATAATCATACAGAAGAATCAGATGATAGTGAACTCGCAGAGACGGGACACTATTTGGGATGTTATTACAAGGGCAATGTGAAGGGCGATCGCCTATCAGCAGTAGCTGTCTCCCTATGCAATGGCATGGTAAGGTTAACCAGATGGCTGTGGGTTTGTCTGACCTTCGGGACAGGCTAAAAACCAAAACCATTTGCAAATTATGCTTATCAATATGTCTCGAATATGAATAATAATCACCTGCCTGCCTTCTTGGTTACCTCTCTGTCTCTCTCTCTCTCTCTCTCTCTCTGCCCTCACTCTACCCCTCGCCATTCATATCATCAACGCATTCAGACTGGTTATATTAAAACTGGTTTCGGCACTCTGCTCATTCAGCCGGTCAATCAAACCAATAGCGACGAGGTCTTGCATCGGGTTTGGCGACACTCACAGCGTAATGCCAGACATGCCGTCTCCGAGGTTGATATGCATCTGGAGGCCCTGGAGTTAACTGAATGGGGGCGAGAGCCAGATCAGGAATTAGCTTTAATACCAATGCCCGTTGAAGATTCGCCTGGAACAAAATTGACACGACATAAGCGTCATAATAGCGATGATATCGACAATCAGGTCTACACCCTGGAGGTGCTGGTGGCCGTCGACAGCAGCATGAAAACGTTTCACCGAAATGATTTATCTTCATACATTTTCATATTATTATCAATAGTATCGAATATATTTTCGGATGCCAGTATTGGGAATGCCATACGTATATCTCCAGTCAAAATGATACTTCTGCCCTACGATAATACCCGTTTCAACTCGAGTAATCAAATGCTGAATCAATTTTGTAAATTCATTAGAGAAAAGAGCTATCATTATGATGCGGCAATACTGATAACTCGGTAAGCTCTAAAGATTTTAATACCTTTATTCATATTTTTTATCCCCAATTTTTCCATTCCCATTTTTCGATAGCGAACGTATTTGTGGGGGAGTTTCTGATACACATTGTCATATGTTGGGATTAGCAGAATTTGGTACCGTTTGCAATCCAGCAAGATCTTGTTCAATTGTCCAGGATACTGGACTGCCAACAGCTTTTACCATGTCACATGAGCTAGGTCATATGTAAGCAAATTGGGCAAATGGGCAACTAATGGGACTCTTATAATAATTTTTTCGTTTTTCTTAGTCTTAATATGCCACACGATGATGATGATCACTGTAAGCCATATAACATGCGTCCTGGCCATAATAGTAGAGCCCTGCATGTAATGGCCAGTGTAATGGGAGATCGTATGCATCCCTGGTCTTGGTCAAAGTGCTCCCAGCATTTTGTCTCTGAACTACTTGAGTGGGTATACATTATTTATAGAAGTCACTCAGTTGTATCAACATGTTTTTTAATCTTTAGAAAAACGGATAAATCATGCCTGTTGAACACACAACTTTCCGATTTGAAAAATAATAATTCGCTTTTACCTGGTCAGATTTATCCATTGGAAAGGCAATGTAAATTGATATATGGTAATCAGAGTACTTACTGTGTAATGGATGAGGAATGCAAGAGATTATGGTGCAATGATCCCAGTGGACAATGCCGTTCCACTAGTCTTCCCTGGGCAGATGGTTCACCTTGCAATGCTGGAAGATTTTGGTGTCAGAAGGGAAAGTGTGTATCCAAGGAGGGTGGTTCACTTCAAATAATACACGGCGGTTGGGGTCCATGGACCTCATTTACCCACTGTAGTCTTTCGTGTGGCGGTGGTGTCCAGGAGTCTCATCGTGAATGCAACAATCCAATGCCGGAAAATGGTGGCAAATATTGTGTTGGTAGTCGAAAGAAATATAGATCCTGTAATACACATAACTGTCCAATGGGATCGATAGATCCTCGAGAGCAACAATGCTCGGATATGAATGGCAAGCATTTGAACATTCAGGGTATTACCCGATCGTATAGTCTCAATTCCAAGTGGATACCAAAATATGGATGTAAGTGGAAGTGACCTAAAAGTAAATAACATTTAAGAAAACATTCTTCTGTGTTTTTTTTTCTGTTTGGTTAGTGGGACCATTGGACAAATGTAAATTATATTGCCGCATCTCGGATGACCTGGCCTATTTTATGCTACAGAATGAGGTCACAGATGGTACCACTTGTAGCTTTGATAGTTTTGACAAGTGTGTGAATGGAATTTGCCGTCCAGCTGGATGTGACAATGAACTGAATTCAATTGCCAAAATGGGTAAATATTAAATTTAAATGAAGAAAAAATAAATGTATACCAAGTTTATTTTCAATTCTTTAATGATTAAATCTTTTCATTAGACAAATGTGGCGTCTGTGAGGGTCGAAATGATACGTGTGAGGAATTAACCGGAAACGTTTATGTCTCCGATCTGTTGAAGAAAAAGAAAGACGCACAGACCCTCTTCTATGCCACAACAATACCAAAAGGTGTGTACAATCAATATATAGCTATAGTCCACCCTCCCACTCTTCTTCTCTTTTATTCAGTCAATAAACAAATTTCTATAATTAATTTTTGGCTAATGAATTAATGAATGAATGTTGTTAATAGAGGAAATGTTTTGTGAGTTTTCGTTTCTTAATGTGCAATTAAATAGTTTTAACGACAACCAATGGCCAATTGAGTCATCATCACCGTCATTATGGCCAGGTACATGCAAATCATTCACATTTTTGCTCTTTACCTTATTTGATTCACTTCGTGACTTTGTTATTGTAAATTGTAAATACTGATCACTTATAATCAACATGTTGTCAACTATTATTGATTATCAAAATCAGGTGAATGCACCCCTTTTAGGCGCCTCACGTATTGACAGATTATCATCATTTTATAATCAACAGACAGTCGCAGGTCAACAAAAAAAATTTCGCCATTATTCATTAATAAAAATGCAGTTAATTATAATTATTATAATCACATGCATCTTATCTGTGCAATGGCGCCAACACAGTTGCGAATGTGTAAAAATAATAAATATAATATAATCCTATTTACATTTTAAAATATATATTTACTTTTCATTATGATAAAAATAAATTTGCAGGGGCATCCAATATTGTTATTACGCAACCTGGTTATCCGGAACAGAACTACATTGTTGTAAGAGATGATAAACGTGGCGTTCTACTAAATAGCGAAGAACTGGTTGTACCTTTTCCCAAAAATATATCATATGGTGGTGTTACAATTCATTATAGCGGCTCTAATAGCACCATTGAGAGTGTTTACACTACAATCTCATGGAAACTAAAACGAGATCTAATAATTGAGGTAAGCCAAAAGTTAAATAATATATTCATCTAATTTATTAATACTCTATAATTTATAGATCATCTCTGTGGATTTGAGTCCGGCTAAGAGGCAAGATACCCCATTGATAACATACACCTATATAATGGATAAGCCAAAATCAACGGAAACCGAATTGGAAATATATCGATGGGAAATGCAAACGTGGAGCATCTGTGATTCTCTCTGCCAGGGCAGAAGTTATCGTCAGCCGGCTTGCGTGAGTACAATCCAGGGAGTCAAGGTGGCACCGCAATTTTGTGATGTAACAGCCAAGCCCAAAATGGAGGATCGCAGTTGCAATATGGATTGCCGTCTAACGTAAGTGTATTTTGTCCTCTACATCATTTCTATTGAATTTACTAAATTACATTTTTTGTCATCTTTTAGACTAAATGTTTCGGGTATATCAGAGTGTTCGGCTGCCTGTGGAGATCTGGGAACTCGCGAAAAGAGCTATAATTGCATCCAGACATTCCCTGATATTCATCGCACGAATATTGTAGATATGTCCTATTGCCAGCTCAAGTTTGAGATTGTACGTCATGAAGAATGCCGCGAAGGATGTTGGAAATTGTCTGATTGGTCTCCGGTAAGAATAAACTTTATTTTGATATACATATACACTAATGATGAAAATAATAGATACACTCCCTAGAATACGACTTTATCAACTTTAGCTCATCACATTTTTTCTATTACTCTAAATACAAAAATTTAAATGCGCGTTTCTTTATTGAACATTTATTTACGAAAATAACTTTATTTGAAAAACAAAAATAATGTAATTCAAAAGTTACAAAAGAAAAATGAATCTGCGACACTTTTTGCTTGCTGAAAATAATAGGTACACTTCACAGCTTCTAAGTGAAAATAATTTTAAAAAATGCAAGATTGCTCTTATTTATGGGAAATATTTAGTAAGTATTCTTCATAAAGATGGTAAATGCAGTGAAAAACTATAAATATCCTATGTAGATGGGTCGAAATATTCATTGTTTAACCGAGGAACGCAGACTTGCTAAAATCCTTAGAAGCAGGGGCAAATCTTTGCGAGATATTTCAAATTTAATGAAGAGATTTTGTCCAAAACACATTAAAAGTGCAAAATAAAGACGAAAAGCACTTCAAAACTAGACCGACACATCATAAGAATAAGAAAATCTGACCCTATCAAATCTTTGAAAGCCATTGTATCCGAAGTAGATAACGTTATCAAAGCTTCCTCAATTAGAAGAATTAGATTAATGGCTAAACTACCAGGGTGTATAGCAAGAAGGGTTCCTTTGATGCGCACAAAAAATTTGATTATGAGACAAAATTATACTAAAAATCACTTCACATGGGCAGGACCTGAAGGGACATAATATCTTGTTTATCGACGAAACCACAATTTGCTTATTTGGAAACGATTATTCAAGATATATTAGACGCCCTAAAGGCAAAGAATTTGAACCTCGCTACACAAAAAAAAAAACAATAAAGCATGGAGCTTACTATAGGGATATTCTAGAAAACACTATGCTACCCTAAGCAGCGGAAAACATGCCCCTACGATGGGTCTACATATCAGCAGGATAATGAGAAAACACACGCCAAAAATAGTTCAAAATTGGTTTCCGGTCAATAAAGTGAAAACTCTCGCTTGGCCCAGTCAGTTTCCTTATCTGAATCTCATCGAGAACTTGTGAAGTGAACTAAAGAAGCTGGTGGTAAAGAAAAAATGTGACAACAAGCGACAATTTTGGCACTGCGTCAAAGAAGCTTGTAAGAACATTTCGATGTCAAGCTTTGATTAGTAGTATGCCCAACCGAATGGAGAAAGTTATTAAAAATAAAGGTGGATACACTGGATATTAGTCAAATAATAAAACAAAACTAGATTTGAAGAGGATTTAAAATCAAATAATTTAAATACAACTTAGAAAGTTGAAGTGTACCTATTATTTTCAGCAAGCAAAAAGTGGCGCAATTTTATTTTTCTTTCGTAACTTTTGAATTGCATTACTTTTCTATTTCAAATAAAGTTATTTTCATAAATAAATGTTCAATAAAGAAACGTGCATTTAAATTTTGGTATTTAGCGTAATACAAAAAAAGTTGTGATAAGCTAAAGCGAACTTCAGTTGGTGTATCTATTATCTTCATCATGTAACAACAAAGAAACTGTTGCCTACTTCTCGGCATGCCAATAGCGAAAATAATGAGATTCTCGTCAAATGTTTTCTTACTCTTCTTTAATACACTTTGTTATAAAGTGAGTAAATATTATTGGTTGTGAATGACGCCATTTAAATTGGAATACAAGAAGATTTACTATATATGCAATCCAACAAATTCGACTACATTTAAATTAATGCAAAGTTGCAAAATAATATCAAAATTATTTACCTAAACTCCAATGGCGGATTTTCACTGATTTTTAAATGGTATATAAATAAACATTAAAAAAGGGAGTTACACCTAATTAAAAAATTTATTCTCTTAATATTAATTTTATAGTCTAGTGTGTCTAACAATAAATAATTGTTAAATAATCTTTTTTATTAAATGTAACTCGGGACTTTTTGGACTTTTTAAAACATAAAAATATCGCTAATGATTCATTCAATTAAAATCTCCCAGTGAAATTTTTATGTTTACTTATGTTGGTGTTTTTCCCAATTGATGTATCCTCATTTTCTTTTTTTATTTATTTATTAATCTGTAAGATTTTTTTGCATTGAAAATTCTTAGCACGAAAATTAAGAAGAGTTCATTAAGAATAATGTGGTTGAAACTATGGTTTTGTGTACATAAACTCAAACATCTATTAAAATATGTATATATTCCTTTTTGCTTTTTTTACCCTTGCCATTTTTGCCTCATTAGAACACAGTTTATTAATAAAATGAGTGCCAAAAGAACAACCTAAGAATATTGCGCAGGTCAAAAATGAAAGTATGTACCTACTTATAAATACACAATTATCAGTTAGATAAGAAGACAAATTATTGTCTCGATGAACATCGACATCGATATTTAATAAATACATATCTGAGCTTTGAAAAAACTTTTTAGTAAATAAACCCATACCAATAAACTATTATAAACTAACCATTACGAAAAATAAACATTTTTTTTATAGAAGTAATTCAAATTATCTAAACTTTTGATTGTAACTGCACACGATTTGCTCCACATTCAGGACTTCCGCTATATCTTCACCTTGTTTTTTCTCTATTCCAGTGCAGTCAAACATGCGGCAGAGGGAGCCAAGTGCGTGAGCTAAAGTGTTATTTGAATGGTTCACCAGTTAGTGAAGATCTATGTAATCCACGAACGAAACCCCAAACCCAAACGCGTGACTTGAGACGTAACTGCCATATAGATGATTGTCGTGTTGCAGTCATTCCGAGTTCCTGGCTGGCAGGAGAATGGGGACAATGTAATGATTGGTGCAAAAAGAGCCGTACAGTAACTTGCACCGGACCGTATGGCCGAGGCTGTGACATTGATAAGAAACCTAAGGAAGTGCGGAATTGCTGTCACATCAAGTATACTAGCGATTGGAAACCGGTGAGTTTTATAGCGATATCTTAATATATTATGTTATATCCTTTTAATTTCTAGTGTTCGGTGGAGTGCGGTACGGGTGTTAAACGTAAGGTCCAACAATGTTCACGTGTCTACAAGGCAGATGTAAAAGGATCTCCCAATCGACGTGTTCCCATCAGCGACTCGTTCTGTGTGAGTAGAAATGTACGGAAGCCAGTGCTTCGAAAGACGAGCAAATCATGCAAGATCAATTGTACATGGAAATACTCGGATTGGAGTCGTTGTCCTGTCAATTGCTCTAAACAATATCAGGAGAGATATGTACGTTGCGAGGCTTGGCAGGGTAACATAGTGAATGAGAGACTTTGCGATTCCAAGAAACGGCCATCTGGGCGAAGGGTATGCAACGATTGTGTGCGCCGCGAGTATAAGGTTACATCGCCAGTAAGTAGACCATTTCGGTTCAATTTTTGACTATAATTTAATTAACTTATTTTCTTATTAGTGCAATTGTGATGGCTATGAGAAACGTCGTATTTTCTGCTACGATGCGAATAGGATACGAGTGGCTTGTCCCAACAGAACAAAAGTTGAGAAACACAAATGTACACCACCGCCAATGTGTCGTAATAGCATTTCCAGCAGTATTAGTAGTAGAACAATTGTAAGCCGAGCTAGTGATAGCCAGCTACCCCAAAGCTGTCGGGATTTGCAGCTAATGCATAGGATCTTTAAGAATGATGAATATTTGCTAGTTATTCGATCCCGACAAATTCGTATTTACTGCCATGATATGAATAGTCTAACGCCACGTGAATATATTACCGTGGATGAGCAGGAGAACTATTCCATATACTATGAGTACAAAACCCATTTAATGGACGGATGCCCGCCAGCATCGCGTGTTCACGAGTACTATAATAGCGAAAATTCTGGACGAACACATTTTAGTAAATTGCGACTGAATATTACCAATTTGAGAGTTATTGAAAACGATTTCGAATTCGCGAAAACACGAGGACAACGACAAAAGCTAGGATCATCGGGAGATTGCTACAATCGTAATATGAAATGCCCGCAGGGTGATTTTTCCATTAATATAGAACGGACAGGATTTGTTATGCGGCCGGGAACAATATGGAATACCCTAGGAAATAGAGTGATTATGCAAAAAACATCTGGAGTAAGCATTTCGCCAATTCATATTTTATCATAATTAATCATATTTTTTATTTAATACAGTTTGATACAGCAACTGTGACACGGCGGGCATTCTGCGGCGGTTATTGTGGCAGTTGTTATATATCGCCAACTGCAGGACTATATCTGGATGTGGTGTGATATTAGATCATTAATCCCTAGGGATAGGGTATGGTCAGATATTTGGTGCTATACTTTTTTGTGCATTTAAGCCACGATGGCTTTCCTTCACTGCCAAAATTTTCATAGTAACAAATTAGCAAAAAACAAACAAAAATTTAATAGTATTACGCGAATGGAATTTAATCAAGATCCGTGTCGGTGTATAGGCTCTACCTCTGCCTCTGCCACCTCCATTTATCATTTTTATACCCTGTACCCATAGGGTAAAAGGGTATATTAAAGTCGCTAAAATGTATGCAACAGGCAGAAGGAAAATTTTCCAACCCCATAAAGTATATATATTCTTGATTAGTATCAATAGCGAAGTCGATTGAGACATGTCCGTCCGTCCGTCCGTCCGTCCGTCTGTCCGTCCGTCCGTATGAACACCGAGATCTCAGAGACTATAAGAGCTAGAGTAACCAAATTTGGTGTCAACATCCGTCTATTGTATAAACAGATCAAGTTAATTTCAAATTTTTGCCAGGCCCACTTCCGCCCCCGTAATTTAGGAAAAACTATAACTTGAGCTGTAGTAAAGATATCGCATTCTTATTTGGCACACTTAATAATATAGCCAATATGCACCAGCTGACCAAATGTCAAAATCGGACAATAATTATCGGAGATATACGTATTTCCGTTTTGTACTGAAACGCCCCATGCAAAATGGGCTGTTAAGTGTGAGCGAGATAGCATGCGTTTGCTGTTGCTGCATGCGAAGAGATGATGGCGATTTTAATCGTTTTTGACTTTATGGAGTACTTTTACTTGGTACAGGGTATACTCAATGTCGGCAGGGACGACTTGCTTGCTTCATTTGATATGGCATTAAAAAAAGTAGAGGATACGCTCCCACAATACCAAAAAACATTTTTGAATCGGTTAGTGAAGGAGATGGCCTCGTTTTGGTTACAGATACAACTGACAATCGTTAGGCAAACAAATGAAAAGTATTTTTCGATTATCGGTCTCTTATAATTAATTTAAAAAAAAATATCATGATCAAAGTAAAAAAAGAAAATTTTAAAAAAATTTTACAAATGTAAGAAGGAAAAAAAATGGCCATTTATAGGAATAGATAATGTAAGTAGATTTACGCTTTAACATTAATGGCATAACTCTATTGCCTACATATATGGGAGTCATTCTAATTATCAGTAACAAGCTTCATTATAATACAAATATATAAGTATAACATAATAATTTGGTCAGCGACCCGGGATCCTAAGAAATATAATTTAATGTTATAATTAATATCGAATAGGTATCTAGAATTGTTTATACCAAATTCATCATCATTATCAACGGATAGATTATTTCTATGCCTTAGCCAGGTATCTTTACATTTTTGCAAAAATAAACAGGTACCTTAACTAAGCTTAGTGCAATGAAGGATTATACAATATTTGTATACCTATTTTAAGTTATTTAAGTATTTTGTACGTAACTAAAAAACAAAAAGAATATATATCCCGGAAGCCTGCTTAGACCATACGAAATTTTATATATCCTTGCAGTTTTGTATATATAAATAAATAATTATACATCATTGCACACCCAAACGTATATATATTTTATTTATTTAATACTCTTTGCAAGGATATAGTATAGAAATAAAAAAAAAATTAGAAATAATAAAGCCAAAATACTCAAAACAAACACCCAATCGCACAATCCAAAATCAAGCACCTAACCCAGCTAACGAACTAAATATAAAATAAAAGTCACTGCCAATTTCTAAAATAATAATGGGTTCCTCTACTCACTGTGGAGACATTCAATTCATTAATATTCGCCACCTGCAAAGGAGATGCGGCTGAAAAGTAATCGATATTCTTAAACATAATTTTTATGTTGATATTTTGTCATCAAGCACCTGTCCAACCCAGCCAGAGTACAACTTTTGCATATTTTTAAAATATGAATTCTGTTTTAAAAACAGATATCCAATATTGTATTTTAAAAAGATATCCAATATTGTCAAAAAAAGAAAATCGAAAAAGAAACTCCAATTAAAAACCATTGAAATGTTAAAGATTTTTTGCATTGCTTTGGGACAATGCAAAATTTCGTTTTAATAAGAAATTTTTGTAATTTTAATTCTGACCTATTACGATTAGTTTTTCAGCCGTTCCTCACATTTACTCCACAGGTGTGCTGGAGTCAAGAATTTAAATTATTAATCTATTTGAAAAGAAATAGTTTTAATGATTAAAAAAATATTAAGAGAATTAGGTAATCGAAACATAAGAAGGGGTAGACAACAACTCCTCATTTCTCCCCTCATATCTATAATATTAATGACTTATTTTGTAACCATTTTATCTGTGGAAAACAATAAGAAAATTAAAAACAAAAAAAAAACAAATTATGATAAGTAAAGTATCAAAAAAACTCCACCACAAGCTCATAAACTGAATATTTCCAAGTTGATTTATTATGTAATCATGATTTAAACTAACTCATACACAACTCTAATTTACTTTACTTCCCTCGCTGTTAAATTTTTGTATTCATCAACGAATTTTCGTATTATCCATTCTAAGCATTTCGTATAATTAATTGAATTGACTAATATGTGAAAAATAAAAAGCTGTTGTTGAACCAAATTCTCTTATTAATGGCATTAATTATTTTCCTTTTCTTTTTGATATATGTATATATGCATATGTAGATATGTATATGTGATTGGATGAACGATCAATTAGGTAAATCCAAACTAAGAACCTAATTCATAATTAGTTAGAAAAAATGTTTTTATTGAAAATGTTTCATAGTTTTTAATGGAAGAAGATATATTTGGCTTTCATTTCACTGACTAAGGTTAAAAAAAAGCTAGTTCATATACAATTGATGTGTGAGTGTGTGTCTTTTGTTGCTCAACTTATACACAGTAGATATTTTTCATAGGAAGTGTCCACTGTATTTGGTGAGTTTTAATTGTTATGACGATTATTATGCGATTTAGTCGCTGGATGTTGGTTTGTGTCTTGGCTGCGGTTCTTGCCTTTGATGATCTTTCGCCGCATGCGAAAGATTTAAAAGCATTTGCGGTGCACAATACCGGGACCGGATTCATCATATTCCTGCTTCGAGATCCACATCTGTTGGAAGGTGGACAATGAAGCCAAAATGGAGCCACCGATCCAGACGGAGTACTTTCTCTCAGGTGGTGCAATGATCTTGATCTTAATGGTTGATGGAGCCAATGCAGTGATTTCCTTTTGCATACGATCAGCAATACCTATAAAATGGAAATCAATTGATTAAACAATAAATTATATTGATAACCTTTTTAATTGATTTACCTGGGTACATGGTGGTACCGCCGGATAGCACAGAGTTGGCATACAGATCCTTACGAATGTCCACATCGCACTTCATGATCGAATTGTAGACAGTCTCGTGAATGCCGCACGATTCCATGCCCAAGAAAGAGGGCTGGAACAGAGCCTCTGGGCAACGGAAACGCTCATTGCCAATGGTGATGACCTGACCATCGGGCAATTCATAAGACTTCTCCAGAGAAGTGGAGGCAGCAGCGGTGGCCATTTCCTGCTCAAAGTCCAGAGCAACATAGCACAATTTCTCCTTGATATCACGGACAATTTCACGCTCGGCAGTGGTGGTGAATGAGTAGCCACGCTCCGTTAGGATTTTCATCAGATAATCGGTCAAATCGCGACCAGCCAAATCCAAACGCAGAATAGCATGGGGCAGAGCGAAACCTTCATAGATGGGCACAGTGTGCGAGACACCATCACCAGAATCCAGAACAATACCAGTGGTACGACCAGAGGCATACAGAGACAAGACAGCCTGAATGGCCACATACATGGCTGGTGAGTTGAAGGTCTCAAACATAATCTGGGTCATTTTCTCGCGATTGGCCTTGGGATTCAATGGGGCTTCTGTCAATAATACTGGATGCTCCTCGGGGGCCACACGCAACTCATTATAGAAGGTATGATGCCAGATTTTCTCCATATCATCCCAATTTGTGATGATGCCGTGTTCGATGGGATATTTCAGTGTTAGGATACCACGTTTGCTCTGAGCCTCATCACCCACATACGAATCCTTTTGACCCATACCCACCATCACACCTTGATGCCTTGGACGACCCACAATTGAGGGGAAGACAGCACGGGGGGCATCATCACCAGCAAAGCCGGCTTTGCACATGCCCGAACCGTTGTCAATAACTAATGCACCCGCATCATCATCACACATCTTGGCAGTTGTTTATCTAAAACAAAAAAAAACAATCGGATCGGCCCATTAAATCATCTAACTTGACTAAAATCAAATGACACATATATATATTTAGCAAAGCGATATACATATTTAAAACTTGTTGAAATTTTTACCCGTATTAGAATTAACTATAAAGTTTAATTTTAATTTAATCAAACCATGAGAATGCATTCTAAAATCCAATATATGTGTCAAAAAATATTAAAAAAATTTGTTTGCTCGATCCTTTCCGATTTGCAATGTGTTTCCAAATTTTGGTAATCAAATTTTGAAAAATTTAAAATTAAAAAAAAAATTAGTTTGATAATCACTTGAATATACACTAAATAATTCTGTGGATTAATCCTTTTGTGATTTCGCTTGCTTTCGTTGTTAATTTCTTTTCACTTTATTTATATACTTTTCTTTGTTGTATGGATACACAAATAAGTCCTTTTAATGGTCTGTATGAAATGGCACTAACCTTTTCAGGTCAACGAAAGGATTTCTATATTGAATGAACTCGCACGTTCGATTCCTGTTGACGGCTTGTAGACTCAACAACAAATGGCACGCCGATCACCAGACAATGCCTTTATATCGAAGGCTCTCACAACCCAAGATAATTTAAGGTAAAGAACTCAATTAGTTGTTACTCATCAAAAGAGAGGAGAGAAAAAAGATAGAGAGAGAGAGATCTTGAATCGATCCATATATGACGTTTTCACTATGTTGATCAGAGCAATAAGAAAAAATCTAAAAGGGTTCTGCTATAGGCGAATATTTAAATTCCTACATTCTTTAAATTTTGCAAAAATATTAGAGATCAATATTTTAAATGTGATTTATTAACGTTTGTTCTTATTATAAGGATTCCTTAAAAGACATGAGATCTTATCAAACTTTAGAAAATTATGTAGCTACCATTTGTATTTAATTGTAGGGTAGAGGTAGAGAATCCTCCGAGGTAAGTAATATAGAGAGATAGAAAAATAAAATGAGAATTGGGAGACCAATCTTCCTCACTGATTAGAAAAAATATGCGTGGCAAGCAATCAATTATGTGTCTCTCGCTCCCGTTAGCAATAAAGAAAAAAAAAAAATAAAATATTGTGTCCACATTTCGCGTTTCTCCCATTGCCGAATTGCCTTCGTGGCAATATTCAGAAAATAGAAACGAACCTTAGAAGGACTGGCAGAAGACAATTGGCATGCCCGTTTGTTGGCGAGTGGAGTGCTGTGTGGTGAGGTGAGATGAGGTGAAGTGAACAGAAGTGATTTTGGGGCTACCGTTGGGCACGCAATTGCAATGCAATGCAACCAATACTAAAATAGATGCCGCAAGCAGAACGTCACCTATAAATCAACATCAAGGTTGATCTCATCTCGATCTCCCCAGACTGCTCGAGGAGGAAGCGATCGAGGCAGAGAAGTTGCGAAATTGCCGTGGCGTCTATTTATCAAAGCAATTTACCAAACTCAGTTGCATTTGTTGAGCATTGTAAATGTTTTTTTTTTTTTTTTGCTTAATTTAATTATTTGTCGCATTTTGTCTCTTGTTTCTATTATTAACTCATTTAACTCAATTGATTTGTATTTAGCCTTTTAAGTAGATTTTGTATTTTGATTTATGGCGTGGCCAAGTTTATAATTGGATTGTGATTAACTAAAAATAATCAAGAAATCTTCGGAAATGCATTAGTGGCATTTTCATTGTTCTTTTTCGATTTACAATTTTACACTTTGTTTTTTGATAATCAATTTCTATAGATAGATAAGTTTATATACATACAAAAATATAACAGTTCGATTTTTGAAATATACAGTATTAGCTGAAAATTAAATTGTTTTGAAATATCAATATGGAAAACTTATTATTGATATTTTAAATTTTATTTCTGAATACCATTAAAGTTTTTATCAACAACACAATCTTCTTCTAGCCGATTTATTCAATAAAAGTTAAAAGCTAACTAATTATTTTATTTTTTAAATGCTTATATTTAGTCAATAAACAATAGATTAATAAGAAAGTATAAGCAAAGTAGTTCATTGATTATTCCCTACGTCAGATAGCAAAGCGTTAAAAAAATATTTTGTTGCCTATAATTAGGCGGCAATTAAATACTTACCGAGGAAATCCTTTATTCCCTGAGGTGATGTTTCCAAAACTCCTTGAGGAATCCTTGGCGAAAACTATTCAAAATTTCCAGGTAAATATGTCTGGATCAAATTATAATCCATTTAAGACTCTAATTTCAAATGCCATAAAAGAAGAGTTATAAATGAATTATTTTTAAGTGTTCTGTAAATATTTTATAAGTATATTTAGAATCCCATTTCCCCAAAAAAATCAAAATCAACCATTAATGACAGTAAACTGTAAACTATTTAATTTATTGATTAGAATTGCGTTCTGTTCAAAATTTCATGAATTTTATTCGATTCTGCCAGCATATGAAAACTCAACTCTTCAAGTCTCACAGAAATTGTTATTAAAATACATTTTGCAATAACGCACACATAAATATTAACACACTTTACATATGTATACATATATGTAGGTATAAATAATTCTAAAAAGCATTTATAATCATAAGAAAATCAAAGGCAGAATGTATATAATCATATTATCGTATATACATACATATGTATATCTCTTAAAGCCGGCCAGAGAGTTGAGTTTTTCCGTTTTTTTCCATTTTATGTTTTCGGTATTTTGTTTAGTTTGGCCCACTTTCGTGTTACATTACGTTTTGAGTTCATCAGTGTTTCAACAAGTGTGTTAAATTAGTTATTCTAGTTGTATATAAGTATATATGTATATATATATATGTATGTATATATGTATGTAGGTATATATGTAGTATATTTTTCAGGCATATTATAAAGATTATTGGCGTTATGTGTTGTTGTTTTTTTTTGCATTTCCTAGAATCTAATCAAACAGCAGCAGAAATTGTCAATTTCTGTGTTAAGTATTTTTTCTCAATGACGCTTTGCTTTTGTAAGTTTTCTAAAATACAATATTAATGATTCAGATACATTTTCTATATAGTTTTTAATATCACTTTTATCGTTTACACGTTTTGCTTTTTTTTTTTTTAACATTGTTTTTGTTGCTTGCTTGCTTATGGTAAGCTAAATTTAAGCCGAATTAACATTAAAACTAGAAGGATGGGCTAACTTCGGCCGTGCCGATGTTCGTATACCCTTGCAAACTGTCTTTTTGATTTATATATAATTTGCCAGAATCATAAGAAAGTATATAAAACCCATCAAATATAAATTTGATGTCCGTGGCATAAAAAAAATTAAAACAAATTTTTTTTTCCCCGATTGTTCCTATGACAGCTATAGCATATAGTCGACCGATTCTGATAAAACTTAAAAGATGTATTTCTTTTTATATATAATTGTCAAATAACAAATTCCGTGACAATCGATCAAAAACTATTTTTGACTGATCGTTCCTATGGGAGCTATATGATATAGTCGACCGATTCTGATGAAACTTGGTATATGTGTTGAGGATTATATAAAACTCACAAACACCAAATTTGGTGATATTGGATTGAAAAACAACACAGTTATTGATGTTAAACCCTATTCTTGGCCGATCGTTCCTATGACAGCTATAGCATATAGTCGACCGATTCTGATGAAACTTGGTATATGTGTTGAGGATTATATAAAACTCACAAACACCAAATTTGGTGACATTGGATTGAAAAACAACATAGTTATTGATGTTAAACCTTATTCCTGACCGATCGTTTCTATGGGAGCTATATGATTTAGTCATCCGATCGGGATGATTCCGAGATATACAATGCCTAGGTGCAAAATATCACCTCTGTAGCTCCAAGGGTCTCGGAGGAGATTGCGTTGATCCAGACAGACGGTCAGACGGGCATGGCTATATCAACTCAGCTCATCATGCTGATCAGGAATATATATATACTTATATAGTCGGAGATGCTTTCTTCTATGCGTTGCAAACTTCTGACCAAAATTAATATACACTTTTTGCAAGTTTATAATTAGATAGTTCGTTAGAGATTAGCACAATATAGCTAAGAGACACTGGTAGAATTTTGCTTCTCCTCTATCAAACATTTAGTCAAATCATTAATCATAATTAGAACGCCATAAAATTTTGACAAATTTGGATGGATCAGGGTATAGGGAAATGCTTGCATGTTTTATGGTTCATGATTATGCACAAACTGTTCAAGTTGCTTATGCAACTGATTACGATAGGGTATCCTGTGCTTACTAATGACGGTCGCTGCCAGGCATTGTAGTGTCACATAGTTGAGCAGCGGTATGGTGCTGGTGGGATTGGAGGCAATCGAGTCATAGGGTCGCTTATCGGCACGATTTGGCTGATCAATATCGGCTCCACATTTCAGCAACAGGTGAACAATCTACGAAAAGGTTAAAAGGAAATTTTTAGAAAAACATCAAAACAAAGTTTTTGCCACCGATAAGAAAAACGATAAGGATAATTAATATATTATAGTGTGTGGCAATAAAACTAATTGAATAAGTACGATAGATTTCTTTTTAAAAGATTGTTTATACAAAATTCAAATATAAACAAATAATATTTGGATATGTTGTGGTTTTTTTCCATTGGCTTAAGCCCTCCATCTATATTAATAACTAACCTCATTGTCATAATTGTAGGGCAGACAGGCCACATGTAGAGGTGTTGATTTGGCTTCGTTTTTGATGTTGACATCAATTCCACACTCGATGAGCAATTTGATCACATCGGCATTGGGAAAAACAGTCTTCTGCAATGAAGGAATTATTTAGTTTTAATTTTAAATTTATCCATCTTTATACATAACATACATCGGCAAAATTATCATCAGTAATGTAGCCGCTTTTAATAACATTCAATCGTGAGGAGCAGAGATGAAGTAAAGTGTCTGATGTGCTGGCACTACGTAAATTTCCAACTACAACTGTCTCACGAATGGTCTTAAAAATGAGCTTGCGCTGAGTCTCTTTTTGGACGGTGTTGATCAGCAAATATATTAAATGGGCTAGGCAACGCATGACCCGATCATAGTTTTCCTGTTGTCGTCGAAAAACTGGACGCAATTGCAGCAAATGTCTAACCTCTACAGCACTTTCGGCCAGAGTGCGAAACACACCCAGGACATCATCGAAACGTGGTAAAATATTATCCTGATGAACGAAACGGGCCCGTGCATCTGTGCGAATATGACTGGAATTTTGTACATGCAAATCCAGCATAAGTCGCACCAATGCCTGGGCCGCAAAACAAGTCTCAAAGTGTAATATTGACCAATTGGATACGCGCACCTCGAGCAAAAATCTCCAGAGATCAATACACCGCTGCAGTTGCAATGAGTCCGCATAGGATGCACCTCGGAAAGTCAGACGAAATAGCATATCCTTGTGTGTAAGGCCAAGCACGCGTTCGCATATCAACAAACTCTGAGTGCGCATGGCATCCATATCGGTGGCAATATTGTCCAGCTCCTCAAGCGTAACAAATTCCTTTGCATTCTCATATGCACTCCTCAGTGGCACTCTGGGCTTCTTCTCAATGTACGGTGTATAAGCAGACCTAATATGATGAGCCATGCGCCAATGCAAAATGCATACTCTCGACTCGTTGTGCTCGTCGAGAAATGTGGAGCCCATCAATTCATGAGCTTCAGCCAGCCGTGCGGGTGTATAATTTAATTCCTTTTTAAGATAATCAAAAATCTGATGAGCACCCTTTAGACAGGCAGTACGCAAAGCATCGTCACCGTAACGACTTTTGGCATACGGATCTGCACCCTGTTCAATCAGCATACGGGTGGTGTCCAGTCGATGCTCTTGGATGGCATAATGCAGGGCCGTTTTATCCTGTATATCTCGGGCATTAATATCAGCACCCTTGCGTACCAGATATAGACACAATTGCACAGATTGAACCGAATTGATAAGACATGTTCCGCCATTAATGTTGGGCTTTTTGATATCCGCACCATTCTCCACCAAAAATTTTACTGAAATAGAAATTGGAGAATTGGATAGTTATAAATAGTAAATAGATTGGAATAGATAATTCGATCTACCAATATCCACATGAGTCATATAACAGGCACTGCGCACTGGCGTCGATCCAGAATCTGAGGTGGCATTTATATCACAACCAATGCGCACCAAGTACTTTACCACAATAAACCTGCCGGAGACAACGGCCGCCCACAGTGGTGACACATAATGAAAACTATTATCCTCGGGCACCTCAAAGTGTCCCCGCTGCTCAATGTCCGCCTCACAGACGGTGATCAAATATTCGGCTATGATCACAGCACCGCGTTTGCAGGCAATGAATAGGGGGGCGCAACCATTCCGCTGTTTGCATACCAATTCACGACGAGATTCACGTGGCAATCTGTAAAGGGCATATACAAGGTTATTAATAGACTAAGCACGTTTACAATTGACCATTGATAAGGCGTCCAACATCCACTTTTTTTGACCTTATCGACAACATACTTTTCCAGCTCATGGCGCAGATGGCGCGATATTATCGATTCCTCCTGACTACGTTTGCATTCCTCAACCAAATCGTGGTTCAGTTTGTTTAACTCCACCTTTGCGCTAGATTGTTTCCGTTCGTTGGTGGCCATGGGCAATAGCTCCAGCTCAAGTGTGGCGGAGCTCATTGCCAGTGCACAGTTTCATTGCCAAAGGTGTGTGTCAGAGTGTGCGTGTGTCTCTCTTACTGTGTCGGTGTGTGTATATGTATATGCGTGAATAGGTGTGTGTGTATGTATGCGCGAGTGTGAGCTGATTTCCTGGATGTCCTTGAGCCTGGAGCGGCAGTGACCTACTAAAGTTTGCTTTTCCCTTTCTACGCCCTGTACTTGGCGCGGGCGGCGGCTGGCCTAATTGGGTTGCTTTTACCCGTCACACTTTCTTTTCTGTCTGTTTTTGTTGCCTCTTCTGTCTCCCCCAGCACCACCACTTTTTTTTTTTTTTGCCCCTGCTTTTCCCCTAATAATCAATTTTAGAACAAGAGCAACGGAAAACGTTTAACTTAACAAATCGTGTAACTTAACAAACTAACACAACAACTAACACTTTAAAGAGTTTTTTTTTTGTATGTCTGTTTGTGTTTTTTTTATGTTTTCATGTTTTTATTTTGTGTTATTATTTGTTTATAAGTGTCAATCTGTTGTAAAAGATATGGTCAGACTGGACAATGAGTATAACAGCAACATTTTTGCAAGTTACGTTATATTTAACAGCATCATTTGCGAGCAAGGTTATTTTTACACTTCTTGCGGTTGGTCACATTGCGCGCGCGTCGCTTGTATTAAGCAATTGAAAAATTATTCAAAATGAACGCTACATCAAAAATTGAATCAAATACTATCGAACCGTTTCGTGCTTTCAATTTGTTTGAACAGCATCGCTTGGAGACTTTCAAGGATTGGCCTTTTGCCGCAAAGTCTTCCTGCAGCATAGCCAAGGTAAGAGATTTGCAACATCAGCTGGCATATCCCAACAACAAGACGTGGTTAAATTTATACTAAATGGCTTTCCAAATCTTTGTTAGATGGCTGAAGCTGGCTTCTATTGGACGGGTAATAAGCGTGAGAATGACACAGCCACATGCTTTGTGTGCAACAAAACGCTCGACGGATGGGAGTCGGAAGATAATCCTTGGCAGGAGCATCGTAAGCATGCTCCGCAATGTGAATTCGTTAGACTTGGGTGCGCCGAAAAAGATTTAACAGTAAGAATATGACACTTTTGTGCGGTCAAATAATTTATTCAAACTTTCTTTTCGATATAACCCAGGTGGAACAATTTGTGTCAATCCTTCATACAGTTTTAAAGGGAAAGATTGAAAGGAACACCAAGGAGTATAAGCAGAAATTTGCCAAGCAATGCGAGGCCCAGCTGGAAGAGTTCAAGCGCAGTGCAAAATAAGATAAAAGTAATTATATATCTATATCTGGTTAAGTTGTTGTAATAAAATAAAGTAAGGGTGGCAACCCTATTGCAATTATCCCCACAACAACAAAGTCTCTCCTAAACACAACTGCGCAGTGGAAAATGTTAAAGCGTAAATTGCAACAACAAGAAGCTGCGGCTTCTAACGCCGCCTTAAAAATGGACGAAAACTTGCCTACTACCTCACCATTGTTTACCCAACCTCTTTGGCACAAATTCTATGAAATTGAGAAAGATTTGAATGTAGAGTTGCAACAACTGGACAAGCCGGCTACTATAGCCTGTGTCTACAATCCAATCGAGTATGCGGCATCTATGCATTGCGACTACTTGCGGCGCTTTTTGAGTGGTCACCATAAGAAGGTGATGTTCATAGGAATGAATCCCGGACCCAATGGCATGGGACAAACTGGAGTAGGTCTTTTAACATAAGTTATGAACTGCTTCATCATTATTCCCATATATTAGGTGCCCTTTGGAAATGTTCGGACAGTTCGTGACTTGATGCATATTTCGGGTAATGTTGACCAGCCACCCGTAGTTCATCCGAAACGTCCTGTACGTGGGCTAGATTGCTCCATTGAAGAACCAAGTGGTGTGCGCCTTTGGGAACTCTTTCAAAGTTTGGCTGGAGGAGATTTGGAAACATTTTCACAGTTGTGTTTCGTTCATAATTTTTGTCCACTGGCTTTTTTCGATGATGCCGGCAAAAATATAACTCCCAGCGAGTTAAAAGGTGATTATAAGAAACAAATTGGAACATCCTGTCTTAATGCTCTTGAGAAACAATTGATACTTGTGAAGCCAAAATTTGTGGTCGCCGTGGGCAATTATGTGTACACTATACTGAAACGTTCATCATATTGCAAATCAGCTGATATGGTCCTCTGCCTACCCCATCCCAGTCCGAGATCTGTTAACAACAACAATTGGCCGGAGAAAGCGAAGAATTTTCTGGAGGAACATAATTTGATACGATTTATGCGCAATGAGGGAGCATAGAACCACAAAAATAGTTTGCTAATTCTCAAGTATTATATTATGCCAACGTAACTGTGATAAGGATAATTGTCACCCAGTTTCATTTTCTAAATTCTCTTCTGCGTACAAATATAAACACAATAAGATTACAGTGTTGAATAACAGTGTTCTTCTGCTAGTGAAATGTTAAACTTAACATACTCATTGTGAGCCTGTTAAATTTTACATAGCCACCTGCAGCCCTCGTTTGTTTTATTAAACAAAAAAGAAGTTTTGGGGATTTCTCCACCGAAAGCTATAAAAAAAAACTTTAGAACCGTTGAATGCAATAAAATATTGGCCACCTGTTGCTAATACCACGGCGCCAGCCAGTTGTAGAGCGCCCTAGAGAGGAAATTTGTTACTCGTACGAAAGAAGAGGACTCAAAAAATTTTCGTGGAAAATTTCAGATTTTCCCCCTCAAAGATTTTTCCATGCCAAATGGCCGCATTTATGGAGGAGGCGTTGTTGGAAGCGCGAAAGGCACGTGACGCTGGCGAGGTGCCCGTCGGTTGTGTCTTTGTATATGGAGACAAAGTCATCGCACGTGGCGGAAATGAAGTAAATGTCTACCGCAATGCCACCAGACACGCAGAATTCATCTGTATTGATGCCACCTTAGCTTACTGTCGTGCCAATCACTTGCCGGCACGCCAATTGTTTGCCGAAATCAGTGTGGTGGTCACGGTTGAGCCATGTATTATGTGCTCGGCCGCATTGCATACATTGGGAGTAAAGGAGATCATCTATGGCTGTGAGAATGATCGGTTTGGTGGCAAAACGGTTGTGGATGTGGCTGCTGTTGTCGGTCAAAGGATTAGCATTATTGGCGGTATACGAGGCGATGAGGCAATGGCGCTGCTCAAGGAGTTCTACAAGGGCGACAATCCAGCGGCGCCATCACTAGCCAAAAAGAAGAAGTAAAAAAGGAATAAGGGGAAAGTAAATGAGAGACAGGCAGTTCATTCGCTGCATTGTAAGTTTTTCCTGTATATGTTTCGATTTATTATAAAAATTTTAGGCAACAATAGACTACATTTAAGTTATGTCTATGTATATGGCGTTCAGAACGTTTATTTAAAACATAAATATAATTACTGGATGAAAAGCTACTACATCATCGTGTGTGTGTAGTGACGAAGGCTGTGCCCTGTTCAACTCTAGGAGAAATAACCTAAGAAACTTGTTTTTTTTTTTCTTCAATTCCTACCTATGAAAATGCAATGGCAACAGATGATTATTATTACCATTGGATGCTTATAGTACCAACACCTGTAAGAAAACCCTTTGCTTAATCTATATTAATTTGTTCTAGAAGCTAAACTAAAATTCTTGAATCGATCATTTGCTGCGCAAGTTAATTCTTCTGATCTTGCGCAGTAAACAATTGCAGCAAGGACTAAATTAAAGTAAATTCTATTTAAATGCGTAGATTGCGACGTCTGTGTCCAATGTTGAGCCATTCCAGTGGTACATTGCCGCCCACATTGTAGGTGGTGGGTGTGCAATTTAATAATTTCCTTGCTGGTTCGCAGCGTCGGCTAACGCTCCAATAGGCAAAGCCTTGGGGACACCTATAGATTTGTCCCTCAATGCGTTCAGTCTGCTCCGAATAGTCACATTTCACAAACAATTGACTGCATTCATCGTCGTTAAGAGCAAAGTGTCCCTCCTCTGGACAAAGGGGCGCTGTGGAACGTATTTGTATCTAAACAAGAAAATAAACCATATTTAATAATATACAATCAATTTCATTAGACTGCATTCCTACCATATTTAGACGGCGAGCTCCATCTTCAAGGATGTTTGTTCTGGTTGTACCCTTACTGCAACTATCATTGGGTTCGGGTTTGCCACAGCTGCAAGTTTTGTCCTTGTAAACAGTGCCATTGGGACACTGGAAGGTGACAATGTTCAGATCATTGCTATCCGAATTTTCATTGCATTGATAGAACATGCCACATTTTTTAGGATGGCGTCGGAATCCTGTGGGGCAAACAAAAAGTTCTTGTCCTTCGCTTGTCGGCGGGCAGGGAGAACTGGTGTTGGCTGGAGGAGATGTTGTTGTTGTTGTTGTTGTGGTACTGGACGTTGTTGTGGTTATTGGTTCTGAAGTGGTTGTAGGAGATGATGTAGTTGTTGTTGGTTCTGCACTAGTTGTAGTTTCAGTGGATACCGAAATCGTTGTAGTTTCAGGTTCTGGAGTAGTTGAAAGAGTTGTTGTTTCTATGGCTGTTGTTGTTGTTGTTGTAACAGATCCTTCCGTTGATGTGGTTATGGGGGGTTCCACTGTTGTCTGCCCCGAAGAACAGTTGCCCGAAACTTGATCCGCATAATTACAAGTGTCCAGTGATGTATCCCAAACGGTACCATTGGGACACTTAAAACTATAGACCTGATATTTGCCCGTCTTCTTCTTATCGACACAGCGGTAATAGCGATTGCAATCTTGGGGATCAGCAAAGAATCCTTCAGCAGTGCAATTAAAGTTCGGTTCAGGATTTGGTGTTGTGGGTATAGGCGGTTCTGTGGTCTCGGAATTGCCTGATTCAGTGGTAGTAGGGGGATAACCTGGACCACCTGTTGGTTCTGTTGTAGTTGTAGTAAAATCTGTTACTGTAGTTGTTGGTCCTACCGGGCTCTCAGTTGTTGGGCTAGTGGGTTTCAATGTAGGTTTAGTTGGCTTGTCTGTTGGTTTTGTGGGTTTGGAAGTAGGTTTATCAGTTGTGGGTGGATTTGTGGGTTTGGAAGTAGGTTCATCGGTTGTCGGTGGATTTGTGGGTTTGGAAGTAGGTTTATCGGTTGTGGGTGGATTTGTGGGTTTGGAAGTAGGTTTATTGGTTGTGGGTGGATTTGTGGGTTTGGAAGTAGGTTTATCGGTTGTGGGTGGATTTGTGGGTTTTTCATTTGATGGAGTTTCAGTAGTTGTAGGATAAGTGGGTTTCAAGGTAGTTGGAATATCGGTTGTTGTGCTGATTGGTGGTGTTGTGTCCGGTTCTTTGGGCCCTTCTGTAGGGTTTCCTGCGGTTGTTGTTTCCGGTAATTCTGTTGTGCCTGTCTTTGAACATCTTGGTACATTCTCGGTATAATCACAGGTCTGTATATTCTCGTTCCAGCCAGTACCCTTCTGGCACATAAATGTGTATTTTTTCAACTGATTGCCGGTGTTGACGCAACGATAATATTTGCGACAATCATTCGGATCGGCCATAAAACCTTCTCCTCGACATTCGGTACCTGGTGGCTGATTTGGTGTTTCCGTTGTTGTTGTTTGTGGTTGTTCGGTTGTTGTTGGTGGCACACGGTTAGTTGTTGTTTCTCCTGAAGATTGGGTGGTTGTTGGGATCGTTGTGGTTGTTGGGATCTTTGTGGTTGTTGGGATCGTTGTGGTTGTTGGGATCATTGTGGTTGTCGGTCTTTCTGTGGTTGTTGTTGCTCTTGTTGTAGTTGTTGCACTTGTTGTAGTTGTTGCACTTGTTGTAGTTGTTGCACTTGTTGTGGTTGTTGTTGGTCTTCTTGTAGTTGTTGTAGACGTAATGGCTTCTGTAGTCGTCGGTGGCAAAGTAGTAGAATCGCTGGCTATTGGAGTTGATGCTGTAGTCCATGGTGTTGTTGTCTCTGGTTCACCTGTTGTAGTTTCCGAATGGCATCTTGGATCTTTTACAGCTGATGGATAATTACAGTTCTCAATTTCAGCATCCCAAACGGTATTATTGGAGCATTTGAACTCATATTTTTGGAATCCGCCTTTATCATTGCTCACACATCTATAGAATTTCTGGCAATTCTCAATGTCACCAAAGAAACCTTCCTTCTTGCAAGGACTACTAGATGGAATTGGTTTCTCTGTAGGTTTCTTTGTTGTTGTAACTGTTGTAGGTTCCATTGTAGTTGATGGATTAGTGGTTGTTGTTGACACAGTGGTGGGCTCTGTTATAGCATCGGTTGTCGTTTGTATAGTTGTTGTTGTAACTGGTGGATTTCCCGGTTTTGATGTTGTTGTTGTTGCTGGTGGGGTCACTGGCTTCGAAGTTGTTGTTTCACATGGAACTTTTCCAGATTCAGTAGTTGTGCCGTCGTTGTTACAATTATTGAAGTTGTGGTTGCAGGTTTGCAGTTCCTGATCCCAAACAGTGCCGGCACCACAATTGAAAGGAATCTGATTATAACCACCCTTGCCATTGCTGACACAACGATAAAATTTGGAACAGTTACTTGGATCTCCAATGAATCCTTCCGATGAGCATTTAACAGTGTTGGAACTTTGGGTAGTCGTGGATATCTGTGTGGTGGGTCGGTTTATTGGTGATTGTGTCGAAGTGGTTGGAAGTGCAGGATATTTCGTTGTTGTCGTTGTTCCGCTGGTTGTACCAGTTGATGGAACGATTGTGGGTGATTGTGTGGAAGTTGTCGGGAGTGCAGGATATTTCGTAGTTGTTGTAGTGCTTGAGGATGAAGATGGTCTTGGAGTTGTGGAACCACAGCCTCGGACTGCCCAACCATGATTACAAGCTTGAATGTCAGCATCCCAGACTGTTCCAGGTCCGCAACTGAACGCTACTTTACTAAATCCACCTCTATCATTGTCCACACAGCGGTAGAATTTCGCGCAATCTTCCTTATCGCCTAGAAATTGGCCGTTTTCTTTGCACTCTCCCGAGGGATTTGAACTGGTGGTTGTTGAAGATGACGATGATGATGACGAAGTGCTACTGCTGCTGCTGGATTCTGTTGATGTGCTACTAGAAGATGATGACGACGACGTAGTTGAAGAGGTAGTTCCTCCGGTTGTTGACGAGTTGCTGCTAGACGACGAACTGCTTGATGATGAAGAACCGCCACCTGTTGACGATCCACTGGTGGAAGAGGAACCGCTGCTTGAAGATGAATTGCCACTACCCGATGATGATCCGCTATTAGAGGATGAACTACTGCTTGATGAGGTATTGCTGCTACCCGTTGAAGAGGTGCTAGTGGAAGATGAACCGCTGATAACCTTTTTACATTTAAGGGCTTGTGTTTGTACTTGATCAGGATGATTACAACTGTTGGCTTCGGGATCCCAAATCGTTTTCGGTGGGCAAGTGAATGAAACTTTCGTGAAGCCTCCTTTTCCATTGTCTACACAACGATAGAATTTGGAGCAATTCTCTTTATCCGCCAGGAATGTTTCTTCGCTTTCACATTTCTCAGCTGGTTTGAATGGCTTCTGAGTGGTTGATGCTGTTCCTTGATTGTTGGAAGATGTGGTTGTTGAGGTGCCCTGATTGGTTGATCCTTGCGTTGTAGTGGAGGAATCTTGGGTAGATGTAGATGAGCTCTGGTTTGATGATTCTTGGTTAGAAGAGGTGGAACTTGTTGAAGAACCTTGGGTAGAAGACGTTGAGCTTTCGGTAGATGTGGATGACCCCTGATTGGCAGATCCTTGGTTAGACGATGTGGAAGTTGTTGAAGAACCTTGCGTAGAGGACGATGCGCTTTCGGTGGATGTGGATGAACCTTGATTGGCAGATCCTTGGTTAGACGATGTGGAAGTTGTTGAAGAACCTTGCGTAGAAGACGAGGAACTTTCGGTAGACGTGGATGAACCCTGATTGGAAGATCCTTGGTTAGACGATGTGGAAGTTGTTGAAGAACCTTGTGTAGAAGACGATGAACTTTCGGTAGATGTTGATGAACCCTGATTGGAAGATCCTTGAGTTGAGGATGTCGAGCCTTCGGTAGATGTTGATGAACTCTGGTTGGATGATCCATGGTTAGATGAAGAAGAACCTTGACTGCTCGAGCTTTGTGTGGATGACGAAGAGTTTTCCGTTGATGAACTTTGGCTACCAGTAGAGCTTGATCCTTGAGTAGACGAAGAAGAGCCTTGGTTTGCTGTGCTACCACTAGAAGTACCGTTTGCCATAGCCTTGCATTGTTCTTTTTGCACATCCGATGGATGGTTGCAACCCTTTGAATCAGGATCCCAAACAGTACCAGGTGCACAATCAAAGGGAACTTTATCCAATCCTCCATTACCATTTTCCACACAACGATAGAAGCGAGAGCAATCTTTCGCATCTGTCAAATATGTCTCTGTATCCTTACATTCACCTTCTGGATTTGAGGGTTTCGATGTTGTGGCCTGAGTGCTGGTACTGCTTGTTGAGGATTCGTTACTTGCAGTTGTGGATGAGGTCTGATTATTTCCTGAACTGGAACTAGAAGATGAAGAGGAGCTTTGATTCGAAGAGGAACCTTGATTTGAAGAGGAACTTTGATTCGATGAGGAGCCTTGATTATTGGATGATTGCTGGGAAGACGATCCCTGTTGATTGCCACTTGACTGATTATTGTTCGAACTGGAACTGCTCGTTTGACTGCCACTGGATGAAGAATTTTGACTGCTACTATTAGAAGAGGTCGCTTGCACATTGCATTTCTTTTTTTGATCGTCGGTGGGCAAGTCGCAAACTTTTTCTTCTTGATTCCACACTGTACCAGGACCACAGGTAAATGGTACCTTTTCTAAGTTTCCATCTTTATCCAAGCGGCATCTGTAGAATTTGGCGCAATCCTTTCCGTCTGGTATATAAGTTTTATCGTCCTCACATTCTGTTGGAGTGGGTTTGTTGCCGCTGGTATTTTGATTTTGACTCGATTGCTGGTTGTTGGAACCGGAATTGGATGAGCTTTGGTTGCCCTGATTGGAATTGGATTGACTGCTGGCAGCAGAGCTTTGGTTGCTGTTGCTGGACGATTGGTTGTTGCTTGAGCTCTGATTGCTGCCAGAGCTTTGGTTCTGATTATTGCTAGAGCTTTGGTTCTGGGAATTGCTGTTGGAGTTTTGATTGGATGAACCTGAGCTAGCCCCTTGATTGCTACTTGACGTTGAACTTGACTGTTGATTGCTGCTCGTTGTAGATGACTCTTGATTTGAGCTCGAACTGGACTCTTGACTCTCTGATGTGGTGCTGGATGTGCTCGATGAGCTTGAGGAGGAGCTTGTTGAGGAACTTTGCTGACTGTTAGAGCTAGATGATGAGGAGGTGGAGTTCTGATAACTGGACTGTGATGACTGTGTTGATGTTTGGCCGGCATAGTAACCATCGTTCAGTGGCTCCGGCTGATTGCGACATCCGCCATTAGCACGTACATCAAACATATGGTTACACGACTGCAGTGATTCATCCCAGGCGGTGCCGTCCGAGCATCGAAAACCAATTTTATTATAGCCGCGTCCATTCGAGATGCAGCGATAAAACACGCTGCAGTCACTGGGATCGCTCATAAATCCATCATCCTCACAGGCCGGACCCTCCTCCTCCCCATTTTGCACTCCCATCGAGCGTAAAGATGATGAGCTTGAGAATGATATAACCGAAACACCATTCAGGCCTGTCAAGCCGTAATTTGTTGGCAACTGATTTGCCGTAGCATAGGTGCGCAGCTCATTGGCGGCGGGTGTGACAGCGCTGTTAAGCAGCGCATTATGGTCATCGTCATCATTCCGGTTATTGACGAGTCCGAGACCATCATATGCCAGCTCGTCACTGCTATTAATTTCGTTCACATAGTGTGCACACTCCTCACGTCCGGCCAGCATCGGTGGCATACATAGTTGAAGGGTGCGCGAGAATACCGTATCCTCTTTACAGGCCAGCATATAGGGTTTGATATAATGCTCTGTACGTCTCTCACACCGATAGTAGATGTGGCAATCGTAGTCGTCCGCAAATAGACCCTCGCCTGGGCAATAGAAGGCAAGGTCTGGGGAGGCTCCATAGATTGATGAAGATGGAATGTCTGTAATGAAAGTCAAGTGATAAACGCTTTAGTTCTCGTTGGGGGTATACCGATTAAGCTAGTAAATTAGTTATGTATGACCGCTTCATCGTACTTTATGTTAGGGCTAGTCTAACCAGTAAACTGACATATACACTAAGAAAAATGAATCAAAAATTTGATAGTAATTTATATATTTATACTGTCTATCCATGTTAGTAAAAAAGCTATACTCTTCAAAGTCATCAAAATTTATATTACAGGCGAATGAAAACATACAGAAACTTTTTTTTAAAATATGCGCGTATACCTAGAGTCGAATCAATTGAGATGATGATCAATATAGATGAATCTGCGTGATAACCTAAAATTGCGATACTATAAAGGTAAATGTAGACATTATGGTTTCTTTTTCAAAATTTTTTAATCCAGAAATTATCATTAAGTTGTACTTATAAATTTTTGTTTAGCATGATTCATTTTTCCAAACCTAATACTTTCAACGAAACTATAGTCAAGGAATTTAAATTAAGCGTTCTATATTAAATTTTTTTATTATGATAACATAATTTATAATAAAGAAAAAATCATTAGATGTTTGGTTTTATACATAGAAAATAGTTAAGCCATCTCAATGCTAAGCCAAAAATAATTTTATAATTCATTTTTATTTATAATTCATCTTTATTTCTAGTAATAACTAAATAATATTTTTATGGAGTCAAAAAATAATTCGAAAATGGAGCAAGATCAACCGGTAAAATCAAGAAATGTTTGATTTCAAGTGATAACTGAAAAATATTTACACGGAGTCAAAAAATAATTGGAAAATGGAGCAAGATCAACTGGAGAAATCAACAATTTTTTGAGATCAAAGTGAGTGAATTCAATTAAAATAACACAAACATTGTTGTCCGATCTAAAGTATTTGATATCCTGTTGACAACATTACAAATTTTATCAAACATGATGCTACTAAATATAAATACTTTCTATCGAATGTAACTTCAGATTTATTTGGTGATAAGTTTGTGGATCCTCCCCTTTTCTTAGGTTAAGGATCCTCCCCTTTTCTTAGGTTAAGGATCCTCCCCTTTTCTTAGGTTTATATTGATCCTTTTTTTTTTTGTTTTTTTCGCTATGTGTATGTTCCAGTATATAGTAGTATATAAATAAGGCAATTCAAAATCGCCCGCTGGAACAAACCATTGAACTGAAACATCCTGTCAGAAATGCCCCCGACTGCATATATTTGGCTGGCTCAATTTCGTCTCTGACATTTTCTGTGCTCTCTACGTCTTTCTTTTTTGGTCGTTGTGGGATTTTTCGCGCTGTCAAAATAAAATTGATAATTTATTGTCATTCAATGTGCGAGAGTGTTCTGGGTATATACACACGCACACACACATACATTCTATATATGTATATGTATATGTAGATACATTTATGTATGTACATTTTTTTTCGTCTCGCATTCCAATAAATTTAAATGCATTTATGGGCCGTTACAGCGGAACAAATTCATTTTGGAAAATGAATTGTGTATGTTTTTTTTTCTTTTCGTTATTTTTTTTTTCTTTTTTTCTGGCCACATTTTTTTGCTGTTACTGCTACTGTGATGCTGGCAAAAGGGCGTATCCTTATAGACCAAATTGCTGTTGTGGCATGCAAATCTGGGCAAAACATTGTAAATGCGCGGCTCAAAATTAGACGACCGGGTTCTAGGCATACATAAATTTGCATCAGTCACTGTTCACCATAGATGAGGGGGGGAAAACGAACAAGGAAGAGAATTGTTTGTTTTTTTTCTCTCCCTTTTACTCTATATAGATGTATATATTGGGGGATACTTTATAGCTTGATGGCCGGCTGGAGAGCATGTCGAGCCATTTATTCTTTCCGAAAATTGCCAAATTTAATGGCCATAAAATTTAATTACGTCTAATATGTTTAAGCCGTGACGGACAGGAAATATATAATACTTTAGAAATGTAAAGTCATATAATTCATTTTTCATTGAAACGAAATTATTTATCCTTTTAACTGCACCAAAGATAATATCAAAGATTTTTAAATTAGTAAACATATTTAAATAGGAATTCAAATTTTAAAGAGTAGATATAAAAAATTATTATTATTATTAATGATGTGTGCTTATAGATTATTCTACATACATATATCTGATCCTGATATCGGGGTTTATTGAGTTGTAGTCTACTTTTTGTCTTTCTTTTAAATATTTGCGCATTTTTCATGCCTGAAGATTAAATGCTTTCGTTGATAATAAATCGTTATTAGGAAATAAATAAAGAATTCTTTCTTATTACTTTTCAATGATATAAACAAATGCTATTAAATTCGCTTGACCCTATATAAAATATAGTTATAGATAGGCCGATAATGTTCTAAAACTTTTTACAAAATCACTTATATTTATTTTTATTTCATTTAATACCTTTAGACGTTTCAATGATTGTTTTAGTAGAATTTTTCCCAGGAATTAATTCAATTAAAATTCATATTTTTTAGTATTAATTTGTTTTTCTTTCCTTAGGACAAGTTTTTTAGCGCAATTCTATATTAAATATATTAAATTATCTATTAATTTGTTTGTATTAAATCTCATTATTTTCACAATCTTGAAATTACTGTTTAAATGGTTTAAATTCATTTCTATACAAATTGATAAATATTTTGACTTAGAATAAAATTCCGTAAACTAATTAAATATTTTAGATTGCCTCACATCTCTTCTACCCTTGCCTAGATAAACAAATATTAAATTTTCTCTCCGTGTCTCCTTCTTGAATCTAGTCAATGTGAGAAACTGAAATGCATATATGTTTAAAGAAATGTTAAACCTATTACTCAGGCATATCGGTTCGGGGCAAAATTGACCGTTTTACGATTTTAATTATATATGATGTGTACTTTAGAACTTATGTAAAATGAAAGGAACGCGACCATGCGACCACAAACTTATGCGTGGCCCGATTGGGCGGCAGCTGTGATAGCCTCCTACGTAAATATGAAGAAGGAGATTGGGGTGCAACTATGGGGCTAGCCACAATCTGACCGCAGAGCATGGCCGCAAATAGTTTTGGATCCATACCCAAACCAAACATAACCCTTCCTTGCCTGCCAAAATGAAGGCGTGTCTGGATGTGTGTGTGTGTGTGTGTGTGTGCATTAAAATTTCAATTTTCAACATTTTAAACACATTACGATGTGGCGATATTGCGAAAATTTAGTTATAAAAGCATAAAATGTGCGCTGTTAGTTTTCATGAGCCGCCTGCACAAAGTGTCGAGAGCCAACAGCCAAGCACTTATTAAGCAAATGACAAATAGTAATTTCATTTCAGTTTGGTTGCTTTCCCCAACCCCCCTTCACTCTCGTTCTCTCTTTCTCTGTCTCCTTTTCTGGTTTTTCTGATAATTAAATATTTATTGAGCGGTTTTATGTATTCATTTTACCCCAATCTAAATAACAGTCAAAAAGAGCCACGCGGTCATTAAGTTTGCTTCGTTGACCAACTGTTTTTAGTACAACTCACTATATAATAGTGGAGGGAACTGCTGCTGCTCTTCTCTCTCTCTCTCTCTCTCTATCTTTTTCTATGTTATTCATTTAAATTTTAATTTGATAAATTGAAAACATTGTTTCGCTTGGTTTTATTCAGACTTTTTGTTAGTTTCGCCTCTATGCTTACAAAACGCTCTAAAAACATCAGCTTGGGACAATTTAGTGGCCAGCAAATTCCTACTCCTCCTTCTCCTTCCCTTTCTCATTCCTTTATCTCTCTCTCTCTCGGTTTTCCGTATCCAATGGCGGCGCTTGGGGCACGATTTTGAGAGTTAACTGTCAGGACAGGGACAGAGAGCAAAAGCAAGCGTATGCCATTTAATTAGTTATTAAAAGTTTTAGTCATTATATTTTGTACTTGACTTTTTTAGCTGCCCGCAAGGCATCTTTTTGTGGCTTAATTTAAAAATTTTCAAATTAAACAAAACAACAAAACCTTCAGCAATATTTGATAAAATTTCTTTAACTATGCAAATGTGATTACAAAATTGAATTATTGAATTTATTCATTAGGTATTCGATTTAACATGAAAATTTATCACACCAACAATTAAAGGTGTCATTTTATAAAATTTATGTTAAATTTAAAGTGATTTAAGATTTGTAACTGATTACAAATATGAATTAGAAGAATAATTTTTCTTCTTAATCAGATTGCCATTTTCAGTTGATTTATTTATTGAATTTGTTGGTAATTCCATTAAATTACTTAAACTATTTATCATTATAAATTACAAAATTTTACAGTTCGTTAATGTTTTGGTATATGTGGCTTTCTATCGATTTCAAATCAAAATTTTAGCTTTTGAAATGTTCTATACTATTTTTTTTTTTCAAAATGTAATGAAGAAGTTAATGCGATTAAATTTTGATTAGCAATATACGGATATAGTTACTCAATTCTGTACAATTCTTTTGCCAAACACGATCTGGTTGTATATATTATACACCTAAAGTACAATATATGTATACACACTGATACACAGACACACCTTAAAAGCTTGTCACGAACTACCTGCTAACACGACATAATCCTCTGGCAAAGGACATAAAATAACCAAGAAGCCAACTCCAATGATAATAATGCAGCTAAAGGAGGTCAGCTAAGGCACAAAATGAAGTGACTACTGGGCAAGTGTGGGCTTGTAGAACAAGTTACGTGAATGGAGTGACCTTCGTTGTGATGACTTGGCTTATGGCAAGGCGAAACCTTTTTTCAGCTACTTTTGTCATAATTCTAGTTTCAGGCGACATTGTTTCAGCGCGTGTCCTTTTATGAGTGCTCATTGTTCTAGTTGTAGTTGTAGTTGTAGTTGTTGTAGCTAAAGTTGTTGCTGTGTATGTCTATATGCAATTAAATTAAATATTAAACTTAATTACACGTAGAAACTAACACGCCATAGCCCCTGACAACACTTTCTCCTAGAGACCTGAGCCTTGTTTCTGTCAAATGTGCCAGGGCTCAATAATGCAACCAACGTGAATGTAAGAAATAATGAAAGTCAATTGTCAGGCAACCGACCAAACGTCTCGGTCTCGTTTAGTCTTGGTCTTATATAGCTCTCCTGGACAGATTGAAACGCAAAAGACGTCAAGGAGGACGACATCGTTGGCAACGACAACGACAACGACAGCAACAATGTTGCTTTCATTTCGTGTTCCTGCTGCCTTGCTAATTGAATTTTATGTAGTTTAATTGAGACGAACGTGATTGTAACTAAAAGCGCTTTATGTTTAATTTAGCAGCAACTCCTAAAGAGAGAGAGAGAGCGAGAGAGAGGGGAAAGCAGCAAGGAACAGATAGTTGACATGATGAGTGCTGATGCTTTTAAGTAGTTGAAATTCAAATTAATTGCTTCAAGTCAAAGGCAATTTCAACATTATTGAATAGCAGGGGGGAAAATAGAGAGAAAAACATTTAAATATTTTATCAATATATTTATATGACAGCTGTCGGCAAACATTTTCCAACCAATTTATCTATAAAATATGAATTATGAATGACCAAATGAATGTTACTTTCGTCTACTCTAAAAGTTATCGAAACTGTGTCACACGCTGCGTATGAGTAATGATGAGCGATTCGATTGAAACTTTAATTTGATTTCAAGGATATTTTTCTTCGATTTCACTCTCAAAATAGACAAAAAAAAAGTATTAGTCATAACTGGTCGAGTGCAGCATAGCGCGAAATTCAAAAGCAGCTGCCGCATTGCATGCGAAATGGCCAAAAGAAAATAAAACAAAAGAACGAAATTTGATATAGAAAATGAAAAAGTAAAAACTAAAAATGGCATAAAAAACTTAAAAAAAAAAGAAAGAGAGCCTGAATTAGCAAAAGGATTCTTTGCTGTCAGAGCCACCGGCAGCTGTCTTTTAAAAAAGAAACTGGCTAAAAAACTGTCAGGCTGCATAATAAATTGAATTTGCCTTAAGCTGGTCATTTGATTGCACCGTGAAATTCAAGTGAAAAGAGCCAAAAAAGGGGTGCGGCATAAACATGCACTTGAAAATGAATACGAACCAGCTAGAGCATCATAATGATGATGATGATTATGAAGATGACGCCATCGTGACCAACACGTACATACATACATTTGTTCAACATGATGGCAACAGCAACACCAATAGGAATATAGCGACAAAATGCCACCAGAGGCAAATGAAATTATAGTCGTAGCAAAACAGGCAGCTCAAAAATCCAAATATCATATTTACAACTTGCAAGTTGCAAACAAGCCAAGGGGACACGCCAGACTTCAAGTGAAAAAGAGGCGAAAGAGGAGAAGATGGGGAAGTCGGAACTTGGCAAATGGCAAAATGAAAACTGACATCTGAATTCCATTTCTTTTTTGTCTTACGTTTATGAGTTGGCATTTAAATGGGCCAACTCTTGTATACAAGAGACGGGAGAGTTTATTGCATTAGTTGTTCTTCTCTGTCATCATCTTCATCATCTTTTGCTTGGGCCAAGGTAATAGAATCAGTAGCCTAGTAACATGACTTAAGAGGAAATAGTAGTGTCTGTCTGTGTGAGAGAGATAGAGAGCTAATCATAGTAACTATGCAATTCCTTTTGTCTTATGATTTTCGCTATATTCAATTCTTATCTATTTTGGAACACTGTGAGGTGCACATCATAATTATTAGTTAATGAGAATTTGGCATTAATTGCTTAATGAAAACCTATTGAAAAGATAATCCGACTTTATTATAAGTTAAACGAAGGTTCTGTGTGTAAAAGAGCTATGCTATACTAACTTCAAAATTCCATTTGGCTTATGGTTTCTTTTATGTCTAATTCTTATCTATTTTGCAACACTGCGAGGTGCACCATCATTATTGTTTAAGTAATGAAAATTTATTGCATCAAGTTTGACATTAATTAACAATAGGCAATTGAAAGTTCATAATTGTAAAGGAAAGGCATCATTGTTGGGAGAAAATTGGTCTTTTTATTCTATAACAATAGCCGGCAGATATTGGTGGTATAATATATATATGCATGTACATACATACAATATGCAGTTAGTCCCTGACTTTCGTCTACAAGTAACATTATAGGCACTTATGCAGAGGTGTTGTGAAAATTATTGTCAAAGGTTATACAAAGTATTATATACAAGCCATTATATTTTCTAAAATTAATTTAGTTTCAATTCTTTTGACTATTTTTAAGTTTAATAATTTTTTTAATATCTTAATTTGATATCTAAAAAATAACAGATCTTTTTCTCAATTTTACTTTACTTTTATTTTCAAAAGACTTAAAGTCCCTCTCCAGTCCTTACAATACCACAAATTAATAAACCTTTAACTACATAGAACCTAAATATCAATTAAAAGAAAGAAAATTGTATTATTTAAATAAGTCTCAACCCAATAAAATTTCAATTCGTTTAAACGTTTTAAAGTTTTAATAAAAAAAAAAAGAAAATTCTAAACAATGTTTTTAAATTTATAGCAATTTAATCGTACTTAAAAGAGGCACCCTTAATTTTATAAATTTTATCAATTTTTTTTTAACGTCAATACATGAGGGGCTGGGAATGACAATACTGATAACTAATAATTTACTATTTACTATTTAATTTACTATTTGAATTAAGCATCTTAATTTGAAAACTCGACTTTAAACAAGTCACTTAAAAATTATTTTCTTTTAAAATAAATTTTAAAACATATTTAAGTTTGTAAAGATTCCTCAAACTCTAAGAAAGACTCCGCCATCACTTGTATCCCTATTGGTGCGTCCATGCCCTCAGATGTGGGTGTACGTTTATGTATAGGTGTTCTGTGTGTGTGTGTGTGTGTATGTGCGTAGGTGGGTGTGGTAGTCTGGCTTAAGGGTCTTCAATTAATTTCATTTAGAGAGAAAGGGAGAGAAAGAGATCGAGTGGCGCACAAAGATGCTTCAGGGTATCACTAAACATACTCAAACAAAGGAAGGCACACACACACACATTCACTAACACTAACACTAGCATACATACATATATATATATGTCTATATGTACACAGTTACAATATTTTCAATTAAGCTGCAACAATACCGCAAGAATAATAACAATTACAAGAACACAACAAGAATTTCTCCTTATACTTTAAAACAACTCAACCCAAAATGGAGTCACATATCCAGATACACCCAAAAACGTGTGGTTAAAGGGTGGCCATTGTTCAAGGATAAAGATGTAAGAGGAGTATATGGGATGCAGCAGTATAGTTTGCCAAATGAATTGCTGACAAAGAATTGAATTTTGTTGAAAGTAACAGCAGGGCTGCTTTCGATATGCTTTCCCATAGTGTGTCTTGTCCCAGTAGTTCTTATTGCCTTAGCCAAATCTATTGTATAATTTAATTCCCACAGACTTACAGGATATACATACCTATTCAAATGATGCTTAGTTAGACACTGGTGTCCGAAATCAATGTGGTATAGAATAATTTGGATTTTCACTTGGGCATTCCAAATTGTTAATTGTTTGATGTATGCATCGTCTCTGATTAGAAGCAAAACTTGGCAATGAAGACAAAATGATTGTACCTTGAATTGCTCTATAAACGCTTTATGTCTGCTCACTAAGGTCATTAACACTGTGAACTAACTAAAGACAATTCAAGCACAGCAATAAATAAATAATTAGAAATGCCTTAAGCAATAACAGAGAACTTCAGTTGGCAAACTCAAATGTGTCTAATGAAAGACAACGGACACCAGATGTCAGGGAGAATAACTTCACCTGGCGACAAGGAAGTCTTCATTTCAGACAATAAAATTTACATATATACATATAAATATAAACTTGGTAGAAATGTGTAATTTTGTAACAGGAGTGGACTTGGATATATGAGAGGGTCTACTAAAATTTTTTCTAATTTATCCAAGTATTAGTTTTGTTGTTTTTATATGATTAAAAAATAATTTTTATTTGCTTAAACGTTCGTTATATAAAATAATTAAATATTTATATATATTTTTTCCCAGAATACCTATAATTTTGAAGTATTTTTAACATTTTTTAAATCTTAATTAAAAGTCCCTTTGAGATTATTCACCTTTTATTTAAAATAGATAAAAACAAAATACAGCTGTTTGGGCCCCATTTAACATTTGACTTTGGCTTTACTCCATAAATGGAGAGGCAAGTTTTTTTATTGTTGTTGTCGTTGTTGCAAATTGCCCTGTTGCCAAGTATGCACGTGTTAATTATTTATGCCCCAGCCACATAAACCCGAAAGACATTCCCCAACCAAAGCCAGATAAATCAGCTGAATGCCAACTGAAGTCTATGGCCATGACCATAGGAAGCTATCGTCTTGTTAAATTCCTTCAAGTTCTATACATACAAGTAGTATATATAAATTATACAAATTATTATTTAAACCAAAAGGCTGGATAGGATCCAGAGGCTAAGAACTGGGATAAGTCTTGGTCCCAGGCAAAAGGTAAACTGTTGGTTAAAGCAAAAGTTATGTGCAGACAAATCGCTTATTTAGATTAGAACTGACAGCTGGAAAGGAAGCTATGTATGCGCAGTCGCAACAGATTCTTCTTACCGATCGTGTGGACTCGAGTGTTGGCCAATTTGTTGAAGTTGTGCCAACAAGATTGTTAGCCCAGCCCCACCTTCTACATCTCAGTCTCTGGAGGCGTTTCTGTTATGCCAACTAAATGTTTACTTAAGTGTTAAGCTAAAGCTACTTTGTTTGTTCAGCTAGGCCAGATAAATTTGCCAGTTGTGGTTTAAAGAGTCGAGTTGAAGGGGGATTTTTGAATCAGCATCTGAACCTGTTTATACGATCATTTTCAATTAAAGTAAGTGAAGGGGCACGTAGATGGCCAAAAGGCATAAATTTAAAGCTGTGTAATGTGCGGATGGGTAAGTCGGTAGCTGGTCATTGATTATGGTTAAGTGAAGCGGAAGTTAACTTAACGATTCTCCCTCGTCCTATGATGATATATTAAAGACTTTTATGAGGTGGCGGTTTCTGTCTAGACTAATTAATGAATCAATAATTGATATATATTTATACTTTTGCCACTGTTTTTCATGATATTGCGAATTCGTCAGTATGAAAGTAGCATTTACTTAAAGGAGGGCTAACAAATGTTGCCACTCCCCCTTATTTTTATGCTGACTCTGACTGAAAACAAAAATAAGCGAAATTGTATAGAAAAAGGAAATCAAATCACGTTTTGCTGACCAATTTTACACAGGCTGCAACAAATCAAAAAGCAAGCAGTTAAGTCCGTTGGGCATAGGTCGAAATAAATTGAAATTTCGAAAAATTTTAATAAAAATTGTCGCAATATTGCACTAAAATCTCGATGCGATTGGTTATCCTTAAATCCATCTACGGCCAAAACGTGCCACACCAGTTAGCCAGTCTGCTGCAATCATTTTTTTCCCTATTCTCTTGACATTTTTGGAATTTTTTTCTGATAAATGTTTTCTTTTTTTTTAATTTTTTGGTTTAGGTTTTATTCCCTTGTAATTTTTTAGCAATTCAGCAATTTCTCTCACCGCAGCAAGTCTGTATTTATATGTATGTATATATATAATATACTCTTTTATAAAATAGTCGTTTAATTTTAAAGTTGAAAGTAGGAAAATTAATACTTATTTTTCTTTAATAATTCTTCTTTCTATAATTACAAGCTGTAAAGTTTAAATAGCTTTGCTGTTATTCATTTTGAATAAAGAATAGATAGGTAGATTCAAGTGACTTAATTATCTTTCAACATGGGATTATACTTACTTACCCTTTGATTAATTGTTTAGATAAGTTTAGCTTTATTTTTGATAGGAAAAGTGATATTGTATTGTTGCAATAGGAATTGGAAGAGTGTAAAAGATAGGGTCATTGAAATATATCTATTCTAAATGGATATTTTTTTATTTTTGGTCGTTACGCTTGGACCTGTTATTGCCGCGATTGTGTGTCATTTCAAAATGGTTTCAATTCTGTTATTTGCTATCAATGGCTAGCAGTGAGTGTGTCAATGTTAAATTTGATTTTATCATTGATATTTTAATGGTTGAACTCAGTCAGCATTGTGTATGCCCCAAGAGAATTATTAAAAATGAAAAATAACTTAAAAAAAAAATGATTTCAATTAGTGAAAATGTTACGAAAATATGCTCAACGAATCCACTCATATTCATAATTATAAATCTATTGTATTTCCGACATTAAATAAACTTTGTTATGTCTAATTGATATAAATGAGAAACTATTATTTTACCTTTAATTAATATACTTGTTTCATGGAATTATTAAATTTATAATATTGTATATATGGTGTTTAAAAAAATTGTTATCAAAGTGCATTTGACAGATTCATAATTACATTTTTTTCTTAAATGCTGGAAGTGATTTCAAATTGTATTCAAACAGTATGGCGTTATATATTGATTACACGGTATATAAAACTATATGAAAGATTACATATATATTTGTTATAATTTTTTACCTCTTGCTGCAGCGGCGCCAATGCAAAGCCAACTCCATAGTAAGATGAAACTGATGTGGGGCGGATGTGTCAGTAAAGTCTTTGTCGCCATTTTGTCGAGCTGCTTGCAAAATGGCATCTTTTTTGGCGCCATGGTGTTTCTATGCTGCCAAAATATGTCACAACAACAAAACTGCAAAAAAAAAAATAAAGAAAACACACACAGAAAGATATAGAAAGAGAGCAGAACATATATATATATATATATATATACGATAAAGTGTTGATGAAAATTGATTTGATTTTTCCAACAATTTCAAGTAAATTGAATGCAAAAACAAATTTCGTTTCAATTAGAATTTTGTTATTTATTTTTGATTAAAGAAAACAATGAGGCAATTTCGCGCACCATAAAATTCGAATCAATTTTACTAATTAGCAAAATACACAGAAAATAATCAAATAGCGAGTGTCATGACATGAGTTGTTGTCATTGTCGTTGTCATTGTCATTAACTGAGCTCGGGGTAAAGGAAATGTAGTAAAGGAGCCCAAAAATTTTAACCAAATTGCTGACACAAATTAATACCTTCTAATTAGAGATTCTTAAAAAGGGAATATTATGTGGACTCGTTTGTCTTGCTCTACTTTGATAAATATATCAAATTTTCCAGATGTTAAAGATTTAATCAATTTGCACAAAATTTATTTATGCAATTCCTCTGTATATTTTTAGCCTATCCATAGCCTAGATATTAATAACAATTTCAGCTGATCGCCATAATAAAACATTTCAAATTGTTACAGGGTATTTCATAGTCATCCTCTTGTTTTAATGTGTAGAATTTTTTTTCTTTCACGCCTCGTTCACTTGCCATTGTCTGTGTAGTTGACATTTGCCCATTTAATAAGTTAATTGTTACTGCTCTTGCACTTTTGCTGCTTTTGAATTTATGATTAGCCACAATGCGAAGTAGAACGATGTCAGCTTTACGCAGCTGCCATCACCCTTACCATTCCCCACTATTACTTATCTGCCCGCGTCTTGAACGTTTCTTTTTTTTTTGTAACATTTACTTAAAGTCCAATGTTGCCATCATGGTAGTCGTCTTCGTCGTCGTCGTCGTCGCACAGTTCTCATAAATGTCAACTGTGGTCCTGCTGCGCTTTATGTAGTCGGACTTTTATACAATTCTAGTGCTTCCTCTGTGATAGCTAGAGCATTTAGTATTAGAAGGGGTGTGGAAAAAACCATCTCCGCCTACGCTCTTGCCGCCCTTCCATCGTTTACGTTCATAGAAATGGAGTCGGAGTAGAAGTAGGAGTCAGAGTCATAGTCATTATGGTCGTCCGCGTTTTTGCCTGACAGTTCTCAGTTGCTTGTGCTGCTGACTGACTTTGTATCAACTTCATAATTATAGTTTTCCTCAGAGCAAAAGTTTAACTCAGCTCAGCAACAGTGGTTAAATAGTTGATATATCCAATTTTCAAATCTAATCCAATAACTATTCAATTAAAACTAGTTGAAATGCTTTAGTTAAGGACCTTAAATTTTGCTTCGATCGATTTACATTTACTCATCAATTGATTGATTCTTTTATACCACTGTGCAAGAAATAACATTTACAATTGCTCTACATGGTTGGCAACAGTGTGCAGTTGGAGCAAAGATTCTATTAACCTAAGAAATTATGAGAAATGAAAACTTATTACGAGAAGTCATTAAGATTCAAAGAATTAAAAAACTTGAAAAGTAAAACTGAAAATGAAGCAAAGCCGAGGCGCATCCTAACTGCACTGCCTGTTAGCCTTCCAGCCTGCATCGGCGTCATCATCATTGTCGTCGTCGACGTTGTTTCCTGCCCTTGTCGACAAGCCCGAAACAGAAAAGGACTAAGGAGGGTAGAGAATAGTGGGTGGGACATTGGGGATGGGTTTGCAATCGGAATGAAATGGGAGGCCATACAAAACTGTCGACGTCTTATAACAAAGCCCAGTGAGCGCACGTCAATGGCAGAGCGAGTTTTACTTTTTAAGTTTCATTTACTTGGCGCAAAGGAAAGTCATAATTGTTAAGGGCTTTTGGCTTAAATGATTTTTACTGAAAAATAACAAAAAGAAAAAACAATGGAACAGAAGAAGCAAAAAAAAAGGGGAAAACGGAACCTGAGGAAAATTAACAACAATTCTGTTTTAACTTTTAATTAGATTTTTAATTTTTTTTGTTGTTGTTTACTTTTTTTGTTATTTTTTTTGGCCAATGTTTGATTAAAAAACTTTATCGTTAAACTATTTTTAAAATAATGGTGAATTTAAAATTATTATTTTTAAAGAAAGAGAGAAATGGAGAGAGAGAGAGAGAGAAAAAGGGAGCGAGAGTTAAGCTATTGCCCGGTCCTTTTTTTCCCCCTTATAATAAGACTGCAATTGTTGGGCCACTGCAAATCATCATTAGGCCAAAAAAATAAGAAAAAAAGAAATTGTCAGTTGCCACTTTTATCAATGTTTCCTGTCACTTTCGAGAAAACTTTGCGCCATGTCACACAACAGCACAATGTCAACGCCAGATTTTCATATTCTCTGTGCATTTTTATCAGCCATTTGCCGACTCATTAAGCGTACCCCCCCTTTCATTCCCTTTCCTTCGAATGGCATGGATCGATGGATGGCTGCTTGGTTGACTGGGTTTGGGTCTGGTTGTGGCTCTGGGTCTGGCTGCATTTTAAAAACGTCATTGCCGATTGAGTTTTACATGCTTTTAATTGACGTCGTCATGTAATGAAATTCAATTTATATTCGATGCCATTAATATGTAGTAATTCATACTGATGCATCGTAGTCAAAGTCTGAAGACCTGTTCGCTCCGTCATGAATATGCAGCACGTGGGGGCACGTACACAGTTACATACTTATATACATATACATACATACGATTGGCCGTCAACATTCTGGCCAATACCTTGTCCAGGTAGAGAAATGCATCAAGTCTTCTAATATTGAAATCAATTTTTTAAATAATTTATACCAATAAATATATTTATCTGTCAAATATATCATTTAGTCTGAGCCAACAAAAATCATATTCAATCATAAGTCGAATTTGAAGTCTATTATATAATTATTCGTCATTTTCTTCTATTTACGAGGATTTCTTTAAAACAAAAGTGCATCATGGGAACTTTAATATTTATTTCTAGTGACGAAACTTTCAAGTTTTTTTTTTTTTAATTTTTTAGTTTAAAAATAATGGAAATCTGTGTAAGTTTTTCTTTGATCCTTTTTGATTTAATTTAATAATATTCAATTATTTTTTATTTGTATAAAGTTGTTTTTAAATTGCTACCTTTGTATAAGGCATTTTTCTTTAAATCGGCGTGATTTATTTTGATATACAGAAGTATAAATATTAAAAATACTCAACTATAGACAAAATTAATTGTTTACTGTATTAAAGTTGTTACAGAATTGCATACTTTCATTTTTCGTTTTGGTAATAAATTTGTTTAGTACTTGGGCGATTGCTGATGTCACATTTAATGAACATGGTCGAAAAATTTGCATTTTCGGTTAGCTTCATTCAGTTAAACGCGAGAAAACAAGTTTTTATTCGCTTTTTTTTTTGGTCTTTTTTGACTCAGCGATTAACATGCCACTTAAGGCTTATATAACTTAATGGGCCAACAATTTAGCAATGGGCGTTTATCGGGCGCATCTCCTGCAATGATTATGGTCGAGACGGTGATTGAGTCGCGTGCCTTATGCCCCTCCCCCTTCTACCTAATTCATTCGAGAGTTGAATGACTTAAAGGCGCGACAGCTGTAACAATTTCAATGAAAATTAAAAATCACAGCATGAATACAAATTGCGGCCAAATAAAGCGAAAAACATTTTTAATTAAAGTCCACGAGCCGACTGAAAATCTAAATTGTTCATAGGCCAAAAATATATACATCCATTTATATATATATATATATATTAATTGACTTTGCCATCATTAACACAAATATAATTACGTGACAATTTGATGGTTTTTCGCTTTTTGCTATGGGACAAATTCAAGCAAAAGTGAAATTAATTACACAGACCACGATGGCGACTGCGAAGCAATGACATGGCCGTCACCATCATCATCTAAAGGACCAGAATCAGAAGCAGGACCATCTCTACCCAAGGGATCAATCAGCAAACAGTCAAAAAGGTAAACAATAAAATGTAGCCAACAACGGTGGGGTAAGCAAAGAGATGAAGTATGAGGGGAATGCTTGGATAGGCAAATATATCCATCCCAACGACATTTAAACAAACATCCAGTCGAGTCGAGGCCACTCCAGACTGTCCACTGTCCATTGCCCACTGTAGAAGTAGAGAGGGTAACGGACATCATCATAAAAAAAGGGTCTTTCACTCGCTGTTTAACTTTGAAAAATTAAAATCCACTTGGGTACCCAACAGTCGGCGCATTTTTCAATGGCCAAATAATAAAGTCCCCAAAGTCAGTTGGGGGAGTTAAACTTAATCTGTTTGGTGCTTTTTCATGGTCCTCCGTCATTTGCCAGTCTGTCCTTTTTTTTTTTATTTTCCTTATTTTTCTTTTTTTTGCTTTTGTTGTTGTTTTTTGTGTTCTGGTCTGGCGATTAAATGAAACGTAAATTTGCAGCAATTACGCGGGTAAATATGCATTTAAATAAATTTACATGCAATTATTTGTGCGTTTCGCATCAAAATACTAATCAAATTGATTAAATTATCCTTGCTCAGATTTTTGATTTTCCTTTGTTCTGGCGCTGTGCCAAAAAACGAACGCACAAAAAAATCTACCAAATTTACAAAAAAAAAAGAACCTGTTTAATTAACACTGGAAAACAATTGTAAATTAAATGCCTTTTGATGATGTCCTTTTTAGGGGAGATTTACCATACCCTGCATTGCTCAAAGGTGAAAGGGTTTCTCAAACAAAAGATAGATAAGTATACAAATTCATAATTAACATTAAAGGTGAGATAAGATATGAATAATGATTAAAACTTTTTGAAATCATTCAAGATATGGAATTCTTTATTAGCTTTAATCCATCTTTAGGATATACACAAATGAAATTGTCTGCAAAATTATTTTGATAGACTTTGCTATGCACTAAGCTTAGTTATTAATTAAACTTTATGAAGTTTATAGTAATCACATACAAAACCAGCAACTTTTTTGATATTTGATGGCAAATTCAATGGAACTTAATTCGTGATAGAGTGTATTTTGATGTCGCCCGTTAAAACATTGATAATTTTCTTTTTGTTTCTCGGTTTCACCTCATTTGGATCATTTAAGTATATACATTTCTTGTTTTTTGTTTTTGGTGACATCTCGTTAATCAAAGTGAAGGCATAATCGTTGATTTTGCTTTATCGTTGTCAGTTTCGTCTGGCATTGTTTTTGGCTCGTTGGCATTTATGATAAATGGGTCCATTAAATGCTGCATTGAGACCTAATATTGTATTTAATATGGACTATAAAAATGTAAAAAACAATTACAAGATTATAGATAAAATGGTATTTGATTGATAGCTCATATATATATCTTATGTTGCAATATTAAAGTGTTAATTAAATTTTTTAAAAGGGTTTTCACTCATTAATTTGATGTCCCGCAAATGTTCTGGAGTAAGTTTTTCATAAATAAAAAACTTTACAGAAGTAAAGAGTTTTATTTTTGATGAAAACAAAAAGCCCTTTATTTATGAGGTTACAATTAAATCAAGTTCTGATTCTGCAAATTTATATTACCAATTCTTAAGTTAGTAGTAATAGAACATTTATTATATTTCAACATTTTTATGACTTTGCCAAAGAAGGTTGGGGCTTATTTTAAAACCTTTGCAAATCCAACTGAAAGTTGTGATATAATTTAAAAAAAATGTTGTTGAAATTTGATTCGAAAATCTTTTAGTCTCTGTGCTTTTCACATATTCTATAACTTTGAGGGTATATTTGTTTCGGCCAAAACTTTGAAATACAAATTTATAAATAAATTTTTAAATAAAAGAAACAATACATTAATTATGATGAACTACTCATCGTTCTGTATGTCTATAAAATGTTTATCGAATTTGGTTCACGTTTCGATAGAGTATTTCTACTTCGCCTTTTCTGGTTTTGTTTTTAGCTAGCTGGCTTCGTTGTCTCTGAAGATCTTTGATAGCCTAATTTCTGCACTCATCTTTCAAGTCTCGTTCTCGTTTTCTTTTTTTTGTTGGTAGACGTAAATCGCCTCAGTTTCCGCTATAAATAATATTCCCGTTTCTCCTAAACTTGGCCAAATAAAACATGTGCCTCATTTTAAATAAACATTTAACATTTTCTCTCTACATTTGTTCATTTTGTTGTTGTTTGTATTTTTGTCTTATTTTCTTTTTACTTTTTGCAAGCTCTGTTTGCCTTGTTTGCATATTTCGCAGCGAATTAAAAGAAACAAACACAAAAAAAAAGGGATGAGAGAAAAGCGCACAGTTTTGTTGTAGATAAGCTACTCAAAGATTTACGACACAGAGTCACAAACAGTTTTTGCTGCTACTGCTGCTTTTGTTGTTGCTGCTGTTTTCCGTAACTGCAAAAATTCGCTTGGCTTGAAGCGCATAAACAAGGCCAAAAGCATTTCCAACGATTTGGCGTGACAAATCCTGTACGATTTGGAGCTGTCCGTGCGTCTGGCAGACGCAACTTTGTCGCAGATTTATATGCGATGTCAGTGGAAACGGTTTATCACTTTGGCCTAGGCCTGTTCACGTACCTTTTTTGATTATAGCACTCACCCCCCATACCCTCCAACCCCTAAAATTCACCAATCTCCCAATCCTCATTCTAAGCCAAAGGTTGAACAAAATTCCCTGTAGATTTAGTGCAATTTCATTTACTTTTGTCTTGGCATTTAGTGAGATTTGTCGGACAGACAATCAGACAGACAGTTAGACAAACGGACGGACCGACAGAAGTAGAGTTGCTTAAACCGATGGATGTGGGAGTTGAAAAAGGTTGCAAAAACCAGAGAGAATAAAAGCAACATTTTGGCATATTCTCGTCTCATTTGCACAAGATTTAGGTTTAAAATGAAAAGGGAACTAAATGTGAGACAAAAAATGGACATGCTGGAAATTAGGAAAATGCAAAAAAAAAATCAAATTCTAGTACAAAAGAACTCTTTAATTGAAAGTACTACATGGATTATATACAATATATAGAATATCTTTAACAAAATCAAAAAGAAAATTTTAACGTGAAGGAACTTTTTCATAATTATAATTCTGAGTGCATTGAAATACAGTTTTTTCTCATAAGATTTTTCATTATTTCCTTTTGGCTTTTAAAATTTGTTTTTTAACCCATTTTGGCAAGTAAAAACATCCGCATTCATGCAATTAACAAAAGTGTCCAGTCATTTCGAGTGAAAAAATAAAGAAATTTTCAACGTTAAGTCTAGGTGACGACTTTAAAATACCCTGTAATGAAAGTGCTACAATAAAATATTCATATAAAAAATAATTATACAATTTAAAAGGAATTATTAAAAACTAAGTAAATAGAATCTTCTAAATAAAGTAGTAATTAAAAGTTTTGAATTTTACAATTGAATGTATTTGTATATTTATTTAATTCAATTTATTCTTGAAGAAAAACCTTGCAAAAAAATACAGCTTAAATGTTGCAACAATTTGACAATTTATTTAGTTACATTAAAAGATAATCTAAACTATGAGATAAATTGTTGTGCTACTAAAATTTATATATGTATATAATAACTAATCAGTACCAATTGTTAGTTATAGATTATTTTCTATAGACTGTTTAAAAATCGAAGGTTCAAAGACTGATAAAAAAGAAATAAAAAGAACCAACGAAACGAAATTTTAATTCAAGCGCATTTTGTACTAATGATGAGCAATTTTAATTATATATATGTAATTTTATATGGTATAATGTGTATGTACATATATATTTCTTATAATATACTTATTATCTGAGCGCTGTTTCTGCGGATGACTGCTTTAAAATTGCACAGAAATCAAGGAGGGCCTTTTTGATGTCAATCACTCAGGCGCTTAAGGAGCTGTCATGCCCGACTACTTCTAATAAGACGGCGGCGGCGCCAAAAGAATTTAAATTAGCCATGGCGAGTGTCGGTGTTGGTGTTGGTGTTGGTGTCAGTGTCGGCATTAGCAATAGACTTGACTGCAAAATATTACCCACTTTTCGGTATCCCTAACTCTGAATTCTTTGACTCTGACTCTGCTAATGAATCATGAATTTCTCAACACCAATTCTGTTCTGTTTTTTCTCTTGTTTTACTTTGGTGTAATAAGCGTAAAACTTTTTGGCAGGCCCCAATTCTTTTGGTCTTTTTTCTTTGGTTTTTCCTTTTGCCTTTTGCTGTTTTTTTTTTTTATATTTTTTTTGCATTTCAACCAATTAGTTGGTTGTTTGGTTTTGTTTTGTTTCGTTTCGTCACTGATTGACAGTTTTCAAATGTTCATCGTTGCCGTTGCCAAGTGATGAGGGAAAGCTGGCAGCATCTTTCCTGTTTCAAGTGACACATTTGTACAAGCATTGTACAATATATGGCAATTTATAAGAGGCCTGACTAATGCCAGATTTTACTCGGGCTTACCTTAGCTTACCTTGGCTTTGTTTTCTTTTTTTAAATTGGCCACCCCCACAAAATAAAAAAGAACAAGGAATGAAATGCAAACTTTTTGGCCAACAATTGATTTGAATACCTTCAAGTGTGAACAACGCCAACGCCCTTATTCAAGTTTGGTTGTCAAAGTTGCAAAATTGTGACAAAAGATTTTTGGGCGTGGTCCTTTACATCATGTTATTCTTGACTGGAGCTCATGTTCTTTGTAAAGATATGCATTATTTATGACTTCTTTGTAAAAGCCAGTTTGGTCAACATATTTGATATGTGAAAGTCGTTTTTTTAATTATAGTTCCTGTAAAGGGGATAGATTTTTCTAGAATTTCGAACGCCTTACTAAAACTACTTATTTTTGTCCAATTAGTTTATGATGCTTTAAAAATGATTCCTTTACAGATTTGAAATGTTAAGATATTGAACACATAAGTATATTTTTAACTTTTTTTCATTTATTAATACCAGTTTTATATTATTAATTCAAACGTCATATAATTAGTACTTTTATTTTAACAACATAATATTCAGTTTCAGAAATAATCCTAATATGAATTAAGTTGTAAAAAACAGTCCACAATGTTGGTTCAATTATGCATTTAAGAAAATTATATTATTAATAGTATTATATCAACCTAATAAATGCTGATTGATTTACTAGGAAAAACATAAAAAAAAAGAAAGAAGTGATAACTATTTTATGAGGGGAGTTAGTTGGCTCGTGCCAACTTTACAATATCCCGCTGATTTGTTTACTTTGACAATCGTCCATAGCTCACTGAACAAGTGATTTGATAGATGGGGGCGGGAGAAGTGGATTAGGCCGGCTAATGATAGGCTTTGACTTTGGCCTAAGCTTGCCGTTGAAGTAAGTTTTTATGATCCCCACCAGCAATAACGAGCTGACAGTTTTTGTCCAAAAAAAAAAAAAGAAAAAAAACAACGTGGCATTATGTATGCGTAACGTTGCCTGACAAGTCATAAGAATATATTGCCATTGCGATTGCCATTGCCGCTGCTGCTGCTGCTGTTGCTGCTGCCGTGTGCTGCTGGTACAACAGTGCGTATGATTTTTATAAATGCCGTGTCGTTGTCGTGTGTCGAAACAGGAAACAGCTCACAAAAGCGAACGACATTTTTGCGCTTTTTGTTGTCGTTGTCGTCCCACGAGTGGGTTTTGATATATACACTTTTTATAGAGGAGCCACAGGGGCGTATCCCCACTTAGAGGAGGGGTAAATCATGAATGCTTAACTCAAATAGAAAAAGGTGATGTGTTTTGCCTCTTTTGAAGCTAGGTCCCTGTCTAGAGATACATATATGTATAAAGCATATGTATATGTATAATCTTGGCTGTCTCTCTCTCTTTTTTTTTCTTGTGTATTTGATGGCCTTATGACTCGCACCAAAATCAATTCATGCTATGTATGAATTTGTACGGCTTCTATTTCTTTTTTGAGCTTCCCTCTGCAATGGAATTTCACTATGGCATTTCCAAGTTAACCTTCTCACAAATTTCTTTTGAGATTGATTCGCCTTTTGGTTTCGGTTGTGGGTGTGGCATGTGGTGGTATTGGCTTGCTTTGGCTTATTATAAAAACCAGAGAAACTGATTTGTCAAGGTCATAATAATATTTGCTTTCACTCAATATTAAACGGAATGCGTTGTCATTGCATGTGAATTTTGTTATTTTTTTTTTTAACTCAGTGTCTCATAATTTATTTAACCATAAAAATTCTTAATGGTCCATAGAACAGAGACGCTTCAAAAGCTGAAATTAAATAAGATAAGTTTCTTCGTAATTGACTTACAATTGGCCACCTTATAGTTGATTGATTTAAATAGTTTAAGCACTTGTGTGGATAAAGTGAAACTTAGCTAGTTTTCTATTCAAAAATGTAAGTCAACAGGAAAACACATAATGCAACTGAATATGAATGATAAACATATATAACTACAAACATATGTCTTACCAGACATGAGAACAACATATCAATACATACACACACGAAAGCATACAAAAATAGGATGGAAAAAGAAGGAAAGCTGAAAAAAATCGAATCGAACAACAATGCAGAAGGTGAAAACCAAGAAAATTTGCAAAGTGTGCATGGATGCAGATAGAAAACCTAAAGATGGAAAAATATCTAGTAGAATAGAGTGGGAGTAGAGGAGTGGAAATGAAAGAGTGCAGATCAGAGCCTGCCGGTGGTTATGTTTAGAAAGCTTTTCAAGCACGAATGCCCAGCATCAGTGACACGTTCAAGCATATTTTCACTCTTTTTCCTTGCCATATTTTAGCACACTTGAGGTGTAAAATAAACACACACGCACACACATCGTATGCAGGACCGCAATTTGAAGCATATAAAAAGCGCCACACTAAGATGACAATGTTACATATTTGTAAACTATAAATTGTCAAGTGACTTTTATCTATAAAAATAAACTAATTAATATTTTTTGGTTCACCTAAATCTTATTACATTTTGCTTCAGTTAATAATAATTTATTTCATTTGAATTATATCTTTTAAAAAGGAAAGCAAATCTAAAGTACTTTATATTAATTTAGAGCACAGAAACTGCAATCCTCTTGGGCCCTTATTATATTCAGTTCGCCCCTGGACAGTAGTATGTAAAATATGCTTTCCTACTTTTGCTTGACTGCTCCAGTTCAGCACTTCTAGTACAACAACAGCTTAATTTCTTAGTTGCAAAGTAAACTTGAGCGAATTGTTTTTCAAGTTTCATTTTTACTTTTCTATTTTATTTATTTTCTATTTTTTTTTCGGTTGTGGGTAGAATTTTTGCATTTTGACTATTCGTTTACTTTGGGCTATTAGGAATTAGAAGCTTTTACGTCTGCCCTCAGGTTGCCATCGGACTCGACTTGGGTGCTCTGTCTGTGTGCCTTGCATAACTAATGAAGGTTCTCGTTGCAAAATGTTTAGCTTTAAGAAAATTGAAATTTTTTTTTTTTTAGTAAAATAGATAAACAGACAACTTTGAGTAATGGAAATTCATTGAAAATTCTGGCAAATGTATGCATACTTGTGTATGAATGTATATTTAATTAAAAACTTTTAGTTGACCACAAGCAAATGCAAATATTTGCCAAAATTGTGAGCCATGAACAGGTTTCTATTTAATATTATTAAACATTGCACATATATATCGAAAATAAATATAAATGTAACATCGTTCAATTGAAGAGGAAAGCCAATTAGAAATTATTTCCCTTTACCAAATATTTGTTCGATTGTATCATATTATTATTCTTGTTTTTGTTGTTTTATTGTTAATGCTATTTAGTTCAATATGAGAGCGGGTCAAAAACAGTTGGCAAAGTCTGTGAAAATTTTAAGCCTTTCTCTCCGCAAATGTTTGGTCTTATGGCTTACATGGCGTATACATGTTGTTGACTTTGTTGATTGCTCTGATAGTCCCGATCGATTCGGATGTGTGTGTGAAGCTAATAATTTGGATTATTTTATTTATTATATTTTATATACAGGTTTTTTAAACACTTCTTTGATCATTCCAAAAGGTGTCAAAATGCCAGGAAATTAATTTGAAATGAATTCAAAATTAAATAATAAACAGTATGCCTAGTTTTTTTATGAATAAATAGTTTGAAAGTGCTTAAGGAGTAAAGGCAAAATGTCTTCTTTAAAAAAAAAGAAAAATTGCAATAAACTGTTAAAAATTGTAGTTGCATTTTTGTTAGTTGACTATGAAGTGTCCAAATGTTTGCATTCATGTTAAACGTTTGTATGTGTGAAAAACTGTGACATTGTGCTATATGGTGGGCTGTCTCTGTGTGTGTGTGTGTGCGTGTGTGTTCACCCTCTGTAAAACTTGTTTGTTTGCCTTTCATGTTAATGGACTTTACGCGCACATGAACACAGAGCAAAGCAAACGGTGGCGATATTCACTATTCGCAGGGTCTTATAAAAAAATGTTTAAAATATACTCTTTAAACTGTTAGCCAAGTATTTTTCACTGACAACTTGGATTATTAGAAAATTATGAAATGTTAATAATACATCTTTTTCTCTTAGGTATAGATTAGAATCTTTAAATTACAGCTATTAATTTAATTCAATTTAATTTCAATTATTTAGAGGATTAGATCTTTATATTAATCGATATCAACTTGTAAATTATTTTTCTCAAATATTTAAACATGTTTAAAAGAAAAGTTCGCCAAAACTTAGTTCAGTGGACAACATTTGGTTACCTTCATGAAAATTTAAGAGTATTATTCATTTCGGTGTTTCTAAATATCGGTTTGTTATATTTTTTTCTTTTCTGCCATTTTTTTAAGACTTTTTTTGATTTTAGGTTTTTTTTATTTGTGGCTTGGAATGGATATCGCTATAGCTATGGTCATATAGGCTGCCTTGTACGCGCAGCTGTTGCCATTTGAATAAAAGAGAAACGCGAGAGATAGGGAACGAGTGAATGTGTGAAGAGAAGGGAAGGCATGAGTAAAAAAATGATACTACCAATGTTAGTTTTTAGCGCTTAAAGTTTTCCATCAGCGTGAAGCGCTAAAATGTGTATCGGAAAAAATTCAATACTTTTATGAATTTCGCCCCAATTTGCCCTTAGTTTTGTTTAATATATTCACTTGTATTTTGTATTTTTTTCTTGACTGAGATATAAACAGATGTGCTATATGACTTTGGCTATAAAGACGCCGAAATTCACATAATCGTAAATAAAATACACACACTCACACACGCAAATATGTATATGCAACATGCTGCATGACAATTATTTGTATTGCTGCAACACGCCAAATAAACATTTGCGTAAAAGTGAGACAAAAGTCATCATAAAAATGAAATACAAGGCAATAATGCTTGTTTAACATGTGTCTTCTGTGTGTGTGTGTGTGTGCGTGTGTGTGAGTCTGAAACCATCCATTGAATGTTTATAAGTAGGCAACAGTTTTCGCTTTGCCATTGCTTTTACCAGGTTTTCCACCTATGTACACACATACAAAAATTCTTATATAGATGTATTTTTCGTACATTTTCTCAATGAAAGTTGAACCTCATATCTGCAGCTCATTATGCATTATTAATTCTTTTGCACAAAACTCGCACATACATATATTATCTTCATATACAGACGCTATATATACAATAATATCTATATAATAACAATGTGACCTGCAGATGTTGCCTTTGGGTTTTAAGCGAGAAACTTTCCACCAAAATGGGCTAATAAATCTCTCGTGTGTGAGAGAGTGTATGTGTGTATGTGTGCGTGAGGCAAATATTGACCCTACCAACAATAACAACAACTATAACTATTGCAACAGAGGCAACAACTTTTACCATATCGTCCCTCTATATGCATTGTATATATCAGAGAGATGATATTCAACCAGCTGCCTCAATAATGAAATTCCTTTTTATGCCACTGGCAACAAAACTTTTTCTACACTTCAAAAAAATGAAAACAAAACAACACAAAAATCATTGTATAAAAAACATAGAACTAGAAAGAAAAAGTCTTAAAAAATAATGCAATCGATCCATCGAACAATAAATTTGTAAATTGTTTTTAATAACAATTTCTTGTTTGTTGTCCTTTTTTTATTATATTTTTTTGTTGTTTTCTATTTGTTATTTCTCTCACTGCAACTGTATATAAGCAAAGGGCCTTGGGGAAATTCTTGGTAGCGTAATGTAAACAAGTATTGGTGCCACGCCCACAGTTTTTAATTAAAAGCGCACCAAATCGAGCTCATTAAAAAGTTGCCTGGTCAGGTGAAAGTGCAAAAGGTAAGTGTAGATATATGTATGTATGTATTTACGTTGATATATACAAATCTATCTCCACATACACTGAAAACAGAGAAAACAGAGAATTTAATTGCATTCCCAATACGTGAAGCAGAATTGTCAACGCAGTTACTGTTTGATGATGCGTTGTCATAATGTCAAGTGGATCATAACTGTATATGTATGTATGTTGTACGAGTGTGTATGTGTGTACCGTGCCACGTTATTATATGAGAAACTGAACTGTTGCAGCCACTGTTTACCAATTGGCAAGGGGAAGGCCAGTTGACTGTTTTGTTTGTTGGCCATTCATTTAGCCTGTAGGCTGCATTTTGACATTTTCAGCGAACTATGCAATTCGTTGGCCATGTTGACAATAACCAACAACTGTCATGCCACCAACCAGCAACCGAGGGCGAAAACGAACCGCGAAATATTAACAAATGGCCAGTGAATTTGTATCCGTAGGGACTCACTGACCCTTTAGCCTTTGCCTCCGTTTTTACCTTTGACGATTGTTTGCTTAAAACTCTGTTAGTTGATTTTATATTTTTCCATTTTTTTTTTGGTTGATTGAGCCAAAAGGCAATACAGAAAAACTATTGGAAATATTGAATTTGTGTGAGAGTCGTGTGCATGAAAGGACATTCTCCATTAAGAAAAGGATTCATTTATTGCACTTTTATTACATTATTTACTAGATTTGGAATTGATATTTATTGATGCCATAAAACAATCAAATTGATGGAATTTTGTTTAATAAATTATGTACAAAAATGCATTTTTGATAGAGAAATATTTCTTTTCATTTTGGTTTATGGGAGAGTCAAAAAATTGCTTTGAGTTATTCCACCTATGTTTATTGTTCCACTATATCGAATGCATTCATAATTGAAACAAAATATCTATGCTACAGGATTGCTTTCAATCTATCTACACAGACCCAGTGGCAGTGGACTAGGCTGCTTCTTGTGGTGTTGTTGTTTGTCAACATTTTTTAACGCATTTTCCCCCGATTCGGTTTGTTGAATTGAATTGACATACTGAAAACTCTTTCCATCTTCTACTGGATGCGATGGTGAATAGTGAAGGTGTTTGTGCATCCAAACAATTTAGTTTCCTATATCGTATGCTCGTTCATGCAGGCGGCATTTCGATAAATAATAAAATAACGCCGTCTCCACTTGAAATCTGTAGCTATGTACATATATGTATATAGAAAACCAATATATGTATGTACATATACTATGATATCTATCCATCTCTCTTTTTTTATTTATTTTTTTTTTTACTTATTTTTTTTTTGCCAACCAGACTCGGTGGAATATTTTACAAAATTCATGATGTGCAATCGTGTAAAATAAATTTCATTTATTTATATATTTATCTACGCATATGCATACATACCGAGACAGATATAGATATATACATAGATATGCATAGATATATATTTATAGGTTTTTGGTATCTAGGTTACTTATTTACGTTTTTGCTTACCCTTTAAGTTTTCAGGTTATGAAAGGGCATATTAAGTCTGTTTGAATTATGGTAATGACATGTTTAAAGTATTAAATATAATAAAATTATTAACATAATAATAAATTCGATTATTAGTGCTAGCAATTTTATTACCCATCTTTCTCTAATCGCAGTGTAACCCATGTAACCAGTGTTTGTAACCAATCAGTTGTTCAGTTGTTAAAGTTAGCTCATGCGGTTCATTGGCTAATATCAAATTTACTGGAATTAGTTCCATCATTTGATTTGTGTATGAAGTCAGTTAGAAAATAACTAATATCCCATCTTGTTATTACATTCTTAGCAACAATTAAAAGTTTTTGCTATTATTGTAGAATTTATTTAAAATTCTCAAATTTGATCCTACGCTAAGAAGAATTTATTAAATGAAATTAAAATATTCTAAAATGTTATACAATTAATATTTAATTTGAGATAGAATTTTTTGCTGGTTTAAAATTTAATATTAACAATTGTTTCACTGGTTTTCTTTGTTAAAGGAAAGTGGCCAATCGGTGTGCAGTTGTCTGAATGTCTAACCACGCATATAACAGCAACAGCAACCATTGACCCACAATAACCGCAGAAAGGCAGACAAAACCAAAAAGAACAGTAAAAGCACACACATTCAAATACAAAAAAAAAGAAGAAAAATATCCTTTAAATGCATACAGATTTTGATGTTTGGGTTTTTATTTGGGCTATACTCTACTCGCATGTGCGAGCAGCGGAAGCGTCAAAATGAACGGAAATTGGCTTAAAAATGACAACAGCATCAAGAATGGCAACAATGTTTTTCAGATATATATATATATATATATATATATATATATATATATATATATATATATATATATTGTATATGAATATGTTCTCTATGCTGAAATCCTTTTGGGCCACATAGAACATGGACATATGTAGCATACATACATACATACATACACATATGGGCAATATCTATTCATAGTTAGTTTTATTTTTTCCTTTTTGTTTGAATTTCGTTTTGGTTTTTCATGGCTTTCTGAGCGTCGCTTTTGCATTTATAATTTCAATGTGAATTGTTGTTTTTCCTTTTGTTTAAATAGAAACACTCACACACACATACACACACTGATATACGCACATTTCTGCATTTCATATTAAATATGGCAACGTTTTTACGTTTCGTTGATTATTATTTAGGCCTTTTTGTTTTGTTTTGCTGCCATTTTCCGCTTTGGCTTTTTAGTTGCAATTCGAGTTGCGGGATCTTTTCTATGTGGTCTATGGTTTTTTTTGTTGTAGCTGTTTTTTTTTATTTTTGGTAATGGCCAGGAAGGGGGTAGTGGCATTAACTTTTGCACGTTACAAGCTTAACATTGATTTTGCGGATACGCGACACACAGTGGATCCCTTGTCCCATGTTGTCTCTCTCGACGGTCGTTGCTGGTTGTTGTTTTTATTATTGTTACATTTTACCCATTTTGAACAGTTTTGGTCGCTGTCGCCACCGGGTGCGCTTTGAGCCATGTGTCCAGAACCTTCCGGAGGGCATCATTTGCACAAAAATTGCGAAAACCCTACACAAACAAAAAGTTAACTGGTATTTTAGTTGCATTCAGCAGTGGTCTACCGTTCTCTGGCCTCGGTTTTTAAATTGTCAAAACTTTTTGGCTTTAAATGTTTTGCTTTTATTTTGGATTTTTGTTATTGTTCTTACTGCTAGTGTTATTTTAATTTGGCTTGGACACTTTAAAATAGAGAAATGTCGCCATGAAATGGGATTATTGCATTAAACATATTCAACTCAATTATCTATCAAAAGGAAAATTGAATTAGTTACTGCATATGGAAACAAAAAATGTGAACTCTACTTATTGCTATAGGTTGTTGCTAAAATGTATTGATTAAATTATTTTTATATACTTTAAAGTGAATTATGGATAAAATTATATCTTATAACATATACAAAGAATAGTTTTTTTGTTTAGTGATTTTATTGGCATACATTTATATTCATAATAGCCGTCAATTCTTTTTCTTTTCTAAATTTCTAGCAATAAAAATGATTTACTTGAAACTTTTTGAAGCATGATTTTTTTTTGCATTTGATTGATTTTGATTTTATATAGTGTTTATTTGTCATATGGATAACAAGATTAAACTTTAGCTGGTTCTAATTGAATCTAGATATATTTTATTTTCCCCAAGCCAAGGCATTTCAAAACGATAATTTTGTTGTTGGATGTATCTTAATTCAATCTGTCATTTTTTTTTCGTACAGTTGTCAGTATTTTAAAGGTCTTTAGCTGCTTTGGGGGATTTCTCGTTTTCTTTATTTTCTTTTTCTTTTTATATTTTAGCCATCTGCAGTTGGCTGGGTAAATAAAATTTCGACAGTTTCAATTGCCAGTTGCTAGCATGCTGTCGATGCTTTAGCCGTGTTTCTCTGTAGCTTTACTTTTGGAATGCATGTGAGGGTTGTGCTTTTGCACTCCCTTTGGGTAAGCTTACTTCCGTATCCGGTTCTAAATATAGTTATTTTTGCACCGTTGCAACAGTTTGAGGCACTTGAGCGTTCGTCCCTCTTATTCCGGCTGGGCTGCACCTGGATCAACTGTTTGCTTACCCACGAACTTGTCCGCCCGTACCTCCTTTTTGTATTTTTATATGCAAATAAGCAAAATATTTTGCTGGCAAATATTTGCAGTGTTGCAGTGCAACGTCTGGTAGCAACTGTTTGCCAATGACTTGTTGATTTTACAACTTTGCCGATTGAATGAACGCATGTAAAGTAAGTGGTGAGAAGGATAGAGAAATTGCAATTCTACGAATGATTATTTTTGATTTTTGCATTTGAATTATTCAGAATACAAGAATTGAAACGGAATGGAACTTAACTTGCAATAGCAAAGCGACATATTCAACCTTTAACAAGCCTGCCCCTGCCTCATGTAAATCTTTCTCTATACTATTTGCCAATATTGCTAAAAGAGGCGGATCACGTTCACCATGGGAAGTATTTTTGTAACGTTTTTGCTGGAATCCTGCCTTTGTTTGGCTGACTTCAAAATATAAATGGAAACGTAAAATAAATATATTGATTATGGCAAAGCGTTTTCTGTTATTGTGGCAACACGCCCACTTCAAATAACCACAAATATCTTGGTGTTTGAATTTTTTGTTTACACAAAAGAAAAAACGAAATCAAAAAAAAAAAAAAGTAACCAAGAACTGCTAGCACGTTCCAAGGAAGATGAAAATGTGAGAAATCGTTGCAAAGTTAAACAAAATAAATAAATAATATAAGTATGAAGTGCATTTCTCATTTCTTGTCGATGACAGGCGGCGTCACTGTCTCCATTCACATCCTTTGCCAGCTTCTCTTCAGGCTCTTGGCTCTATCACCTAGTCGTCTCTTTTTTTTTTCTTTTTTTTTTTGGAACAGTTGAAGCAGAATTCTCTTGTTGTTGTCAACAACTTTTGGCAGCGCCTGACACTTGACACTTAATGTGCATCATTGCGCAGCTGACAATTTCAAGCCATTTCCGTGGTGCCACAGCAGCCACTGTAACTCCATCCCGTCCCCTCCTAACTGCCCGTCTTACCCACAAGCCACAACCACAATGCTCCCGCTTCTCTCACTAACAACTTGTTTCCTCAGTTGGCTTGTCTGCCATTTTGGAAGTGGAAGTTTTGCATGGGCCATATAAAAATCGAATAACAAATTGCTCACAAAAGCAAACTGCAAGTCAAGGGAATCCTTGAGAGGAGGGCATTTTAGGAAATGGGTAGAAGAGTTTAGGGGCAAGAAGACGGTGGAGGAGAAGGTTGCCTCTGACATTTTTATGAGCAGCTGCAAAAGATTTCTGGCATTCGTAAGGTTTCCTTTTTGCTATTTTCCCCCTCTGTCGTCTGATTTTTTTTTATATATGTATATATGTTCTGTCTTGTTTTCTACAAAATTTGTTGTGCGTGAAAAGTTCTCTCTCTGCTCTCCCTCTCTCTCTCCTTTCTTTCTCTATAGAGAACTATGTGAAAAAGAGATCTGTAGATGTAGATATGACAATTCTTTGAGAACTCTGAGTGTTGTGTGAAGCGGCTGATTGTGTGTGGTGTGTGTGTGTGTGTGTTTGTGTGTGTGTGTGTGTATACACAGTGATGTGAAGTGACTTTTGTGTAGCTGACAACAGTTTCGAACGTTCCCTCCCCCCCACCCCCCTAGGCTTTTTTGCGAAACTTCAACAACATGCATCCAATTTTTTTATTGCTTTTGCATCTAATCATAAGTAAGGAAATCTAATAAATAAACTAAGATTTTGAAGAAAAAAATAATCTATTTATACCTAATTAGTTTTATTAAAATAATGAAAAAATTAAATATTAAAATTGAAGATATTAAGAAGTATTGATAGATGCATTTTAGAAAATTAATATGCTTCTATTCTAGAGATCTCAATTTTCATTACTTTTTATATACATATATTATGCGTTTTATTTATTTATAAAATGTATTCATATTTGATCGATTTCTAAGCTTACCATAAAATAGTTTGCTTGGAAGGACTTGTGGTTCATGTAATTAATTTCATTAGATGTTGTATGTATTACATTTTCTGTATAATTTTAGAAAATATATCATATGAAATATTCAATTTTTTTTTACTCTTATGTTTTCATTTGTACTTATTTCTTAAATTGGTATCTCTTTTTATCCCATTTGCCGTATTTAAACCTGTCTGATAATATCAGGTGAGCTCATTACATGTTTCACTCCTAAGGCAATTCAATTTTGTTCTTTTTGCTAACATGAATAATACTCTAAGGCATTTTCCTTACACTTCAGGGCTATGACCGGTTGCTTCCGATAAAAAAATTCAGCTAAGGCGTTCCTTTGACTAGCCCTTTTTCTGGCCATCTGCAATTTTCCATTACCCTCTCTCTTCACCTGGCAAACACAACAACTGTCGCTAATTTACTGCCCTTAAGCATAGTACGTGAGTGTTCCGTGTAAACTTTTGTATGCAAGTACTTGAAGCATATTGCAATATGGGAAACTCTTCTTGGGCCGAACTTTCAATTAAGTTTCAAAGGACATACGCAAGTTTTGTAGTGGCCCCACAATGCTGGCGTATTTCAATAAGTTTTCAAACTCAGGAGCTCCGCTAAAACAACATAATTCATACTTAACTCACCGAAACAGTTTCCCCTACGCCCACAAAAGAAAAAAAATTTGGAGGCCGGCGACAGCGTCAATGGCAACGGCAGCGACAGCGACAGCGACAGCGACAGCGACAACGGCAACTGCAATGAAAAATGGCAAAGTGAGAAATAAAATTGCATTAGTTGGGCATAGATTTTCGCTGTGTGTGTGTGTATGTGTGTATGTGTTTTTGGGTAAGTTTTCAAAGATGTTTGCTGGGCCGACTCATAAAATGGAATGAAATTTATGTACAGTCGCAAAGTTGGCGCAGCCTTAAACTTTCTACAGAGGCTGGACCCAACCCCAAAAAAGGAAGTGGATCTAAACACGCAGGCCGACGAGCCGACAAGAAGTAGTGGATACCCCCTGGTCGTAATTCAAAATTCGAGTGCCAGGATGCGCAACGCGACTTCCTGTGTCCTCCATTTTTTGTTGGTACGGTTTGGTTTGGTTTCGTTTCGTTTTTGGGCGGGTTTGTTTGCCTGGAAAAGCGCAAACACTTCTTCTGCTAATGTCGTTCTTGTTGGTCGCTGCGGCTTTTTCGCTGCCTGGCAATTGGAGGATGAAAATGCCAAGTGGAAAGTGGCAACTGGCAACTAGAAAGTAGTGTACCAAGTGACGTTAAAATAGTTTTCATTTTGTGACTTTGCCGGTGGCTGACAGCAGCTGGTCTTCTAGTCACTTGAAAGATATCCGCGAATGCATCTCACTGATGCGTTTTTTACAAATCAATTTTTTTTTCACTTTGAATTTTCAACTTAGATTCCCAGATAGTTTTCCAGAGGAAGGTTTTAATGTTTCCTTCCCTTCGCTCAAAAAAATACACGTCACTATGAAAAAAGCATTGTCAATCAAAGCATCAATTTTAATTGAAATTTCTTTTGGTGATTAAACCCGCCGAGCAGAAAATATAATAAACAAACCAAAATTAAACATCTTTGGTTAAGGCCTACCATAGTATACTCTTAAAAATATACATTTTATTTATTAATAGGTTATGAAATAATAATTTAAATAACAAGACATATAAAACTATTTTTTAAATTAATATTTTTAAACGTCTCCAAGTTCTATTCACGTTTTTAAAATATTTATAAAGTCTAAATTTCAGAACTTGCTGAATTAAACATAATAAATCAGCTTACAATGTGGCTATATCATTTTATTTTCTGATCATGAATATTTATTAAAATGGATATATCTAACGTTTAATGAAAATAAACATATCCTTCTTGTAGAGATACACATTCGTTATATAATGGAACAATTTGTTCAGCATTTTTCTCTTAGTTATTGTGATAAATATCGCTTTTGCATTTATGCGCTATTATTAAAAAATTCTGCAAATATTTGTTGAAATTTTTATGACAAAAGATTGAATACATAACAGTGAGTTAAATACCGTTTGTATATTGTGTACTTCACGGACAAAGGGAATCGAACAAAAATGAAAACGGAGGAGAAAAAGAGATAATACAGTGTAAAAAAAAGAGTAAATTCAGTGAAAAATGCCAAAGCAATAAAAATATAAGTGCATTTCGGATAGCAAACAGAAGGCATCTCAGTAAGGTTCGATTTCATATTATTGATCAATTTTAGGGCAAATCATGCGAGAACATGTACAATGCTCAAACACATCCATATATATACATATATGTATGTATATAAAGATACAAGTACATACACATACAGGCAATTGTAATTACGTTTATTGCATTGTTTGGTAGATGAACACAATTTTTGTTCTACCATTCTCTTATTCTGTGGAAATGGCAAAAAGTCAATACGAGAATGTTACAATTTTTTGGCCAGTTTATTGTGTGTGTGAATTTCTTTGCCTGGGATACACACACACCACCACCTCTCTCCCTGTGGAGCGATAGATAGACGACCCAAACATATTTCTGGCATTGTGGTCATACCAGTGCTAAAAAATATGCTATGTTCTATAATCACAGTAAAGCAAATGTTGACCCAATGTAGACAATTTCTTAACTGTATAAGTCTGAATACAAGAACAAGAGGTCAGAGTTCGATTTCTTTCGAAAAAGGAACCAAATAAAAGCTTTGCGACTTTGGACTACACTTTAAGTTTCTGTAACCCTAAAATTGAGTTATCTAACTGAAAATTTAAATTTGTAGACAGTGGAGGCAGTTTTGTAGAACAACAACATTACAACAAATGTTGCATTTCTTTACCACAAAATATTTATACATTTTTTTTTTATAAAAAGTTTCAGCAAAAAAACCACAAGTGTATTTCAAAGTGTTTTGAATTTATTTATAATGTTTGTCCTAGGCTGGTTCTAGTAACTTAAGTAAATTTGAATTTTTAAACTATTTTATCTTGCAGCTTAGAAAAAAATATATTATTCTTAATTAACCTTCTAGAGAAAACCTAGAACTAATCAATCTCAATAGGAAAAATTTATAATTTTTAACAACCATAAACAACTTATTTTTATATTTTCATTTTGGCCCTAAAATCTAATAAAATAAATATATTTTCAATTAAAAAAATGGCTTTCACAAACCAAACGTTTGTTATTTAAATACTTTTCATAGAACTTTTATTCTCAACTTGATAAATAATAATTATCTAAGTTTGGAGAAAATAAACTTTCAGTTTAGTTTTATATCATAAGAAAGTTACTTTTCCAAATTGTTCTTTATTTTTGCTAAGACGTCCAACTAAACTAAGCAAATGTATACTGTATATACTAAAGCTATTCTTTTCTACTTATTTGATCCACTCTAGTCTGGATTCCAATGTGGTCTTGGTCCTTTTGCACTCTGCGGCTGCTATTCATGTGGAGATTCGCACACACCTTTTTGGCATGTAGGCCGCAGAAGTATGCAAGAATGGTAAAATATTTTCTCTGCTATGTGAAACACATACAGATGAAAATGAATGTATATAGTCATACATACATACATATATACACAGGAATTCTTGGAGACATATGGCTGAGATTTCAAGCGAAAAAGGGAATGACCACTGGAGCAGACAGAATCTTGAATAGTTTTGGTTTGTCTCTTCAGTGGTTGGTTTTATTTTTTTCAACTATTTTATTTTCATAAATATTTCAAACGCAATTCCATAAGCCTTGTTTGTGGCCCTGACAGCAGGCAAATCAAAATGTTTTTAAAGATTTCATCTCGGGCATATTAAAATTTGATCTTTTATATATGTATGTATGTATGTATGTATGTAGATATTATGTATGTATGTATATAGTTTAATTTTTTGACAACTTTTTGAGGTGACCAAGCGAGACCTGAAGCTGACCATTTGTGAAATTGCATTTAAAAATCGTTTACTTTTGCATGAGCTGGAAATGGTGTCCGGGTTTAAGGCGGTGTTGGTGAAGTATGCTGGGCGTGGCATTTGGTAGATTGCTGGATTTGATGAGTGTTCGAGTGGATGTGTATGTGTGTGTGGGCGTGTCTGTGAGTTTGCGTTTATGCAGCAATTTGTTGCAAACGCACGTACCAATGCAATCCACATACACACAATGTATTTCTCTATTCTTATTTTGCTTAACTTATGGCTGGGGCAAACATTGAAAATATACGTACAAATTTATTTATATATGTGTATGTGTATATATGTATATCTGTATTGCGCGTATGTATGTACTTATATATATAGATATATATATATATATAGTGTTCCATTGTGTTCAGGTAGTATATGGTTTCTTTCAGTTTTCGACAATGTTATACTTATTGCTTAAAATGACAACAGAAATGCAAAGATTTTTGATTTAACCCATCGTACATAGTATTGTATGTGTGTGTGTGTTTTTTTTTTTTTTTTAATTCATTTATTATAACATAGAACTAACAGTTAACATTAACAATACTAAGTAGGAATATAGTGAGTGAAAGCAAGATTTATGTGTGTGTGTGTGTATGTGTGTGTGCATATGTTGTTCACGCGTGTGTGTGGCTGTGTGAAAATGTCAACAAGCTAGTTAACTGCGTCGTCTCCATTATTGCTCAACCACATTTCTCGAGCAGTTTTCTTGATTTTCACATTTTCCCAAGCTTTGTTTTTTTCCCATCCCCTCACCACCCCTTACACCACTCACGTCGCTTAATAGTTGCTTGATGGTTTTTCTTTTCTTTTCTGTTTTCCATCGTTTTACCCTCATTGTCTTACCCGTGTTATATAGAAAAGCAAACTATGTATGTGAATGTAGTTGTCAAAATGACAGAACATTTTGCTGAAGTTTAAGTAGCACCCAAATTTTCCCCCACCGCTCCACATATCCTCCACCACCACACACTCATGTAAGTTTTGCTTTTGTGTGGCACAAATGACACGCCCTGTCACTTGCACTCCAATGATGAAGGCAGAGCAGGCAGAGCTTCTACACTACATTTTCTCTATTTTTTCGGGTGTTTTTTTTTTTTTTTTTATAGAAAAATATTAAGAGCCGGGAGATGGGGTGTAGTGAGGGGAAAATGTAGCTTCACTGACTTTCGTTAAATGCATATGAAAAATTGCTTTTAATAGAGAAAAATATTTTAAGTAAAATTGCTCGAAATTCACATAAATAAATTTAACTCAAAAGTCAAATGTTTGTAAATTGTATGCAAAATACGAAAAATTATTGCTCTAAGCTTTTAGTATTTGTCTTAGATATAAATTTGGGAAAATGCAACTATTTAATAAGCATCAAACTGGTCAGCCATAAATAAAGACATGAATAATGCACATATACACAGACAATCACACAGACACACACACAAAGCAGTAAATGTGCTTTAAGTTAAATCTTGTAATTGCTTTGTTTTTGCCACATGGGCAACCAACCAGTCAACCAACTAACCAAGCAAGCAAGCAACCAACCAACCACCCACTCAACCACCCATAAACCCATCTAAAAAGTCACCCAAAAAAGAAGTAAAAAACAAAGCCTAAACGGAAGTGTCAGTGGCTGGCTCTACTGTCTGCTCAAGTGAACCCACCAGCAACAGCAGCGATGGCAGCAACAGCAGCAACGGCAGCAGCAACGACAGCAGCAACAGCAGCAACAACAAGCTGTTTGTTATGCTTTTGTGCCTCACTATCCACACTTGGATGACGTACAATGCATCCTCAAGTATAACATGGAGAAGAAGAACTGCATGGAACCAACTCTCTTCCTTACATTTACCCATTCACTCACTCACTTACTCACTCACTCACTCATGGTTGTAATGAATACGGCCTCGTTAGATTGGGCCAACTGCTGGTACTGTTGCTGCTTTAGCTGGAGAGAAGATTGGCCTGAGGCAACAGCAGACAACTTATTTATGTTTTCAGTATGGCACAGTACAACAGAGAAATTGAAGCACAGTGGTGCAATATACATAACATAAATGTATCGATATCATATCATGAATCATGTAATTCAAATTAGGGGCCCAAATAGAGAATATTCAAATTATAATTATATTCAAAAAAATAAATTTTTTTCTTTTAGTTCGAAGTACTATTATTTAATCTTTACAATTTTATAAATGAATTAGATTTAGACAGCAGGAAAAATTCTAATTCTGATTCTATTTAAATAAAATCTATAGATACCAACATACATTTTATTAGTATCTAAAAGATTATTAAACAAAGTTATAGTTTATAGAAGAAATTTACTACAAAAACATGACTGTACTATATTCTTAAATATGGCTATACTATATCCCACATTCTGACCTATGTAGGTATATACATTATGCCCTTGTATAGTTTTTCTTTATGTATCACATATTGAGTTTTCTTGACAATATTCCATTTAAGTATTGTAAAAATTTGATATTAAATAGTTTCAGAGATTTTTTTCTTAGTTTTGATAAATTAATATAAATTAATATTATCCATAAACAATTGCAGGGAATATTTATTATCAATTTATAATTTCTTCAGATATTTTGTTTTATTAAAATATGAATTTGTATTCTTGTTTCGATATAGTTTTTACATACAGTAGATATTGCCCATTCTTTTTTCTCACGTTTCGGATCAATGTGCGAGGGTCAGTAGAAGACAATTGAAGCGGTGTAGTGGCATTGCCTCTGTATTGTCATTCATTCGGTCATGTGTCCTGTTGTCTGACTGATTTGCATCTTTTGTCCATGCATTCATATACGCACACATATACAAAGCAAATCAGGGCAGAGGAGGAGGAGAGCAATTATTGCACTTATGAAATTCAACTCACACACAGATACTCGGTCACAGTGTGTAAGTTTTTTTTTTGTTGGATGATTTTTGTTGTTTTGGCAAAGCTTCGCTGTCCGACGACCACAATGGCAATTATCGCCAACCCGCACACTCTGAACTTTTTCTTCTCCCCTCCCCCACCTCCTCTACGACTACGACCATCCACTTTGCGGCTATGGATCTTTGGCCCTTTTTCTGGTCCGGGGTCATAATTTCTGAAATGTTTTGACTTGCAACTCGCCTTTTATGCTGATTTACTGGCTGTTGTGGTTTTGTGACAAATCTGTTTTGCTCACTTGTGATGTGATTCTCATTCTCATTCGTATGAAAATTTTCATTTTCATTCGTATTCTCTCCTTCTCTCACTCACAGTGTGTTTGTGTGTGTGTGTGTGTGCGGCTTAAAGTTGCCAAAAAGTTTTATTTCAAGCAATTTAGTTTGGCATTTGTTTGACTTGCTTTATTTGCATATGTAATTTGCTGTTAAAGGGGTTAAGGGGAAACTGAAAGCAACAAAGAGGATTTCTGTAATATAAACACAAAACGATTTAGGTCTAGTCATTAGGCATAAATCAGTGTCTGTAAAAGTCATTAAATCACGCGCCAGTAGGCGTGGCATTAATGCAATGGGCGTTAACCATATATATACGGATAAGGACAAAGGCTATTTCGTTGTTTCTTATACCCTAATTTGGAGGTTAAAAGATTTTGTAAATAATCTTTGTAACACCCAGTTAAAAATTATCATTGATTTATAAAAAAAATACGTTTAATACTTTTTATTAAACAATGCAGAAAATAATTTAATATTTTTGTATATTTCTTAACTGTATTAATTTGTGATAAACTTTGTTACAATTGTAACATTATTTTCCATTGTAAAATTTTGCATTCCTAATTCTTCGGTTAACCAATTTGTAGAAACTTTTAAATTGTTTGCATAAATTAAATAGTTAAAGTTTTTCAAGGGTATTTAAATTTCTGTTTTTCTTAATTATGTACAGTTTTATTTCTTTATTCTAAAACAGCCTTTAGGCCAAAAGATTTTAACTACTGATGAGTTTAGAAATAAAAACATATATAAAAGAAAATACCAGAATTCCCCTTTGAATTCCCCTTTCAACGATGATAAAGCCTTTTTAGTTGGAAATTATGTTAAAGAGATTTACAGATTGATGTCCAGTGAAGCTGTTGGCATTGCTAGCATTAAATTCAATTTTGTGGCATCCACACCTGATGCTGCAGACTCATAATCACTAACCACATGGAAGACAATAAAAACGCCACCAAATTGCTTTGGTCTTTTGCTAATTTATTGGCCAAGCGTTGACGCACACAGCATATGATGGAGCCAAAGCTAAAGCTGCAACTGGATGAAGCCAGAAAGGGAGAAAAGAAGAGAGATAGAGAGGAACAACGGACGGTAACGCGGACAACAAAGGAGTTGGCCTTAGGGCCAACACGTAGCCAATGAGGCAACTAGCCAGCTGCAGATTTTGCTCATGCTGCTTGATGCTTCAAGGTCGTTTAGCGTTGTGGTCGTGGCAATAATAAATTTATGCATTTATTTTTTACTCTTCTCTCCCTTTTCCAGAATATCCGAATGCAGTTTCTCTGTTGAAGAAGTTATAAAAAAAAATAAAAATAGTAGATGTGTTGAAGAGTATAGGAGCTGAACTTGGTCTTGGGTGTTAATTCAAGTAAATTGCTAGCGGGTAATTGTCGTTGTCGGTAATTGTGTCCATGTGGTTGAAGGGAGGTGGTGGTCGGAATGGTAGATGAATGAGTACAGTCAGTGGGCCAGCCATCAGTCTAGGACATTGGCCTACCGCCGTCCACAACCCGAACCCATTTCTCCATTTTGGTTACAATGTGTCTCATTTGTGCAACAAACGAGCAAGCAATTTGTGACCGTTGCAGTACCCAAGCCAAGAGCAAAATCATAGCCTTAAGCCATTCCACTGCACTGCAGATACTCTTGGTAATTGGTTCTGTTGTCCAAAAGACAGAGGAAGCGAGAAAGAGAGAGAGAGAGAGGGAGGGTAGAAGAGTAGATGAGAGATGATATAAGGGATATTCCTAACTCTGTTGTCATAATTGCGGTTAGCCAGGGTATGCGGTCTTTGGTTATGCATTTTAAAGCCCTTAAGTATTTACACATCGTTAAGTTTAAATTATCCTGGTCATAAAATCTATTAAGTGGCTGCTTCTACAACTTTTCGGATGACTTTTCTAGCAGCTTTAATATTTCCTTTCCTTTTCTCTATTTCTTTTTTTTTTATTCCACATTCTTTCATTGAATGCAACCGCAGTTTTTTTTATGACCCATGCTCTTGCATATTCTTAGCCAATTTAAAGCGCTTTTAAGCCCCATAGTTTTGCATTGATTCCTTTTATATGATATTCATCCTTTTTATCTGACCACCACCCATCCTCTCCCCAACTCTCTTTTTTACCCTTTTGTTCGCCTGTTTTTCTCCCACATTTTATGGCATATATTTTTTAATAACATTTTTTTTTTTGTTGCCCTTTATGCGGATTGGAATTTGCGGCATCTGTGGCCTTGTGTCCTGGCCTGCTGCTGTTGGTGATGGTGGTGATGGTAATGGTGTTGCTGCTACTCTGTGGATTGCTATTTTTGTGCTAGTTTTATGCGTTTTATTATGTCAACATCGGTTCATTGTTCATGGTATTTGGTGAATGTTTCAGGCTTTTGGCTTTGATATATTTGTTAGTCCTGACCATAAGCTTTATGTAATCAAATTGTCAAAAGTTGAGCCGGTAATTGTCATTTTGATTTCCACTCTATATAAGGTAAGCAAGGTATGAATAACAATTTAATTCATATTCCTATGATATGTGAAATAAAACATTTAATATTTTCATTTTGAAAACTTTCAAACTGTCTGTTATTTTTGCTTAATAAACATTTCATATTTTTAACATGACGGAAATTAGAAAAAGCTAAAATAGGTATCTAAAAATACAATTGGGAAGCCTATCGAAGGATATGTGTGTGTTTGTGTGTGTGTGTGCGTATATCTGATGACTCAGGTCAAATGGCATGACAATATTAAACTGACTTGCACTATCATATCGATTACACATACATATATATATATAACTTATCCTACACCTTTTGCCAATCAATTGAATTGAATTTTTCCAAAAGAGGTTGCAAAACTGCAAGTGCAAATAACTTAAATGTCATGCTTACATTTCAGAACATAGAAAAAGACAGAAAAAGGGGAAAAAAATACAAATCTGCCATTCGTTTAATGTAATAGATTAAACTCCCTTTTGGTTATATACTACACTGATATTGAGTAGAGACTCTAGACAATGTGGGTCCATTGCCAACTGGCAGGCAAAGTGTCCTCCGCCCAAATGAAATTGAAGAAAATTGCATTTGCACGAGAGACAATTTCGAAACAATTGCAAAACTGTTTGACATGCCATCTCTTTTTTCTCTTTCTCTCTCTCTCTCTCTGTCTCTTTATAACTTTTTGCCTCCTTTGGCTGTCTGGCACCACCTGGACAAAGTCCTAACTGTAGCTGACTGCCAAACAGTTTAGCAGGTAATACCTTATATCGATATCGGTCAGAGGCGACTAAGCCTGCCAGGCAGTTTGATGCACATGCATTTCCAGTTGCCATTGCCATTGCTATTGCCATTGCCATTGCCGTTGCCATTTTTGTTAGTTTGACTATTGACTTGCCATCCAGAAGGCAAACTCAACTCTTGACTCTCGCCGCTCACGGAGATATCACGTCACTTGCAGGCCAGATCAACCATTGAGAGCTTTTTGGCACATTTTAGTGTAGCCTATCAGCCACCCATTCTCCCACTCTGTTATACCATTGGAATACGAACAATGTCTCTCCAACTAGCTATAGATGTATCCCATGTAGTGGCTATAATTTTGTTAAAGACAAAAATGTCGATATGTCTGCAAAGTCGAACATGATGCCAATGGTCCAATATATATGCTCTTTGCCCATTTTTGGTAAGGGCCAGGAGAAAATTGAAAATTGGTATTTGGTATTTGGTTATTCCCATGCAACTAGAATTTGAATGCTGTAAAAGTGGTGGATAGTGGAGACTGAAGAGGAGGCTTTTAGCATTTTGTGTGCGTGTGTTTTGGTCAAAGCGGCTTAAATGTAAACGCAGAATGAAAATGCATATACATTCACTGCTCACAACGATGAGGATAACTCGAGGCAATTGCAAAAATGGCAAGTCAAGTGTATAATTACTTAATTTTATCTCCCAAACCAGCCTTTTCTTCTCCTTATGCCAGTTGGTCTGGTACTTTTCCATCATTTTTATACACTCGCACAAAAACATGTTGTCTTTTTAGTGTCGAATTTGGTTCTACAATCAAATAGATTTCCCCAAACGATTTTGGCAGCATGGAAAGATAACCAACTGTAAATTTGGCCAATGACAAGGACCCTGCACGTAGTGACCTCCGACTTAACAAACAATGACAGAAAAATTGACAGACAAAAAGCCAACGGCTTGAGCTACAGCGTTTCCGACTTTTATCCGGAATCCCAAAATGAAGGAGTACGTGGTCAGTGAGGCGCCCATTTCACACTTGGTCCTTTGTGCTGTCAAGTCAACTGTTCGCTTCTATAAGAGTTTAAGCGGTGGGGAAGCATTGAGAAAGAGGTAAAAACCCTTGACTTGGCCTACACCTGTTGCCAATTGTTGTTCTTATTGTTGCTTCTGTTGTTGTGTCGGCAGTTTATGTTTATAGCTTTTTGCCTGACAACCTCTTGGCTTCCGGCTTGGGTCGAAGATGTAGTGCCCAGGATTTGGCTGCTTCCACTTTTTTTCTTTTTCTTCTTTGTTTTGTTCTTTCTGTTTTAGCCCTTTCTATTTCATTGTTGTTGTTATTTGTTTTAAATAAATTCTACACGGAAGCTTTTATGTAAATTTTATGGTAATTTGCTTGGCCAGGGTTTAGATTGTTGCTGCTTACATAAGATTTGTCTACAAGTGAGCACACACACACACACACACACACACACACACACACACACACACACACACACAGAGTTAGATGTTGATAGTTTGTAGATTTAAGTAGAACACTTGCCGAAATAGTTGAAATGCTGATTCACTGAGGAAGAATGTGGTTAAAAAACCGCAGAAGAAGAGAAAAGAACAAAGAATTGAAGAATTTGATTAATTCTCCATTAGCAAGTGATCAAAAGATTCAATGGCAAATATATAGTACATATATATAAACGTTTAAAAAGTTAACAAAAAACATTAAAGAAGTCTTTTCTATTCTTTTAGAGCAGAAATAAAATTGAAGGGATTGAAAGGTGAAATTCGAAAACTAATTAAAGTGTATAAAGAATTTTTACGTATTATGGAAAAAAAATTGAAAAAGCTTCTAAAAGTAAGCATTTCCTAACAGTTAATGCAAAATATATATGAAATAAAATTATTAAATATGTGAAAATCTGAGAGAACAAAGTAGAACATAACCACTTTTAATAATCATTAATTATTGCAAGGGGAAATATTGGGAATTCTTATTTATTTATTGCAAAAAATGAAATAGGTTCTATTTCAAAACTAGAGAAATTATTTAACCTCATATCTTAAAGATCTTTAAAGAAATCTTTACTTTAGTCATTCATTTTATTTTATATACGAAAATAGTTTTATGTATGTATGTATATTTAAAGTAGAAAATAGTCAACAATTTAATTTTAATTTAGTTAAGCGGCAAGTTTTTGGTCTGTTATATGTATTTCCCGAGATTATTTCCGAGAATTTTTTAAACAGCCCTCTTTTTGATTAAATAGAAATAAGTTGGCTATTTGCAATCGATTGCGTGTATGTTGGCATTAATGGCATTTGAATGCCTCACTTAATCGATTACCACATTTGGGGGCAAAATTGCGTGTACTTTTACTTTTCCCTTCTTATTCTCCCTCTCACTCCATGCATAGAGCTATCTCTATCATTCGCTTTATATGTACGAATCTATCTCGGGGCAATTCAAGTTGAAGTTTAATTGTATAATTCGATCGTTTTCTGGCTAATTTTTGCTTTATTTGTCGTTGAGAGGAATGTCAAGATACAAACAAATTTTGTTTGTGTAACAATTTGTTTGTTTGTTTATTTATCATCTGTTTGCCTGTTTATTTTGTTTGTCAGTTGCATGCTTCGTTTCATTTCAAATTGGAGGTAAATGAAACAATTTGTTCATCTATGTATGTATCTGTCTGTGTTTTCCCGATTCATATGTTGATTGATTCAGTTTTAAAGTTTAATTGGCTGCTAAACTCATAAAACTCATATACGGTTAGTCTTCACCAAAAAAAAAAAAGAAAAAAAATAACCAATTAATTTGCATACAAACCAAACAAAATATGCAAATGCTTGCCAATAGACCCAGAAATAAACACACACACAAAAATAAGAAAAAAAAAAATAGAGAGCCGGAGAACAAAATGAAGAGAATATTTGGCCACTTGACTGGCACAAATCATGTTTACACATCAGAAGCAATCACTGAGGACCACGGTCCCAGTAACCCACAAAACCAAAATATGTACATATACAGAAACCCTACTCCGATTTTTTTTTCTTCCCCATCCCCACTTCAACCACTCCCTCAAACAGCGTCTCTCTCTACGCAATGTCTTGTGCTTATTGGCAGATAATTGACACATAAAATTAGCATAATTTTTGGCCCAGTCCCAGTTCGGGAGAGCAGCCGATAGCCATCAACAGAATGCGTAATGACCAAAAAAAAAAAAAAACTACTTCATTTCACTTTTTCTCTTCTCTCCCTCTTCTTCTCTTATTTACGTTTGTTATATGGCTCTTTTTTTTTTTTTGGGTGTGCAAATATTATTAATATATTAAATGTTTTGTTGTAGTCGGCTGGGGTAATGTACGGAATTTAAATTAAGAAAAATGCTTGTCCCAGAATTTGGGTCTTCTCTTTCAATGTGTGGGCCTGGCCATCTATTTAGATTTCAATCTATGTAGATGTTGGTTAACTCAACAAAGAAAGCCAAGAAAGTGTGATAATTGATGCGTGTGAATTTTATAGTTGAAACATTTGCATATGAGAAACATTGAGAACTAAAATCTTCTATATCAGATTTCAAGTAAAAACCAGACTGAAAATAAACTAAATGCGAAATTTTTTGAATATATACATAAAAAGTGTGTGCTTGACCCAAATCAAGGAACTATCATCTATATATAATAGTTATTTTCCACAATTAAAGATAAAGAAAAATTTTACTTAAATGGGAACTTAATCTACAAGATTTATAAGACAAAACATATAATTTTGTTTATTAATTATTGATCTATGTATATTTTTAGATAATCATTATTCAATTCTATTTAAAAATAGTTAAATAGAATATTAATGGATTATTATTTAACTATTGTTAAATAGAATATTAATGGATTATTGTTCCGTTCGTGCTGACAAATTCCAAAAGAGTCTCTCTTTAGCATTGATGAATTTTAAATACATCTCTTTAATGTAATCAGCTTATTATCTAAAGATTTCATTTTGAAATGGTTTACAATGCTCACTAAATTTTATAGAAATGATGATTCATGGTCAAAATCATGTAAACTCAATAAAAAGATACAAGGTAAGACACAAGATAAGACACTAATTGGCGATTTTTAATGTTAATGTTCTTCAAGTTAAGATTGAATTTGTCTACATAAAATACAATATTATTTCTATTTATGCAGAGATTGAGGAATAAGAAAATAAAGTTAAATTTTTGTTTTCAAAAATCACAAAATTTATAATATTAAACCAAAATTAGATTATTATTTTGCTTATATCAAGTTCAAATATTTTCCAATGATTACTTTTCCAGATTGACAATCTTATGGTACAACTTCCACTGCCTCGCTTAACCTTTAATTTGGTCAAAAGAAAATGGAACACTCTTGGCAGTTTGTCAATGTCAATGTTGTGCACCGACAAACAATTTAAATTATGAAAATCGTTGAAAACTAAAGTAAAAATTGGGAAAAATGAGCAAATAGCAGCAAAGGAGAGGAATTTTGTTTCGGCGCATGGGAGAATCCTTCGATTGAAGTGCAAGTTGGTGAGTTTTTTTTTCATGATTTTCTTCTAGCTTTTCCTTTCTTTTTTTTTTTTATTCGTTTTGGTGTTTCCTTTCGTTTGCCTTGCTTGAGCTTGCTTTGCCATCTTACATTTGACACTTGAGTGCGCTTTGGCTGGGCATAATATAATGTTGGCTGTAGTTGCTGCTGCTGCTGCTGGGTATGCGCAACGAATCAAATTTAAATTTTTTGATTGTCTGCTCGAGTGGCGGGCAGGCCAAAAGTTGAAACTACAGTGCCAGAGGCAGGAGACAATGCCAGGGGTAAAAGATCCTTTTGCAAGCGATTTTCGCATAATAATAATTTGAGGGACGTGCCTGGAATTGCTGGACGATTGGTCAATGCCTGATATGACTTCTGTTTAAAAAAATCATGGCAAAGTATCTCACTGACAAACTGAATGACTGACTGACTGACTGACTGACTGGACTGACTGGACTGACTGATGGACTGATGGATCTGAAATTGTCGTTATCTTTTGTGATTTTTTTTTGTTCACTGTTTGCCAATCTATGCTGTTTAATGGAGCAAAAAGTGTTGCCATTGCCCGAACAATGGTGTCAATTAAACTTGACATTGTTGTTGGTGCTCCGCCTGTGTCGATTCCTTGTTCTCCTGCTGGCAGGACTTTCAATTTTAGCAAATTCACTCAAAGCGTTTTGCTCGTTCTAACCTGGTCGACAATCTACATCACTGAAAGTGTTTAAACTTTGCTCTGATGTGAAAGAGTTGACTTCACAGCGAGTGGTCTTTAATTTATTATTAAATTTTTGCTTGAAAATGCAATAATTAAATAAATATTTTGTTTGTTTGAAATATATGAATAATTAATTTAATTTAATTTTTTTTCATGATATTTTTGGTTGTAATTCAGTCAATATGAAATTAATTTATATATATCTGGTTTTAATGAAATTTATTAATTTTTGATTATTATTTCAATTGTTTTCTGATTTGCATTAAATATGTTAATTTAACTTGTTGTGAATACAATTTTTCATATTTATCTGTTGTAAAATTAAAAAATTATTTATAAATCACTCACCGAAGGTGTTTCAAGTAAAAAGAAAAGATTTGACGTTGAATTGAATTAACAACGAATTCGGTTTATCACAGAAATATTGTTTATATATTAACACTTGCACACCTGCATATCCTGCCGCCAGGATGCATTTATTTGTTTATTTTTTTTTTTCGTGATTCGATTCGTATAGCTCCACTGGGCGCGCACGCGTAACCGAGATGGAGACAAGAATTTTGAGTTTTACTCATTGGTCAGTAGGGCTGAGGTTCTTATATACCCTCGTGTCCCGCTTTAATTTCTTTTGCCGCTGCTGCCGCTGCTGCCGCTGCTGCTGCTGTTAATGATGATGATGTTCTGCCAGCGGCGACTGCGCGTCTGCCTTAGCTGAGAATGCGGATGATTCTGAATTGCGAATTCAATTTGCTGAAGCCCTGCGTCGACGCCAACGTTAGCGTCGACGCTTGGCTTTGCTGTAATGAAAGCCAAGCTCTCTGCCGGCTTCACAGAGTCAAGCATAAATTGTAAGCCATTAAGCGGTGGCAGCGAGACGCGGTGTGGGGGTAGATTCTCAAGACGTCGACTTTTGTCTTTGCGAATTGTTTTTCTCTTTCTCTCCATCTCTCTCTCTCTCTCTCCCTCTCTCTCTGTGTCTTGCGCTCTCGCTCTGATTCTGGTTTTTTTTTTGGCCAAAAAGAGTTGTAAGTTCTTGGCTGCTTCTTGCTGTTTGGTCAAGTGGAGCGATGCCGCTGTCTTTGCCATTGGTCGATCCACAGCTGTTTATTCTCCACAGTTGTTATTGTTGTTGTTACTCATTCCATTTTTGGGGTTTTTGTTTTGTTTCGCTCGTTTGTTTGATTTATTGTTGGTTTTTTTGTGTGTCTTAATTGTGCAACAAGTGAATCATGGCCCTTAAATTAGATGAGAGCCAAAAGATTCAGATTGCAGTTCATTCAACCCTATTGTGCACCCCTTTAAATTAAATTGAAAATCTACAGTTTTCAGAACGAAATGTTTCAATTGTCCAAAAGCTTAAGAGAAATGGTAATTTGCCATATCAACGATGAACGTGTAGCACCAGAAGCCCCAAATTGAAATCCTCTCGTCTCGATTTTGTCATAAACAAGCAGATAAAAATCCAAAATTTATTAACCAACGGCATCGAATGTAAAATATCCTATAAAAGTATTTAAAAAACAAAATTTATATGCTTATTAAATTTATATATATTATATATTTACTATAGATAATAAGACAATTAAATTGTCTTCAAGCATTTAATTTGACATATTAAATATTATTGAAAAGAAAATTAGTAGATTGAAGGTATTGAATTCGGAAAATTATTTCAACAATTATAATAGATTTTTGTAAACTTAAAAGTTACTTAATCTGCCTACATGCAAAAAGAGTATTTTTGTGATAAATCGAATATTTAAATTCCAAATGCTACCACAAAACAAAAGCTTTTCATGATTATTTTTGGACTGCGAATAAATTATAAATTTCAACTCGTTTGGTATACCATTTTAACACATCGATATAGGGTATAAAAACACTTGGGCGAACGAAATCACAGTGAAATTAATTCCAATGGCGCCACAGTGAAAGCTTTTGGTTCGTTTCATTCATTGAGCAACTTCCTTTCAATAAAATTTAAAGATTTGCTTGATTTTGCACCGACCGCCGCCCCCATACAATTTCAATATCAGTATAAAATGGGCAGGTGGGTAATGGGGGCGTGGGTGGGGCAGTGACTGGATGCTGCTATGTTATGTTGTGCATAAGTGTGTGCGTGTATAAGTATCTATATCTCAAGCCTAGGCGCAGGTGTCAGGCGGCGCCAGCGGGCGGACGACTTTGCCGCTTTGCCAGTTTATGTGCGCACGTGATTTGCATTCGTAAATAGTCAAGGCTCTCAGTGTCAAACGATGCTAAGCTTCATGTGTATGTGTGTGTGTGTATGAGTGTGTTGTGTATATGTGTATGTTTGGTTCGTCTTTGATATACAAATGTTAAAATAATAAATTGTTTCGAATTATTGGTACTTTGCAGGCGCTGATAAAAAAAGTGCTCCTGTGTATCCGTGTGTGTTATTGTGTGTGTGTGTGTGTGTTTTGGTAATAACAATAATAATGCGACAACGACAGCAACAGCTTGGCATCTCCCTTCATCCCCTTTATCATCAATCCACCCATCTGCTCCAGCCACCGGTTTCAACATTAAGTTAAGCCAGGCGCTAAGACCATGTCTGCCTCCGATTCGGTGTCTCCTCGAAAATGCGTGGAAAGCACCATAAAAATATTATTATGATTTTCAATAATCACTTGCATTAAATTATCATAATGCGAGCATTTTCAATATTACTTCAATGCCGCAACAATGTCAGGCATTTCACATTGAAATTGAGATTGGCATTTTTTTGTTTTCTTCTTTTTTTTGGACATTTTTATACCCTTGCTTTAAGAGTTTATTGATTTAAAGAGAAAATAGGTATTACCAGCTATTTTTGAATAAAACTTCACTCGTAAGATATTCTATTTAAATAATCGCAAATTAAATTGTTAATTAAACCTTTAAAGCTATCATGATATAGTCAATGTCCAGATTAAAAAGATTAAGGGAAATAAGACTTATCGGCTTAACAGCTTTCCCAGAATTGATCAAAATTAATTTATTTATTGATAGTCCAAGTGCCAATAAAATTTGTCTTGATTACTAAACATTATTTGGATATTTTACTTATCAAGTTATTATCAATCTTAATACTTTTCTTATTCATTTTTAAAACGTATATAAAACATATATAAAAATTATTGTAAGAAAGATTTCAAAATATATCTAATCATTAACATTGCCGAAGGTATTTAATATTCGTTACTGTTTAGGTTAGCAAAATTCTTCAACGGTGTTGAAAATTGAAAATGTTTTTTATAGAGGGCAACCGTATTTTCTTTTTATTAATATTATTATTGTTTCTGATTTGAAATTGCATACAATCTCATTTAAAACCTTTTCTTTTAAAACGTTTATTAATGGTTTGACTAATATTTAGTATTCAATAGAAATGTAATTTTTGCAGAATTTTAATTCAGATTGATGTATATATATATACCTATATGGTAAATTTTAAACAACAAGAACCATATATGAACCTTATTCTTTTTTTTTAAACTATAAAAATATTTTAGATCTTCGAATAGGTTGATATGGATCAGACTCCACATGGCAGTTGTTGAACTTTCAAAGGGGGAAATTCATCAAAAAGTTTATTTATTCAACTCTTGTAATTAAAATTAACAAATTGTGTTTGTCTTCAATTTCAATCTAGAAACAACCTTCGCTTTGCGTCATTCGAATGTTGTAATCCATTTTTATTTGACAACCAAGTTACGTATATTCATATAAATAAATATACATAAATGTAAGATCTCTACGAAGAAAGACTTCTTAACCCATAAATGCCAGAAACATGACAATGACTCATGGCTTTCGGCTTTCTTTAAAATCACATCGCTGCTGTCAGACAAGGTAAAATTAAATAATCAAAAGAATGCCTCAAAAACCACAAACAACAAAAAATTCTAGATACAGTTAAACAAATTTTAATGTTTTTCTTCGCCTGAAATCACTTGACAACAAAATGCGAAAAAAAACCACAAATAATTGTTAAAAAGAACTAAACACTTGAGAAGGCAAAGATAAATTTCTGTAGATACATATACATACATACATATATGACAGGGCCACACATTGACTTTGCGAATGAGTGGAATTTGCCGAAATGGACTTGCCAAATCAAAAGGTACTTTCACCCAACTTAACGTTGTAAATAAATGCATGCTGATGAGGAGGACTTTACAGTCGATGACGACGACGACAGCTAATAGAAAGTTCTTCCAAAATTAATTATTATTGAGAAATTGCCAAAAATAACAACAATAAAAATGAATAAAATATAAAAAAAGCAAAAGCAAAACAAAAGCAATCAAAATGAAACGGAATAATACTTATATGGGAGGCTATGGTCAAAGTCAAAGCAGAGGCCATTAAAAGTAAATCCAGTGCAGAAGCTTGCCCAAAATGAGACATGGTTGGAATTTCAACAGAAAAAAAATAACAACAATAACTTGTCGCAGACGTGCCTCACTTTTCATTGGTGCTGTAATTGTTTATGCTGTTCATTTGTTGTTTTTTCTCTTGTACCCACACCCTGTCAAAAAAAAGGAGAAAAAAACAATGAAATAAAAACAAACGAAACGAATTCTGTGCCAGTGACCGAGAAATTTACCGGCTGCCATTGCCGCCCGCCGGCTATAATGTACAAAGTGCGTATCTAACAGATACAATTGAGCATGAGCATGAGCTACCAAATTTACTTGATTGATTTAACCAGAATTGTACATCAACAACATGTAAGCAAAGTGCTTGAACTTCAACGGTAAAAACCGGTAAAGAAATATCCCAAAGACAAAGCCAGTATTTTGGTAATTAAAATCATGGATGACTATATTCTGATGTCTTTTGTTTTTGCCAAAAAATAGAATATAAGCTGGATGACTTATTTTTTTTTCTTTAGAGCTGATTTGGGAAATTTCTCAAGCATAAAATATTACGAGTCTACAAATTAGATGCGAAACTTATAAACATTATTAGATTGTACGGTTTTAATGGTGACCTATTTATAAAAGTAATTTTGGAATTTTTAGCAATGGAAAAGTTTGCTATATATCAACTTGAGCAGTAATTTAAAAAGAATGAGGAAATGCCATTCAAGTTCATATTTATCTTTATACAGAACCATTGAAATCATTCAAAATCAAACAAAAAGAGAAGCAAAATTTACCTTTTGAAATTCAATCATTTTTTTTTGTTCAATGCAAATCGAAAGCATTTTCTTAAAATGCTTTTTCCAATCTCTTTATACTTCTTATGGTATGGTTTCTATCAGTGTATGGCATTTGTATCTATGAGCAACCAATATTCAAATTGTTCACCTAATTTCGCAGAGATGTGGTTTGCTAATTTCAACTTTTTTTTTGTTTCTTTTTTGCATAAATTGAAAAAACTCTTTTATGGAAATTGTTTATCAGTTCATCGGCTGACAATTTCTAAGAAGCCCACTGGTAGATGGCCATGCTAACGATAAGAGTCAAGTAAGGGTGGAGTCTTGTAGAATTTGCATAGATTTCATAAAGAAAAGGCGGAAACCTAAAAGAACATCCCACATTAACGCCACACACACACACACATACAGAAAGAGATGTAAATATGTATAGAAGAGTCGAGTTTTTATTATGCCATAATTAATAAACATAAAATATTATGACGCATTTATGCTAATTCTATATGCATATACATATATACTTATATATGTATATATGTATATGAACAGGTGGTGATTGCTTCATTTTACTTGGCGCTCACTCATTTAATTTATGCACAATGAAATTTGCATTTAAATCGCTGGCTTGTGCAGAAATTATGTTTACTTTTACTTTTCCGTCCGATAAATGATTAAAATTGATATAAAAGGGATGAGCAAGTTTGAAAATGCTTTAAAAGTGGCATAAAGGAACAACTTGATCTATTCCTATCAATTGGGCAGAATCTGCAAAACTGTACTTAAAACAAAATTACTGTAATTTAAGCAACATATTGATGTATACATATATATGTATGTATATATGTAATTAAGGCATTTGCCATCATGTCGAGTTCTAAATATAGACACTGAAAACAGATATCTAAAATACCAATTATATCTGTTGTTGCAACTTGTGGCAGAGGTTATACATCCCATCGATGCTGATGATGACAAGCCAAGATGATGTTGTTGGTTCTAAAGTTGGAATGCCAAAGGACAATTAGCTCTGACCAGTGCTCTGGCTGCGTTTGGTTAAAGATCAAAGCCCATAAAAGGCGCAGCAGTGGCAGCAACATTTGTGGCTAAATTTAGATAGGCAGTTTGTTCGCTAGCAGGCACAGTCTCAGACCAGGCCAATAATACAGACCAAGACAGACTGGGGGAAAAAGAACGTCATAGATTGTCATAGTTGTTGTTGTTGATGTAGTAGTTGTTGCTGCTGCTGTTGCTGGTAGTTCTGCTACTGCTGCTGTTTGTCTGTCGACTCCACTTTGACTTTGCTTCAGGGGAGACTCTAGGGATTTTTCGCTACTCTAGAGGACTGTCGACAAGAAGTGTCGACGAGTGTTTGTGGCATTTCCGCACTGCAGACAGCTAACTAAATTAGCGCAGCGACTGACTGCTGTCCAGCATTTTATTATCATCTTTCTCCATTTTCTTTTTTTTTTTTCTTTTCGCATTTTGTCCTTTCTGCTTTTGCCATAATTAGATGAAATCATTAAGTTTTCATTTAGCTGACATTCGTTGATTTTCATTTTTATGTATTTAAGTTTACTTCTATTTTTTTTTTTCTACTTTGAATTCACACGATTTTCTACTGAATGAAAATTACATTTAACATAGATTACGATATTTCTATACACTTTAAATTTTAAAGTATTTGATTAGGAGTTTAATATTTAATCAATAAGATTTAGTTTGAGGTCCAATTAAAATGTTATTTCTACGAATTGTTATAAATAAATGGTATAAATTGTAAATATCTGTATATTTCCATTATATTTTAACGGATTCCACTGAAGCTCTAAGCTAAAAATATATTTTGTATTTAATAAAGTTATTGATTTTTCTGTAAAAAAAAATAAGAAAAACTAATATACCCTGTTTTAGGGCAAACATTTGGCACCTGCTGCAACAGCAAATTCAAGAATTCCAGTTTTGTTTTGTGTATGTGTAATAAAATTATGGCTTTAACATAAAAACTGAAATCTTATGCGATTAGAGATATCTTGATTAGTATCATTTCCACTTGGATTATGTGGAAGTTAAATAGGAATTTTGGTATTTTTCTTTCGTTTGTGCCATAAACTTTCATTTGTGGCTTTTATGTGGCATTTTTATAGTCACATTGTCAACATTTTTGCAATATTCATTCATTTAAATTAATATAATTTTTCGATTATACATACATTGAGCATTTTGTAAATTTTTAGCATTGTATATATATGCTAATCTTGCACATTAATTTGCACTTCATTGCAGTTGATGTTTGGTTTATGGCATAAAACTCAACCGACTCGAAGCAATTTATCAAATAAGTAATTACTAAAAGGCATTACCATAACTCCATAAACCGAATGCCATGACCTAACCCATATAAAAAAGGCGTAAATAAGGTTCTCTTTCGTTCTCTCTCTTTTTGCTTGTTTTTTTTTTTTTTTATTTATATTTTTTCTCTCGTTCTCTCGTTTTTGTTTAAGTCCCTCTATCACTCTTACTCTTTATTGCGTGTAATGGGTAAATTTTTTATACCCACATACGGCAAATTATTACTTAATTAGCTTTTCACTTTAAAATGTCACCCTTCTTCCCCTCTTCTGTAGTCTACATTAGAAACTTGGCTGGGTTGGTTGCGTGCCATGTTGTTTTGTGTTGTTGTTGTTTCTCTTTTTCTTGTTTTTATTTTTTGTTGGGTTGGTTGTGTTATGTTGGCAATTTTTCAAATGCTCGCCGAGGACTTGTTGTAATTTATTAAATTAAATCATAATAAACGCGACGTGCCCACGGCGATGCCCGACCATAAATAGAAATTATGACACATTTCATGTGGACACGGCAAGTCATCTAAAGTTGGGATGGGGGCCTTATTAATTAGAGCAAATGCGTGTGGTACCAGATTGTAGCCCCAGCACACCACAACACACCACAGACACACACACACACACACACATATAAATACAGAGACACATACCCACAAAACATGGACAACATTTATTTCAAAAAATATGAATATTTTTGTGGGCATAATTACTTAATGTCCTTTGACATCATTGTCACGCATACGCAATGTTGTCTTCTCGTTGTTGTGGCACTTCAATTTAATATATTTATATTTACTATATGTATGTATATGTATAATACATTGTCCTGGGTCATGCCATCATCATTTTTATTGTATTTTATTTCATTTAAAATGGTAAATCACGAAACTATTTCTTCTCATTAAAAATCATGTCAACTGTTATGATTTTAAATCTTCAATTGGGTTGATTATAGGTTTTGTGATCTAAGGGTAATTGGACTGTATTTTGCAAGGATATATCATTATATTTAAAGTGTATGTGTGTAGTAATACTACAACGACAATTGTAAGCTCTTTTAAAATGCAAAATAAATGCATACTTAATTGTATTTTTATGTTTATTATCATTTACATTTAACGACATCGTTTTTTTTTTTGGTTTTTTTTTTTGGTTTTTTTTTTTGTAGATATGCGACAGTTATGAGCACCATTTCTCGTCGTCCGGTCATACGTTAATAATACTGTCGTTTTTATTGTCATTATTACATGCATTTTATACACAGTACACAGAGGGTATATACACTCTATTACAATGCTAAAGTTAACCATTTAAAGAATAATTAATCCATATGAATATTAAAATGTTTTAAATGTAGAATATACTTCTTCAAATTATCGATTAAACTAAGAAATAATATCACCCTCAAGAACAGAATGAAATTGGATTAGTTATTCTATTCGCCAACGAATTGGTTTTCAGTCCTTCCATCTACAAGTAGTCAATACATTTGCTTTCGAAGCTAGTCTAGAAATTATGGTGATACTCAAACAGCTGCCGTTCGGGTGCTACAATAAATTGGGCTTAAAAGAAAATATTGTTTTACTCATAGGTAGCTTAGCTTCGCTTCTTACTAACATATTTTTCATTTTATTAGCTTACATGTGGATAAACTGTATCAGATAGACTTCTATATTTAGGTCTACCTATTTATCCTGCATTTTTATACGCCTCTTACTGAGCTATGTAGGTGGCATTTTAACAATGTTAAATTTAAAATTCATTGCAAATAAAACTTTATAATAATTTTACCACTTTAACGAATATATTTAATTAATAATTTTGATCTCTAATTGTGAGTATAATAAAAAGTCGAGCATTCTCAATTTTTGGACTAATTTCCCCCTCATTTTGCATTATTACAATTTCCATTATTCAGAATCCTTTTGTTCTGTGAATAAGCTGAGTGATATTTTTGGACTTTTTGCATATCCCTCTCTCTTTCTTTCTCCCTCTGTGTTAATGTTTTAAAGTTTGAAAATGTTTTTCTCCGAGTTCCTTTTTTGTAATTTTAAATGCAACATTAAATTAATTCAAGTGACCCATTCATCCAACGATATAGGACATAATAACTCAACCATTATCATTAGTTATAAATGTGTCTGAGTTTTGTGTGTGTCGTGCGTGTTTGTGTGTGAGTGTGCGTGATGGCCACGCCTCCGCCTTTCATTTACTATATCGCATGTTAATGATGGCAGAAATCACATCAGCATTACGGTTGCTGCGGACAGCTAAAGTGCAGAGATATTGTTTATTTATTTGTTTGGTTTCTCGTTATTTTTTTCTTTTTTGTGGAGTGGTTAATTTTAAATTAATTAAAAATTTCTCGTTTATTTGTTTTTTCAGCAACGATTTTCGCTAATTGTGAGAACTGGAGCTGGCAAAACTTTTCCCAGTTGCATTTATAATTGCTTATGATTGAAAATCTGACAGAGTTTACTATTACCTTAGGGTAAATTATAATTTAACATTCTAAACTTTATGTAGAATCAGTATTATTTATGTAAATGAAATATGAAATGATCTTAAACAAAATATAAATAGAAATATAGGAGTATGATAGAAAACTTTGGTTTTGGATTTAGAAAAGTCTCTAATTCCAATTTTAAAATGCTTTTAAATAGTTATATTTTTGTATATCGAAAAACTACATAGTACATTATTTATTTTAAAAAAGTATGGCCCCTTATATAGTAGCAATTTTTATTATATATTTTATTTTTATTGTTCTTTGCCAAGTGTCTTTAGGCAAGTTCTTTTTTTCTTTATTAACAAAGATTTCTTATCTATTTATATCTGCTTGTTCCAGAAAAATTAAACATGAGATGAAATTTGGTAGATAATCTTTGGATTACTTTATTTCCCGAATTTACATTCACAATTGAGGACAAGAAATGGCTTTTTTTTTTGGGCTTTAAATAAAATCTGGCTTGTCAATTGTATCTTATCTTTCGATAGGTTTTCTTATTTTATTTTCATTTATTTCGATTGTGAAACAATGTGTTCAACTTTAATTTCAGAATGCATTTCTAGTTGGTTTTATGAAGTGTCTTTCACTGCTTTCACAATATATTCTGTACTTTTTCGGAATATAAACATTGCCGCTTTATGTCAATGTTCTTCGAAAATGTTTATTATTAAAATCAATTTGCATATACATACTTCTGCACTAATGTGGAATCTTTTAGTTTGTTTGCTCCTTTTGGGGGGGATAATTATGATGACACTTTAGCCTTAAATATGCCACGATTGTGGCACCTTTTTGTTTCTTTTTTTTAATCTTCCTGCCTGCATCCTCTAGTTGGAATATCTCAGTAACAACCTCTCCCTTCTTGCCCCACACCCAAATCCCTTCAAAATACGGGCACAAAGACCCATAAACAATGGGAACAGGTACCTCGGATTTGGATGGTGACGGGAGAGATTGGATGAGGGAAGCGGAAGAAGCGCCTTTTGGTGTATTTGCGCTCATTTATCATGCGGCAAAGTTGTTAAGCAGCATTTTAATTTTTTAACAGTTTTGCTGGGGCGCATAAACAAAATGTTTTTGTGTTTTGTACCTTAAGTGAGTCGAGAGAAAGAGAGAAAGAGTGCACATTGATACAATGTAGGGGGGAAGCCCGGGCGGGGGTCGTTGGTTGTGACGTTGAATGCGGATGTCGGATGTGGGGGATATGGAATGTGGGATGCTGTGCCAAAAAACAAAAGGGCTGCCGTTTTTTTTGTCTGGGTTCGTTGCTCGGCATTTAAGTGCAGAGACACAACTTTGTTGTCCTGGCTCTCAGGTTTTGTTCAGTCCTGTTCATTTTTTCTTCAATTGTGTGAGTGTGTGTACGAGTATGGGTGTGTGTGATGAATGACGGTGCATTTGGTCGAGTTTTTGTCGCGCCATGACAACTTACAAGACAGAAACATTAACAGGAATGAAATATATAAAAGAACATATATATATATATGTATATATATAGCATAAAGTGACCCTAATGGTTTCGGTTATGTCGGCGACAGACATTTATAATTTTTTATTTTTGTAAATTTTTTTTTTTGGGTGCGGTTGGCCATTAATTTGGTCCAAAATCAAAATGTGCTAACCACACTGGAATGGTGATTGAAATTCACTTGAAAAACATAATCCATGAAATACCTATCCAAAAACGTTTCAAGATTCTATCCTTCTTATCATTTTAGTTAGTAAAATAATAATTTAAAATGGTTGTAAAATGTTCGTACTATATAAACAAATAAGCAGATGTTAAACATTTAAAATCTGTACAATATAGACACAATATAATTTATATATAATAATTTCCTTAATATTTCAATTATTTTGTAATTCTACTTACAATTTTATTTCAAAATTCAGTTCAGTTAACATCTTCTATATGCAAGTTTTGTATATGAACTGTAATTTGTTTACTAGTTCTTAACCCACTGTGGGTGGTCAAAACAGATGCCAAATCATTTTAAAAAGTCACAACTCTAGTAAATTAATGTAGAACACTTTGCCCAAGACATTTAACACCTGCAATTCAGAATTGTAGCATAGGGCGAGAGAGGTTATGGGGGAGGGTGGGGCTAACGTTGATTCTATCTGATGCTTCAATTGGATTTTTCAGAGCCCATCAAAATAATTTATGATGCACATCAGCAAACACCTCGGCACACATTCAACATCAACTTCAGATTCAGGTTGAGCTAGAGATTCAGTTTCGATGTCCATTTTGTGGCCATAATGTTTAGCCATAAGTTTTGCTCCCTGTGAAAAACATAAACAAGCTAAATCAAGTCAAATGCTCTAATAAATCTTTGACGATGTCCAACGTTTGGGTTGCCATGCAAATGATAGTCCCCAATGCCACTGTCATTTCCATTTGTTGTTGCTGTTGTTATTGTCCGCTTCACACCCCAGCGTATAGTTGATTATTAAAAGCCATAACAATTTAAGTTGATTTATGCAGTTTATGAGATGAGCAAAAACTTAATTGAGTTGAGCTGAACTGAACTTTCATTTGGACTTGTACATCTAATTGCTCCCGCAAACCAGATAAAATGGTTAGTAATCAGTAGGGGGGAGAAGCATTGGAGTAGTCCGAGTAATTAATTTCCAGAGATAGCAACAATCCAATTGTGTCGTCAGTGTGCCAGGATACGGTATCAATTTGCACTCGTCCCTCGATTTTTACCGTGTGAACCCCAACCCAAAACGCAATACCAACACCGACGCCGTCATCTTGCCAACATTGTATAAAACTGTCATTTCATCAGCATCACTTCACTCTTGTTATTGTTGGCTGGTGGCGACCGTGGAATTATATTCCCCCCAGAGTTGGTGTAATCCATCGCAATCTGATTTGCATGGCAACGAAAAGGATATATTTTGTCAGTATTTGCATATAGCCGTCTTATGTCTTTAAGTTCTTCTACTCTTTTTTTGTCTTTTCTTTTTTTTTTTTTTTTTGGATTGCGTTCTCTTGGTTCTTTTTTGGTTTTTTTTTTTTTTTGGCTCATGCCACTTCATTTGCTCCGATAAGTCTGCATGCACTTGAGCCCTTCGGCAATTGGGGTTATGTCAATGTTGACGAGTTGAATTTTCGAATATTATTATTATTATGAATATTTCATGTTTTTTTTTTTTTTTTTTTTTGTGTTTGGTTTGTTTTTCGTTGATATTTGTTTGTTTGCTTTGGCGCTGAATTTTCTGCTGGCTTTCATATGAAGTGCTCTTTTATTATATTCGCATGCAACTGTGCTCTATTTGCATCATTTTCATATTTACACAGAAGCAAATCAAAAAAAGAAAAGAAAAAATAATGTGGGTAAATAGAAATGTATCTGGAAGATGCAAAAGGAAATAAAGTGAGAGATCGAATACAATTGAAACGATTCAATTTTACACAAAATTCAAAATTCTCGCACGTTTGCATCAACTCACCGGCACATGCCATAAATTCATCATTTTATTTCAAATTTCTCATTCACTGACAATTTCATGGTCGACAAAATGTGGGCCCGATTCTTTTGTTCTCTGGCCAGCTTATTAATACCTTGCTTATTGTCTGTCCGTGCATTTGTCTTTCTTTCAGTTTGTCCGTTGTTTTATGCGTATATAAAAATATTTGCACAGTTGCTGTTGCTCTTTATAACTACCTAACCGATCACATGTGTGTGTCGTGTGTGTGTGTGTGTGCCTGTGTGTGAATTGAGGGTGAGAGCTGAGAGTTGCTGTCAGGAACTTGGGCAAAGCTGGCACACTTCATTCTGATGCCGCACCGCGTGATAAGTGGGTCAGTAAAGCGGGCAAAAACAGAAATACAGTGAGGAAAGAAATAAAAAAGTGTCACACCTGTCCCTGTTGTGTGGCACTCCTTTGGCCCCCCACCGCATCATCGCCTGTGCACCCAGACTGGGGCTTGGGGTGCTTTGGAATTTTACATAAATGTTATAAATATAATAAAAATGTTATTTACATGCTTTTGAAAAGAGAAAGTACAGAATTGTTGGCCCATACGAAACGTGCATTCATTTACTTTCGCATTTCATACTCTTTCCACTATCCCACTCCATCACCCACAACGACCCATCCACATTTGGGTTTTTTTTTTTTTTTTTTTTTGCTTTAATTTTATACAATTTATGTGTGAGAATTTTAAACGAATCGCAATCACACACAAGTTTTATGAACAATTCTACGTTTATGAGTTCCTGCGTCTCTTAATGTAAATTTCTCAAACGTGTGTCAAATTTGGCATACGGATGGAACTTGAGACTGGTAGGGAATATAGGTTTATATACCTATAATATCTGCTTTTGGGTATCCAGGTTAGATAAATGTGTAACTAGAAATGGAATATATATTTATCTTTTAGTTTGGCGCAAATGTTTTCTTTTCACATGGCAAATGGCGAATGTGTTATATAAATAAAATAAAAATGCTTTATTAGTAGACGCAACATTTTTGGTACAATATTATGGGTTCAATGAACCTTTTTTAATATAGTATGTCCATATTTGTTCTATTCTAAATAGGTAAGAATTTTATATTTTTTATTTCTCTTTTATTGAATTAAAATAAATTTGATCTTCATTTGATTTATTTAATTATTTTTTTTGACAAAAGTTAGTTTACTTAGAATTAGAATGGCTATTTATTTATTCTAATGCATATTAAGTGAAAATTTTTAATATTTTAATGCTTGGCTTACTATTTAACTAAACTTAAATTAATAATTGGTAAGCAGAAATAAATTTTATGCTTTTCATGCTTAAAATCTTTTCATTTTCAAAGTAAATATTATACATACTATAAACTTCTTTTCTATCTGCTTCTGCCATCTTCCATTCATCGTTTTCATCAAATTCCCCTCTGATCAGATAGTTGGCGAATTTACCGCGTCGTTGACATTGTTTTCAGTTTCATTTTCAAGGTTGATGGCGACCTACATCCTGCTACAAATAACTCCATGTCAACACGGACGCCGCTGCCAGCTCCTGTAAAAAACAAAAAAAAAAAAGAGAAAAAAAAACGAGAAGAAAACTGTTGAACATTTAATGAAGACACTCCCCCCGCTGTTTTGTCAGACGCCTTCACTTGCTTAATTTATGCTTATCTACTCGACCGCACATAAGCTGTTGGCCATCTCAAAGAGGCCAACTCTTCAAGTGCAGGCGATTGACAACATGACATTTAAAATGCGATATGCGATGGATGTGGATGAAGGAGCTAGAGAGCCATAGGCAGAGCCACAGTCAGAGCCAGAGGCAGAGTCACAGCACTTGCTAGCTCTGCTAATAAAATATGACAGGGAGAGCAGCAAAAACTAGCGTCGATTAAAAAACAACCATAACGTGCGTTGAATTACAATTGGTAGCTCTGAGAACACTACGTTGCATTGCGTTCAAATTAAAGTCAGCTAGTTGAAATTGAAGCTCAGGCCTTTGAGCCATTTTGTCGTAGGTTTTTGGCCTAACTAACTGGCACGCGTTAGCCAGGCCGGCCAACGTTTGAAGTGATTGTGTGTCATATGAATGACTGGTTTTCTAACCAGCACTGATTGACATACAGATGCGACCGTTTCTGACTGACATCAAATCACGTTGGAATAATTAACTTGATGAAGGTGTTAATAAAATGAAGTTTACCAATGTCTGCCAATGGACTCAAATGGTTGTCATTGCCATTGCCATTGTGTCAGGGTCTTTGCCAGAAATCTCCATTAGTTTACAGCTAAAATCACTTAAGCTCTTCTTGCCTGTTAACGCATAAATTCTTGCCAAAATATGAGTGGGCATAAAACAAGACTTGGCTGAACTCTTCTGCTGTTGTCTTGCCCATTTGGCATGCCAAGCTCGTTTTGTTTCGTTTAAAGTGGAGCAGAAACTAAATTACAAATGTTTCTTCATGTACACTAGCCAATATAAAAGGCGTATTTACATGTTGCAACAATTTGTAATTATTATATTTAAATTGAAATTAAACTATCATGGAAATTTCGTTTGAAAGTTTTCTTGTTTTATATTTATTCAATCAATTTTAAAAGACTGAGGAAGCTACATTATGGAATTTTCACTTTATCTTTAGTCAGAAGTTTTATTAAATCCTTAAAAAGTTAATGAAGATTATAAAGTTATCAAGATTGAGAAATTATAGGTGGGGATTTGGTTTGTGGATTTAATCACTTGATAATCAATTTTGTTTTTATTTGTTTACTTGAGCTGAACTAAAATTGCTTATACATAAAAAGAGGTAAAATCAGTTTAAGTCCAAGTTGGAAAAATAGTACTTAAAATTTGAAGTTTGCTTTAGTCTTTTATTTATTTTTGTTTATAATTGCTAAGTTATACAATAGTGATAATGAAATATGTATTTTTTCTCTACTTATTACCTTTTTACCATATTTTCAATACATTACAATATAATAATCTAAATCAAAAGAAATCATGTCGAAAGTTGTCATAGTACAAATTTAATTGTACAATTTAATTATTTCTTACAGTTCATTAAAATGATTTCAACTAAAAATATCTGTAATTAAAATTTCTATCATAATTTTTGTCATTTCGCTTTGAGTTTTTGTTCTAAGAGTATTAAAATATATTTTAAGAGTATTTAGAAATACATATATAAATGTTTATTTTTTTTTTTTGTAATTTTTCGATGTTTTAAATAAGTTGTTAAAAAGCCAAAAGCAGAGTAGTACAGACACACACACACACACACACACAGATACTCACCCACACAGATGCACAACTTGTAGTATTTTATATTTAACTGTGAAGGTTTCTCTCATTCTGGCTGACGGCATCGCGTTGTAGCCGAATTGAAATGCACGCGGCATTCGCATAAAGGGAACACTATACAAAAGAGCAAAAGACTATGCAAAAGGTGCTTAAGTTATTATTGATATCAATGAGAAAAGGAAAGCATTGTTGTCGTTGACTGTCTTCTATATTATAAATAAAAGAGAAACTAATATCATAAGGGCTTTAAATAAAACTGTTTAATTAAATGTGCATTTAATGTCCATTTTGTCTTGCTGGCAATGTTTTTTCTTTTTGCTCCATTTTCGCTTTGGTTTCTTCCAAACATAGTAAATAAGTTGCTTTAGTTCGGTCTCATTGTTGTCGACCGACGGCACTAATTACGTGCTGCTACTTAAATTAGACAAACTGGCACCGGACCTTCCACAATTCCGAATTCCGTTCTGTTCAGTTCGATGCTGACTAATCCATTACCATTAATTTAATGAGTTTTGTTGTCGATAGAGTTGCTTTCAATGTTGCTGGTTCACTCTCTGGATTCAACATTATTTGACATCGTTCATCACCACCTGTTAGGGAATGTGTTAATATATACAAGCATAACAGTTGCCAAAGAAATTCATTTGCTAAAGCTATTCTATGTCTCTTCCAAATGGAATTCGCCTAATGTTAGCGGAATTAAATCAATCAAATCAACCATAACATTGACTTTTTTTGACAATGGGAATTGAGTTTCTAATATTATTCAATCTGTATTTTAAAATCGATTCTGTTTAGCATTCTTAAATTATGTATTATTTAACAGAACAGAAAAAAACATTTAAATATTAAAGAAAGCCACTAAAGAAAAAAAAAAGTCTAAAATGAATTTAGTTAAAGTTTTATTATGTCTTTGGAAATCTTGTTTATACCGTATTATCAGTAGTTAAACTTTGTTAACTTTGCTGATTGTTTCTATATGTTCTTCTAATGCAGTTTTTGGCTGGGGTCTTATTTTAGATTATTTAGGTTAAGCCAATTTATATTAATTTATGTATATTTTTAACTGATGTTAATATTATATAATTTTTAATTTAATTCATTTTAAATTTTAAAAAGCAAACTTAATATATAAATGAATTTAATTTTATTTTACAACCTAAAACATTTCTGTCTTTCTTAAGATTATAAAATAATTTTTGCTGAAACTTAGATATAATCACATTTTCTCTTTAACATCTATAGGGTATCATAAATTTATATATGACCACATTTACGATATTAAACTTTTGTTTGTGTGTGTGTATTTCTTTTTTAAAGAAAAAGTTGCTAAAGATTTTTGCTCGTTTGGAATTTAATAAAGTTTGCATTTGCAAGTTGAAATTGCATTTGCTTGCTTCGACAAACATGCTAATGTTGATTGAAGAAATTCTTAGCAAAAACACACAAATATATAAATACATACTACATACATATGTATATGTATGTGCATACGTATATACAATGGTAAATCTTTTGCATTTATTATTTCATCCAATTTTTTGAATGTTTCGTGTTGGCTCAACAAAATATTTTGTCGCCAAAAGCATTTCTTTAATTTAGTTTTAATACCAAAATTTTCTTGTTTATATTCTATGGTGATGCAGCTAAGTTGCTTTTTGCCTGTTTACTTATATGTATGTGTGTGTGTGTGTGTGTGTGTGTGTTTGTATATGTATATATGTTTTGTGTTTTTTAGGATAAAAGTTTTGCGCTGAAAACTTAGTTGTAGTTTTGGCCATGCACAGCAGACTCAGATACAGATACATATATATACATATATTATATATATATAAGCAAAACAAAGGCGCAAATTACAGTTGCCATATATATGTATGCGTATGTATATATATATAGAAAAATATATATACTTGTGTCTACTTATATATGTCTCTGTGCATCTATATATATATTTCTGTCAGATATATTTTGTAGACGATATAGAATTGTAGTTTTTGTTGCTACTTTCATGCTGCTCTGGCAAGCATTTCCGCAGCGGTCCAACACAAAATTGGAGCATTTCCGGTGTGTTTACAAAAGACAACAAAAAAAAAAGAAAACAAAAAAGTGGAAAAAAGGAAAACGCAAAGCACAAAACTCAAAACAAGTTGAAAACGTTGCAAAAAAAAAAAAAACAAAATAAAAATAGAAGAAAAAAAAATTGGTCTTCTCATCTAGTTCTCAGTTCTTGCTTAACTTTGTTGCCTGTTGTTGCATAGCAGAGAGTAAAAACTTTCGGCACCAAGCCTCAAGACACCCAGCTCAAGTCTCGATTTCTTTGATGCGAAGCAAAAACAAAAACAGAGCAAACCGCAGAATAGGAATCTTGTTGCCGTGGCCATCACAGGGATACACCTCTTATTTACCACCCCCACTTTTAACCCCCTTCTTTCCTATTCACGCACCACTGTTTCTTTTAAGGAACAAAAAACAATTACAGCAACTAATAAAGAAACATTTAAAAAGGAAAAGTTTACAACGAATAAAAACCGAGTACTGGCAACTGGGAAAGCACTGGATAGGGTCAGGGCTAAGAGATTCCCTGTCCTGGTACTGTCCGGCACTTTTTCATTAGCCAAGCATCTATAGTTAGTACATGAATAAGCAATTAAAAACTTGTTATTAAAATTATTATTATATACAAACTGAATGAAAAGATTTCGTATAGTCCACTATACACTGTGTTTGGTTCAACCAAAAACTCTTTTGTGTTGTACAGTGTTTTAATCAAGTTTATCAAATTGATAAAACTATGCCAAAAGGGGACAAGTGCTATTAATTGTTTTTCTTGAAAAAGGCATAAAGAAAATTTCTACTAAATGCTTGCCATGTTAAAAATAGTTTATAACCACTGAAGCAAAGAAGAATTTATTATAAATTTGATTTGATTTTCTTGGCCAGGTTAATAAAGGAACTTTATTCATTTTAAAAAAGTTAATAATAAAGTAGACAAATGCTAGAAAATGAATTCTTAATGACTAACTTGACTTTATTTATATATAAATATTCTTAAAAAATTTATCTTAATTTAAGTAACATATTAACCTCAAAAGAAAAAAAAATACTAAGAGATTGTTTCATAACTTTAGTTGATAAATATGATAAATTAATCAATGGGTTTCAACATAAAACTTTTGTTTAAAATTGGGAACACTATTAAAAGTTTTTAAAGTTGATTATTTATCATTAAACATAGATTCAAATAGAAAACAAAAATTGGTTTTTCTGTACAATATTCCACCATAATTATACCCTGTACCCATAGAGTAAAAGGGTATATTAAAGTCGCTAAAATGTATGTAACAGGCAGAAGGAGAATTTTCCGACCCTATAAAGTATATATATTCTTGATCAGTATCAATAGCCGAGTCGATTGAGCCATGTCCGTCTGTCCGTCTGTCCGTCCGTCTGTCCGTCCGTCTGTCCGTCCGTCCGTATGAACACCTAGATCTCAGAGACTATAAGAGCTAGAGCAACCAAATTTGGTGTCAACATCCGTCTGTTGTGTAGACAGGTTAAGTTTGTTTCAAATTTTTGCCACGCCCACTTCCGCCCCCGCAATTTGGGAAAAACCTATAACTAGGGCAATATTAAACATATCGTATTCTTATTTGGCATGCACATTAATATAGCCAAAATGCACCAGCTGACCGAATTTGACCGAAATCGGACTATAATTATCGGAGATATACGTATTTCCGTTTTGTACTGAAACGCCCCATGCAAAATGGGTTGTTAAGTGTGAGCGAGATAGCATGCGTTCGCTGTTGCTGCATGGCAAGCAGTGCAGTGTTGCTGCATGGTAAGCAGTGCATGCTAAGAGAATTTTTTTTGTAAATTGATAGCGATTTTGATTATTTTTGACTTTATGGGGTACTTTTACTTGGTACAGGGTATACTCAATGTCGGCAGGGACGACTTGCTTGCTTTATTTTTTTTAAATAAATAATTGTACAATAAATTTTTAGTTATTTTAAAGAAAAACCTTTGGACAGGTAGTAGCGAAGTCTACTTATTGTCGTATTGATAAATGGACTCCAAATAAGCAGTTCCCTTTTGTAAAAGCGACTAACCTATCTTGAACTCGAATAAATGGTAGCTAAAGAAGATTTCATCTATCCAACTGGCTTGAAAATGCCAAGTGAATTTAAGAGCAAACTATTGATTTACTTTCAGGTCAAAGGTAATCTCATTTTTTGGTGGATCATCATGATGAAATTGCTTTCTTTGTTGACAATTTGTAGTACTTAATTACTATCGTTTTTTCTTTATTTAAATCAGATATTTTTCTTTTACTTACCAAGTTCCTTCAGCTCTGTTTGAAGAATTTCATTAGACGTTTGTTTTTCACTTTTGGTCAACTGTTTGGCTTGAGGTTGGTTTAGTTGGATGGCCAGCAGCAGGTAACCTTGTGCCATTTTCTAGTGACTTTTCCGTGCTGATGATAACAATGATGATGATGGTGATGCCCAGTTGTTGGCATTTTGTTTATTTTAATTAGTGGAAAAAATATGGCACAGGCACACGCAATGGAGTGTTCCAGTTGGCCAAGTTGACTCTTGTACACACACACACACAGACACACACACATATATACACAGCCGCAGGACGAGTTGAACAATGCATCTTTGTCCAGAAGGAGGACGGGTTATGGAGTAGGAGACAAAGATATGCAGCAGAGCTTGAAAGATGGCAGATGCGTTAGCCGTTAACGTTTTGTGGCTTGGCCCCTGCGACACCCAGTGGCCCTGTTAACCACCATTAAGAGAAAGACAGAGACAGAGAGAGAGTGAGGCAGAGAGTGAGAGAGAGAGAGATAGATAGATAGATAGAGAGGGAACTTCTCTGTACATTGCCATACCGTACGTACGTAATGAGCACACCGCAATTTGTGTGTCGTATGCTGCGGGCCGTTTGCCATTCATTTGGTAAAAATAACAATTAAATGTTTTCGTAATGGCCTCACTATGCTCTGCAACCTGGACTGACTCATCCTTAGCCAACAATTCACTTTTTGTTTTTGTCCTTGCTGGGCCGCTATGAAAATAATTGTCATGCAAATATACTGCTAATTTACAACGTTTTCTATTTATTTTAGTTTAGCCAATAGCCTTAGGTAGAACAGCAAGGCCAACTTAATGTTTAAAATCAACTGTGCATCATCTGATTTACCTGTCGTTTAATTTTTACTTTTTATTTATTTTTATTCGTTAGTTTTCATTATTATGTTGATGCATTTGCAGGAGTGGCAGGAGCCACTCAGTCATTTGCATCCTGTGTGCACCCAATAAAAACCCCGAGTGCAATTTTGTTTATTTCCGGCAGAAAATAAACTTTCAAGGATAAGTAAACTTTTGCTAGCCTCCACTTCTCGAACCTCGAACCCCATGTAGCTCGTCCTGTTGCTGCATATTCTTCATTCTCCTTCCTTAAGCAAATTTTCATGAAATAATATTTTAGTGGCGCCATGGGCAATATGTGAAGTCATGGCGCACACATCCGCAACCTGCGGCACCTTCCGCAGTCGCAACAATACCGTCACTCTCCTTTCATCCTACCAATCCCCCCTCCCATCAACGGCAACCGCATAATATTTTTAAGAGCATTTAGTGTTATATATAGCCAACTTTCGTTCAGCAAAATCGCAATTTATGCACAACAAAGTTTTTTTTTTTTCTTTTTCGTATTCCGCCTTCTCCCCTCCACACCTTACGAATTTTCTATATGTTTGGGTTTTATTTTTGTTTTTGCCTTCTTCATGGCTTGGCAGCATTTTTGAAGCGTTGTTAAAATATTTATTTGTGGGTTAAAGTAATTAAAAAGCAGTTGAATAAAGAAACGAACACTAGATTAGTTGCATTGTTTAATGAAAGCAAAGTTGACTGCTAATTCCTCCCTTATCCAGCAGTAGCCACTATCTCTTCATCATTATCATTTTGCTATCCTCTCATGAGAATGTCACACTTGAAACATTTCATTTGCTAAATGTTTGTGTGGTTCAAACTCCCAAAAAAAAAAAGGAAAGGAAACCAAAAACCCAAACCAAAATCTAGAACCAAGTATACCATCGGAACGCCTTGCAGGCACTTGTGTTCTTTAGCTATCTTTATGTATGTAGTTCTAACCGTACATACATATGTACATACATAGAACAGACAAGGACATGGATGAGAATGAGTACGTTTCTCTCGAAAGCCACATCAACATGTATCCATCCCATTGAAATTTCTCTCTCTGCTAATGAAGTGTGATTGAAATTTTGTTAATTTGCTCAAGTGCTTGCTTCTGCCAGAGTCATCCTCATTTTCCACATCGCCCTCTTCTGTGTGTGATCTTTTGTTTGTGTGTGTGTGTATGTACTTGTAGAATTTCTTATTTACATAATCTCAAACATTTTCCATGAATTTCTAAAGATTCGCTTAATTGAATGCAGAAATAATTTGTAAGGCCTTCCGAAAAGTTGGTCGCATAATTTTCAACAAATGAAAAACAGGAGCGAAATGCAGGACTAAAAATTAAGCCTTCAAAATTTTATTTAGATCTTTAAAAAAATACTATAATACTAATACTACTATAAATACAAACAATTGGAAGAGATAAAAGTTTTATGTTATTAAAATTATAAACAAAATCAATCAAATCAATCAAGTAAAGTTTCTTTTCAAAATTTAATATAAAATTAATAAAATAAATTGTTCAGGTTCTGCAATGAATAAAAATAAATAACAATAAATAATATAAGCAGTTTATTTAAAAATTCACCCCTAAATCCATACCTGGCTAAAAAGTTGAAACATATACAAATACATATGTACATAAAAGTAAAAGTAAAAAGTAAAGTTGCGGAAAATTGAACATTTGTAACAATTTCGTTTGTGGTATTCGCTTATACTTTTACTCTTACTTTAAAGGTAAAGAAAACGATTCTGTTTAGTTCTGAAAATCATCCCTAATCAAATTTCAGATTTCACATCCTTAACAAATTCAATTTAAGATTGGTCTATTACACAATTTGCCCCTGTGGCTCAAACGAAAAATGGACTCGATGCGACTCGACTTGACTTTAATCGAATGAAATGCGTAAATAAAATTTACCAAATGGCAAAGCGGAAACAAAAGAAACAAAAAGTGTGGCAAATACACTAAAAAACAACCAATTTATATGTATGTATGTATATACATATATCTTTATATATATATGTATTTATATAGTTATTTGGAATTTTTTCTTTATTCCTTTGGTACGAGGTAACCAGAAAGGAAATAAAAACAATTACGAGACATGGCGGACGCTAAGCAGTAGCACCAGGAGCAGGAATAGTAGTAGTAGTAGAAACAGAACAATAGTCCTTGGTTGCAGCACGGGAAATGAAGTTGTTGGCATTCTTTTTTTTTTTTTGCTTTTTATTGTGGTTCTTTGTGTCCTTAAGGCTGAATTTACTGCGACTGGAGAGAATTTCGGCATGGCATATTTTTTTTTTGCTTTTTTCATTCCCCATTCCAAGCAAGAGGTACTTAGTTGCTAAGGGCATGATCATGAATGAGAATTGTTGGGATTACTTATACATTTGTTAGGGTAGTAACTGGTCTATATTCTTTTCGGTCTTAGTACTGCCGCAGCTGCAGTTGACCAAAATGAAATTTATAGTTGCCGGAAAGGACAGCGAGGACAACACCCAATAAGCAAAATAACAAAATAACATTGACAATTGGCAATTTAATTTGAAAGAAGAAAAAATACTTTCTTCCTAGCAATTTCAATTGATTTAGGTAATGTCATGAGAATTTTCGCTTATAAATTTTTGTGAATTGTCGGCGAGTAACAAAAGGCGACGCGTTTTGCATGGCAAATTGTATACAGCATCCAATCTAACGACAATATAGTTGAACTTTAGCTAAAGGTTACTAAAGCCAACGCCAACGCCAACACAACAGTAAGTAAACATGACCAGAGTAAGAGTTGGAGCTAGGACCAGGTCATGACGTGCATAGAATGGTACGTGTTTTGGTCTAAAAGCCCCCGGCAATTGCCACAAAATGCTGTTGCTGCTGTTACTGTTGCTGCAGTACAGTTACTTTTGTGGAATGCTTAATTCATGCGTGCTAGTGCGGTCCAAACGTTTATGATGTGGTTATGTTGCCGCTGTTCGTCGTCATCGTTGCTGCCGTTACTGTTGCTGTTGCTGCTGTTGTTGTTGTCATCGTCGTCGTCCACATTGCCGTTGTTGTCGTCCTTTTCGTTGCCTTGCATTGTTTGTCTGGGCTGTTACACGGCGTATGCGTAATGAGCTTACCTTTCCTTTGAATATGCGTATATGCGCGTGAGTTTGTGTGTGTTGATGTGTGTGTGTGGGTGTGTGTGGGCATGCAATTCTGCCACAATTAGGCATTCTGGCTGCGGAATTTACGTCAAGACTACGTGATAGCGTCTAGAATTCAATCTGTTTTATCAACAATTGCGTAAATTGAAAAGTTTAAAGCGAATCACAGATATAAATTAAATTTTTTCTTTTTTAACTCTGATTTACTTGCGGTTTCCGTTTTTTTCTTTTTTACTCCAACTCCAATTCAATAGCCTATCCTTTTGACTTTCTTTTTCCCCTTTTTTCCTGACAGTTACGTAATAACTGTCAACACTCGACCAAATGTGTAAACAGTTTAAAATTATGACAAAGTTGCCAACGATAAACTCATTTGGTTTGGTCATCGAATAAGCTCGGGTATTTCAATGGAAACGCAAAGCTTGCAAAAATAAACTCAGCATCAACTTTCTTGAAACAATTTTGATTCAAAGATAACATTTTGTTTGTTGTTTATTTAAAATTTAATGGTTTCCATAATTAAAAGAAAATATAAATAAACAAGAAATTAGTGTCAGAAAACAAGTTGAAAAAGTGAATAAAATTTAGTTGAATTTATAATGTCATCTTATAATTATCAGAATAATATTTGAAAAAAATCAATTAGACTAGTTAATACCAAGTTCCATATTTCTAAATCGAGTGAGGCGACTTTTTATTATATAATAATTATATAGATCAAGAAAACTTGGCTTATATTTGTTGAATTTATTCATATTTAACTTTAATTTTAGAAGCTAATAGTTAGAGTATGCAAAATTTGTTTTAGCCCATGTTGCTTGTGGTTGTATCTTTTCCCCTGCTTTCATTTGCGGTCTTCAGAGGCAACTGCTCTGCGTGACTCATGAGTCTCTGGGCTGGAGCCAATGATTCTCTCTCTCTCTCACTCTCTCTCTCAATCCCTCTATATGTTTTCCTTACCCAACGAATAAACGTACAACTGGCCAACTGACTGACTAAATGTCTGCTCTGACTGTCTGTTTGTTTGCTTGACTGTTGATTACACGCTGCTGACGGCAATCTGCAGGTCTTCTGTATCTCTGCTGCTGTTGCCCTGCCACTGTCCCTTGGTCAGACACACATGTTTGACAGGTCGATGACGGGCCACGAGCCGAACATTTAAACGGCGCTTAAAGGCTGCGGCATTTGTGGCCAACAGTAGTAATGGCCATCAGGAGAAAGAGCTGAAGCAACAGCAGCTCAGGGAACTTGTCCAACTGTGGGCAATGATTACGTTTGCTGCATTTAAACTTCATTTACGTCATTTTAATTAAATGCTTATGCCATTACCAATTTATTGTTATTGTTACTATCCACATTATATTATCTAAATTTTTGAAAAATTTGCATAAAATTAAATGGAATGCAAATTACTTGTGCATTTGCACATTTTATATACATATATATATATATACTTATTATCTGTATATATACATACATATGTATATCAATGGAAATCGAAATCAAATAAATGAGCAAATTCGGTTTATTAAATTACATTTAATTTTGTGCAAATAAAAGAGCGATACACGGGAAAAATAAATGTTTTTCCAATTACTGCACATCGAAATTGTACATAATTTAAATATTATTTTGCATACCCTTTCGCGAAGCACATTAAACATAATATACAACTTTTTATATGCAAATTGAAAGAGTATGCAAATTTCGATCCACCAAAGTTGATTTCACTTCTTTTTGTATTTTTTCTTTTTTTTTTAGTTTTTGTATTTTTAACTACATTTGGGCCTATAAATAAAATAAATGATGTTAGCTAATTAGCCAGTTACAATTTTTGGCGGCATAATATCAACTTATTTGTATTTGTATTTATAATTTTGTGTGCAACATAAATTATTGATTACATTTTTGGCCAATATATGACACTATTGTGTTTACACACACATTTACATATTAGCTATCAGTTTAGTTTATTTATAATTACTTTTATTTTTATCCACTATTTTTTTTTTGTTGTTTGTGCGGAAAGACAACTTTTGCTTTGTGTCTGTTTTACAAATTGCAATTAAATTGCATTTGGTCTAATTAATATTTTTTAACTTAATCGAAGGGAGGCGTGGTTAAGAAGAGGCGACGGGGTGTAGGAGCAAATGTCACCGAAATGCGTAAAAAATATCAAAAAATATATCAAATTGTGTGCGTAAATAAATTGAATTTTGATTGCTGTTTGCCAGGTTTTTTTTCTATCCGAACTAACGAAGTGCCATTGTTGTCGTACACACACACACACGCATACGCACACACACATAGTTAGATATTAATGATCATTTGTCTGTATGTGTGTGTGTGTGTATAGAGTTTGCCCCTAACAATATGCAATGTAAATGTACGCTGCGAAAATTTCATTTGCCAAAAAATCAATCATTAAATTATATAAAAATGCGAATATATATATATATGTATATAGGTATATGATAAAATATTCATGACATGCATTATCAATTGTGCGAGTTTGCTCCTATTTTTTACGTTCTTATTCTGATTCTGGTTATGGTTCGCTTTGCACTTACTTTTCCTTTTATATATATATATATATTGTTGTGAAATGAACATGTGATTGTGTGTTTTAAGCGCTAACGAAGCAATTGTGTGGAAATACCGTACCGAAATACCGATAGAGCCTTACATTTATACATATGAAAAATCAACATCAAATGACCATTTCTCCATTGGCCGAATGAAATTCAGTTTTTACTTTGTCATCATTCCGCTATAGTTCATTTTTTTCTTTGTTGAATTTTATATAAAGGAGGCCTCTGGTCGTGGTTACAGTGATTCTAGCAATTCATTTTATTGGCTTCTGTGCTCCTTCGTACAGGCCACTTCATTGGTTGGCTTTGTTTTGCTTTTATGACTTCATTCTTTTGACTTCAATTAATTAATTGACTTTTAATGAGCTGCCATTTGTTCGTTCATGGAAAATGAATGGAGAACAATGTTTCAGTGGAATTCTTGTCTTATTTTTCCGAAAAGATTTCCTGTTAAGTTATCACATGTAATGAAGTTATTTTTTAACAACATAATACACAAAACGGTTATCAAAGTTGAAAAGTTCTTTTTTTATCAACTAATTGATTATTATTTATATAACTTTATTTATATTTAAAGAAGTAAAAAATGAGAATATACTCCACCTGTCCGCTGTAACCTACATTTCCTTTACCTTTTTTTCTAAATTGAAGTCTTTTAATTTAATATAAATATAGCATCAGAGCTGCTTTCTGTAAAACACAAAATGTCTATAATGATATTAATGTTTTTCTCTTTTATTTTGTAGAAATGTCCAACACACGTTAATATTATTGGAATGTATATTCATACGATTTAATTCGGGGTAAGTTGGTTTATTAATTTCATCATCCTGTTGCGCAATGGGCCATGTCATATATATATATGTTTATATGTATGCGTGTGTGTGTGTCAATATATCAGTTCCATTTCCCTTTGAGTGTACAAATTTTCTCTTTAATGCTGTTGCATAAATCATTTTTTCGCAATTCGTTTCAATTGCATAAAAATATTTTATACTACTCCACTTTCTGTTATTTGCCTGGTAGGGGGCGTGGCCAATGACAAGCAAAGGGAAGGGTCCAATTCGCCAACCAAAAAAACAGAATAAAAAAAGAAATATTTCAACGGAACTTGCTCTGTTGCTATAACCCCCGCGATACGACAAAGACGAAAAAGCTGCGCGTTAACATACACACACACACACTCACATACCCAGATATACACTCAAATAGATGATGGAGAGGAGGGGTAGAGTATATGAAACGAAATGCATTTGCCATTTACCCAACTTGGCCGTGGGCCAGTCCAAAGTAATGAAAAAATGCGTTTGCCAAAAAGCGAATACATGGGCAAAGGCAACAGAAACAGCAACGACAGCGGCAAACTATGTGGCCAAGTCGAGCAACTGACTCCTGCCCACTTATGCAAGCAGTCGAGCGAGTGTGCGCTGCAAATAAAAACCAAACAAAACATTGCGCTAGCTCCAAGGCGGCACCGCAAAACGGAAACGGAAATCGGAAGCTGCAACTGTGCACCATCTACAGCAGCAGAGCAGTACCACAGCCACCGCCAGCGGCAGCGGCATGAGATGAAATAGGCGGCACAAGGCGGGTCTTTGTTGGCGATAAAAGTGTTGCAATTTATGGCCAGGCTGGTTGGCGCCCAGACCCTGGCCCATGCACAGGCGCAGGCTTTGGCCAGCTAAAGTTTCTGGCTAATTGATTTTGTGATTTTATCATTTAATGACTTTTTCACAAAGCGTTCAGCTAAAATGTTCCCGCTGTCTTCTATATATATGAAATATATATATATATAGAAATTCGATTTTAATTGCATTATATAAAAGTGTATTGCTTTCTCTGTTTCAGTTAATTTTCTAACGGCTGCCCAAAAGTAGGCAACACTTTAGTTTAATATTTAAAAAAAACGCTCTTAAAACGCGTGCAAAACGCCTTGGCTGTGCTTCTTTGAAATTGTTAATATTAGGGCTATAAAAGGCCTTGATTTGTTTCAGTTTTTGTCACAGTTCGCCAATGTTTGACAAAGTATTAAGCAAAAATTTTCAAGTGTCTCAGATTCGGCTTAAAAAATTGTTCAAAAAACGTTTCAAATGTGTTAATAGTTAGAACTGTCTAAGTACCAATTTAACAAGCCGTTGTCATCTGAATGAGATTACAATACCAAGTAGACCTCTTCCAATAAAATTGTCTGATTAATCGCAAACAAAATAGAAAATATTCTAGTCACAATTGATTTCACATGAAATTACCTATAATGAAATGTAAATAATTGCAAATGAATAATGTTGACAAACTGTGTTTCTATTTCCGTTTAGTAAAAAGTTATATTTCGATCATGGTAAAACTTAGTCTCTACTATATGGTTTTCATCTTTAGTTTAATTGCTGGTCACAAGTCAGAAAAATTTGAGAAAAAATTGATAAATCTACCCGATATATCAACATTTGAAATAATGTTAAATAAAGTGGCTTATAAACACAAGACTTTCATCAAAAGTTGCTCACAAGCCAGGATTGGCACAGGTACAGGTAGTATTTTGATCAACTCAAAAAAAATATAACCGTTCGCTGTGGATTTTTATGGCGGCGGCTGGACAGTACTACAACGCCGTGGAGAGGGAAATTTAGATTTTCGAATGCCTTGGAATGACCATAAGCATGGATTTGGAAGTATCCATAGAGAATTTTGGTTTGGTCTGGATAAAGTCCATCATATGACTCAAATGGAAGACTCTGAGCTAATCGTTATTATGAAGAATTTTAAAAAACAACGCGGCTATGCTTTGTATAAAACATTTAAAATTGATTCGGAATCAAAGAGTTTGAAATATCATCTGAATATGCCTTTCTCTACCTATGATCACAATAACAATGATTGTTCAAAACTATTTTGGTGAGGTTGGTGGTACAATGCTTGCTATGCCAGGTTGGCTGACACATTTCATTTACCTTTAACACTTTTAGTACTGTCGCTTTTGAAATTTTGGCAATTTAAATGGCAAATATCCTAACGGTCAGAATGAATTATTGCATTTCTTGGACATCATTTTTTAGGGATAGTTCACCAACTTTTACCATCATGATGATCCGACCTACTATAAAGGAAAATTGGATACATTAAAAATATCGAATATCATAAATCTAATAAGATTTCGAGTGAGAGGAAGCTTATTTTTGGATGGTTAAAATAGTCTTCTATTGCCTGATTTCTTTTCAAAGATGAATCCTGTTTAGTTAACTAGTAAAGAACTACAATGATGGAAAATTGTATTAAATTAGTCTACCATTTTACAAAGAAGTATCGAATGAGGTAAACTAAAAAGATTTTTCTTGGCAGTTTTGTGAACATTTTAAAGCTTTTGCGATCGTTGTTTGCTGCTTGGCATAGAATTCTTAGAAATGTTTTGAAAAAATACGATATTAGATGAACAACTAAAATTTTTTTAGATTTCTCGTTTGTTGTCATTGGCAAGAGAGTTGATTGGATTATCTGCTGAGATTGTTCCGATGGTGATAATATTAACAATAATAAATTTAGTTTAAGAAATTTTAAATTTTTAAATAAAACTGCCAAGATACTAAGTAAATTAGTTATGGTAATCACATTAATTATATATGCAAGTTTCGGTTTAATTATACACTTTAGTATTCAATATTTCATTCGGGTTCAAAATGTGGTTGTTAAGGGTTGCTGGATTAGTTTTCCTAGCATTCTTTTTGATCGGCAGTGTGGTTGCTCCTTTTTTAAAGGACTCATTATTCAGCCGAAAAATAAGTTTTCAAAATATGATTAACATTTTTAACACGGCTAAAAAATCGGAGCGAATTCAGTTTCGAAGCGTTAAAACACTTAAAACTGATGATGATGATACAGATTTAAATACTAATAGAGTCCGTAGCTGCAATGATGAGACAAAGACTGGCATTTACGAAGTAGTTTTACCTAGTTATGTGAAGCCGATTAAAGCGCGTTTTGAAACTGGATTTGATAAAGTAAGGGGCAATTGGATTGTCATACAACTTCGCCAGCCTGGCAAAGAGAATTTTTTCGCAGTTGGGATGATTATTAGAATGGTTTCGGTGACTTGGAAATGGAGTTCTTCTACGGTTGCATCGGATAACAGAACACGCTAGTATGGAACTTGGCATGGTACTAAAATCTGTAAGTGGACGAAAAGGTTATGCTATATATAGTCATTTTGAAATTGACAATGAGGAAAAAAATTACGGATTGTTGGAGCTTGGATCGATGACTGGCAACATTGGCAATGCTCTCGTTTATCACAAAGGGCAGAGTTTTAGTACATACGATCGAAAAAATGATGAACATAGAGATAAAAACTGTGCCCTTGCCTATCGTGGCGGATGGTGGTTTCGTAAATGCTACCAATGCCACTTGAATGGTATATATATCCGTATAATCGTTGGAATATATTTCATTTGAAGGAACCTTTGGAATATATAATGATGGCAGTCCGTCCAAAAAGTGTAGATGTTACATTATAACCCAAGTGCATTCAAGTAATAAAACATATTATAATTATTATGCTTGATCTTATATATTTTTGTTTCTATATATATTTATGTATATATATCGCCATTGTATCTTAACATTGGACAAATACATGAATTGGATTGAATTGGCTTAAAATGTATATTGATATTGATATCTGCAAAATGAAAACATAAATATTTCATGCAAATAATTCATTAATTAACAATTAGTTATGAGTTGGCATGTTTTTGTCTGTCTGTGTGTGTGTGTGTTTATATATTTGTTTGATTTCATTTACCATAATTAACCAAATATTTACAACAAAATGCACACACGCGCACAACACTTCACAATTAAACATGTGAACGAGAAAAAGGAGTTTTCATTATCTTTTTTTTTCTTTTTCACGAAAACTTTTTAACACAAATGATTTTGAATCAATATATTGCGAATTATTTTAATTTAACTGCTCATAACGATTTGTATAAAAATAATAAAAAATAAGCCAAACAGATGAAAGGATTCACAAGTTAAACTTAATGTTGATTTTCCAGCTGTCGATGTATAGAAAAATGCTTCCAAAAAGTTTCGTAATCCTGTGCTCGATGACAGAGTTACTGGAAAGATATACAAGAAAAACAAAAAAATATTGTAAATCCATATTATGTTTGGTCAAATTGTATATTGACATAAATAGCAGCTTACCTCTGGCCGGTACCGGATCCTTTTGCGGTGTACCCAATTCAATTTCCTTATACTCCTGATAGAGATCACCAATTTGAGCCGTGCAGCGTAGCATCAGAGCACCGCCAGCAAATTGGCCATTGTTGCCGCCTTTGCCATTGCCATTGCCCAAGGCATTTGTTGCCTGAATATTGGTATTAATGCCGGCCACAAAATGTACGGACTGAAGTTGAAGTTTTAGACTTAGACGGGATGCGATTAAATTGTCAGTTGTTCGTATGTATTGAGTTGGCTCCGTATATACCTGACCAAATGTATAAAGAGATGCTGTTTTATATATGTTTGTATGTATGTAGGTATGAATGGAATTGAGTGCCCCTTAAAATATGCTTTAAATTATTCATGATCTACAGTTGAAATTCAAACTGTTAAACTGCAACTGCAACTGATTTTGATTTCCGTTTCCGCTTACCCAAGCTAAAAATATAAAGTTGCAAAAAAAGAAAAAAATCGAAAAAGAAATGGAAAAAGCAGAACCGAAAATGTAGTTGAAGTTGAGAGGTAAGGGGTAAGAAAAAAAAGGAAAGTTTTGTCGCCCAGTTTTGTGCAACTGCATATGAATGGCAATTTGTCGTCTGTCTGCATGCATGTAAAGGATGGCATAGGCATTGGATGTGTGTGTGTGTGTGTGTATGTGCGTTAAGAGGGGTGAGAGGTTATTACAAGCATGTTGCACTTGCGGCCATAGTTGACTGCCTTTTGGCCAACAGAAAGAAGGAACAGAATGTGGACCACTTGCCTGCATTGGGCACAACTTTCCAGGCAAGGAAACGGACATGGGCATGTCATATTTTGTTGTTGTTTGTGGTTGAGAGTTGTTGCTACTCTCGGCCATGGCCATTTTTATTATTTTTTTTTTTTAAACGAGTTTTCAATGTTATACATATATGTAGAAGCTGTAGCTGGAAGATGAAACTGCAACCAGAGTTGGTGCTGGTGCTTGGACAGTTATTCACTCATCCGCCTGGTTATGTTTTTCTTTTATTTTTCGCCTCCGGCACTTTGCGTCCCTTATTGTTGTTCTTGTTATTGCCGAGTATGTACATACAAATATGCCGTGTCCAACTGCAAGGTTATTTACCATGCAAACTGTTTATTTGATGGCTGACTGACTGTCTATCTATATATACATATATATGTACATACATATGTAGATCTCCCTGTCCTAGAGCGTTGAAAATTTCATTTCCGTTCCTGACATCACCAGGATATCTTTATAAAATGCGTCTAAATCTGGCATATGCATATGTATATATATATAAAGATTTAAAGCATTCTGTAGTTACGTTTTTCCGCATTATTTGGCATCTTTCGCCTACACGATTTCCGTTTAACGCAACTATGTGAATGCGTTGCTCTTAAAAAATAAAAAAATATGAAAACGCCAAAGAAACTGCTTTTCCAAATGGTTTCTGCTGTCATCCAACATTAAGTGAAGGTGGTGGTGGTGGGGAAATTCAACTCGTTGGCAATTTAAATACAATAAATATGCATTTCATTTCCACTTACAAACTCGTTCAGCCGCCATTTACTTATGCATGTAAGAAAAGGTGTAAGATCTTACAGGTTGCGTGGCCAGGAATTGGGTCATTGGAGTGGTGGGCTGGGGATAGGAAGTTTGGGGGGGGGGGTGTATACAAGCCAAGCAAAATGTAGAAAAGAACACAAAAAGGATGCTCAAGGAACAAAACCCCACAACATTAAAAGCAAAATCGCTTTATTGCTTTGTTGCTGTAGTTTTTGTTGTTGTTGTTGGTACTGTTTTTGTTGTTGGACGCCTTTTAACCCTTTTTACACACATACACAACGAGAGACAGTTTTACAAATACACACTCACATTTTGTTTAGCTTTTTGTGCGTTTTTTGGCTTAGCTTTTTATTTGAATTTTATTTTTATTTTTATGCTGCTGGCAAAGGCACAGCGACATAAAAAGCCATTTTCTTTGCTTCCTCTCAGTTTTAGCATAGCTTTTTCTCGTTCTTTTTCTTGTTTTCTCTCGCTCTCTCTCTCTCTTTCTCTGTCTCTATCCTATATCTATCTCTGTCTGCGATTCAGCCTCATTCTATGTGGCAATTTAATGCCGCGTAATTTACGAGAAACTCTTAAGAAGCCAAGCGCTTTAATTAAGCATGTGGCTGAAGCAGAGGCAGCGACCCAAAAGTGAAAATACCCTCATATTTCTTGTGATTTACCTTTATGGCATTGAGCAAGAATACCCTTAACAATCCCCATCCCCATCCCCTTTATGCCTCTTTTGCTCTCTGCAAACTTGCCGTTTTTGAGGCAATTAAATGAACATTGGGCATTTTGCTTGCCTGGCAAATTGTCTACAAAAACAAGAAAAAAAAAGAAGCAAGGAAAATATAAATAAAAATAACATCAACACAAGCAAAAACTTTCTGTTTTTCTCCTCTGACCAGAGTTCATTTTGATGTCGTGGCAATTAATATCGGTTTGTTCTTGTACCTCGTCCGTTCTTCTCTTCCATCCTATCAACAAATGTCATTCATTCAAGCCATAGAAAACATGTTAATTTGTAGCAAAAAAGGATTATGCAAATTGAGTGAAAAAGGCAAAACTAAACTAAATAAACATTATACATTCCGTACATTTAGCATAGTCCGAAAATTGTTTGGCAGAAATTAACATTTTCAAACTGCATTTCGTTCAGTTGTCATTGTCATAGTTGTCAAATGAAGATTTTTGGTCAACAGTTTTTAGCCTTTTGCATAAAATATGATGACTCAATTATGCAGAATGCTAACAGCTTGCCTGCAAACAGTATACAATCCACAATATATCAGAGACGAGAATATAGAACTTGTCTTTAATGGCATTTGGTAATCGATTTTAACAGAATTATATACATACATACATATATCTATGTATATTCATTAATCACAGTCATGGGCTTTAATTTTGTTCTTAATGTGTCATTTTTTTTTTCTGTTGTGTGCTCTCTCAACATAAATAATTTATCAAATATCGATTTACCAAACATAATCCCATGTCTGCCACCCTCGCTCAACAACATTCTACAACTAATCCCAACTAATTCCCATGATTCACCAAGACTTTAAAATTTACAATGCAAAGAATTCGGTTTTCGAACTACTTTTTTTCTCTATTAAATGTGACAGAAAGTGTCTTATGGGAATATAGAAAATTTTAGAAATTTATATAAATTTTCCTTTGAAATGTAGATAAAATTAGATATGTTTTTTTTTCTATCAAGTAGTTTATCTAAAACAAATTTGAAATTCTGGCAACATTTCTAGTAAACTTTTCACTACATAAATTTTCTATTTTGGAATACGTTAGAAAATACATTTTTTATCCCCATTATATCTTAAAGTTAAAGATTGTTGTTTACTGCCATTTAATTAAATATATTACAAATTATTTTAAATTATTTTTAATCTGCTTGTTTAAATTTGTTAAGAAAGTATCTGGAACTAAAATAAATTAAAGTGGTTTTTAGTATAAGAAACAGATTTCCATCAAAAAACCTTAAGTATTTTCAGAGTTTATTAAGTTTTTTCTACTTGGTTGATAGTTTGGAATCTCCACACTTTATCACATATTTAAATACTTTTTGTCTATGTGAAGAAATTTTGTATAAATTGTGAAAAATAAAAAGTTAAAGTCTATCGAAATTTGTTTCTAATAGTTATTAAGAATTAAATGGAATAATGTATCACTTTTAAACTACATCTTCTATTTTAGCACCAAATAATGTTTAGTTTTGGTTTTTTGTCTCAATGGATTACACAGATACATACATATGTACCTATTTCTGTATATGTTAATATCTGTGTGAGGTTATTGGATAAATTTCGAGTTGCTTTCAAGACGTGTTAGGTCGGTCAATGGCTTTCATTTGCTATTATTTATGTGAATATATAGTATACATGTGTCTATATATGTGTGTTTGTTTTATTATTATCCTAGTCTTTCCATCTAATTTAAAGAGCGTGAACAGCTCAGCTCACCAGCCACCCAGATCATAATTCAATATCAAAAAGGCATCTAATGCTCAGGCATATGAAACTAAATTGCATGGCCATTGCCATCAGAATGGCTTCTCTTTTGGATGTTGTTGTTTGTTGTGGTTGCTGTTGTTGTTGTTGTTGTTGTTATTGTAGTTGTTGCTGTTGCTATTGCTGTCTTTGGCAACATAAACACAGTAGATATAAAATTTTATGTGACACGACAGACTCGACTTGACTCGGCTAAGGCTCAACTCAAGTCAAGTCTATTCCCAATCCTCCTTCAACTGTTTTAGCACACACGCAGCGCACTTTTGTCTCGGCTTTTGTCATTAGTTTTTTTTTTTTTTGGGGGGGGGGGGGAGGTAAAAAGAAAGAGAAAAGAAAGTCTAGATAAAATGTTAAACGGCCTGCATGTGTGCGTAAGCGTATGTGTGTGCCCCAAAATAGGATGTATTTGCCCCTTCCCTCCCTCCCTAAAAGAAAAGTAGACTACAGGCATACCAACAAATATATATATATATATTGTATATATATATATAAAAACGACAGGATAAGACACGAAGACAGTCAGGCGCAGTCAGTCCGCCCACTCGCCACGTTATGTCTGATGATGTGGGTAGACATAATATAAAAATTTATGAAGCGTTTAATAAGTTTTCTTTTTTGCCCTAGCCAAAGCAGTCGAAAGTCTGTCTTTCTGTTGCCTGAAAAATTTGTTCATCTCTCTCTCTCTCTCTCTCTTTCTCCTCCTCGTAAATTCATTTGAAAATGTTTTGTCCGGCTTGAGCAGAACTTTAATGTAATTTATTTGATGTCGTGGCTATGATTAATAACAGCAGCAAATGCGACAAGTAAAAGGACACAAAATAAAAAAAAAAATAAAAAAAAAAGGTTAGCCGTAGGGTTTGCTATATGTCCTGTGGTCAAAAATATATATTATATAATATATCTAGTAGAATATCTGCTAACCCAAAATAGAAATGCCTTTAAAATGATTCCCCCAGTGGGCTTCCCTCTTCGTTTTTTTTTTCCTCTCATTGTTGATTTATGCAACTGATTAGCGGCGGTCGTCGAATTGATGCAAATAAAAAAATGAAAGAAAAAAAATGAAAATGCCAGAGGAATGACTAATGATGTAACGAGTATAGCATCATCTATATGCATATGACTTACTCCCCGCCCCCCCATTCCATTATTTTGCCCTTAGAGCATCTTTGCAATGATAAATGACAAAACGGCAAATCGTACAATCAAATCAGACACAACAGTGAACCCTTTCCTTTTCTTATTTTATTCTCCCACTTTTCTTTTGGTTTATTGACTTCATTTTGTAGGAGGTGGGGAGGGGGTGGCGGAAAAGGGACACGGGTTTGAAATTTTAATTAAGTGGATAAGAAAAGGAGTAAGAGAAATTTGAAGTCTGCTTTGATTAAATTACATCATATTCATAAATAAAGAACATAATCGGCTAGGCACGTCGTCTTAAAGATTACATAGAATCCCAAGAAGACGCACACACATGTGACTTAAAATGAGATTAGGGAAGAACAGTGAGCGGTAGATGCAATTATAAAGGATTTACGATGCCGTAAGGCAATTCAAAGTCAAAGCTGTTTAATTAGGACCGCGTTCTCTGATTCCAAAATGTCGCCTTATGCCTCCACATGCCTTGTGCCTTAGCCCGTTCCCTTAAATGTTAATTACACATTAATGCAATGCAAAATGTACAATCTACATGCCATAGCATTGATGTCTTAATTGCCATCGTCTAGTTGGCATTATGTAAAACATTTTGGCTTCGGGGCTAGCTAGACTTATGCGTGCTCCTTACCCCAATTCCCATCGTTTGTAATATGCTAAATGTCTATTGTAGATTAGTGAATTGGCATTGTCATAGTTTCATATTTTACTTACCGGCACATTGTTAATGGTAAAACGCAGCTCAGCCTTGGGTCTTGATGGTAAAGTACTGCAATTGGCACGCAGGACATCGCCCAGTTCGTACCGTGTTTGCTCTGTAAATAGTTGTGGTCGTTTTTCCGGAAATTCTGTAAAAAAGAAAAGAAAAATTCATTTCCCATCAAATTTGTCTTCCTTTTTGGCTATTGTTTCTATATATTGTACTTACCCACAACTTGCATTTGGGCATAGGCCATGGATGTGGAATAGAGCGGTGCATCGGCAGTCACTTCGCAGCTAAATTGTCCCGACAGACCAAAGGTGACATTCCGTATGTAAACCAATGTGGCGTTCGAACTACTCTCCTGCATATATAATGAATTAATTAGAAAAGGTGTCAAAAAGGTAACACAAAGTCTTTTATTACTTTGTATACTTACATCCACACGTATGCCCGGATATTGAAAGACTTTTGTATTTGGATATTCGCCGGGAGTAAAGCGATAAAACTCCATTTGACCGCGATAGAATTTGATTGAATAAAGAGGAGCTCCTTCCAGCTGATAGTTGCAATGGAGAGCCACTGACTGGCCACGACGAACTGCCGGCGGTTGTATCAACAAATTGACATCGCGCAGTGTTCCCTGTCCAGCATCTGACGGCAACAAGAAAAGCACGAAAGAGTCAGGTATAAAGAGAAAGAGAAAGAAAGAGAGAGAGAGTACAGTGAATACGGAGATTTATTCAAATTGATGCGGCATGGTATGGCAAGTCTATCATAAGACCGGACAGGTACAGTACAGTACAGTAGGCAATAGCCACAAATTGGCAGCAGTTGTCGACACGCCCACACACACACACATATCCACACATTTGCATACATATTGCGGATAGTAAAACAATATTGAATCGCTGCCATTGTCCTATATGCTTCCATTTTTCATCTTTTAATCTACTTCAACGAGAGTGCAATATGCAGCATACTTTTAGGCGTTTTAAAGCTGTTGAAACTTTACAAGGAACGCAAGCCATCAACTCATTCAGCCATCTAAGGCAAAGCCGGCTGACTACATCAAAAAGCAATTTTCCATTTGTTTTACAATACAACCAAACCATCGCCTTTTCTCTCCTTTTACTGTTACCTATATGCACACACACGCACATGTGTATGTTTGACTTAAACGTACGTATGTGTGTGTGGCAAGTGTGTTTGGCTTTACATAAACTCGCAAATCGTTTAAGCCGCCTTACGAGACGATGTAAACCTCTTTGCCTAACTTTCATTTTTTTTTCTTTCATTTTTCCTTGCCTTCTGCCTTTATCCTTCCTGCTTTTTTTCCATTCTGTTTGTTTTTTCTTCATTTTTTCAAATAAAAATCTTGATAGGAACGTAGCACAATCAATGCGCTGTCAAAGCAACGTGCGTCATATGACTGCTTCAATTTTGTCACGCCTACCCGCCCATATCAACATTCGCATGGGCGTGGCGCAATAGTCTTTTGACTCTTTGTCATTTGCTGCTGCTTGTTGCTTTCTATTGCCGTTTTCTTTTTTCTTTGCTCTTTCTGTTTATCCTGCAAAATTTAGTTTTCATTTCATGGAGCTAAGGGAAATCTTTCGCATTTTAGTCAAAAGTTGTTTAATTTCCTTTAATGGATCTTTCTTTATGGATAAAGGATGACTTATGTATATACTCTGCCAGACATTGGCAACATTTTCCATATAATTTTTTTTTTGTGTGCAACTTTTCCCGAGTGAAATATGTGCAGCTGTGATCATAAAACGTTTATTGACTGCAAAATTCAATATATCATGGATTCAATATTATGACAATATGCAGTTTTACACACACACACACCCCCACCCAAACACACACACATATGCAGTGCAGGCATTCATAAAGTTTCAGGCACACACAGATTTAGTTACAAATATGTGTGGATATTGGTAAGAGGGGAAGGATAGGACAATAGGATTTGAGCCTGACGAACTTTTCTTTTTTTTTTTCATTTGCCGACAATTGAGAGTCAGTTGCGCTCTACAAGAGCAAAAGTGCTAGCCGCCAAGTGATGAACTCACTAGTCATAATTTATGGGTAATATTTTTATTGTCAACTGGTTGGAGAGAAGCATAAGGACACTGAAGTGAAATGAAACTAATTTAACTTATTGTTTGGCCATCTTTTTTCATCTGCCTTTGGAGCATGATGTGCAATAATTTAGAGGAGAAAAAAACACAGAATAAATTTTACTTGCATATTTCTTGGCAAAAGCACCGCTACTTAAATATTTTATATAAGTTTTCAAGTTTGCCACTTATTTCCATTGTTTCGGTATATATGTACGTATGTATGTGTGTTTGTTTTTTTTTTTGGTTCTTTCTTTTTTGAACTGTCTGGCGTTGCGAAAATCCAATAAATGTTTTAAAGTTAAACAATTTATGGCAAACAATAACAAAATTTCACACATGAATTCTTCATGTAATTACGCGTGGCGAAAAATAAACAAAATTAAACAAAAATAAATTGCGCGGTTGCCAACACAAAAGCATACACACACACACATACATAAACACTCTCACAGATACAAAAGCAAACCATTGCATTGGAGGATAGATATACATTTGGGGGCAGAAACACATTTTCCGGCATTTGGCGATAATTAACGCAATATTTTTTGCCTAACTTGCAAAATGAATGAAAAATGTCGACCAACATTTTTGACTGAACAAAATGGACAGCAAAATGGAGAAAATGCGACAAATGGATACCCTATGAAATGACGAATATAAGTAACAAATAATACTGTTTGAAATACTCAACAAGAATTTTTTTTAGTGTGTCAGGAAAATAACTTTTTAGAAATATCCGTTTTTAGATTACAGATCTCCTTAATTCTCTGTGATGATCTTTTGAAAAACTTTGTTTATCGATTCTTAGAAACATTAGAGAAGACGATTTGTCCTCATATAATGCCCTCTGTCTATTTATGCTTTTGATAGCTCCACTCATTTTAAGTATCTGACATTGAATCATATTTGTGTATTCACTTCAAAATGATAATATATGTTCATATATTATTATCATATCATCTTTCTGAAATAAACTTTTCCATTTTTTTATATTTGTATTCTGGTTTCATTTTAATCGCATTTCATACAAAGAATTTAAAGTAGTTTAATTTTATCGAATAATAAAGAGGGAATAGACGAACACTTAGCAATATAAATTTAAATCCAAAGACTAAGAACTTCCTTTACCTTATATACTGTTTTATACCTTTTATTTATAGGGTATTATATATGTTGAAATTATTTAACATTATGTATAAGTGTGCCAAAAAGTATATATATTTGAATACAAGTTAAAAAATATTTGCATAATTTGTGAGTAGAGTAAAGTGTGTGTGTAAATTATATTTTAATATTACTCCGAGTGCCATTTAAGCGAGAGCGAGAGAGGGTGAGAAAGAGAGAGCGAGGGAGAGAAATGGCTAAATAAAAAGAGACAGACCAACTTGGTCAACGTTATTTTTTTTTTTTTTTGTGTAGACAAATTGGCGTTGTTACAGTTTTGAAAAGTTGCTGACATATTTCGACTGTCCTCAAAAGATATAGATATAGACGAGAAGTGGGGCAAGAGATGACTATACATATATGTATATTTATAGTTTGTAGAGACAATAATTATGTGTTGAATTATAAAATAGAAATGTTGAAAAGTTTTTCATTGTTTTTAATGAAAAAAAAGAAAAAACAACAAAACGTTATTTGTTGGTCAACATCTATGGCTCATTCTAAACTTGGCAACTGTCGTTTTGTGGCTAACTAAATCATATTTGTATTCCTTTTTTTTGTTCTACTTTTCTAACTCGAATTTAATGAAGTCAAAATAGTTTTTGCTCAACTATTTTCATCACTTGTGTGGTTGCCAGTCAGTTATCATTTGCCATAATGAAACCAAAATTCACAATATTTTTCTCCACCTCCTGCTTCCATTATAATGTAATATCATTATTTTGTCATTTAATGCAGAACTGACCAAAAACAAAGAATGAGAAAAAGAAATGAGAGGGAGGACCAAAAATGATAAATAACGAAATATTACACACAAGGATATACATTTCTCATTTTATCCACTCGTTGCCTGTTTACTGTGAACAAAATAAAGTTTTATTTACACGCACACAAAGGAAAGGACATACCAGTACAGCAAAAGAAATAAAGAGCCATTTTTATGCGTTACCTTTTGTATTTCCCTCATTTCATTTTTTTCTTTAGCCTCTCTTTTGCAATTCATTCACATATGGAAATTCCGCTTTTTTATTAATAAAACGTAATGTTCGTTTCACATTTGTCAAACAGTCATCGATGGAATTGCAGCTACCTCAGGAGCGGACTATCGGCATACGAGTTGGAAATGCAGAGTATTTAAAAATTGTATACTTTCACCTCTCTCACATAATGTTTATGCAAATTTTTTACTCTCAAAGGCTTGTCAGTTTTTTGTTTTAGACTAAATATCCTTTAGTTAAATATAATTTTCCTTCTTGAAGTAAAAGAATCATCATCTTTATTATGAAATAACAAAAAAAAAGAAGCTGAAATCGAATCACTTCTCTTTATGAAAGCATCACTGATATTTGCAATCCATAATCCCATTCTGGGCCATATGCATATGTTTGCAACCAATAAATATGAAAATGGATGAAATCTCAATGTTGAACCTCCCTTTCCCGTCGTTTTGCCATATTCCATTGTGTTCGCTTTAGCTTTCAGAACATGAGTATTTCAGTATCAATTCGATTTCATATGGGCCAAATGGCAAAAGACTTTGATACTAACAATGCTTGAATATATGCCAATATTATCACTATTTCCTTTCGCTTACATAAAAGCTTATTTTCTTCACAATGGGATACAAATTTAAATTTTAAAGTATGCTTAAATATCATATCAGTGTTATCTTTATAATTATCATAACCGATCTGGATTAAATGGTCCGTTTATCGTATTAGGTAACAGACTAATTGCTCAACAGCCACACAATTATCAGATTCCTTGTATAGGTAGAATAGGGGATTAGTGAAATCTACCTGCACATACAAACACCACACACACACACACAAAAACGCACATACAGTAAAACTTATACCATCATTATATGTAGCATAGTTTTGTGTGGCAATCAGATGCGTGATAACAAATTGAAGCATGAAAAAGTTAAGGCCAAAAGAGAGAGAGAGAGAGAAGAGACGCGTGATGAGCTAAAAATAAACCGCATGAACCTTTTGTAATTAAATGTTGGAAGCATTTTCACGCCAAGCCAAAAACCAATCAATGTGTGTGTGTGTGTGTGTGTCAGTGTTTGTGCACGTTTAAATAAATTTCAACAAAATGTGCGTAATTAATGCGCCAAACTGAACGGCAACAAACAACGGTCAGAGTGGCTATAAATTGTTGGCTATCCATATATAATACATATATATACAATACATATATATATATATATATATATGCCTGTGCGTTTGCGGTCAACCTCATGTTGCACACGCACACACTGCACACACACACACACACACACAATATCAGCCGCCTTTTGGGTTCTTATCGACTGGTGGTAGTGTTGTTCCTGCTGCTGATGCCATTGATTGCAGTTCATTAAGCACGCTCAGGCTCACGCACATTTCGCTGCTGACAGGCATTTTCCCTGCCATTCACCCCCCATCCACCCCAGCTTCACAATGTTGAACCAACCGTAGCAACCATCACCATTGAGCCAACCCAATGGAGATGCCAGCACCTGATGATGCCTTCACTCATTAGCTTGGCCATCTACTTCGCTTGACCATTGGCATTGCCTTTGCCTTTGCTTTTGCTCTTGCCATTTATTGTTGTTGTTGTTGTTGTTGTTGTTGTTGTTATTGCTTTAATGCCTGTTCGAGCTTTAACCTTTCCACTGTGCATATATTTTCATAATTTTCCAATGTCCCATTTGCCTCCCTTTTTGCCTTTGGTTACCATTATTGTTGATTGCTTATTCATGCATTCATTCATTTATTCATATGCCGAAGTGAAAGCAAAAGAGAAAAAGATAATCACGAGATCTTTCCCCTTCCCCTTTCCTTTCCCCATACTGTCCTGTTTCTCCTGGTTTTTGCAAGTGTCTCGTGGCTATCTCGTTCTACTGTTGCTTGCCGAAATTAATTGCGGCAGCATTGCGTTTCATGTTTATATTTTAAATTAATTATAAATATTTATTCATCCTGATTAGTTGGGGCGGGAGTGGGGTGATGGTTTTTGGGTGGTTGGTTGGTTACTTTGACTGCTTGGTTGGTCTTTCCTTGCATAACCAAATTGATTTTAGTTTATTTTAGTCTCTCTCAGCCATTCATTCCCTAAGATTGCGAAGGAAAACGGAGGATTGGGTATGGTGAATCATTCACAAGTGGCTGGGTTGCTATATACATAGTAGAGTGTGGGTATCCAGCTAGATGGTACAATCGATTACAAAAGACTTGGCTTTAAAGCCAGCGGCAACTCAATTGCTTGTTGGCCATTACTCTCTTTCTCTGTGGCCCAGCTAACCGAATTCATTTCTTTTCTCTTCTCTCTCTCTCTTTCTCTCTTTTTCCCTACTCTTGCGGTTTACTATAATTGATGGCAGCATCAATTTTCAAACGAAATAATCAAGCAACACAGATACATTTACAAATATACGCGCACATATATATACACACACACACATGCATACGCTCTAACACGTTTCCTTTAGATCCTTTGTGTGGGTGGGTGGAGTGTGTGTCTTCCTGTTTTTGTGTGAGTCAAAGTTAATTTCAGTTTTAAGTGCCAGCTGCAACACAAAAAACGATGAAAAAATTCACCAAAAATTATTGAAAGCAACAAAAACTTGAAACGTTTAAATGAAAAACACGAGTCAATTTATATCTACCGACATCGAGACGTGGCTTCTGCCATTTTTTGTTTGTGCTATTTTCAAATGTTTTTCTTTCCTGTTTAGCCAATGCCATTTTATTTTGCTTCCATTTCGGTTTATCCTCCCTCCCCCCCCCCCCCATCCCCTTCCCCACACGTTTACCAAAAAAACCAAGAAAAACCATCTACATGAAGCATAGAGCACAGAGCGTTTTGGTGTTGTCAGTTGTCGGCATGCTCGTTTCATTTATTTGGATGGATCCAGGCATCCTTTAGCAAAAAATAAAAAAAAAAATATACACGCAAAAAATCTGCACAAAAATGCACGGAAATTCATCTTGATTTGTGCCAAGGGGTTTCCATATACCCTCTACTCAATGACTAATAGGGTTTATCCATGTTGCCTAATGCACGAAGCAACTGAAAGCTAAACATTTTTTTAAAGTTTTATGGTACTCGACACATTTTTACATTTCAGATAAAATATCTGATTATCCCAGGAAAATGTTCCTGTCAAAAGAAGCATCAAACTTTTTTATTTGTAAATTTTAAAAAGAGAGTCTTTTGCGTTTAAATTATAATCTAGGATGCCGATTAAGATTGCCCAAGTATTCAAACTTATTACCTGATATATTTCAAGATTGTATTTAGGATTGTAATTAAGAAGTAAATGCATTTAAATAATAAGTAAATAAAGCGAAATATGCACAATTTAAATACCAATTAATATTATCAGTAATTACATTTGTTTTCTTTATATATAAGTAATAATGTTTCTTCTATGTGTATTTTTTCTTTGAGAACCTTAAAGCTGGAATATCATTTGAACTTAATTCTCTGTAAACGTTTAAAAATTGTAGAAAAAAATTCAAATTACTGTTCTTTGCTTTTCTTTCTTTAAATTTACAATAAATAAAAGATTTTTTTTTCGGAAAATAACAATGAAAATGTCGAATTGCTTCATTTATTAATGAATCTCCTGGTTTAGGAAGGTGGATAAATTGATTCACACCTGCAACAGCCTTTAGGTTTTTTTTGTAGTTATAAATGTATATATATATATATATATAAAGATGTATATATATATATATAGATGTATATATATATATTAGTGTAAATGTCTATATGTTTGTTTGCTTCTGCACACGTTTTTGTTTCTTCTTCGAAGAGTTTAGTTATATTTAAAAACTATTATATCATATTGTGACCTTTGATGTATTAAATAGAATCGATTGAATACTCAATATATGGCTTTCAATATAAACTCGACGACTATTTTACCCTGATATTCATTATCCAGATAATAAATAAATCAAAAGATGTCAATAACTTATCTTTTAATTACAGAATAAGCTATACCAAATACGGTTGGGACATGTGCCCAATTATTGCAATCATTCTATATTGATGTGTCTATATATAGATATCTACTTATCAGGAAATACTATCTGTACCTGTACCCTTATTCTTTAATTAAACTCTTTCTAACAAGATATTATATCATTGAGGAAAAAAGGCAATGCAACATTTTTAAATTTAAAAAGTTTAGTACATCAGTTAAAGGTCTATATTGTTTAATTGCAATTGGAAAAGAAATTGAAATTGTTGTTGGTATATGGAAAAGGGTACAACAAAGTCGAACCATAGATTTGTTAAATTTTATTTATTCCAACGTTTTGTACTTCTTTTTTTTTGGCTGCTGCTGCATCTTTATATCACATGGTTTCTACATGCTTTTTTTGCTCGTTTTTCATTTAGTTTTTTGCTGTTTTTATTTTTATGTTTTCTTTTTTTTTTTTGTTTTGTGGTCTTCTAAATCAGAGACATTTAAGCGCATTTTTGTTAAGAGTCACTCACTGAGCTTGGCCATGGCTCATTTGTTGGCTTTTGCTACTTACCGCACAAGACGCATAGGAAAAGTAGTATCAGAAGCAGCAACAGCAAGAGATGTGGCATGTTGAATGGCTGAATTTTGTTGCTGCTGCTATTAGGACTGCTGGGAATACGTTTGGGAGTGGTTATGGTACCACGACACCTACGCATGGCTGCCCCCTTTGTTGCAAAAATATCCATTCTCGTTAAAGTTAAAGTTGATGGTGTTGGTATTGGTGATGATGATGGTGTTGGTGGTGCTGCTGTTGTCGCCGCCATGTCTGTTGATGGCAACATGTTGCCGCTGGCAATGATGGTGCGTTGATTCTGCATTTCCGCGTTGCAACTGCTAAATTTTGTACGCTGTTTTGGTTTCACAAGGCGACATCGTCGTCTACACTGGCAGGTTGACAAGTTGTTGTGTTCGTGTGCGAGTCTTATGCCGAGTGATGTGGATAGAGTTGATAGCGTCTGCCACATTGTCAACGTTTTTGGCCACTTTGGGCGAGACTTGCCGCCAGACATTAATTAAGTGTGAAATTAATGAATGAAGAGTGTGTGTACGCACGTATAAGTGTGTGTGTGTATGTCAAATACAAATACCTTAAAAATTACTCTTGTCAGTTATTTGTTAATCTTCAGAGGAGAAGTGTCAAAGTTTTTAGGTATTTTGAAAATTTATTATCAAAACGAGTTTGTTTTTAGTTATTAAGTTTTCCATTTGCACATTTTATATTCTTTTGCCATTTACCGCACTCGAGAATATACATATTTTGTTTTTCTTTTCGCTTTTCGTTTTTCGTTTTCTTTTCTTTTGGGGTTTCCCCCTCTCGTTTTCACGCGTCTTGCCGCACAACGAACGCGTCACGCAACCGTCAGGGGCACGACTAAATGCCCGCTTACAGTTTTTGTTGTTGTCGGTAGCATAAAAACAATGTTGCCGCTATTATATTATGCTGATGTTGCCGGCAACATGTTGCCTGGAATATTGTTGCGCCTAGTCTTTTTGTAGTAGGGGATTTTCTTCCGCACATTTGGTTCCGCGAAAATTGTTTGTCACTTGACATTTATAGAGAGAGGTTTTTACTATCGTTTCTAATTGCTGCACACAAAGTTTCCTTCATTTTTAATGACTTGGAGGAGGAGCTGAAAAAGTACACAAGTAAAATATTTCAATTAGTTGTGTTGGCAGAAATATTAATTTAACTGCATGTCGTAATTTTCTGTACAGACAGAGTTCTAAATAAATAATATACGAGCAAGCAAATGTTGGAAAATCAATTCAACGATCGTCACGTCCCATACATGGCCTATCTCCCTAGTCCCTAGTCCATAGTCCCTTGTCCCCGCCCACTAATTCCGGACACGGTTGATTTATGTGGCCAGAGGCCTCAACATTTGCCCTGATAAAGCATTTTCCGTTTGACCTTACTCAATCGAACGCACAACAAGAATGCGACCCGAAACTTTTGAACCTTTTACGTGACGGCTAATTAGCAGTGTAGGCATCTAATTTGAGTCTTTGGTCTACCCTCAACCCCTAAACACCAACATTCTATACTCTAAAATCGTTTTCATTTCCCATTCAACCAATTGGTTTTGCATTATTTATGACATACCCCAACCTGCCTACCTCCCCCCAACCCAAATGTCATGGTTAATTATGCGCTTCAATGCCGGAAAGGCGAATTGTGAAAATCCTATAAGCTCTTTCTCTCTCATCTATGCCATTTGCCTCGAATAAACAAAGGCCATTCAATTGAATACCGTTCCTCTTGCACCACCCCTCTGTCTCTCTCTCTCTTTCTCTTCAGAATGGCAATGGAAAAATCACTTCCGTTGGCCATCAGTTGCATCTCCACTGCACTTCACACATCAATTCCTGTGCCCAATTGTTGTGTGGATACCAAATCATCACAATTAGTCGACCAAAAAAAAAGGGGAGGAAAATGTGCTGGATTAGTGTACAGGAAAGGGGCATAGTGACACGAACGGAGACTGGGGTAGAGGCAGGCGCCTATATTTAGTCATCGACTTGCCCCTTAGTTCTGTTCCCCTCATTTATTATATTTTGTCATTGTCTGCAACTTTAAAAATTCTTGTTGCATTTTATTAATTTCTCTTTATTTTTTTCCTTTTTTTTTTGTTGTCATATTTTTACGTTTGTTTATTGATTAAAATGTGTGTACAGTCGAAGGGAGGGGGGAATAGGAAGAGAAACTGGCGTCTGCTGCCAGCCGTTGTTTCATTTGCGGTTGCTGCCTTTGCTGCTGCTGCTGCTGATGATGTTGTTGCTGCTGTTGTAAACATGTGTTGCCAGCAACATTATCACTGCTGTTGCACCATTGTTATTTTTATTGCCTCCTTGCCCCTTCTCTTCAGCAGAACCACCAACTGGTGCTATTACTCTGTGTGTTGTATTTTAAATAAAACATAATTTTTTCGTTTTTTTCTTTCTTTTTGTTGTAATTGTTGTAATTTCCCCCTCTTGCTTGTATCTGCCTTATTTTGTCATTTATTTACCTAGCCTAGACCACAATCTATTGCATCTTCCGATTCTCTCCGCATCTCGAAATTCATCTTCCTCTCTGTTTTGTTTGTACAAATTATTATGAATGATAATTTTGTCTGACGCATTTTTCATAAATAAAATTTGTTTTTCTCTTGTTTTTTGTTTTTGTTTCTGTTGCTGTTATTTCTTTTTGTGACGTTTTTATTGTTTGTGCTTTTGTGTGTGCTGCTGCTTTTGGTTTTTGTTTTATGAATTTTATAATTAATTATGTTTGACATATTTTACATGTTTTCAGTTTGCTCTTCGTTTTGTTGTTGGTTTTTTTATATCTTGATTGATTTCGCTTAATACGTGGCCATTTATCATTATATTTTGGGGGCGAAACGGAAATGTTTGGTAACAAACGAGATTTATTAGTTAAAGTTCAAAGGATACATTTTTGCCAGGCTATTAAACAATTTGCAATTTAACATAGATAGAGAATGTAAAAGGAGAAGGATGAAATGCAGGATGGAAAAATTTACTGATGCTTATTAATTAATAATTTTCCTTATACGTTCTATGAGATTGAAATGCTAATTGCTAAACATATCAATTTCATTTTAATTGGCTGCATGTGGTTTATTTTTATACAATTATTTACTTAAACTCAAACCAAGTCCTTCATCTCGACTGTCCCCTCTTACCCCTCTTTGCCTAATTTCTCCGCACATTTCCAAAGAAAAATAACATTTGTTTTCCGATTACCATTTGCAATTTCATTCGCAATACCGACTTATGTCGGAATATATCAGTGGCGGCATTTACTGGGGATAGAAAAAGATATTTTTTCATTCGATATAGTTAATAAATTTGTTATATTTCCAATCTTAATAAAACTAACCGAATGTTTATCAGTTTTGAAATATTTACTTTCTTTTTTTTAATTTTACTTTTAATTGAAGATTTAAATTTTTTTTGTTATTAATGAAGAAGAATTTGAAACTTGCAAAATCTTATATCGATTTTTAATTTATTTATAATGTGAACAATTTTATTTAAACCGTATCCAAGATACTAGCCAAAATAATAGAATTTAATATTTATTAGACGAAATTTGATTTCTTTATTAGGAGTTTGCTTTAAAATTCTGTCCTAAAAACAGATAGTTTTCAATATCTATTCAAAAGAAATTATTTATATATATATTTTATTATGTTAGATATTGAATATGGAATCTTTTAAGTCTTCGAACAAGGTGATAATAATTCAATGGAAATCGAGCTAACTTATGTTTGTGGCAACTAACTCTCTCCAAATATCTTTTACTTATCCTTAACAATGAATATAAAAAATAATTTATTAATAAGAAATTTAAAAATTTTCGCATTTGACTAAGCTAACCAATTAAACATTTTAGCTAGACAAATTATAGCAATTATTTTTAGATAACCGCCCCCCCTTTTAGTTGCACGCCACTGCTGCGTAAAAACTTGGCTCAAGACAAATGACATTTGCTTGTTCACATGAGGCTGAGTGAACAATAAATGAAGGCCAAGTCAGAGTGTAGCAAAAAGCTGCCAGGACAAAAGACAATTAGTTGATTGGCGTGCCAAGAATAAGGCACAGAAGAGAGAGATTGGGAAGGGTGAGGGGTCGGTCTGTGTGTGTGTGTATTTTAATTAAAAGCAGATTAACATTGCGCGTGCAATGTATTTGCAAAGACAGAAGCCACGCCCCTAAAACGAACCTAACCACCCACCTAAGCAAATTATTGTTGGCCTCGCGCGACATCTACTTCAAACCATGTGCAGACATTGACAATGACAGACAGCTGGTATGGCTATGTGTGTGTGTGTGTGTATGCCCTGTGTGTGTATTTGTTGGTAGGGGGAACAAGTGTACAAGTGTGCGCTTAACTGTCTCCAACAATTGCCAGAATAAAGTCAACGTCATTTTGAGTGGCTTTCTTAGTCCTTTTTTTCTCCCGTCCTCCTTCTCTCCAGCATCTCTTTAATTCATGCGCTTCAATGAAACATTTTTATGCATATGCAATGCTCCTCCATCTCTATAGAGATACTTGCCTCTGGCTGGTTGGTTGCAGCTCCTTGTTACTCGCCACATCAGTCACCGCTCACTTGACACATTTTGCTCGACGAGCAATTGGCACGAAAACAACAACAATAATAACAATGAAAACAACACCAACTATAGGATATATATGTATATATATATATATACAACATATCCATCCCAACACAAAGCAATAAAAAGTTCCCTGTCGTGAAGTTGGATGACTAAAAATATCTTTCAAGTTTCTTTCTTTTCACACCAAATTGCCAAGGCTGTGGCAACAAAATTGAAATGTTTATTTCAATGTATATATTTTTCGTCCATGGGAGTTGTATCAGCTGTCAGGTGAGAGAAGATACCATTGTCTGGGCATTGTCATAAATCTGTCATTAAAGTCGATGACACATTTTTTGGGTATTGATCTTTTCAGTGGGTTAAGCTTCCCATAGTCATTTAATAGTCTGCTCGCAATGTTCACACCACGTCAAAGATTTTCACATCAGGCTTAATTACCATTTTCCCCCCCTACAGCCTCCTCTCACCATCTCTCTTCTATGTGGTGTGCTCGATTTCACAATTTCCGATTCACATTTCCAATACCAATCCGCAAAACGAATACCAAATCCCTTTTTGTATATGGCATTTCAGCTCGTATTGCCTGCAATTTGCTGCACTTAATTGCCACAAAATGCGCATAAATGCATTTTTATTAAATTCGCTTTAAAATTGATTTTGCACACCGAACCACTGCACCACACCACACCACACCACAGCACACCTACCATGCCCATGCTCCACAATTGGCATGTGGTGGCATATCACACAACCACATTCTCCACATCTCATGCATGCCCCCATATACCATACATCTGCCACGTTGACTTCAAAGTGGGGGTGGGATCGGGGCGGTTTGCTGCCTTCCGTATGAATGGATTTTATTCATCATCATATTTTGCGTTTTCATGTATTTTTGTTTTCTTGTTGGTTTTCTTTTTTGTTGTTGTTGTGTATTTCGTTTATTGCTCGCTGCGGGCAACTTGACTTTGAATCTTTTGCCGTTGCCTTTAGCGGCTCGATTTTTGCAGTTTTGTTTCTGGTTGTGGGTATGCTTTGCCTTCTATTTTCCACTGCATCTGTGAATTAATTAAATGCCTTTGTGGAATTTTAGAGAATGAAGAGCATTGTTGTTGCATAGCACGCCCATTTTGGTAAGAAATGAAGCTCCAACTGCGTTTCACTAAGCATGTGAATTGAAAAAAATATGAAGCTCGAAATGGGAAAGTTTAAGTGGAATAATAACTTGAAAAAATCGGTCTCCTTAATGAAGTTAATAAAATATTTTCTTTAAGTTCCTGAAGCATTGTTATCTAGATTATTCTGATTAAAAATATATAAATATAAATATAAATATACATGGTATAATATTTATGTATATTTAAATAACTATTATTTATTTCCTTATATGAATACAGTTTTGTGGCAAATGTGCAATAACTCACAAAAATTTAATTAATTTTCATAAAACTAAATAAATTATTTATTGCGAATTAAAAAAGACCAAGTTCTTTAACAAAATTATTGTTTAAGAAATTATTTTTTGAATGAATTTGGAAATGATTTTTGGAATATATATAGAAATGATTTATGGAATTTATACCTTATTTAATTTTATTATTATTATACTGATTTTGGTTTATTATATTATTTAATTTTTTCGTTTGAAGCAACTTTATTCACTGTATTTAGACAAATACTAGAATTTGATTAATAAACTGTTACAGTTTGTTTTGTGTAAGATTTTAAGATGTTTACTGCTACAAATTCAAATTGTTTGGTCTTAAGAAAAATTAATTACTAGTATCATATTTCCAAGGAATCAAATTACAAGAATATTTAAATTTAGATTTGGACCACTTGTAATTAATTCTGAAGTCTGCACTTTATTTTTGCACTTTCTTTTGTTAGCTTCATGGTCCTTGGGCTATAATTGTCCAATTCAACGCATCAAATATTTTACCAACCATAGCGGAAGTAGAATTTCGATGCCTAAGAGCTCTCGGGCTACTTGAACCTTTTTTCCTGTTTTTTTTTTTTTTGCTAAATCTCACACAAAATCCAATTACGTAAAAAGGCAAACCAAACTAAGGTCGAAGTTGAGTCTCTCTTACACACACACACACACACACTTAGCACTTGAAATCCAATTTTCATAATAAGTAAGAACGCAAAACGCTAAATATAAAGGGAACAAGGGGGTGAGAAGGGAAATGAAACAAGAAAAACGAAAAAGCATAACGGATGCGAATTTAATAATAATAATAATAATAATATAATTTCGGCACAATTATCTCAACAAATTAAGCCAAAAACCGCTGAACAGCTCAAGTGGACAGATCTCACCATGTTGTTGTTGTTGTTGTTTTTGTAGGTTCTTGTTGGTGTTGCTATTGCCGCCATTCCTCTGCTGGATGCTTTGACCCAAACGACAGCTCATTTTGCGGCCAACTGTGAAGCACATGGGCCCGAGGTCAGTTGCCCTGGCCCCGTTCTATGTAATTAAATTGAAATTTCAATATTGCCAGGACCCCAAGAACCAGTACAGAAGTACCAAAGGATCCCCAGCCAACAGGCATATAGCTAGCAGCTGTCGTTTGGCTCATTTCTGTTCTGTTCTCATTTTTTTGTTCTTTGGTTCGTTGGGCCTCCCCCCAATGGCAAGTATTGCTGATTTATAAGTCGTGGCCAAAAATGCTGCAAAATTAAAGTATAATTTATGTGGCAGACTCATAGCGCATATCCTGCGGATGTGGATCCAGCTTATCCGTCGAGTGCGTAACCTTGCCGGCACCACCGCCACCACCACCCAAAAGCCAGAGTCAACGATGTATACGAGTGAAGAGGAAAAAAGAAAAAGGCAACGAACGAGAAATACTTGCCAAGCTTAATGTTTGCCTCAGCCAACTTTGACCTGCCTGCCGCGGCAGCGACGGTGGCGACGGCTGCTTGCCACCACATAACATTCACCTGCCACTGGCTCTGGTTCTGACCCATCACCCATCAACCCACCTCCCACCATACGCAAAGTGTTAATGTGTTTATGTGAATGGCGATGACTCTGCCACGTCCTGCTTTGAGTGTCCTTGCTCTTTTGCCACTTGAGTTATTTAAATTGCGTAAGTGGGCAGAGCAGTAGGTAGACTGCGGGGATGGTGGGTGGTTGGGCAACTGAAGATTGATAAAATATGTTAATTGCGCTGAATGTGTATGTGCGTGTGTGTGTGTATGTGCCTTCCTGGCTGCAATACATCTTGCATGAAATTGTCACCAACAATGCTGAAAAGTTAATTTTCTTGGTGTTCTTTTCTTTTTTCCTTTTTCTTTTTGAACACATACTCGTAAATTTAAAGAAAAACAACATCATAATAGAGAAAAATACATTTTAATTATGTTTATTGCATACTTTAAGCCATTTAGGCATTCTTTTAATGCCAGTATCTCCTTCAATTACACAATTACCTTTGCATTTCTCAGCCTTTTAGTAAATTTTAAGCTGTAGTTCCTTTTAATTATATAAATATAAAGCCTAAAAGGGCTGGATCATAAGTTTATCACCATTGAAACAGATTAAAGAAAATAAATATAGTACAAATTTAAATAAATTCTTCTCACTTCAGTGTGTTCAATATTAATTTAAAATTTTGAAATTTGATTTGTCATTTCCCTAACACGTCATATGATTGTTTTTCGAAAGTATTTCAGAAAATATTTAATTTACGTTGTGAATTTTCATTTAGAATTTATGCGAGTGACTTTAAATAAAATTTCTCCATCAAATGAAAATAAAGGAGCAAACCAAAGACAACCTCAAATTTGCACAAAATCAACAATTTAAATATAGTATGACCTAATACGTTTTGGGCTCTTTCACGCTTGACCGACAACCATATACTCTCCAGACCCATTGGCATAACCTTTGACACAAAGACAAATACACAAACATCTCAATGTATATAAATATATATATAGAATTATATATATATGTATATCTAGTTGGGGTGAAAGTTACAAGCCATGCATGGTAGCATTTCTCCTGTTATTGGCAGGCCACTTGAAGGCAGCAGGCAAAGTCAGTTGTAGGCCAACAATTATTGGTTTATAAGGTTTGCATGTGGCTCGGAACTTGGTTATATAACCAAAGCCAAAGTTAAAGAGCACCACAGCAAAAAAAGAAAAAAAAAAACACAAAAACTAATACATATATAGCTACATATGTATATGTATAAAAGGACAAATAAAGAGAAGTTGTTTCTACACATCCGAGTTGATTGTGTATATTTGTGTGTGTGTGTGTATATATCCTTCCTGCTTGGTGTTCGTTTTGGCTCTTGTTGACTCAATTTCCGCATTTAATGACCCGTTACCAAATATGCCTGAAATTTTCAAAAAAATAAATAAATAAAAGAAAAACCGAAAATCTGCCAGCTGTTAGCTGCTGCCGTGTGGTGGGTGTGCGGTTTCCTGATTAGGTTTCTCCCACTCGAACACGAGTCGACATTATAAAACGCAACAAAATGAGAGCAAAACGGAAAAAAATTGAGCATAGGAGCTTAGAATCTCATCAAAATATATGGCTATATAAATATGGCGCTCTAATGATCCAAGCCAACATCTTTTAACGGTTTTTTTTTTACCATTCTCTATTAGTTTTCGGTGAACGTGAAATGAAAACAAATAATAAAATGGGATACGCAATTATAGCATAATCCATGGCAATAATCAAATGCTATAACCCAATGCCAAATAGCTAAACAGTAGCTATACGAGAATAGACCAAATAGCAACATGTGCGTGTTGGTGTTGCCAGGATTTTGATAATGGTGCGCATAAATGTTTTTTAACAAAAACAGCATCAGCAGCAGCAGCAGCAACAAACAAAGGCAATCGGAAAATGTCCCCAAATCGAATGGGTGAGCAGGGAGTAGAGAAAGAGAGAGGTGAACGGAGGGAGAGAGTATTACGGGGATGATTGGAAATTGTGGACAGTGCGGAGAGAGAAAGTGAGGCAACATTGAGGCTCATAAACAACAATAAACACGCTTGTCCCCCCTCCCGTTCCATTGACCATATTATGTTCTTTTTTTTTTTTTTTTGTTTGGGAATAAGAAAGGATATTGGCAGTCTTCAACTTGGCATGCACAGGGCGTCCTTATTTCGCTTTTCAATCCTTTGGACAAATAAAGTTTTTATGACGGCTATTTGTAACCTTTTTTTGGATTTACCGCCAACGCTTGCCCCACTCAATATATGGCCTAATAGCGGTTAGCTTTTTCCCTTTGGCTTTGATTTAAAAATATGTTTTATTCTTGCCGTCTGCCAGCATCTCAATTTAGAGTCTCGATTGACCATGTAAAGCCAATGAAAAAGGATATGTTTATACGTTTATCTGTATGTGTGTGTGTTTGTCTGTCTGTGTGTGTGTGTCTGTGTGTGTTTGTGTGCTTGAGTCCTTTCTCTGCTTGTTTGCTGCCTGACTTTGTAACGCATAATTTCAACATAATAACATTTTCAACGTTGTCTTCGTCTCCATCAGCATCTCTATCCTTGTTAAGGACAAGACAAGATGTCCTTTCTTGTTATTATCCTTGGGATTGCCATCGCTTGCATGCATTAATCTGGTCTTTATTATTGCTTTGTTTTACACTTATGGCAAAAGAGAGAGATGGTCATTGAACAAACAACAAAATCATTTATTTTATCAAGTAAAAATAATTAAAGTGAATAAAATTTACTTGTTTTTTTTTATTCCCTTGTAATAGGATATACGACTATTGACAGTTTATATATATGTATATATACTCTTGTGATCATTAGGGCAATCTGGATTTATATAGCGGTATATATCTTGTATAATTGTCTGTATCAAATTAATATAGGATGCATTTATATGTATGTTTTTTCTTAATAATTAGATCAAGAATGGTTTCAACATATAATTTAAACAACCAATCTTTTCAAAATAAATCCTTGAAATAAGAATATTAATTTTTTTCAGATGTATCCACCAAAAAGATCAATTTTATATATGTACATATATTTCATAAAGACAAAAATTAACATAAACATTTATTTTATTCATTAATTTGTTTTCTAAACAAAAAAAATTGATTTTCAAGAGTATATTAACTTCGGTGGAGTTAAAGTTTAACTGTCGCTTGGATTTTTGATATTGTTTGGTTAATTTATTAACTGTAATGCATCGGTTTCCGTGGCCTATATAAATAATAAATCTATTTTATTTACCCGATTGCTTCTGTTTATTTATTTGCCTTGTCCGCTTTTGATTAATTTATTAATTTAAGAGGCGATTCAGTGGGTTATGTTATTCATTTGTTTTTGATTACAAAAGGTGGAAAGTTGTTGATTTATTAAACAATAATTATAATGAACGATTGTAGATAAGCTCATGGGCAATTAATTGAACTGGTGAATATCGCTAACATCTCATTAGCAAAATCTCTTGGCAATGAGCTGTAAAACATTTCTAGCCATTTTTTTTTATGGCCGGCTAGAACTAAGTTAACATGGTCATTAAAGAAGTTTTTTATTTCACTCGGCAAATGATGACTAAGTAGCTTTATATACCATATATACATATATATGTACACCTACGCTTTTATCAGTTTTTGTTCTCTCTCTCCTGTCTCACTCTATCTCTCTCTCTCTCTACTTTTCTATGTCCAAGCGTATTTTATTTCTTTTATAAGTTGACTTACAAAAGGAATAATGCGCTTATGCGATAAATTTTTTTATGTTATGTATAAACTTTTCCTTTTCTTTCACTTTTTTTCCCCGCTTTTTTGATTTCTTTTTATATCTTGCATAATTTGTGATACTACATAAAGCACAAAGACAAAAACAAATAAGAAAGAGACAGAGGCAGAGAGCATTATGTATATATAAACTACTAAAAAGTTAACTAGAACCAAATGACAGCAGCTAACTAAAGAAGAACAACAGCAATATCGAACTCAAATGAATGAATTGTTAACTGTCATATCAAAAAGTGTCAATAAAAAATCATAAAAATATGATTCCTCTACATACATATATGTATGTATGTATGTATATGTAGATTCCGTGCATGATGAAACACAGAGATCACAGTGGGGCGTCAACCGTTGATTTCACATCCCATTCCCATTCTCAATCCCAATCCCACTTCCACACTCTCAAAAATGATGATGACGATGACGATGATGATGAGGACGACAACAACATGAACATTATTGTCAAACGCATGTGAATCGTATATATATATATATATATATATGTATATATATATATGTATATAGTATATGTATGTATATGGCGTATATTGTAGCTTGTTTGTTACACATATCCAATAAATTTACATTTTTATCGAAAAAGTTTCCCTCTCATGATGTGTGTTGTTGCTGCCGCAGCAAAGCGGAAATATCAAAAATAAATCTCTGGCTTGTTTCCGTTGTTAGAATGCGAATAACAGAGTCTAACGCTTGTAATTGGCAGTGAATACATACACACGCACTCAGACACACACACACATATATACAACACACGACACACTCTGACACATTTGAAACAAAAACATCAATTTGCGACTTTTAATGGCATCATCATTGACTCAATCAGTAGTGAAAGTTTCATTTGCCCCTCTTTTCTCTTTCTCTCTCTCTCTCTCTTTCCATCTCTCTTTTTATGCCAATGGCAACTACATACATCCATTGTCTTCATCTCATTTGTATCTTTGCCTATTTATTTACTTTTTATAGAAAATAGAACCTACATCTACCATAATGTGCACAATGTAAGGGAGAGTTGGGAGTTTCAGTTTTCAATTCAATTTCTAATTCAAAATCCCAGAAATGGCTAATGGTCTACGGCTGGCTTCATTTTTCAATTCGAAACCAAAATTTGTCTAAGTTTTAATCCATTTAACAAATACTGAGTTTTGAATTTATTTGAATTTGAAAAGGAAAACGTTTTTAAATATTTAAAATAAATATTTAATTATATTTAACTAGAGAAAAATAACAAACTATTCCAACTATAATATATTATAATACAAAAAATTAAATATGATATGTAAATAAAATGTTGTTACTGAACATTAATAGAATTTTATCTAATTTTTGTATCCAAACATTTAAATTTTATTTATGAAAATAAGTGAGACAATATTTGCAATTTAATGCTCGAGTTTAGCTTTTTTACAATCAAAACTTCCTATATCGGAACCGAAATAAAAAAAAAAAAAACTAAAACTACGAGAAAAAAACTATTAAATAAATTTGACCAAAATTTAGAAAAATTATAAAGCACAAAGTCTGAAGTGATTCTTAGAATGTCTGTTAATCTAATGATATTTTAAAAGGTTAATTAGATTGAATAAAAATAATTTTATTAAATAATGTGGCATAAAATATCCTGTCTCACAATTCCCCAATCTTCCCCATAATAATTCTTGTTGCCTGCTATTTTTGGGGCATCTATTTTTGTTTACTTATAGAATTCATCATATGTATGTTTAGTTTAATGCACTCACGCCAAAATATACTAAAATAGACAAATGGCAAGTCTATGGCAAATTAAATGATTTGTGACCCAAGCAACATCTTTGGGCTGTCTGCTTTCTTTACTATCGGATATTTTATGACTCTCCTGGGGGTAGGGACTGCGTCTGGGTTTATTTGGCTGGCAGCGGCGCCAGAAAATAGGCCAGAATATTCACCCACTAGCTGTCGTTGTTGTGGCACGTTTCATTGTAGATATTCCCATTCAACTCGGCATGCATGCATTCATTTTGTACACTGGCAGTTTCTTTGTTTTACCAACAAATATTCGGTTGATGTTGTTGATGAGGGTGGGGATGGGGATGGGGATGGAGGGAGATGGAGGCTTTGCCGCTCTACAACATTCACCTTGTTGACGCAAGCTGCGTGTCAACCGAATGTCTATGCATTACTCACACAAATATAGCATCCACAATGTGCCCTCCATTCACTCAGTCAAGCATTCATTGCGTCTGTCATTCAGTCAATCATTCATTGCTGCCAGCTAAAACACGCCCTCGCTGCACACTTCACAGCAAACGAAAAGCAAAGAAGTAAAAACAGGAGCTGGAGCATGTCATGCAAACTATCCTTTACAGGATGTATGAAAGAATGAATGAATGTGAATTGGGTGTGGCGAAAGGGTAACTTTTTGTCTATTGCATGGGCGTGAATGGATTGAGTAAGCTTTAACGAATGGATAGCTAGCACTTTGCCATCAGGGATCAGTTGACATCTGATAAATCGTGACCAGGGAAATTGCTGAGGTCATGGCATTGGCAAAAATGATGAGCCTATGCCAGTATAACGAAAAGAAAATCAAATGAATCATATTTAAGCAATTTAAGAAATATGTACTCGAATGTATTTTGGTAAAGAAAAAGATGAAAAACTATATTTAAAAAATATGTATAATTATATATTTAAATATTTAAGTTTATACAGTACATAGATTGATTTTGCATTAACTTTAATGCTCTTTGATTTGTCTCAACATAAAACTATGCATTTATATTGTTAATAGGATAAGAAATTAAAGAGCTTTGAAAAATTATTTAGCTATATCTAGAGGATTTTCAAAGCCGAGCTCTATTCATTGTTATCGAAGAAGCTTTTACATGCAGCAATTGTAGCAACAGTAAAGCCAAAATTAAAAACCTTCATGCATACATAATACCTGAATCTTGCATACTTTACGACTCTTTCTCACTCTCTCTCACTAGGATTCCTTACTCCTTTTCCCATTGCCCTTCGAGTTTACCTGCCACTAATGGAAGTCGATAAGCCGCCTCGCTGCAAACGTGGCGTAAAGCAAAAAAAAACAAAAGAATGTTGGCCATATTTGCGTTGCAGTTTGGTTGTAGTATGTATCTAGTGGCACCTTCCATCTACCATGGATATGTGCATACACATATGTATGTATGTACATATGGTTGTATTTGTATCTCTATGTACATATATTAGCCAAACCTAAGCGTCCGCCATGTGTTGCAAATTTTTGCAGTTGGTAGCTTATATTCCCGTTGCACAGCATTCCCTGTATATATATAAACTACTGTCTACCAGCTTTATTTCCATCTTCATATTCCCTACTTTTTTTTCTCTCTCTCTCTCTTCGCTTCTCTGTTCTGAATATGGGGCCACAGTGCGTATGAGTTATGTAGATAACGCGGCGTATTCTGCTCGAAAGCAGCTGACTAGCTGGATGGCAACCGCAAAAAGTGTTTTACTCAAAGGCATCGTAATTCTTTTAGCCTCCCTTTCTTTTGCTTTCATTGCTGTTCCCTCTGCTGTTCCTTTCTGTTCTGTTCTGTTCTTGCATCAACTTCAATTTCTGTATGGTGCGACCCTTGTTGAATTATTGGCGGCTGGGGGGCGTGACACTCAGCTTCTCTTTGGTGTTGTTCAGTTTTCTCAGTTCACATTTTGCCAGCTTTTTTTTTCTTTTCGGTTTTTTTTCTTTTCCTCTCAAATTTAAATTAAAACTTCGCTACTCTTGCATTTTATCCTTGACTTTATGTCTTGGGTTAGCGATGTGCGTGGGAGTAAGAAGCGCTTCAGAGAGAAATGAAGAGAGAAAGGGAAAGTACTGTAGCTCAATGAGCTGACAGTGCAAGTAAAGGGATGAGTTTGGTGGAAAATATTGTTATTCTTCCTCTTGTTGTTGTTCTTGTTGGGGTGCGTGTGAAACTTTGTGTCGACATTTTGCGGTTGTAAAGCGTCAAACGCTTAAAACTTAAATAGTTTTTTTTTCTCATCCCCCTCTTTATTTTTTTTTCTTTTTTTTTTTGGATTCTTAGTCGTTTTCGCTGGAAGGCACGCAAATGAATCGTTTTTCCTTTTATCGTACAAGTTTTGAGGACTTTTGGTTTTTTTTTATCCACCATAACAGTTGTGTTGGGTTGCCTTTTGGATTTGCACCACCCTTCCCCATTCTTTCTCTCCCTCTCGTTGCATAAATATTAAAATGTTTTTTGCATTTTTCTTAATTTTATTAAAATGTTGTATAATGTTTTTGTATTTGTTTTTTTTTTGCCACAGCAATTTTTTATCAGCAATATATGTGTAGGAACATTTGCCAGGCCAGGGTGCTAAAATGTAAAATGCTTATTTGAATATTTTATAAATTTTTCATTCGCGCCTTATTTCACAAAAATATTTTTGTGCACATTCTTTGGGCAAGTTTGACATTGAGACGAGGCAGCCAGGGAATCAGGCAGCGCGGGCAACCCGCCTGTATGTGTTAGCCAGAAAATATATGTATGTGTTGGTTATGTGCTAAATGTCTAAAACACGTCTGCTGGCTTCATCCTTTCAAAAGTGAAACCAACCCACACATACAGAGATATAACATAATGCTTTAGTCCTGGTCTTGGTCCTGCTCCCTGTTCGCTCAGTAAATTTGCATAGATGTGTGTGGGCTTTGCATTCATTTTTAGTTGAGAGCTATGCAATGGTTTAAATAAGCGAGAAAATACCACATTACCATAACAACAACCTATGACAACATTTTACCACCTTTTGTTTCCTTTTTTTTTTGGGGGGGGTTTTGTCTTTGTTGTCGTTTACACAAAAAATAATTATGAAACGGAACATTTTTGTGGGTAATTGTAACAGAGGAACTTTAAACTGAATATGAAATGTTTACAACAACAACTGAACTGCAGCCAACTGGTTATTTCAGACCGGATTGAGTGTTGAGATATTTGTCGGGAGAATTTTCCATTTACCAAACTCTCCTCCTTCTTTCTCTCTTACCCTCTGGCAGTTATTTGGACCAAGTTCAACATGATGTGAAACAAGTTGACCAACCACATGTAGTTTTGTTGATTAAGTGTTTGAGTATAGCTTTGGGGTAGACACCCAAAAAACTTTTCCATAGGTAAAAATAAAAAAGAAATGCTTACTTTGTGTATCTTCTTTTGAAGTTTCTTTTGCCCTTGTACACATTGAAAGTGAATATGTAGTACTTGAAATTTTATACAATTTTATGTGCATAGCACTTGCTTGCTGTCTTTTGATAGAAGATTCAATTTCCACACACTTATTTATGCAAAATCAATAAAAAGCATGTGGAAAATGTGAAAGCAATGTCAAAGCGTTTATAACACCTAACACCAGGCCAACTGAAGAACTGCCAAAGCAAAGTGTATTGTCAAACATTGCCCCACTAAAATACATACAAAAAAAAAAGAGAATAAGAGAAGGGTTAAAAGTTCTTCGAAGGTGCAAGATGGCAGAGCTTCAGATGAAGATAAAGATGAGAAAACAGAGAAAAAGATAGAGGAGAGAAAGAGAAGACACATCAGAAATCAATTTCCCGCAACAGCAAATGAAAAGTAAAAACTTTACCAAACTTAAAGCTAAGATGAAGGAAAATTTCAAAAGTTTTTCATAGCTAACTTTCACCTGTCGAATGCCGGAAGGGAAAAATAGAAGAAAAGCATTGCCAAACCAGTCAAACAATCAATAGTTTGATTAGCTTTGAGTGCCACATGTTGACTTGAAGCAACAGAGAAGCACAAACACACACACACAAAAAAACCGAGAGATAAATAAAAATAAAAATACAAAAAGAAAAACAAAACTTTGAACTGTTGCTTATCTGTGAGTGGGAAAAAGTTTAGAAATGGCAGCAGTGACAGCCTCGGGTCACACACACACTTACACATACACACTCGAGTTGACATTTATATGCAATAAGGAAAACAACTCAAAGTCAAAATGGCCAAAATATGCACATAAATTTCATTGGCCAAAAGTTCTTAACTCAGAACAGCAGCCAAAAAAAAAAAAAGGAATAAGAAAAAAGTGCTGCCAAATGTGCACAGATAAGCGCATACAACGTAATGAAAGTGCAAAACAACAGCAACAACAGCAACAGCAAAAACAACAATACCAACTATGATGACAGTGAAATATAATGAAATTAAACAAATTGCTGGAATTTACCTTTGGCTACAAGCAAAACTCTTGCCATGCCTCTGTCTCTATCTCCATCCCGTCTCTGTCTCTGCAACATTGTCAACGGAATAGCAAAGTTTTTCCTTCTCTCTGACAAATCCTACTCCTTGTTGGTCCATATACAAATGAGTTGTCTGCACAGCAAACGACAATTCATGTAAATTGCTTAATTTATTAGAGTTTTTTTTTTGTTTTTTTTCTCAGCTCTCACACTACCAAGAATCTAAGGATTCCCAGTAACCCTGCAACCCAAATGGGAGCCCTCGCATTTCCGCCTGAGACACACAACTTCCTGACTTTGACAGCGTCGCGACGCTGGCTTAAGTATTTCCAATTGTTGTTGTGCTACAATTTCCTGGTTTTGCTTTGATGGGCTTTTGTTTCGAAACGAAACGAAAAATGAAAAAAAAGACCCAAACCAAAACAGAAAAAAAAAGTTTTTCTGAATTTTCTACTTTCTTTTTGTTAACGGTTCTTTTTTTTTTTTGTGTCTTTGTTCTTTTCCTTCGACTGCTGTGTTCTGCGAATTTGTTATCTTAATTCTTGTCATTTCAAAAATCTGCCACCATTTGTTTTTAAATAAAACTCAAGGCAATTGAATTCATTAGATGAGCGAGGGTGGTGAGGGTAGCCAAAACTTTTAATCTGGCCAAGGAAGACACTGAAAAGTTTTGCCCTACATATAAAGTATACGCCGCGTATGTTTTACCATTTGCCAGCCGAATGTCTCACGTTATGCATACGCCCCGTTGCCATTAGTAAGCGGTGCTGGCTGACTGGCAAGAAGGCACGTAATGAAAGCTACTGTAAGGCAAGCATAAGTAACGTCTACAACCAAAACTTTACTCCGATAGCATCTCCCTCTCTCTCACTCTCCATCTGTTTCTTTATTCGTCGTCCTGCCGGCGTCAGTTTAATGGCAGCATTCATACAAATCACAGTTTTTCTCCAACCGGAACCCCGGCTGGCATTGCACTTTTGTAATGCCAGTTTTCTATTTTGCTCTTTCTTTAGTTTTTTTGGGCTGCTAACAGCATGAATAATATATGGAAAAATTCAAGAAAATGTATGGCACTCGCACAGAAATACAAATACATTCATACAAACATACATAGATTCAGACATGGGTAGTGAAAATAAAGAAAAGCGCGTCTGGATGTACACGAACTGGGGAGTCGGACAAAAAACTAGGTTACAAGTTGAAATTGGAAACTTAATGGTGTTACTTTTACAGCCGCGTACAGTGTGTGGTGAGGAGCCTAAAACCTCAATTCAAACATTACATGCCCCCAAACGGTAACACGGCCACTCCCCCTCAGTTTAAGCCCCACACCAAATCCCCAGATCCAAATGCAAATGTCAAATTGAAATTAATATATAACATACCCCATAAAGTAGGCAATACTTTTTGCTTTTCCTTCATCTGTAGGTGTGTGTATAGCTGTGTGTGTATGTTTTGGGTGGATGAATGTATGTGTGCGCGTCTCACTGTTATTTAAGAACTTGCCGGCTTTTCCCTTTATTTTCTTTTTGTTGTTTAAGTTAACGCGTCACTTTTAGCCGGCATTTGGCTAGAATAGCAACTGCTTCACTTTGTTGGCTGTTGGCAACTGGCAAACCAGAAGACCCAACGAGAAGGCTAACGATACACGATAACTGAATTCGCTGCAATTTATTCGGCTAACAACATCGGCAAATAGCATCTAAAAAAAAAACCGAAGTGGAACTCGTGTTATACCAAAGAGAAAATTTTGTTTTCTCTACTCTCAATGAAAATCTCTTCGGTTGTATAACAGTTTCCCAATAGCTTGCTCCTGTATGTCCCTGTGTGTGTATGTGTGTGTGTGTGTGTGTGAAATTGTGTCATTAGGTGCATTTGTTTTCGTTGTCCAACAATCTCTTCTATGCTATACGATGGCTACCTACCTATTTGCCGCCTCTTGTGCCGTTGTTTATTTGCTTCCTCTTCAGGCCGTGTCATTTCTCTAGTAGTTATAGTAGTAGTAGTAGAAGTAGTAGAAACAAATGTGTGTATGTTCCTTCATTTGTCTGTCTTTCTGTCTGTTTGTCTCTCTGTCAACTTGGCGCCGCTCATCTAACTAAATGCCAACAATTATGTTTTGGAGTCTCATTAGTTGCAACTTAAAGTGTACTAATGTGTTGCCGTGTGTGAAGAATGATGCCGTTAATGATGTAAGTGTTACATCTACCAACAGGCAGGCATCATCTCCAACGAAAAAACCAAGTCAAGTGGGTTAAACTAACTATATTTTGAGGTCGAGTTCGTCTGTTAATTGGTATTACCTGCACCAGATTCACATAACATATAATATATGCCATGATATATGTGTGAGTTTTTCAAATATACAAAGGTTGAACAACAAACAAGGGGATCAGGTCACAACTAATCATGCTGACGTCGACACAAAATGCACTAAACAAAGGCACCAACACCAATATAAAAATCCATATATATGTATATACATCTACAACAAGATATAGCCACAACAAACAACGCTCGAACAATAGGCTATGAGCATCGCATGCGAGCTGCTTTAATAATGGCCCAGTCATGGGTCCAATGCGGAACAATCTTACACACACAGAATCACACCTACATGTATATATACAGAGAGAAAGAGACAGGTGAGGTATTTAGTTGGGTTCCGACTAATTTAAGCTGCGCCTTGTTATAATTACAGCGAGAAGCGAGCAACAAAACTGCTGGAAAATGATGCGCACGTGACATCCGGAACGGTTCTCTTCTGTTTTGTCCACGCCAGCAGCAAGTCAAAAGGACAAAGTGCAAAAAAAAAAAACCAAAAAAAAAAAGAAGGGAAAAATCATCAGCCAAAAGCCACAGCAGCGCCAGCAAAAAAAAATTACAAAGGCCAGGCCAAAGGCAAACAGAACAAAGTGCAGCAGAAAAAAAAACCATCTTTAGTTTTCCTTTCCATTCCTTTTTTTCCATTTTGGGTTTCCTTCTTTTTTTTTTTTGTGTTAGAAAATTATGACTCACAGGGCGAGGTGTATATATGTGTGTGTGTGAGGCGTGGCATGCCTTTTTGCATTTTTTATACAATTTTCTGGGATTACTTGTGCAGCGGATGCCATGGAATGAGAATGGGTCTCAAGAAAATTAGTCGCGCGTCGGAAAATAATAAAAGCAGAGAGAAAAAAAAAAAAACTAGAAACCTGAGAGAAAACTGAAACTGAAGTGTAAATTTACTTCCGTCGCAGAAAATGTGGGCGTGTGCCGTGTGCTGACAGCTATGGGCGTGGTGGCAAGTGTGTGTGTGTGTGTGTAAGGGTAAGGGAGGCGAAGGCAACTTTTTCTAATTAAGCGTACGTGCGACTGTCAACGGCATCAGCGGCTGAAGCTAGCTCTAGCTTGAAGCAGCTTGCCCTCTCTCGTCGCTTGTATAACTTATTGTCGTTGACAATAGTTTTAATTGAAAAGCAACCCTCACCAGCCTCTCCGCCCTCGCTCCCTTTCCCGTGATGTGTCAGAGTGGAGCTCACCTTTGCCGGACAATTCAATCAACGCTACAAATGCTGACTGGTTTATTTTTCAAGATGTTGCCACAGACCTAAGGGCACCTCTAGACGGCAGCATTTGTCTTTGTAAATCTAAAGCCAATTCGTGTCTGTCTTTGCCGATAGTATACAGTTTTGTACATTTTTTTTGATTCCTAATACTAAGTAGTTTCAGCTTTAAGTGATTCTATGCTTAGTTTTGCAGCATTTCAATTACAACTTCGTCGCATAACTCAAGTTGCAATTTTGGATTCCATTTTTCCCCAATGTAATAGATCTACCTGGATACACACACACACACATACTCACATGGATATATATATATATACATTTTACCTGTGAGCCATAAATAAGCAAACAGCAAACTGCATTCAACTCCTTCCTCCATTAGCAGTTAGATGCAATCAGCACTAGGCTGAGACGATTTACTCGTCACTCCAATTCAGAGATGGCGCCAACATTAGCAGCACTCTCTCTCTCTCTCTTTCTCTTTCTTTCTGTCTCCCCATCTCTCCCGTGCATCGGCAAGTTTCTTAATTTTCGTTTGCCGTAAATTTGCACAGCCACGCCCACCACGCCCATGAATACCTGCGTCACCAATATTGTTGTGAAGCTTGGCGTAGCGGAAAATCGCTTAAGATGCTGCTGATGCTTCAAAAAGTTTACCCTTTTTCCAAGGGCTGCAAACACAAACAGGGATAGCTAATAGCGATGCTCAAAAGCCAAATAGTTATTTATCATGCATAACCAAAATTCTTAATAATTATATTAGCAACGATTAAAAGATACTTTCTTTTTGAATTAATCAACAAGTCTTGCATTACATGCGAATCTAAAAGTGTGCAGAAAATTTCACTAATATTATAGAAAAACATAATCCAAAATACTACAAATTTATTGTAACTATTTAATTGATTATACTAACTAAATCGTAGATAATAGTAGTACAACTGTAATATATTCTGTTATTTCAATTAAATATTTAACAACTTAATCACAGTGATTGTGATGTGATGCAAACGTTTTTTATTGGCCATCCCTATTGTCGAGTTGTTAGTTAGTTTTGTGTGGCGACGCAGTCATCAGTTTTGAAGTTCTGCGTCTCGCATTCGCAACTCATTTCTCAGTCTCCCCAACTATTGTACTCCTTGGCTCGTTCAACTTGGAGAGGAGGCTCTGATTTGCTTTTGCATCGACGGCATCGTTTACCTTTCGATTCGTTTCTCGTCTCGTTTCGTTTTGCCAACCGTAATTACAAGAAGCAGCCGCTTTTTTGGTTTAACTTTCAACAACTGCAACTTTCTACTGCCACCGACGACGACGACGACGACTGTTAACTCGACTTGCATCCCGCAGATGCAAGGTATAATCGACAATGTCGATTGGCGTGTGTTTGTGGTTTTTGAGCCAAAAAGTTTTTCACTTGTTTTTGTTGGTATTTTCTAATGTTTTGGCAAAGAAGGAGAAGACTTTTTGCCAGTTTTCCATGATTGCAAAGATTGCATATTTAAGTGAGAGAGAAGATTCGTGTGAATGTTTACCATTTGGCAATGCGTTACTTTTCCCTTAAATTACATTTGATATGCATACGTAAAGCTAACGTTTATTCTAACGAAATTTTCAGTTTCTCCCATCTGACGCTAATTAGAAAAGTTACCCCAATCGCGACAAACACTTTCAACTCATCCAATGCCGTTGCCATTAATGCCACATTGAGCGTTAATATAGTCATTGGCATTGGCTTTATTGAGACTTTGGCTATAAAAGTTTTTTATCCAAACAAGTTGACAAAAAATATGACTTAATTTGCATTTAATTACAAAGTTCAGCTTAAAAAAAATCCAAAAGAAAAATAAAAACAAAATATAAGAAAAAAATTATAAATAGTCAACAATCCAGTTCAATTGCTGTACAAATATTTGTTTAGATTGGCGAAAATATTTATTGTTTTATTATTTTTCTATTCCTTTTATTTTGTATGGTATTATCTAATAAATGTCAAAAAGTTCACTTTACAGCTTTCACGCATTTAAGAGATTAAAACTCAGTGGTCTGTCATTGCTAAAAGTATGGCAAATTTATAATGTGCCATAAACCGATCAGACAACTGTAATAATCGCTAATAATAATGGAAATCAAAACACAAAAATAAAATAAAGTAAAGAGAGTCAAATAGTATTGGCAACTTTGGGATACTCTGTTACAAGTAAAATTGATATGCTCCTAAAGTAATCTTTCTTTCGCTCAAAATATGCCCGTTTGTTGTTTTTATTACCATTAAAAAAAAGTAGAAAAGTTTTATAAATTTGAAATATAAATTTATCTTTTATAATAATTTTTTTATTTTTATTAGAGAATAATCTATGTACATAAAACAATCATTTTTATTTAATTAATAAGACACTTTTATTTTTTAATGTAAAAATTATTTGATGCGATAAAATTTAAAATAATATATTACATATTTTGCAATCTAACAGGAAACATAAAATGGGCAAGTTAAAACCATCGATGCCCTTAAGTGTATATTGAAAAAGTTTTTCTGTTTTGTTTTTTAAGAATTTCAAAGTTGGCAAACTTAGACTGGTGAAGGGATGAGGGGAAGGGAAGAAAAGGAGTTTGTTAATGAAGTATATGGATGGTGCAGCAACCACAACAGGAAAAGGCATTTACAAATTAGCATTAGTACACGCGGCAGATCTACCATTTGACCCACATACCAAAACGGATCCACTCAAATTCAAGTGACGTGCGTAAATTTTGCTTATTTCGTGCACGTTCTAAGGCACGTTGCTGTTCACAACGTCCTTACCCTCCTTATCCTGTTTAAGTCCTGGCGTCTCTATGCGATTTTGTGAATTGCTTTGGGAAAATGGAAACCATTAAATGGATTCTTCTGCTTACCCTCTTTTGCATATTTTTATGCTGCAACTTTTTCAAAGTTTTGATTGACAAATGTATTATTTTTTATCGCTTTGAGTTTTTCTCGCTTTTTTTCTGCATTTTCATAATTTTTTTTTTCTTTTTTTTTTTTATGACAAAGTTTTTCCGACCCTGCAGTTACTTTTCAAATTATCTGGTTGAGGCCCAAGCACTTTTTAATTACAAATGCCAGAGAGCAGGCTCCTTGGTTCGCCCCTTTTCAACACCCCTCTCCTCCCCCCTTTGATTGACAAACGTTGGAGAGCCGCCATCAGGCTGGAGTCATGCCAGCAAAGACTTGATTCTCGCTTTCCACAAAGGAAGCAAAGAGGAAGGCAAGAGCCTGATTAAATAAATTGACATAAATTAAAAGAATATAAGCTTTGCCATGGCAACAATTAAATCAAAATTGTTGCTCCTTCAGCTGGAGAGTGTGTGAGTGATGTTGATGTGATGCTCCTTGTGAATATATTTTTCTTGTTCTTATTGTTGTTGCCGTTGTTGTTGTCGCTTTTGATTACACAAAAACATGCTAATTATGTCAGTGGTTGGAATGGAAAGGAAACTCTAAGACGACACTGAGTCCCAACCAGAGGCAACTGAGTGCCTTTGATGTGTCTATGGCGACTGCTCTTCTGCATATGTTTTAATGTCAATTTGGACTGTAATTAGTCTGCCCTGCCTAGCTTAAAAAATTCTATGGCTGTTACTCTGGGTCATCATCCAACTAGAGAGCTGAAGTGTGGAAGGAATGGAAATAAAAAAAAATATATATATGCCTACCTCCAACACCATCAACTCGATATTGTGTGATGGCAATCGATAGTCCACTTTTCAATATTTTTATCCATTACAATGCAATTGCGGCTACTGAATGTAAACTTTTTTAATTGCCAGCGAGAAATATGAAACGCAAGTTGAGCGCATAACAAATAAAAATAGTGAACTCAACTTTTACGTGAAAAACAATGAACAATATACAAAATCAGGCCAATATTTTATTATAAATGAATATATACATGTATAGAGCTAGCTATATAGTACTTATATATACATACATATACAGTACTCATAATACAATATATTGTTATTCTTGCTGACCGGGTAATTCAATTTTATCAAGGGACAAATGCCCATACGAAACTTTCTACTTTCTGTGTGTAATGAAGTAAAAGTCAAGCAAATGAAATCAGCAAAACAAAAAGAATCAGCAATTGCTTTTAGTCAGTTATACCGAAATTTTTATGCTCTATACAGTAAATCTTTTGGATTCTTTCGTAGAATTTCTGAAATTATATTTCACGTAAGTAAAGTATAAAATATATAAAAAATGTATATCCTAAACTTTAAATTTACTTAAGATAAAAAACCTAATAATGTAATTAAAATTTATTTTCTTTCAGATAATTTTATAAACATTAAAAATAATCTTGACTAATGGGTGAGTGAAAAGTATCCATTCTATAGCTTTTAAGATTAATTTGGAATTAGTTGTACAATATTTTACATACGATTTCGAATATGTATATAATTTTTTTCATGGCAAAAGTCAAACCTAAAAGAGTGAAACCTTTGGGAGAGAGTAAAAAAAAGATGCATTAAAAGCGAAAGGAAAAAGTTTATTACATGCATTTAATTGTATTTCCCTTAGTTGGATCAAAAACAAAGTCAGAGTAATGGGAAAGTGGGTAAAAGGGAAACCAGAGAGATTCCTAGACATGAAAATAATCGAATAAGCATAAATTAACTTTCCACAGATACAGTTAAAATGAAACAAACTATTTGGATATGACCCAAAGTGCGTTTTGTTTTTGTCTTGGTTAAAGTCATGATTATAATTTGAAATTTTTGTCACACTATTTGCCTTTTTGTATCAATTAGTCATTGAAAATTATCAATGAGTTCTAGCATACGGAAATTAGACTTGGTGTCTGTCATTTATTGGCCAAAAAATGTTTTTTTGTTGTTGGTTCTGCATTTGATTCTCAACATCAGAAATATGGAGAAATTATTTGGTTTTCTCATTGTTATGCCACTGGCGTTTGGTTGCCGTGTTCATGCTGACAAATTATGCTGTTTTATGCGTTTGTCACCAGGCCACACACACACACACAAACACATACGCACACACGCATACACACATACGCACACCCACACATCACGCATGAGAGAAACTGAAAAGGCAATTGGAAGGAGCTGTGGCAAAGCGACCTGAACTCAACTGAGCTTCTTGTTTTCTTTTTTTCCATTTTTTTCTTTTTTTGGCTTGGTACTTCCTATGCCTGTTACCAGTTCCCAGTTCCCAGGAGCATTATCTGCGTTCGCAGTGTGAAAATATTAAATGTGTTTACTCCAAGTGCGAGAGTCCGGATCCAGAGACAGTGAGACAGACAGACAGAAGAGCTGGCACATCATAGGTGCTGCTGTTAATATTTTAGATGCGACAAAGTCAAAGGCATCAGGCAACATCAGCCTCCCACCGGAGGAGTATCTCCTCCAGCCGCAACGACATGGCTGACGTGTAAACAAATTGACAGCTTATAAAAACCTGGACGTCATGTGCCCACCAGAGAAGCGTTTTATTATGCAATCCAAGTTATTTGTGACACGTTTTTTCTGTTCTTTCGAGCTAGGACCAAGCTTCAGTCAATGCTTCCTATTTTTTTGCTGTTGCTGTAAATTCGAAGGAAAAATTAATTATTAACAACAACAAGAGAAACGTGTCTATAATTTTTAATAAAACCAACAAGAAATCATAAATATATAGGCATATTATATATGTATATGTATATGCATTCCACTTGCGTTGTGCCTATATATGTATTTTTGTTGGTATGAAGTAAAAAAATATGTACAATAAATGTAAACATTTTTTAGTAGAAGCTCAGATTTAATTAATATCACAGAAGAACCTCTCTTATTTAGCTCTGACTTTTAAATTCAGTTCAATTATTAAATAGCTCAATCCCGTTGGAAAATTATTCACTCGTCAGAGAAAAATATTTATTGCCTCTTTGATTAATTTACAATGCTCTATGAAGGAATTTTTATTAAAGCAATGTAAATGAAAAAAAATTATATAATAAAAGAACAATTTATCAAGGTATATCAAAATGGTGATGGAATAATTTATTTAAATTTACTCCAAATCATGGAGTAAAAGACGGGAATTTTAGTTTTGTAACTGTTTGCTCTAATCTTACTTATTATTACTAAAATTAATTTAATAAATCTAACAATTTATTAAAGTTATTAGAACAACTTAACTACAGAATATTATATTTATTGGCAAATTTAAATTTATTTATCAGCAAGCCTTTCTCGGGATCATATCGATAATTTTTTTTAGCATTTTCCCATTACAAAAAATGACTGCAATAATTATCAACCACAATTATTCCTATACGTAATTATTATACGATGTACATATGTAATAACAATTATTATTATTCAATTTTTTAAGAATTATTTATTAGAATATTTCGCAATTGTTTCATTTGGAAACTTCTTAGTGTGCCCTCGTTTGTGTAGCCCTGTTTATGCAAAATAGTGAGCGCATTGGGTATGCATTTTACATGAATCGTTTTACTGCCACATTAAACTCCATTCACCACTATAAACACCACCTGTTCCCGGGGATATCAAGTTAGTTGTTGCTTTGATCTGCTTGGCCAACTATTGACTAAGGCGTTGGCCTAAACAAACAGCCATCAACATTCCCATTCCCCCTCTAGTTTGCCGCATATTCATGGGAAAAACAAATAGATTCCCAAATGGGAAACAAATAAATAAATTGCGCGTGCTACCTGAATCCCATCTCATCTTTACCCCACCTCCTCCTCATCGTTCATCCCCTGCCACATGGACAATTCCCTTGTGGTTTTTATATATGGGGTTTATTATTTATATTTTGGCTTGATCCCCTTTAGTTTTGGCTCGTTTACTGGCAGTTGCGTAATTTAATACATTCAACTAATAGGTTTTAATGGCGAGCGTATATACATACAAAATTTTTGACAGTGTTTTAGTTTGGGCGAGTTGTTCTAGTTAAATATACTAAAATCATTGTATATATGTATGTATGTAGAAATCCAGAATCCGTTTACTAATGCAGCCATCAATTAGAAAATTGTTTGTGCGATTTATTGGGACATTTAGCTAATGCGAGTAATTAGATAATATATGACTATCATTGGGGAATTGACATTGTTAATGCATATTTCAAAAATGATTTTTGCTCATTTTCTGACATCAATTGCATTTGAATTGTAACATTATAACCCAAAATGTCAATTGGGATTAATATATCAAGCATACAAATGTCAAAAGTTCAATGAATCGGGTAAAAAGGTGTTAACTGTCATCGAATTGATTTCTGGGAAAATTATTTTAATCTATAAATATAAATATGTAATCATATATTTATATATATGTATGTATGTACATATGCTTATATATTTGCCTTATATGTGCACCTGTCATGGGCAAAAGTGCGAAGCCAAGGCATTCAATCCACGTTACAGACGGAGCCAAGACATCGGGGCGCCCGCTTGCATTGTTCAAAGGATGTCTAGACATATAAGTCTGATATTGGAGGCAAAAGGATTTAATCTATTTTTGTTGTTATATCGCAGTCGGTTTGATTTTCATCCAATTAGGATGGTTCTTATTAAAATCTTGACATCTTACATAGAAATTTAATGAGAATTTCATTTTCAAGTTAATATAACAAACATGTATTTTGGGGAAATATGAAACATTTGTTAAATCACAAATTTGTTGGTGTATACTTTAACTGTGAAACAGATTAATTAAGGCTAAGTAAGTCACTTGATCACCTTAATAAGATGCCATTTATTTTATTAATCTCAATATTTAACATTTATTAAATACTATTTTAAGGCTTAGTTAACTATATAAATACCATCCAAATATGTGGTTCAACAGTGAAATATATTTTCTGCATTATCTATGGAAATGCTGGGATTAAAGTTCGTTGGATGAACTCAAAATTGTAATTGAGAAATTGGATATTTTTATCATGTGGGAATAATCAATGATATTGGTTGGAAAACAATAAATACTATTTATAGAAATGTTGAATATTTTATTGACAAACTTATAACATGTCAATAGTAAACGCATCGATTGCCTTTGTATGTCAAAACTTTTGTCTTAATTCAGCTTTGGCCCCCTTCTTAACGATTCTATTTTATTTTGGCCATTTGTTTTATTTACCAAGAATTGCGATTCATTGAACCACAAAGAGAGAGAGAGAGAGAGAAAAATGTGAAGGAGAAAAGAGAAAACGAAATGTTTGCCTATTTGTTAAATAAGCTTGCAAATGTACCATATTCCTTTCAACCTCCCCGCACCCCACCAACCATACCCTTTCTTTCCTGTTAGCAAACCACAGTACGCTGAAATTCTTTCGTCCTGGTTAGTTATCAAAATGTTCACTTTGATTTGTTGGCTAGCAAAGTCTTCTGAATTGGCCACAAGGATGGAAATGGACCAACGACTGGCCGCAAGCTGTTAACCCAAATAATTATGGCTTCATTAACTTGATTGTGTGTGTAAGTGGTTTTTTGATAAAGCTACTGAGTTATAGCCAAAGACTGTGTGCCATTCCCGCCGGCTGTAAATTAATTGTTACGAATTGAGGTCCGTCCATCGACCAAAAATAAACAAACAAATTCAAATAGGGCAAACAAAGAGCCAAAAAAAAAGCGGAAAGCCAAAAAAAAAAAAAGACTGTGAAAGAAATTGTTTCGATAAATGACACAAATTAAGCAAAAATTAAACTGCCAAAAGGGTTTGCACACACATACACACACACACACGAGTGCGTAGACCAAGTGGACGGATCCTTGTATTTGGCAATAACAAGGCACTTGTCATAGAAGACAAACGTGCTCATGCCAATGCCCCTGGCTCTTCAGGCCCTGTCTATATTTTGCTTATGTGCTCGGTATGTATATATTTAATATTATGTTGGGTACCAAAAAATAAAAATACAAAAAATAAAAAAAAAACGAAACCAACATAAAAACATCAAGGTAAAATTTACGTAACAAGGACAGCAACAACAACAACAACATCAAAAATGGCAAGAAGAACCGCACTATTATTTTTAATGGCCAAACATTACAAGCCACTTGGGCAACAACAGCAAGAAGAGGCAAGGGTGATGGAGTCTAGAGAGGAATGGCAAAACGAAAGCGAACATAAAAATAAATAAGAACAAATTGGCAGGCAAATGTTTAGTTTGTGGTAACATGCTGCCAAATTCAACCACCTACCACTTCTCCATTCTCAACTCGCCACTCTCTACATTTCTCCTACCCTCACTCTCTCTGTCGCTCTTATGGGAACCTTTAAAGCATCCTTTGAGTTGCCTTTGAGCTATTTTATAATTAGTCCCAGCCATGACAAAAAGTTTTTTGGCAAAACAACTTAAGAGCCACCCACTACCACTTTGCTTCAGGTGGGTCCGTTTTTTTTTTTATTTTCTGTTTCGGTTTCGGTTTAGAGGCTTGCACGTGGGCACGTGAAACAAGTGTGGGCGGTTCCACATTAAATTTTATGGCAAATAATGGACGACATATGCCAAACGGGAAATGAAACAACAAACACGAGAAGCTGGATAAACCGAAAAACAAAACGGTACGAAAAGTTTCCACACATGCTCGACTGAGCCTAAATTAGTTTGGGGAGCAGCCAAGGCCTAATCGAGGTTTAGTTCTTTTTTTTTACATATATATATTTTCTTTTTTTTTTGGGGCACACCACCACTTGAGCGTATCTGGAGAAATTTTTCTAAACTGCTAATTGGCTGTGGCAGGGCCAAACCAAACCAGACCAGACCAGACCAGACCAATCCAGACCATACTAGGCCAGGCCCTAAACTAATGCTTTTTATAAAATATGAGTTTAGTTTTTCGTTTGGTTGTTGGCCTTGTCGACTTGTGCTAATTGGTTGCAAGTTGCACACTTGCAATTGGAGGCAAATTGAATGACAATTGTAGGCAGCAGGTTGCATGTTGCAGCTGCAATAGAGTCACATTTAACTGGGATAAAGAGTTGAAAAGAAAAGCTACCGAAAATAAATTTTGAAGCAAATAATTTAAGAAATAAATTACTTTGTCTCTCCTTGCCCCACACTCTTCCACTCTATCTGCCACCGTTTTTTGTTAATAGAGCGTAACTGGTAAGCGGGGGAGTATGAGTATGTGTGAGTGTATGTGTGTCTGTGGAAAGGGGAGCTGTAAGGCTAAGTGTATGAAATTCATCAAGTGTGTCAAAATTGCTGTAAAAGCTGAACACGCTCTCAGGGACAACAGCAACAGAAGCAAAAATAATGCACGAAATGCCAGCTTTGCCTCACTGTTGCACATTGCAGCAACCTGAAACTCTGCAAGGATAATGGGTACACACACATACATACTTACACATATACACCTGAATACATAGTAGTGTATAGATGTAGTATTGTGGGGCCAGAGCTCAACTCTTAGCTCTTTTGCCTTGCTGTGGGTTTGTCTATATAAATTGCAACATTTCATCAAGTGCTTGGTGATTACGCAGACGAGAATGACTTTGCTGTTGCCTTTGGTTGCCTTACTGCCACTGTTCTTGTTGTTGTTGTTGTTGCTGCTGTTACTCTTGTTGCTAGATAGGATTGGGTGAGCACTTCGAATGTGATTACGTGTCTTATGAAATTGAAAGGATTTGAAGGTGCAAAAGAGCATTAAATTACAATTTTCTTTTTGCTGCATAGAGCAGTCAGCGACTTTTACCGGCATCAGCATTTTCAATTTACTGATGCCAGAAGGCAACATAGCGACAAAGAAGGGAAGAAAACGAGGGGTAAAGAGATGAAAAAAAAAGCAAAGATAGAAAGAGAAATGTATGCTAGATTAGTGTATATGTATGTATGTGTGTTCGTATGTGTCAATCTCTCTATCTCTGTCTTAAAGTCATCATTGATAATTTATTATGTAATTTTTGCATTTCGTTTAAGTAAATTTTTGTTCATTTTTCGATCTAGCAATTTTCTTCTCAATTAAGCAAAAAGTCACAGAAACTTTTCACTATTTATCTTCGTTAGATGCCTGCATATGTGTGTGTGTATGTGAATGTGAGCGTGTGTATGTGCTTACGCATATTTGCAACATTCGAAAATCGCAAAACTTCACAACTTGCAATTTCCATTTTCAATCATCTCTGTTACAGCAAACGGAAATTGTTTAAGCCAACAAACTTTTTGAGCTGTTTACAATTTCCTGACAATTAGCAAATAGAAAAAAGAAAACCTTACAAAGTCTATAATTAGTAAACTCTAAGATAAAGAATATCCTTTTCCAGTGTTTTAAATTTCGATTCAAATTATAATAACAGGGAATCTCCAATGCCAATTTGAACTGTTTGTTGAATATTCGCATTGCATTGCATTTGGATATTCGATGTGGCATGCATTTGCGTTGCCTTTGTCTATGCCTTTGCCTTTCACTTGTGCAGTCGTTTGCTTACCAAAATTCCCTTGCAATATCCTCTCAGTTATTTCCGCTTGTTGTTGTTCCTGCTGCTGCTTATATGAAACGGATATACTGACATCAGTGGCCGGCTTTGAAAAGGGATGGACTTTCCCTTTTCATGTAGGACTAAGCTAGCAGTGAGAACAAATTTAAAATTAAAATGAATTCTGTAGTAATAATTACAAATCTCTAAATGTGAGAAGAATAACAGAGAATAATACGATTTTAATGCTCTTACAATTTAGTTATATTATATTATGTCATACGATAGATATTGGCCAAAGACATAGGATGTTACATATCTTAATGAATTTTAATTTAAATAACAATTCTTAAATATATTTATGTATTTTATCTGTATAATAATAATTTCCATAGTAAAAAATAGTTTGAACAGATACTTAACCAATTATAGTTAAGCCACAATTTTTTTTATTCAATATATAAACATCCTTGGCAAGTAAATTCAAAATTCTATTTGACCATTGTCATTTATTAGTAATCCCCTTGAAAATTGTAATCCTTTAGACGCCACTGCAACATTTACATTACATAAAGCATAGAAATGGATGATTGTAATGCAATAATATGTATGTATGTTTGTGTATAAGAATGTTGCCTTGTAATACTATATATATTGAAATTTCTGATAATTGAGGATAAAGCAGCTGACTGCCAAGACCAATGGCTTTAGTTAAAGCCATTAAAGTCTTTCGCCATTAAAATCTTTCACCAATTCATAAGAAAGAAAATACTTTTAACTAAGTAATATGCAATAAGGAAAAAAACAGTTGTAATTATCATATTACTTTCATACATTTCAGTGGCAACTAGCCACACCCCCGTGTTGCATACTAAAGTTGGATGTGTGTCAAAAAAAAAACAAAATTAAGAATAGTAAAGTAAAAAGTAAGTTGTAGATTGTCGGATGCGGATGCTGGCAAGAGCGGCGTCTATTGGCGCCACTGAACCATTTGGCTAATTGTTTGCATTTATCAAGCGCCAAAATAGAAGTTGAGGGGAAAACGGTTGGGTAAAAAAAAGGGCGCATAAAATTTATAACAATTGTTTTACAATTTTTATGAACGACACCAAAAAGAAATGTCTCTCTTTATGCTGGCTGTTCCTGTCTCTTTCAATGTGCGTTCTGAGTGTTGTTTTCTTTTTTTTTTTGTGCATTTCTGACTCGTTTCCTTTTGGCCATAAGCGGCGCCATTTCTATTTAATATTGTGTGCAAAATTTGGAGCAGCAATCTGGCGGAAATATTTAGCCAATTGGCAACATTATTTAACAGCTCGACCCTCAGTCTTGATTTATGTTGCAGCATTTCTTCCTTTTTTTTCTTATTTGTTATATTTTATCCCCCACCCCAAAAACTAAAGTTTTCTACTTTTTCTCTCATGTGTCTCTGTGTGTGTGTGTGCACTAATTTGCAGTTAGTTTAATAAATTTTGCAATGCGCCACATGCGTGTGTGTGCAGTGAAAAGTTTTGAGAGTGCGGGTCGCAAACTTTTAATTTCTTGTTTGGCAAGCAGCATTTTGTCATAAATTTTAGCCACTTCACTGGGCAGCAGCTTTTAGCCAACCATGTGTGTGTTCTCGTTTATATATGGATGTGTGTGTGTGCGTGTGTGTGTGATAATTGTATTGGTAATTAATTCCAAAAACAAGCCGAGGCCTAAACCAGTGGACCTCATAAATTGCAACCAAATAGCAATTAAGTCAAGGAAACAGTTGACTCTCGATAAGACGCTCGTTGACGCCGCCTTTTTTTTTTTGTTTTTTGTCCACTCTCGCTCTGTTCCTCTGGTTTTATGCAAATGAAATTGCGATCGCACTTATAACAATGCCAATGAGAGAGAGAGAGATAGCGAAAAAAAAATTGCTAACACGAATTAGCCTGAAAGTATGCAAGCGAAATGGCAACCGGAAACGTTGCGGAAGCGGATGCAATAAAATATGCAGCAACACAGCAATAAAAAAGAACAGTCCGGACGTGCTTCAACTAAGTTAAAGAAATACTAACACCCCACACAACAGTCTGAGAGGCTGTGTGTATGTGTGTGTGAACATCGAATCGAGGGTATTGCAACAATTGGTGGCAACCTGCATGCCACTAAGCGCTACCAACTAATTAAGATTCAGTCCAGCCTGAATTGACATCAAAATGCATTCTAGTGATAGAGTTTCAGTTTCATGTGTCCCTAAATTGGCCTCTACACTGGGGAAAAAAATATTGTTATTTTTATTTTGGGATTTAAAAAGTGTTGTATCACAAAGCATTTATGCACTTATATAAATTTTACTAATCTTAATAATTTAATATATATACTAAATAATTTAATAAAGAACAGTTTTTCTCAGTTCTTTTGCATATTTATATAATATAATTTAAACAATTTTAATTGAATGGATTTAGTCTTACTAGATCTTTGATTGGCTTCTTTGCTAGTGTAGAAAAAGGCAGACATATGACACATTTCCACGATGATGATGATGATGATGATGATGATGAAGATGATGGTTGTCAGTGTTGTGTAGAGTGCAGATGATGTGTGACACACTTGCTTTTGGTCTTCGGCTGCAAAACACAAGGATTATGCAAATGAACTGAAAAGGTCCTTTTGAAATTCATAAACATTTAATATTTCATGACAGCAGGCATGAACCATGGACACTCTGGACACTCTGGACATTTTAGGTGACATGGAGAATGGTTGTTGTTCTTCAAATGCAAAAACAATTGCCAATTGTTGTCGTTGCTGTTGCTTGCTTGCTTGTATATTTATTTGTTGTTTTTAGCCAGACACTCGAGGCCAAGTAACTATGTATGTATGTATGTCTATGCATACATTTGTATGCTGATGTGTGTTGTATTGTGTTCTATAGTGTTGTGCCATGTTGTGTTGTGTAGGTTTATGAATATCAAAGTGTTTTGCATGAATATTTTTTGCGGTCCATTGGCAATGTTTCATTGTGTATTCAATACAAGATGAATGGGAAATTGATTAATTTAAATTGATGAGTGTGTTGCAGCTGACCAAATGCACTAACAACTGCTAGTTTCAATCTAAATGCCAAAAAGATTTGCCATTCACGCAATTAACTAACTTGGCCCAAATGGCACTAAAGCTTTTATCTTATTATCCTGGCAAAATACCCAAAATCCCACGACTGGCAAACAAAAACAAATGAAGCCAGCAAAATGGCAAATAGTCAAAGCAGAAGTAGAATATGAAAAGAACCAGCAACAGAAATGGACAAAAGCAAAATGAGAATGAGAAAAAGCGAAAAGTAAAAGAAAAACACAAAACAACAGAGAAGGTCAGAACAGGAAAGCTAAAAATGGCAAAAATGGAGGCAAAAGGGAAGGTTGGCTAAAAGAAAAAACTAGGAGATTTTCAGTTGCCTTGGCGGACTTGGTGGCTAGGTGACAGCAAAGCGCATTATGTGCTTGTCTTTCTATACATCTCTCACTCTAATTCTACACCCTCTGGCATTATCTTTCTCCCTCACTCTCTGTCTGTTTCCTCTCGTGACCGTTTTGTTATTTCGATTTTATTTTCTAACGATTTTCCGCCTTTGATTGCGCACCTTTTCTTTCTTTCTTTTTTTTCTGGCACTTTTTTTTTTGTTTTGTTACCATTGGTTGGGGTTATAAATATGAGCAAACATTTCACAAGATATCCTTAATTAAAGCAATTTCCTTTTTGGCCCCGTTCTAGTAGTGTGAGTGAGACCAATCCGACAGTCCGACCCTTGGGGGATGTGTATGTGTGTGTGTATATAAGTTGAAATGAAATTTGCACAGGATGGCAAAAGGAAATAAGCTGCCTTGTCCCTGCATAAAGGTGAGACCAAAAATGGTAGCACAATGACCCGTTACGCACACCCACCACGCACAGTTACACATACACATACACCTACACATACTCACGTGTAGCCCTTGGCAAAGGGTTAAGAACGAATCTTTTTGTGGCCATTAACATGAAATTTTTAACAGCAGCCACAAAACGAGAGTCGCTTGAGTTCGTACAAGGATTTTTTGGCGGGGTCACGTGGCCTCGCCGCCATTGTTGTTATTATTCTTGGTGCTGCTGCTAGTTGTTGTTGTTGTTGTTGTTATTGTTTTTGTGGTTGTTGTTATTATTGTTGTTGTTGTTGTTGTTGCGTTTATTGTAAGACCCAAACGACATAAGCAGCGCCACAAGACCCATAGCAGCCTTTGTCTCTTGATTTCGATGCGGTTCCTTTCAGGCTCTCACTCACTCACTCTCTCTCTCTCTCTCTGTCTCCCTCTCTCATTCGCTTACTTCGTCCTTATGCAGTGTTTGGTAAAGGATGAGAGGGGGTCGGGTCGGTTGGTTGCCGCACTTTGTTGGCTGGTAAGCTCCATTTTCATACTTCCTCCTTGCTGCGCTTTAATCCGACGCGTATGTCCTTGCATACAGCATCCTTTGCATTGTTTGCACCATAAATACAAGAAAAGCTGTAGGTGTATGAGAAAAAGAATAACAGCAACTACAACTATAACAACAATAACAACAACAACAACAACAAGAAAAGCGGCAGCTGAAGCAGCTGCATCAAGGCTTATCCCAGTTGCTGCACCGGATGCCCGTCGCTTATTTATCGCATTTTTATGTGAAATAAACGATTCGAAATTGGCTACGTGAAACATTCATTTTATTGTGGGCGGAATTGAGATTGCAAAGTGAAGTTCCACAACCGAAGCGAAAGGAATTGATTTGTCTTGGCCCGCAAGTCGCATTGATTTACCATTTCATGCCGTATTGTAAAAGTTTCGAATTTACGAAAAAAAAAATATTTTCAAATAGTCGACAATTTTAATATTCATTTGTGTTAGACAAAAGCAAAATGCCTGAGTGATGGCATTGTTTTTTCCATATAATGATGATGTACTTAATTTTGGTAGCTCGGTCTGAAGACCAGACAACATCGTCTCCGGATAAGGATAAAACTATAAATTCAGGGAAAAATAAATGCTTGCCCAGTGAAGTTAATATTAAGAACAAAGGTTGCGTCAATCGTAAAATATTTGTTCAAAGCGTTGTTTTGCGTACTTGGGCCGATGATAAACTTGATAGAGCCAAGAAAGAATCTAAATTTCAAAAGGAGCAACCAGCTTGTGGTCCAGGTAAGATTATGACTGCCTATGGATGTGTGTCCACATCACAATCGAAAGAAGTAGCCAATGCCAACCGATTACCTATCGTGCACAGTCGACTGTTGGGCAATCAGGTGAATAAAGGTAGCACGGCTCATGGTTATTTCGGTGGCTTTTTATACGAATAATGACACGGAGAAAACTTCCAGTAAACATAGTAAAAAGCATCATGTCAAGTATCATAAAGGTGGACCACCGGTTCTAGGACACAATCGTCCACGTCACTATGTTTATATGCCAGGAAGAATACTCACAACCGGAGGCCATTGTCGACCATATGAAGTAAGAGCGAAAAATAATCGCTGTATACGCAAACGTGGCAAAACGGGCAATTATAAACATAAGGATCATCACTGTGGACTACAGCGCAGACATCGTCATGAGGCCAAAAAGGACAATTCCACTGCATCGCCAAAAAATAAAGTTGAATAAAGTATAAATCTTGCTCAATTCAATATGCCAATGAAATTTTCCAATTGAATTTTCTTTATACGTAAAGTCTTCCTAACGACAATTTAAAGTGAAAATTCATTAACTGACCTTGTTTATGGCCATCTCTTTGCACACGCTCTTCTAACTTGAAGTCTCTGTTAACCCTTACTAGTCTAAACTAATTTAATTAAAGTCATTTAAAATGTATTTTATTTTATATGGCATAGTCGTTTGGTTTTATGTTCATTTTGTATTCTTAAGACATTTTTGAATTGGGCATCGTAAAGTAAATTGGTTTCATGCCCCCAGTTAGATCAGAGCATTGACAAAGGATTAATCAAAGGATGGTGAAAGTGTAAAGTGTGTGTTTATGTGAACAATTTGTTGTCATAGAAAAGGCTTATGTCTAAAGTATATGGCAATAATTAAACCGATTTTGTGCCTTAGGGGCTAACATATACATAACCTGAGGGATACAAATTGCAAGTTGGCTGCAAAGTAATATGGATGTCTTTGACATGCTAATTAGTTAACCCCTCACATACACATACACATATGTATGTATGTGAGTGTGCGCGCGTGTGTGTATAAGTATAAGTTTGGAGGCGACAGGGCGAAACCGTCGCATTTAAGTGCCTGCCGTGGTCGACAACCCAAAACATGATGAATAGTTTTGCAATAATTACATTACACGGCAGTTTCAGTTGCCCAACTCTTGCTTACCCTTTCGAACTCTCTCTCTTTCCCCCCACATGCTGTTCCCCCTTTTGGTTTGAAAGAAAGTCACACGTGGGTGACTCTCGCTAAGGGAACACGTGAGCAAACATTTTGGGGTTTCATACGTTTTGGCTGCCATTTGTAAATAGCTCTACATCAATATAGTAAGAGATTCGCCACAATTCATCTCGTCGTAGTTAGATGCCACCGCATTAATCATATTCAGCGTTAATTAGCAATTAATAACGTTTTGGCAACTCTAAATTTATCAACCTTATCCCCCGCCAAAACAAGCTTCTCCTCCTTCAATAATGTCACAATATTTGCCCCAGAAAAAAAACCTTTGATAAGTATAATAAATTAAGCTAAAACTTATAGCCCATAGAGAAAATGAAAATGCATTGAAAAATGATTCAATGACACTCTGATAATCTCTAACTATCTATGAATGCATTTTTCATTTGATTTCCTTTTGACTTTTAACAGAATTAAATTGATATATACATACATATTTCAAAATATCTATTTATGCCTTTGAGCTTATTAAAATGCTTGACTCTTGTTGACATATTTGTAGAATCACAACTCAAGCATAATTATGTTGCATAGATGATAAATTTCATATTGAATGATGTCATAAACGTAAATACATTTAAAAATATGATTTGGAAAGAATTCATATATGTACATACATATATATTAATAATATCCATTTGAAATATTTAATTTAGTAAAACATTTGAAGTAAAACTAAGTAAACATCATCAAATCAGCATCAAAAGCAATATTTAATAATCAATTTTAGACGAAACTTTTATTTAATGTCATAGTTCGTATTTGCTATTTTTTGTTTTCAAATATTTAAATGCTAAATGATAAATTTTAATCCTTGATATAAATTATTGCAGTACACAGATTTTAATATTTCTTTGCACATACTCAATAATATTAGCTAGAAATGGTATGAAATTAAATCTAAATCACATTTTTCTCAATTCACTTCTGATAGGCAAAATTTTTTTAACAAATTGTTGAACGAATTGAGTTCATTTGCTTGGGTTGCTTCAATTAAATTTTTGTTACAAACATTTCTACTGAAACTGGCAATCAGTCATGCGTCGTCAAGTAATCTGATTTATGTGCGTGAATTTGTCTATTAAGTGTCTGGATGGGGTGGATTCAGATGTGGCTGGCCAAATTGTATACAAATCAACCGAAACTCATTTCGATACACTTGAGCTAAGGTGATTTGTGGATGGTATACAGATTGCCATTTAAAATTAGATAGAGATTAGTGATATATGTGTATGCGGGTCTATACAGGTGGGCTAGCCAGGTCACATCATAAATTCCATTCCCCATTCAAATAAATCAGAGCACTGATTAGTGCCCATGACAAGTGTTTTAAGCGATAAATATATATTTATCTGTATATATGTATATGGAAAAAAAGTATTCACCAATTCAGTTGCATATATAGAACAATTTCCATATGAAGTCCCATTCCCAATCGTTTACAAAGTAAAGCCACTTGGTTGGAATTTATGCATCAGTGCACCTGCCGAAAAAATTTACTGATATCAACTGTGAGTGTGTGCAGGCACTCGAATTGCTTGTTGCCAAGTGGCAAGCAGGTAAGGTCGAGCACGACATTGCCACACACTTGACATATCAAGTGGCAATTACAACAGTGCAACAAAAAAAAAATCTGCTTCTGTTGTTGCTGCTGCTGTTGCTCATTTCATTCTCAGTCCCCTGATAAATATCTGCAAAGTACATTACATGCAATGTCGAGTGGATTTAAAATGTTGCAATTGACTTTGCCATCTGATTGCTGATACATTAACAAAAATATATGAAATCCCCCCATGGATTTCATATTCAATTGTCATAATTCTAAATTGATAAAATGAAACTGTAACCCAATTTTCCAAATTTTATACAATTTGAAACATAAATTGATCAATTATTTATTAATGTAAATATGTACTATGGTTTATTAATTTCGTTCATTTTGTTCAGTGTACATCCTTTGCCATAGACTAAATTTGAAATATTTAATTGTTTTAAAAGTTTTTTTTTTTGTAAATTTGGATTTAATCAAAATTTGTTGTATTTATTGTACTTTTGGCTTAAGTTTCATTTTGGGCTTGGGCTTTTCATTGTTTGCAGTTGTAATTAAGTTGCCCGAGAGTAGTAACTGAGTATGTAAATGTGTTATTCATGTACATACATATTTATTTACCATAATATTTGCATGTGTATTTAAGCAGGGTTTTTTTCTGGATTTTTTTTTGCTTTAACTCGTGTTGTTTTATTATAGCAATTGTTGTTGTTGTTATTTGTATTGGCCACATTGGACTCAGCTTTGTGGCTGACTGGTGGCAAAATGGAAACAACAGCCATGACACTTAAAAAAATAATAAAGCAATCAATTAAGCGCAATGCGGATAATTACATAAATTGTTTGTTTGTAGACACCCTTTTTTTTTATTTTGTTGCCGAATATATATATAAACATATATACATGTATATAACAATGTAAATATTTAATGTATGTATATATTTTTTATATTTATGGAGCGTAAATTGAAAAAAACTAAAATTTCTCTGCTATACAGAGTTTATAAAAGTTTTATGCCATATCAATCAAAATTACAAAAGTTTAATTTTTGAAATATTTATTTACAGAAGAATATATTTACAAATAAGATTTATTTACAATTACTCACAACTAAATTGTGTCTACGGGATTTCTGTATAAGTTATTATAGAAATTAGTTTCAAAAACGCGAATTATTTATTACACAAATAAACATATAACCGATATAAATTATTATTTAAACACAAAAACAATTCAAATGAAGCAAGCAAGTCGTCCCTGCCGACATTGAGTATACCCTCTACAAATTAAAAGTACTTCATAAAGTCAAAAACAATCAAAATCGCCATCTAACAAAAAAAATTCTCTTGGCATGCAGCAACTGCAAACGCAAGCTATCTCGCTCACACTTAACAGCTTATTTTGCATGGGGCGTTTTACTATAAAAGAGAAATACGTATATCTCCGATAAATATTGTCCGATTTCGGTCAAAATTTTCAGCTGATGCATTTTGGCTATATTAATGGGGATGCCAAATAACAATACGATATCTTTATTATAGCTCTAGTTATAGATCTAGTTATAGTTTTTCCAAATTGTGGCGGCGGAAGTGGGCGTGGCAAAAATTTAAAACAAACTTGACCTGCGTAGACAATAGACAGATGTTGACACCAAATTTGGTTGCTCTAACTTTTATAGTCTTTGAGATCTCAGTGTTCATACGGACGGACGGACGGACAGACGGACGGTCGGACAGACGGTCATGTCTCAATCGACTCAACTATTGATACTGATCAAGAATATATATACTTTATGGGGTGGGAAAATTCTCCTTCTTCCTGTTACATATGTACATTTTAGTGACTTTAATATACCCTTGTCCTTATGGGTACAGGGTATAAAAAGGTTTCCAAAAATAAATAAATAATTTCAAAAAAATATAAATCTAAGGATTTGTTTTTAGAAAATATGAAATTAAATCTTTTTATTAGTAATTTGGTTTATATTAAAAAGTTAGAACTATTTACAAACTTTGGCAACATCAAAGCAAAAGCCCAAAGATGAAATACTGAAACATTTACTGTTACTTTATTGCACTTTGTTTTTCATTTCATCTTATTGAAAATGTTAAAAGTCAAATGAGTCACCCAAATGTTTATTTTGAAAGTTATTAAAAGTTGTAAATAGTTTTCGTTATTCATTGTAATTGCAATGAAATTTTATGACTATATGTTGTAGTTGGGCTTAGTATTTATATTAAAATATGCACAAATATTTACAACAAAATTGTGTAAAGGCAATGATGTCAATGCGTGATAAAAACAAGCTCGTAAATGCCAACCATGGACGGTACGCCATTTTCTTGATGTGTTGGTCAGGAATGAGAATGGGAACACCTTGGTTATTGTAAGATACATAGAAAGAGCGAGAGGGAGATAGAATGAAAGAGAGACAGAGAGAGTGAGCGATAGAAAGTGACTGGCATACTTGTGTGCCATTTTGTAGTCATTTAATAGAAGCAAAACACAGTTGTTGGCTTGTACCGTGGTCGCCACACTCGGTCCATGCCCCGTGTCCATGTCCATGTCCGTGTCCGTGTCCGTGTCCTGATAATGTTGATGATTTTGATGTTCGTGTCGTTGTCATTCGAAAGCGTTATGCGTGACGAAACGGAAGCTCTTAAAAAGGCACAATGAATAAACGGTCCAAATGGGGCCAAAAGCTGTCCAAAAGAAGAAGCCAAACGAAGCCAACATAGATGTTTTTTTTTGGTCTTTGGCTTGGGTCTGGGTCTTGGTCTGGTCACTGCGGTTCGCCATGGCACATTAAGAAGAACTTTCGGCCAGCTACTCTTGCTGGTTGTAAATTTTACTGTTTTATGCGAATTTTGTTACGCATTGCTGAGCCAACACACTGAGCCAGCCTTTTTTTGGGCCAAAGTTCGGTTTCAGTTTCCGGCCACGCCCAACAAATATTTCCGTCAAAAAAAAAAAAAAAGAAAAGAAAAAACACTAAGCCAAGACAAAGCAAATGCGTATTATTTTAATTAGTTGTAAGAGTGGCCTGATGTTGGCAGATAAAGTCATTTAATTGAATTAAACAATATTTTTTGCCCTCTTTTGGCCAAGTGAGTTACTTTGCTAATGCCTTTTAAATATACGCAAATGTGTGGAAATTTGGGCTTCTGAATTAGCATAATTTATGGATATCCATATTTTCCTGCACAACAAAAATAAAGAAAAAAAAACTTAAATATCAATAATCCTAAATGGAAGTCATTTATATATACATATATATATATATGTATATATACCACATACTGGTCACGACTAAGACATATTGTTCCGAAGCCCTTAGCCATAGGATGGCATAAAACACTGACGGTTCCAGGCACAGTCTAACGTTGCAGTCTATCTGTCAAATACATCAAATCTATGGAACGTAACTGCTGTTCTTCCTTCTACCAGCTAAGCAAACATTCCAAAAACCAAACCGAACCGAACTGAACTGTGTCTGAAATGTGTATATCATTTGGATTGATTGCCAAGGCAAGACTTGGTGTCTTTGTTTGTTTGAGGATTTGTTTGTTTGTGTGTGTGTGTGTGTGTGTGTGTATGCGGATGTGTGTGGCCACCGGAAGGTAGACCGCCGTCCAACAGACGCCACTGGGCATCATCTTCGTTGTCACACTCGGTCTGTTGACACGAACAGCCCACTCTCCCTTTCCCACCAAAATGAGTTATGACTGAGGTTGTTCCATAGGGTTGAAACCAAAACTAAAAGGCTTTAGGGTGAAAACTATTTTGAAATAAACTACAAATTGTTAAGCATAAATAGTAGTCAGCTTCAAAATGATAGTTGTTGGACTTTATAGCAGAACAATGCATATAGACACAGACACACACACACACAGACACGAAGAGAGATATACAAGTGGAAAGCTGGGGAAGCTCTTGGCGAAGTCAGCGGAAAGATGTCGACGAAGTGCAAAGCGCTTCAAACGATTTTCCGCAAAGTTGACTGCCTTCTGCAGTGGAAGGTGTTTTGAGTGTGCTCACTCTTAATAGGTGAGTGTATGTGTCTGTTGTGTGTGTGTAGGTTTGTATTTGTGTGTTTACGACGACTGAAATAAAATGTTCGCCAAAAGCCTCGAGGTATTTCACGCCAACAAAATATGCGAGTATATAAGACAGGCGGGTGTATGTATGTGAAACGTTAAGAAATAGAGTAGTTCCAAAAGTGTATGTGTATGTGTGTGTGTGTTAGTGTATGTGGAATCGGTTTCAACAGTGTCGGAGGGTTTTAGCAGGGAGCTGCCAACTTCACACCCATTGGCGGCAAATTTTTGGCAACAAAGTTTTGTGTGCGCCGTTGTAGAAACTAGCCGAGTCGAAGTGCCGGCATACGAATGTCTTCTGCGAATGGCGAATTTATTGCCCAGGGAAGCATATCTTCTTTTCGCTTCTTTTCGCCGACACTCGTGGGGCCATCACCAGTGGGCTGGGCTGAGAGCGCCTGCAACATGTCGCAAACTTGTCGAAGTTGCAAAACTTGGCAAAAAAAAAAAAAGGAAAAATAAAAACGAACAGGAGAAAAAAAAAGGAAAAAATTAGAAGCTGAATATGTTTTAGTGGCGCAACTGTGCTGACAGTTGTATAAAATATATACGCGAACTCATAATTTATATCAGTTTTGTTAACTCAACGTGACTGCGTCACGGGATTGGGACTAGGACAGTGGTATTGAAAGGATGAGCCACCAAGTGGCTGCCAAGTGTCGTCTGGCAAGTGAAAGACTTTTCTTCTTTTTCTCTATTCTCATTTCGATTCAAGAGCAACGCCCGCACGTTTGTGCAATTAGCCAAATGGCCCCACCAGTCTGACTTATTGCCCTTCGTGAGGCCTTTTTATGGTGGGCCATCTTGTGCCAAGGCAGAAAGGAATTGCCAAAAGTAAAATGGCAAAGTCAAATATTTGCAATGCCTTTTTGGGTACACCAAAAGAAAATTGCAATTGCAACAATTTCTTTACATACCAACTGAACTGGCTTAACAGGGTGGCTTAACTGGCTGGCCGCCCACCTTGCGTATGCGTAATAAAATGAAAATTTTGAATTTAGACCAAGAGCCCAAAAAACCGCAAAATGTGAAATATACAGTAGGCCAGTAGGTAGTATTTCTCTGTTTATGGCCAAATACTATTCGTATACAAGTTCCAACCAATATTAGTGGCTACAATCTCCCCTTTTGCATAGTTTCTGTTAAATTAACTAGCAAACCAAAAAGCAGGTTACACAGACACATATCGTCTCTATCTTTTGATAATCCACTTTGAAATGTCCTAATCTCCTTATATGTATCTATGTAGGTTTGTTAGCATGTGTGCTAACCACATTAACCGCAACTAAATCTAATGACAGAAGATCCTCTTGAAAATACATGAAATTTATTTCTTGATTTTGTGAAAAGTCAATTTCGTTGGCAAAGCCACAAAACAAATTACTTTAATTAGCCAGGACCAAAGCCATTTACATTGGCCATACATATCTTTGCTTGTGGTCGAATGCAATCAGTTTGTTGAATTCACAACTCACAACTCGTTACTCGTTACGAAATATGATTAAAACTGGCAAAAGCAATCAAATGTAAGAATAAGGAAGAGGACACGACAGAACAAAAAGAGGAAAAAAAAAGAAGAAATTCAACAATAACAGTAAATCTCATTATTCTTCATTTGATTTCACATTCTCAATAAACCTACCTCCAAACCCCCTCCCTCCCTCACCAGAAAGACACCACATAACGTCTCAGAGCAGTTGCACAAAGATGAGAATGAATCGCGCTTTTCACACGATACTCTTGGCCGTAATGTTGTTTACTTGGCCATTGTTTGGTATAAATTTCAATTAAATAAAAATCAAATGAAATTATGTGATGGCTATCGATATTGTTGTGATGAGAACGTTGATGAAGTTAAGGATAATCATCCTGATGATTACAATAATGATGTTGTGGATGCTTCGAAAGCTCATAATTGAAATCTTCAATGTGCCAATTTTAATGGACGCACATCATCATCATCATTATCATCATCAAAGGAAGTGTAGTGGCACGACTGATTTATTACTTTGTCTCTGGCAGTGTGGGAAAAAAAAACTACTCCACCTAATGAGCACTGAGATGGGTTAATTACTTCATATACATACAATCCATGATAGTTTTATAATGATATAGTGCATTCTGTACTCAATTTTATATCGATTTGCAATCAGCTTGAGAGCTGCTATTCCACTTTTTGTGGCTGGGAACTCTCTTTGTCATGTTTTCGTTTTCATTTCCATTTCTAGTTGTGCCACAATTCAATTCGTTTTTGATTTGATTGCAAGACCAAAAGTGGTTCTTCCTCACAAAACCCAAAGGGTAGAATGAATGCAAAAGGCATGGCATGGCAAGGCAAGGCAAGGCAACAATTTAGTGCATTTTACAATGTTTGTTATGTCAGCCAGCAGCAAGCAGGAACAAACAGAAAAAAAAACATTTTGCCCCAGCTGAATAATTTTGACCCCAGCGACTTGCAATTCTAAGCAAACAAAGTTGATATTGTGCCAAGTGCAATTAATGTTTGATTGCGTTTCAAGCAACTGCATTTAACCCAACTCAAACTCAAACCCAATTCATTACTCAGTCATGCTCTTTCCATTCCTACTTTTATTATTTGTTTTTTTTACTATTTAAGCCAGAGTTGAGTAGAGCAGACTTTTCCATTTGACGGCGCTGGAAATTATCTCGTTGCTTTAACTCGTAAATCCGTTTCCAAAAATTAACATGGTAAAGTTTTGTATGAAAATGAATTACAAATTCGTTGGTCAAATTAGATAAATATGCCAAAAAATGAAGTAAATCTCAAACTATAATGTTTGCATTTAAATAAAAAGTTGATGGAATTTCGTTACTTTCTGGCTAACAGGGCGTATTATTAGTTTCATTTTTTTGGATGATTTATACATTTAATTTGGCTTTAAGAAATTAAATATACATGTTATGAGCAATTATAAAATTTCTTTTTTTTTTAATTTTTTCCTCATTATTGTTGATATTTGTGTGTATTTTCATTAAATGGCCCGCTATTTTGTAAGTCCCTGGGGTCAAATGTCAGTTTGAAGCATTTGCAAAAACTGCTAACGAAATTGTAATTATGATCATTTAAATTAACTTCCACGTTGGGTCACGTTTCATTCATATCCATTACCAGTAAAATTTGCCACAGGCCTACAACAACAATTTATATTTTTGAGTAAAAAGTAAAGACAAATAGTTAATGAAAAAGTAATATGAAATCAGAATTTGACCAAATTAAATTACTAAATCATTTTAAGGAAAATTTTCTAAATTTTCCCTTATAACAAAATCATTTGCCTTAACGAAGCTCAAAAAACAAAAGAAGAAAAACCGGACAAAGCACAAACATTTTTTGGCAAGTGGAAAACAACATTTAATTCGCAGACACAGAGAGGGAGTAGGAGGAGAAAGAGTAAGGGATGAATAGAGGGGTAAGGGCAATGAAAAGCGGTTTTCTGTGGGTGTCTGCAAAGGATTTGAGATTTGAGTCGACTTTGCTGGCAGTGGCAGTAGATGTAGCAACAGCAACAGCAGCAGCTGCGGCTGTGGTCTGGATGCCGTTATGCTTTAACAAAATTGCGGTAGCTGTGGCATTCCCCCCTCTTGCCCCATTGCTCCTCTTCTTATTTTGGGACCTCAGTGGATGTGTGCGTGGCATGCAACAAACACTCAAACAATTAAAAGTAAAAATTCCGCAAAACTTTTCGCATTAGTTTTGTGTTGATGATGAGCATGAAGTTGCTGCCACAGTCGACGGCAACTGGAATTAGCAGGGGCAACTAATGTGTGTGTGAGTGTTTGAGTATATGTGTGTGTGCATGTGCGTGTAAATCTTGCTTTGTATAAATGTGTGCATGTGTGTGTACAGTGGAAATGCATTCGTTTGTGTTTAATGCGGCGCGTCAGTGCTAAGTGTCGCGGTTCTAGCAAAAATAACGCTCAACTTGCCTGTGCAACCAATTTCATTTTATATTGCCCCTTGGTCTAAACTTGGGCTGGGTAACCAGAGCAGCAGCCACAAGTCTTAAACTAAACTGCACATCACCTAAACTAGTAGTAGGAAGTAGCCCACTAGTATATATTAAGCTAGATTATTGATGGTAATGGTAATTGTGGTGGGTAGAGCAAATCCAATGACGACACAAGATGCCAAGGCAACTAGTTATAAGCCAATAGCAAAGCCAAGTATAAGGAAAGAGGAGAATACCTGTCATGCTTTTGTACCATTTCAATTAAGCTAATTAGATGTAGGTAAACATAATTGCCGAGACTAATTTACGATTCTAGTTGGCTTTGCTGCTGAAATCCAATCAAACCAATAGCCACTGGATACTCACGCAGAACATTGACAAATTTAAAGATTAGTCAAGGACAATAGCAACAGGCAACAGGCAGGAAACTTGATTAATTTAATGACAACAAATTGAGTTTCATTCTCATGGCCATAAATTGCATTGCATATTTATAAGATGAACTTCAGTCGGCTTCGCACCAGCTCGAGGTGAGATCTTACACAATAGACTTGTATGTATATATGTACATATGTATAGATATATTGTCGATAATTATGCTAATCGAATAACTCTTGTCATTGCCAATCGGCACAGTTCACTAATTGCTCACATTGATGGCGATAAATTAATTGTGAAAACTGCATTAACTGACTCTCTGATTCGAATTCTGATTCTATATGATTTTGGCGAAAATGGCAACAACCAATTTGTCGTTTAACGAATGATTTAACGAGTTCGCCATAATTGCAAAAGTTTTTTTAATGAATTTTAACTATTTACGCTACACGTATGAGCCATTTCATATTTCGCTTTTGGCGCATTGCAAAGTTTTATTGCCATTTGCAGCGGGTAGATTCTTTACATTTTGCAAAATGCTTTACCCCTCCCACATATACCATATATATATATATATATGTATGTATATATATTGTGTGAGAATTTTGTCGAGTTTCACTAATGGGAAACGACGATGACGACGATGGCAGTGAAAGGCAGGCAGTAAATGCAGTTAACGAAGCGTTCAAGGTTAGTCACAAAGAACAAAAGTGGAACAAAGAGAACAAGAAGGACCACATAAGAAGTAGCATGAATTGCAATTTTTGGCCAAATTTATTTCGCACGAATTGTGTGAAGACATTCGCACAATGCTATACAAAGTGGACAGGACAAGGCAGTTAGTTGGTAGGCAGTCTGTCTACATCTCAAGTGAATGGAAAAAGAAACACTCGTGTATTGTGTAAAGGGCTGTTTGGATACAAGTGTTAAAAGTGTTGGCTTCTGTTCCAAGAAAATATCTTAAACTAAATGGGAATAGGAAAGAAGCGTAAAGCATACCTGACTTGTTGTCGAGAAAATTGGCCAAAAAAAAAAAAAAGAAAAGAAAAAGAAATATTTTCTCCAACATATAAAGCATCTTTAAATTGCCCCCTCTTATATGGGATGCCACTGGCCCGGATATATTAAACCAGCACTGTAGCTCTTCAGTGAAATTTGGTTTCGGTGTCATGGCCATATTTACGTTATCATTTTTCCAGCATTTATTTTGCCAGTCACGTTATTACCACCGCCGAATCGTGCACAATAAATAAAATAGAACGAATTCTCTTTTTTTCTATTTTGCAAATCGACTATCTGTCCATCTATCTCTATGTTCTATGTATTTCTAATAGTGGAAATTAGACTCAACACTTAAGTAAACGCCAAATAAATATTAAACAATTTTATGCAGGAAATAATAAAATTTAATAATATTTTATTGATTTCACTCATTAATTTATGATTGAAATACAAATCAGTTTACTCATTTCCGCTAATTTATCTCAATATAAATTAGTTGTAATGAACAGAAATTTTTGATATTTATATATTTTACAATTGTGGTTTAATCATTAATTGCATCTGAGAGTGGGGAGTTTAACTTTTCTATACTTTTTGTTGTTGTTTTCATTTACTTTTTGTTCAATTGGCAGATGTCTCTCTTGCGAGACTTTTCGTGTGACAAACTAATTTAAAAGTCGAAAAGAATTTGCATTAAATTACGTTCAATATATATAATTTTTTTTTTTTGTAGACACCTTTTTGTTGGCGGGTTCTTTTAAAAAAAATATTTTTCTTTTTTTTTTGTGTTTTGTGCCATTTGGATTCCCAAACGGTCAGAATGTGAAACAGAGGGCAAAAGCAATATGCAAAATTGCCAGGGAGCCAGCCAGTTCGATAGATAAACTGACAGTCAGTGAGGAAAAGCGGTGGAAAGCGGTGGCGTGTCGAAAGTTGCTGGCTTTTTAAATTGGCGCTTAAGTTGAAATTGATTCATTTAGACAGCGCCCAAACTCTATGCTAAACTCCACCAGCAGCAACTTTAGATCTCAGTCTCGTTGTCAGCTCCTCAGTTAAGTCCTTTGTCTGAACTACTTATATGGAGCGGCTTGATAATTTAATTTATTTTCAAACTCAATTTTCTGAAATTCCTTCTTCTGTTTTTTTTTTTTTTTTTTCTTTTTTACTCCGCTATCTCGGCTTGATTTTGTGCATTTTTCGTTTCCTATTTAAGCGAAACTGAACAGACGCAAAGTGAACGGAAGACCGACCGTACTGGCGAGTGGACTTCATTATGTCTATCCGTTTGCCGAGAGACCCTTTTGCGCGCCGCATTCCAACGCCCCAAATGGAATTCTCGCTAAAACAGTGAAAATTGCATTGTTTCCTCTACAAAAAAAAAAAGAAATAGATGGAGATAGAGAGAAAGAGAGTGAGAGAGAGAATTTTTGCGTCGTTTTAATGATAGATTTTAAACTCGTAAAACCATAACATAGAAACATTTCCCATTTTGATTTATTTCGCTCCTTTTCACCTAGCAATTAGTCGAAAAACATTGAACGGGCCTTGAGCAACCAAAATGCAATGGGCGTGGCTTCAATCCAAATTGGTATTTTTTACATTTTCTGCACTCTTCAACGGTCAAACACTTGTGTATGGCAAAGAATCACGGATGACATGGAGAGGAGGGAGGAGAATGTGCGGTACATTCATATATCAAGCACTAGAAACTGAAATTTGAATTTTTAACCGATTTTTTGCTTGGTCTACTATGGTAAAAGCTAAAATCAAAATACCAATCCAATATGCCAAAAAGTGTAGTTTGTTTTGGCAGACAGTTCACTTTCACATTCTCTTCACCTTTCTCTTGCGCTCTACCAATTGGTTAAACGTGGCCAACAATATTTGATAGCTATGGATATACCTTTTGCCTTGTTGCCAGTTGCCACTCACTTCAATTTGTTTAACAATTGCGTAAAACTCTCCAATTGCCATTCTTTGCTTTTTTATGTGAAAATATATAACCAGTAAAAATTACTTTTTACTTCTGCATTTTTTCATTTAAATTTAAATTAATCTATTTCTCTGTCTATTATGAAATTCAAAGTCAAAGAATATTTATTATTATTATAGAATCTATTCTTTGACTTTTAATTTGATAATAGATAAAGTTATTACCTTAAGCAGTCAAAAAATAATAAATTAAAAATCATCTGTGAATACAAAATGCCTTTGAATCATTAATTTTGTATTTATTGCAACATTTTAATTTGACTATTATTTTTCTTTTGATTGTTAAACTGTTTATGATTCCATTAAGGTAAAAACTTTTAAACTTCCTTCACAAAGTAAAGTTAACTCATCTTCTTGCATAAACATATATATTGTCTATACATTTAAATTGAATTTTCAATTTAATTTTTATCAATCGATTTCAATTAAACAAGTACTTAACTTGTTTCGCTTTATTGCATCATGTACTTTATTGCTTAAAATAATTTCTTTTTTATTCCTTTATCTTATGTAAATATGGCAAATATGTAATTTTCTATTTTGTTTGTGTTCAAAATGCACTAACACATTTTATTAAAAAAAAAAAATGTTGATTATGTCTGGTCCAGGGCGTTCGTTTAGCAAACAAACAAACTCATAAATGTTGACTAACTTTCTTGCATTATTTGTTTTAATAGAATTTCACACATACACAACTATATAAAATTTGCAGCCACTTACCGAATAAACTCATCCTTCCTCAGAACCAAGCTCAAAAGAGTTTCTGCCGTAAGCTCCAAAGTAAATCCAAGCAAATGGCTTTTGCTGCTTTTTCTTCTTCTCCTTCACTGTGGTTCCTGATTTTGTTGTTGTTGTTTTTGTTCGGCCGGCAGCATTTCTCAGCAAATTAGATTTGGCAACTTAAACTTTTCTATAACTTTACTCATGTAGAACTTAAGCCTTTTTCGTGTAGTTTTCCCAAGAATTTCTTATTAAATTAGCTACTTTTTCAAAAGAAATGAAAGGAAAATAAAATGGACCAAATACAACTAAAAAAAAAAAAAAATGGATTCCAAATTTTTCTTTCCTTTTCTTCTTTTTTTTGTTTTTGCTATGTGAGTGGGCGTGGCTATGAGTTCATAAGCTCTGCACTATGGCTGAATAGTAGTGAAAAGTTTATTACACGAATTTCCTCTTGGACACACGCAAAAAGTTGCAGGAAAAAGCGACGAACTATATGAAACTTTTACCTAAATTGAATAGCTAATTGATTATAGAAGAAGCCAAGGAATGGACATGAACTTTAAGCAGATGGCTTTTCTGTGACAAGCTTTATGCTCTACTCTGTCCTCCACTTGTCATCTGTGGTTGTAAGTAAGTAAGTAAGTGTGTGTGTGTGTGTGTGGGGTGTTGGTGTGTGAATCTGGAAAGGGAGATGATTCTTGGCTTAGTGCCAAACCAAAAAGTGTCCTGTTTTGTGGTGATCTTATCGCAAATGCCTGCACACAACAACATTTCGCCGGAGTCATATTGTGTTGTCATTTGCTGCCTTTTTGAATTGGGAATTGCTTTTCTGTGTGTGTGTGTGTGTGTGTGTGGATCGGCCTTGGCATCTTGACTTGGCCCTCACACTTTAGCTCCTTTGCCAATGTCCCTTGGCAATTTGGCTGCAACTGCTTGGAAAATGACAGAAACTGCTGCAAACTAAAGCATCTGCTGTTGCTGCTGCTTCTGCTGCTACTGGCCAAAAGGCAGACTCTATGGCTATAACTGTGGCCCACTTGGATCGCATAATGATAACCCTTAACTTTTTGCACATACATAAGCAGCAGTCAGCTAAAGAAGAAGCTGGCCAAGTATGTATAAGCAGGCAGCCAAACAAGTGAGGCCTAACGAGTGAACAGCTTTTTATGCGTAAAACTCAACAAGCAGCAGCAGTGGCAGTGGCAGCGGCAGCGGCAGCGGCAGCAACTGGCTGACTGGCACAAATGATGTCAACAAGAGGCTGTGGCATGCAACAGCATATAGCAGAATACTGAAAAAGGACGAGAATGAAAGTGCCTTGAGTGCCTGCTGGCATTGGCAAATAGTCGTAAATCACAGCATCACGGCATACTCGCCTCGCAGGCGTATTCCGAATGCGTCATGGCTAAAAGCATGCAAATGCCTTTGTAAATGGCGCTAATTTGAGTGACAGCAACAATTGCCAACGCAGGCTAAAACAACAACAATAACAATGATAATCCGAAACCGGAACAGGAACACAGCAATGAGTATAACTGAATGTGAATCAGAATCAGAATATATATTGTATGCCATAACATTCTGTGGTTTAAATTTTAAATGTTCAAAAGGCACAAATGTGCCACATTTAGTGTCCAGGAGTGTTAAAAATGAGAGAAAACACAAGAGATTTAAGCAAGGGTGCAGGAGTTCTGGTGTCGGAGTAGGGGGGAAAAAAAGAGAAAAGAGAAAAAATGAACCAACTCAATGGCATGCCATATAATATTTTATGCTGATAAATTGCCTTTTTTATTGCATTTGCTTTTGAGTGAAAACATTTTCTTCGGCGGCAGCGGTGGCGGCCCAGGTCAATGGTCCTGTTGAGAAATATGGTAGACTTAGACTTGGAGCAAGCAAAAGAAGTGATGCTCAGAGAAAGAGAGATGAGAAAAGGACAGAAAGAGAGAGAGAGCGAGAGAGAGAGAGAGAGAGAGAGAGCGTGAACAGATGCACCCGCACATTTTTGGGTCGCCTGGGTCGTTTGTTATGTTGCTGATGTTTGATTATTATGTTTGATGGCATTCGTTCGCCGCTTTGGGCGGGTATACGGGGCAGTCGGAAACTTTGATGAATGATCTGACACTTTGCTGCAGGCAGACCCATGCCACTGGCCGCTGCTACAACAACAGTAGCAGTAACTAAACCAAACTAAACTCAAATACTATACACCAACAGCTGCCACAACTTGTCGAGTCTCAAGTGCGTTCTTGCCACAACAAAAAGAAAGAAAAAAAAAGAGAAAAAAAAATGGTACCGACTAGTTGGTCATTTGCCACGTGGCATTTGCATTTCCCTTTTACCATGTTTTTTTTTTCTCTCATTTTTTTTGTTGCTTTGTGAAGAAAATAAAACAGAAAAATGCAAAAACAAACATTAAAATATCCTTTTCAATTCAATTTACATTGCCAAGCACCAAGTAAAGGGAAAGAAAAAATGAAACACAAAGCAAATGAGCAACAGAGCGCAATTGCAATAATAACAATGTACCAAGTTCCCAAATCCCAACCGTTCATACCACACCCCCAGCCAATCCTCCACTTTGTTCGCATTGTATTATTGTTGCTGCTACTTAGAACTAACTTTTTAACATAAAAACAAAAAAATACAAAAAAAAAATATAAACGAGTGAAAAGCCACCACTTTCAGTTAGAAGGAGCCGGAGGATTCGTAACCGTGCAGCTTTCACTGACAGTGTTCGCTTTATAGATGGAGGAAATATCATTCACTTGTTGAAATTTAAATACTGAAACACCTTTACAATTGGCAATTCTCGTAACGTTGGTTTAACTGTGAAAACTAAAGACTATAGTGAATGGTAAATGATTTCAACTAAAAGGTGGATTCTAACTTACATTGAAGTGTCCTTTTTTGCGCCTGGTTAGCTACAGAAATTTAAATGGTAATAGCATTTACTTTGCCATTGCCATCGTTGGTTGGCCTTTGTTGCTCACTTATTTCAAGTGACCATCAGAGCAACAAGCGCAGTTGTGACTGCCCCATTTCCAACTCCTTCACCATTTGCCAACTGACCACAAACGGCTAAGCGGCGGCCGCAATTTTTTGTCATGCCAAATAAACGCAAATTGTTTTTTTTTCTCTACCACACCACCACCACCCGCTTCCCACACTCCACCCATCCATTGAAATATGCACAGTTAATTCGACTTTTTATCCAGAGTGGAAAACTGAAAAGAAAAAAAAAAAAGAGAAAAGAAAGAAATTGGAGTAAGTCAACCGAAATCTGTCTGCTTGCATTCAATTCTGGTCTGACATTTTAATTGCTGCGGCGTGTGACAATCAATTACGGGGTCAATTCGAGTTCGAGTCGCTGGACTGGGCCTGCTCAATCAGCTGCAATGGCTTTTAAAAGCCACTTAACTATGCATTTGCTGGGTGGGTGGACACCAGCCAGTTACCATCCCCAACATTCACACCCATTACCTGTCACAAATGTTCCGTTTAACCCCACACTATATCAACAGTCATCATAGTGACAGCAGCTGCAAAACTGCATTCAATTAAAATGTACCCCGTCTTGAACATGGGTTCGTGGTGTCGTCTCTTGGTTAAATGCAACAACAGCAATTTCAATAAAAAAATATGATTTATTTTTACCATCCGACATTAAACTCATTTATTTTATTATCAACAAAAGGTGGTTGGGGTTGCCTTGCCCAGCGTAAACATAATTTTAAATTAACGACAACACTGGCGGGGCAAACAAATCGCTGCCACGCAGCCAACCAACACGGCGTATGAGCAATCTTTCCTATTTCCATTTTGTTTTTTTGCTTTTTATTTTTTTCCTTCTTTTCGCCGCCACTTTTCATTTTCTTTCGCTTTTCTTCATACCAAGAAAAAAATCTTACCCATTTTTCATGTTATTTCTGCTACGGGAAATTATAATGGCGCATAAATTGAGCTTAGATGAGGAAAGAAGTTAGTAGGAGGGCTGTAAGGCCGTACCTTAGTCAGCCAACAATTACCGTTGGCCAAGTGTTCATTTAGGCCCATAAATAAGTGGCCAGGCCACTTAAGCCAAAGTTCCGTTTTTAGTCGTCAACAAAAGTCAAATAAAATTAAATTGTTTTCCATATATCTTAACGTTTTCATTCACATTCATTTAAATATTCAAGACAAATCAATTGATTTCTTTATTCTTTGGCTGTCTTGCGTGTCAATGGTGTTGACTGACAGATGATAAATTATCTATTTCTATATATATATATATATATATAGTATGGATATCGCTTATAGTTTCAAATTCGTGTCAGGCAATGTTGTAAATTATCCCATCGCCTGACACTAAACAAACATCAATTCAAAAACAAGAATTTGTATATACATATATGTATGTATATATATATTAATATATATTAAGTATGTATGTATATTTCAGACATATTTCTGGCTTAGTAATTTGAGCCTCTTAGTTATTACTGGGCGCCAAAAGTAACGCCAAGACATTGTTGTTTTTGCCAAAGTATCGACCAGTTGCCAAAATAGACTAATGGGCTAATAATAACAAAATGATTGCAGATTAATCAAAGTAAACTTTTCAACTTGCCCCAGTTAAATATTGTTGTTAAACAAAGGATTACTGTAAACCGGATACCAATTAATTAAAGACCAAAACAACAATTGAATTAAAGGCTTAACCAAAATCCAAAGCTTCGAAATGAATTACAATAGTTAGTTCTCTCACATGCGTTCAGCTGGCGTCCTTTATTAAGTAGCTAGAAACGTGACTTGCAGATTAACCAAGTAACCAGATGACAAAACGAATGCCAACAAAGCTGTAAATATGGCCATTTAATAAACTGTTGGCCAAACACACACACATACATACACACGCACCCACATGGAGAGAGAATTATTCATTAAGTGCCATCTGTTTACATTAACAAATAGCAACAATCATATAAACCTATGAAACGAATAAGAAACCCCATTTGAATTAACAATCCTATATCATTTATCATTAATTCAGTTTCTTTTCAATACTTAAAATATTTTCAAAGAGAAAATTAAATACATAAAGATTTAAGAAAATGTATCTCCAGATCTCCAATTAATAATTTTTATACAATCAAGAGAAAAATTAAACATGAAAAACTCTTAAAATTTTATAGCAGAATGAAATTTTACCATTAACCATTAACAAAATTAAACATTATATAACTTTTATATGTAACATTTACTCAAATCAACACTGAAACCAACAGTTTTTATTTTTTATTTTTTACATCTTACATAATTGGTCTCTCTGTATTCAATTTATATTTCAAAATGCATTATTAAAACTTACTTCAGTATACAAAAATTATTTTCCTTACAACTATAATTTCTTTCAGAATGAGTCAAGAGTTCTTATATTAGAGAGATTATTTCTATGGCTGGCTTTTACTATTCAATTAATATAAAATAAATAACTAACTCTTTTTGTAGCTCAAGAGCAAATTTATATTTAAAATGGACATCCGATTAAATAAAGAGTCCTTGTTTACCCAGGAAGAGAGAAGCATTTTTCAAATATTTTATTTGGCTATTTCTGCACTTTTAGCTGCATTTCCTTATCACAATTATGCAAATATGTATATACAGAAATTTACGAGTATTTTTCTTTCAATAAATAACAAATATATATGTATGTATTTTTATATAAATGTATATATGTATATATGTGTATATATAATGGAAAAGTGCTTGGGTAAAATAGCGCGAAATGTGCGTATAACGAGCACTGCGCTGCTCTTTCTTCTTTTTTTTATGCAAATGGAAATCAGTGCGAGTTTTTAGAAGGCAGCAAATGAGGCAAGTACCAAGTTTCATTTGAATGCAAAGCACGAAATCGGAGAAAAATTTTATTTATTTATATATTGGCAAATAAAAGCAGTTTCTTAACATGAAATTGAAGTGCATCTCCGGTCTTAATACTTATACACATAAAATATATACATATTGTATATATATATATGTATATATATATTTTTTGATGGTAAATACAATTTTCCTAACGATACTTGCCGACCATTTGTTTAGCATAAGCGGAAGTCTATCGCCTCCTCTGTCTATTCATAGGGCACTCGTGCCCTATCAACATCAGGGTACTCTCAAATGCCATTGTGTGTCCCAAGATTGCGTGTCAATTGATGTTGGAGATTGTATTTTGGCCAACAAGAAAGCGGAAGTTTCAGTTGATGAGAAAAATTGATGCTTAATGGTTTTTGCACTAAAAAAAAAAACACAAAGTCAAAGCTTCAGTTTAAAGAATGACCAAATTTTAGGAAATGTTTCCGTTTGGAGTTTTATCTGCTGTAAAGCCAAAAATGATTAGTTTCGATTATAAATTTACCTTTCAATCAATTGCAGCTTACAAAAATATACATTTAAACTTCTATATAAAGCCAACACCTTGAAGTGTCCATGAAAGGTTAAAATCCTGAAAAAAATACTTCACTAAATACCAGTTGAGAGCTTGCGAAGCCTAGCATGTGGATAGAATCCATGCAACGTGAAGGTGCCACACAAAAAATTAAGGGATTCCACAGATAACAAAATATTGGTTGCACTTTGGCAGCAAAGTGGAATTTTTTGTCTTGCTCATTGCTCTATCTCTGTCTGGACATTGTTGCAAGGCAAATTATCACAGAAAATACATTTTGAACATTTGTTGAGGTGCTAAAGCGTAACAAAAGCAGCAGCCATAAAACTAAGCACTACAACAAAACACTCAAATGTTGGCCACGAACGAACAGTTGCCAACAATACAAAGAGGGTACAAATAAAAATTGCAGTATTCTACAAATATATATACTACAGACAAGACTTTATTTGGTTTTCGCTAGAATTACTTGGAATGTAATCCAACCTGCAATTGCCTTTATTTCTTGCTAACTGGCTGACTGACTGGCTGCAATGTTTTGGACATCTTCATTGGCAATATGATGAAGAGGAATTTCTATTACTGTTGAATGTAAAGCAATTTTTGTGCGGTTTTGCGATTTTTGCATATCAAAGTCATCAAATATTTATTACAAAATGTCAGCTTGTTGTTCCCTAGACACATGTCTGTCGAGTTCGTCTTCCTTTCTATCTCACAACAAATATTTATGAATGAAACTTGAACTGCAGCTGCTGATGATGCCGATGCTGAGACTGCTGACAACATGAAGTGAAAAAGGGGAAAACGAGAATGAAATGGAAATGAAAATGAAAATGAGAAAAATAGCAACTAAAATCTCAAAGGGCTATGCAAATCGAAATGCCAATACAAAGGCAATGGGTAAAAAAGATAAATTATAACTTGCAAATCGAATTGCTGATGAGATTGAACAAAGCTTTACTGGAAAGGATAATAACGAGCTTTCGATAGAAGCCAAGGAATTATTTAAAGCATTCAATTTGAACAATCTATAGTTTGAAACTATAAACTCTTATACCGCAATTTGGGGATCGTAATCCTAAAATGAAAAACTTTGTAGAGAAAAAAAAAAACATTTCATGTGTGAAGCACTTTTCACATGCGATTTGTGTTGAAAGGCGTCATGGGACATTATTTAAAGGTGACAGGCGACACGAGATCTTCTACGAAAGAATCTCAGGTAAAGTGTATATAACGCTTTGTATGTATGTGTATTTGTGTGAGTGTGTGTGTGTATGTGTTCGTGCGTCTGCTGATGCATGCAGGTTGAGTCAAGGTAAAGTTGGGTCAGGTTGTCGGTGCATTCTAGCGCACACAAAGGTCACTTAGTCAACGAGCAACTATCAGGGGCAAACGATGCTAGGAGAAGGATGCTGAGATGCTAACCTTTAAATAGGTCCGGTCTAAGCAACATTGAAAATCAATTTTATATTAATATTAATAATATTTCTGCCGTATCTAATGGATATTATTATATTAACTATTTTTTAAGGATCTTTTCTTAATAATTTGTTTTCTTTTTTTTTTTGTTCATTGAAAACCTTTGAAATTGATGAAATATTGCTAAAAGAGAATGCTAATTTTATGTCAAATCCTAGATATTTCGCACTTGTCAATTTTTTAAGATTTTATATTTATCCCTTAGATCAGCTTTTTTTATCATAAAAAGAAATCGATTTGCTATTTAATTTTGTTGTGAATTAATATTTATATTGCTAGTTGTCTAGCAAAATATAAAGGAATTAAATTTGCATATTTACTACCAGAATTTTGTCATTTATTTATTATTAATATTGTAAGATTTTGCAAATTTGAATGGGGATAATCTATCCCATAATGGAATTTTAGTAAATATATTTAATTCTAATTCTACATTTGATAAGTAATTTAAATTTAAGTGTAATAGCTTAACTGTAATGTTAGAACATAAATTTTTTCATTGTCTTGTATTTTATTGTCTTGTATTTTCTTTTATGGTCAATGCTTACCTTTATCCGTTTATAGTCCGGTCCTGGTTGTTGCATTTGCTGAGCGTCGGCGCTTGTCAACTTGAGTGAAGCTGCATGTCGGTCCAGCAGTCTTCTTATAGTTCTCTCGCTCTCTGTATATGTATATGTGTATGTATGTGTGTGTGTGTGTGCGTGGTGTGCTGAGGCTAGGGCTAAGTGCTTGTGGCATTTGTTGCTGGCGCTTCTGCTACTACTGGTGCGGCTGCTTCTGGTGCTGTTGTTGCTGCCACTTGGCCGCCCCCAAAAAATACTTTAAGCCACAAGCAAGTTTTAAATTTCGCCCTATAACTCTGCTCATTTGCTTATGTAAAGTTGCGGATACCAAAGATTTGCATTTGTTTGTTTTTGCTGGTGCTGCTGTTGTTGGCTCTGTTGCCTCTGTTGCTCATTTCGAAAGCTGTCAAGGAAACCGAAATGAAACCGCAACACTCTGAAAGTTTATTAGCATATGCATGCCACGGCTAGATATAAAATGGCAATGGGCGTTCCTCCACTAGCTGACAGGTGAATGAAAACCGAGTCAAAGTGTTTTGTCTAGTTTGCTGATATTAATATTTACCAAGTCGGCAATGCGCTTGTCAGCTTTTAGCTTTTTGATTATGGTTGCCATTGTTGTCCTTTGTAACAATTTACTACTATGCAATAACATTATACATATTGGCCCATTTTTCAAAGATGAGTTTATTAAGAAACTGAAATTTCAAAGGCTTCAAAATTGAATCTATGAATGCGATTGGTAGGACCCATGTTAACACATGCCAACTAATAAAATCTTTATGTGCTTTGGCCCCAAACAACACAAAAAAAAAAAAAGAACTAAGTAAAAAAAAAAAAAAAGAATGAAATGAAAAGGATTGAAAAGACGATAAAATGACCGGCTGGGTGACCCAAGCAAACATTGATATGAACCCTTTGATATTTGTTTGCAATTTAATTTATGTGCCAAATTTACGATATTTGTCGAAAATTAAAATCAACACGCAGACGCCTAACGGCCAGAGTCCCGGCCATTCAAAGCAATTTAAAAGCACATAAACTTTGCCAACATACACACAAACAGAAAGGACGGGAGGGGGAATAAGTAAAGTAAAAACGGAATTGGGCAAAGGAAAAACTTTTGCATCAACATTTGCCAAACTCTCTCCCACTCTCCCTCCTTCTTTCTCTCTCTCTCTCTCTGTCTTTCTGTGACTCCCTCTCTCTCTCTATATAAACTAATGTGATATTTGTTGATAATGAAGTTGATTGTTTGCTTTTTCTACTTCCATTACTAAGGCCATTTTGGCTGCTTGCGAATTCAGTCAGCGATTGGCCGGGGCATAAAATGTGCTTAATGAACGTAATTTCAACTTCCGTTTCCGCTTTGATTACACACAGGCAAAGAGAAGAATTTTTATTATTATTATTATTATAACGAATATTAGTTAAATATATTGTGTGTATATGTAAAAATGAGAAGCTTAATTGAAAATCGACACACAAAAAAAAAATTGGTGTATTTAGTTTTATAAAATAAAAAAGAAAAAATTATTGTTGTTTAATTAACGCTTTTTAGTAAGTCACCATCATCATCATCATGACAAACCCCTATCATCATGGCACCCGCTGTCAGGAAATTAGTGTGCAACGCCACACTAACCAGGCCAACGAACAAAAACGAAACGTGGTCAGAAAGTTGAAACTAATTATGTTAAAAGCTTTCAGTTGAGCCACACCAAAAATTAGTGAAGTGTGGCAGGAACACAGCACACAACCGAAGAGAACCAAACAGAACAGAACAAAACAGAACTAAACAGAATATAACAGAACCCTGTCCTGGGCCAACAAGAGCTGAAGAGTCATTGCTGTTGTCCTTGTCAACAAAACAAAGCCCATGAAAATAGTTAAACCCCGTCGAAAGCCAACGAGTATGCTAAATTAAATAAAAACACGCGAAAAAACGAAGCATCAACTGAGTGCCGCCAAATGTCAAAGGAATCGAAAAAAACCAGGAAACACGAACCACCAGTCCAGAGACAACGACAAGCTTTAATGACCTGTGGCCAACACCATAAGGGGTGGGTTTGCCAAGTTATGATCTAGATGATAATGATGATGATGATGATTTTTATAAATTTAATACAAGCGATGAGCATTGGGCAATACTTTCACAGTAATTTCCCATTTTAATTATATAAATTGAAGTTGAACAAGCGAACGAAAGTGTCGAAAGAAAGTACTTAAAAAAAAAGAGAAAGATATATAAGAAAGAGTAAAAGAAATCATTGAAAATTTATTTTTTCTTACCATTTTAAAAGAAACCCTACAATATCATCAAGTTGCAACATTTCTATGCAAATTAGGTAGCAAAACAGAAAGAGAGAAAGAAAAAAGATGAAAAACCAAAACGAAAATTTCTATTTTATTTAATTTGTGTTTGTGTTTAGTTTAGTTTTGCAAACTCAGGCTTGAGTTCAGGCCCTGTCTGACTAAGACTAAGACCTTCCACTTCATTAGTTTGAAGTTTTTGCAAACTCAAAAGCAAATTTTATTTTTTTATTCAACTAGTTTGCTGGAGAGAATGAGAATGCAGACAAAGGAATTCATTTTGTTGGTATAAAGGGAAAGAAAAGAATTTCAATTGCATTGCATACAAATTACTTTGTGTAAACTTTGTCTCAGTTTTTGGCACAGATTCGCATTTTGCGTTTTTAGCCATCTTGTTAATGCCCGATTGTGGTACTCTCTTTTAACCATGGTCGGCAACATGTGGTTGTTGATGGTTTTTGTGTTTATTATTAGAAATTATGGCCTTCATATTGACCAAAATTGAATGCGAGTCAGACCAACAATAACAAAGGGGAAGCATATAAATGAAACATATGTAGACGCACTTAAACTCAAAACACACCCAAAACACACATGCATACACACACACACACACTCACACATACACAGTTGCTTGCTCACACTTACACCTAGCATGCATAAATCATTTATTTGCAAATATGCATATTAAATATTCTATAAATTTATTGCCCGACAGGCGCATAGGCCATAAAACAAAAGCCAAGGCAAGCTAAACAAAACCTTGCCAAATGACCTATAGGCCCATTCCATCTACTCACTGCAGTGAACCTTCCTCCTCTCCCACCCACGCTCTTGGTCAGCTTTCATACAGCAGCCGCAGTCATAAACAACAGGCAAATGCAGCTGCCTAGTAACATGTGTTTAGTCCATGCCACATTTCTGAATGCCTTTATCTCTATGTGTGTGTGTGTGTGAGTGTGTATGCTTAGTTGTATGTTTGTTTGTTATTGTTGCAAGCAACATGCGTCTTACTGACATCTATACAGAACCTGAAGCATTTAAACATTCGGCCTAAACTATTTATTTTATTTAACTCTTTGTCTGTAAAATATCTTTGCCCAAAAATTGCAATTTATATATAACCGCCTGTTATGGAACTGTTTAAATCAAGATTTTTTACAATAATCTTCTCTATGTGTAAGCATATTTTATCATTAGTAGAAATTGTAGTAAATGGACTTTGAGAATTAAAAGAGTATAATTTCTTTCCAGGCTTACTTAGAGATAAGATTCTAATAAATGTATCAAATGGTTAAAGGAAATCTTCGGATTACTGCAAATAGGGTGCCAATTAGGGGATGATTATGGCTTTATGTCACACTGTCGTACAAAACAATCTATACCAAACATTGTGTTAACAAACGAGTGAAAAAGTTTCCTCAAGTTATAAAAATATTATCTCAGAAGCTACATTTAGATGTACCAAAAATTGTATTTCTTTGCGATTCTTAACTATTGTAAAGTAAAAATTGCATCTTGTGAATGAAAAATAATGAAAAGAACGAGGTAACCAAAATGTGACTTTAAAGTGCACGTAAAATAATTTAACTATTTTTAAAATAAGACTACAAATTTAACTTTGTGGTTGGACTACATTTAAATAAAATTTGATGTGAATTTAATTTTAGTTTTGTATTTGTTTATTCCTATGATCTGAACGAAACTTGGTGGTAACTATTAAGACTCATATTTAGTATCGATAGCTTCGAAAACAAAAGAGGAAGACCTTAAGGTCACATTAAAGTGGTCCGATCGTCTCAAATCATGAACTTAACTTAGCTATGTACATATCAGAAACCATGTCTAAACGAACTAATAGAAACGAAGACTCCTGTCTTGTTTCTGACTTGTTATATTTTTTATGTAAACGATTCTTATGGAAATTGTATTCAGGTCTTGATTTTGAATAAGTCAGATTTATAACCTGTACCATAAATGAACCCTCATCTCTTAATGAATATTTTTACATTATTTAATAGACATATTTAATACTGGAATTAAACTAAGCCCTCAATTGGAAAACTGAATGGACAAAATGCTGCACATTAACTTATTATAAATTTATGAATTCCATATTAATTAGGTCAGCTCAAATACAAAATCTTTCTTGTTATTCCACAAATCTGTTATGTTTTAGGCGTTAATTTAAAATGTATTAAAGTATTTTATATATTTCTTTAGACGCTATCTTAAACTGTACTCAGATGCAACAAATGCATTTTTCTCTACACACACACACTCATACATACATACATACATAGAAACGGACACTTGGGCATTCCGTTACACAAATGGCATAAGAAATGTTGCCTACTTCAAGGCAGCACAGCGTAGCCAAAAAAAAAGGAAAAAGTTTACACAACAACAAAATTTAAAGTTTCAACTTGTTTGTTTCTTTATTTGCTTTTTTTTTTTGCTATTTGTTGTTGTTGTTGTTTGTACTTTTATCCTGAAATTGCGTTAAGTGTCCACTTAAGTTTCATACAATTAACTTTAACTTAGACTTTGGCAACTGCAAGAGGGCATCAAGAGCCACGCAGCCAACAGCAACAACTGCAGCAAAGCCAACTTGTTGGCCAAGTTCAACGACTTGGCCGCATTTCCTGTAATTGCACGTTTTCGTTTCATATTGTATTTTTTCTTTCCTTTATTTTGGAATTTTTATAAAATTAACCAAAAAGTTTTATAACCGGTTTCAAAGTTGTTAGCATAATTTGTCCTTTTGTAGAACGAAGGCAAAAATCATTAAAATTAAATTTACAAAAATAACAAAAGCGAAATTATTTAAGAAGTTTTCTATAAAAAAAACAACATCAACAATAACAATAACACCAAACAGAAACAGCCATCAAAATCGAAATAATGAAGAACGTGAGACATTTGCTGCTTTTCCAATGTAGTTGCTGTCTCTTGACTGTTTTCCCTTGTTTTTCATTCGCATAAAAACAAATTTTATGGCAAAAGTTTGATGATTGTTTTTGTTGTTATTTCTGGCTGTTGTTGTTGTTATTACTAAGCAAGACATGGCAAAGTCGTTGTGGATAGGAAAGGTAATTGGGTATGGGTATGTTAAAACCAAACTGAAGTGTAAATAAATACAAAATAAATTTGACGAAAATTGTGCAGAAAAGTTCATTTAATATGGATTAAAAGTTTTCTTTTTGACTGGCTGACTTTGCTGTGTCTAATATGATTTGATTCAAGGAGTGTGAGCCCGAGTCCGAATACTAGTTGTGGTTAGTGAATGAAGAGTGTAAACTGAACTTCTAAAGCCATTCGATTCGGAATCATGCTTTATGATATTTTCCATTGGTGCTTATGAATGAATGTGGGGAAAATTGGAATTGGAAATAAACCAGTTAGTGATTGCCTTAATTCTGCAATCTGTCTGCAAATTTTTGACTTTCTTTTTTCTTTTGCCGTTGTGTTTCATTGGCTTTGGCAAATTAAATTATACGAAAACTTTTTTCAACATTCATTTTGTTGCTTTTAGCTGCATAATTCATTGCGGGCCAAGGATAGTAGCACCACCAACAACAGGAATAACGACAACAACCATTTGGAAATTTCGATAACTTACAAGTTTTGAAAATTTGTGCGCAAATTAAATTAAGCTGTCAGTTTTGCCACCCACCGGCCAAAGCCTCCATAGCTTCCATACTCCAATCCCGATTCTACATTCAGCCCCCCTTATTCCTAAGAGTACAACACTTAGGCCACAGAAAGTTTTCTTTGCAAAGTGTCAAGTTTTAGTTGTCGTAGACGATGGTGAAATTATTTTTTGAAGTTTATTACAAGAAGGCGTGTTCAGGTCGCCTCCATCATCTGTCCTATGTCCAGTCCCATCCAGACCACTTCAAACTATGTGCGGGTATATGTCCTGTATGTGTCTGTGTGTGGGTGTGTGGATCCAGGACATACGGATCATTGACCAACCTCAGTCCAAAGAAAATTGCAAAAAACCTCCAACAACTACTTCATTCAGAAAAACTTTGCTGCAGTTTGAAATTATGTCATGTTGCTCATTTGAGCGCGTTTGTCCAGGACATGACAAAAGTTCCTTTCGAAATTCAATAAGGCAACATTTTACATAAACGAGCAAAACTTTTTTTTTTGTGTGCAAAAAGAAAAATGAATTTAAATGTTAATTTAATGAACCCTTTTTCTGACTCATTCACCTTTTTTTTTTTTTTGACTCACTAACTTTATACGAAAGTCTAAAATTGAATTGGCCTAAGCTAAACAGATCAATTGGAAGGTCTATCTAACTCTCTCTCTCTCCCTTACCTTTTTCTTTTCTTTTCTTATGTTTGAGTTGTTTAAATTCCATTTTGATTCTGTCATTTCGAAATTGTCTTTTCTTGAGTTGCACTCAAAGATATTACCAATTTTTTGTTCGCTTTTGTTTATTCATAAGTCACAGACCAACAGTCATATGGTTTCTTTCTTTTTACTTAATCAGACCAACATGGTTGCCTCCAATTGAGGTTTTCAGTCGTTCAGGGAAAATTACCAGTTATGGATAAAAAGTGTCACATCTGCTACCGGACTGGGCGAACAATTGGCAAAAGGACATTTTTGTTGTCGTTGCTGGTGTTGGAAAACAGTTTGACTTGTCCTGGCACCCGCACACGCATTTATTCATTTTCATTCGCATTGTGCACTTTACTTAAGTGAGAGCATACACAGAAACGAACCAACACCCATGTAAGCATATACGTATATGTAATAAATAAATATATGTGTGTGTGTGTGTTTATGTGTGTGAGTGTACAGGCAGTTGTCATGTCAATTTAAATGAGTTCGAGGCGGTTCGCAAATACTCTAGAGATAGGATAGCAACTACCAACTACAGAAACTGGCCGCAATGCTTATCTTCATTGCAATTGTCATTATTTATTATGCACTCGAGAAGAAGGAGAAGAAGGGAGGATTATGCAGCTTTGCTTAAAGTGGCAGCAGCGGCTTTAATGTGGTCAACGTAGCCGATTATTTAATCCATTTCGATTTCTTTGCCTGGCATTAATCAATGCATTCATGCACAATTAATGCACATTTTCGTTAATAACGCTTGATCAGCTTGTCAAGTGAGTGACTGAGTGAGTGAATAAATAAGTGAGTGCATGATGAATGATGAGTGATTGAAACGTGCAAGCCAGCGAAATATTTAATGTACATTAAATACTTTCCATCAGCAAAAGTTCTTATGCTCTGATAAATCCTTACAAGGACAACTAAGAAAATCAACAGCATTCATTTTGGCTTCTCTGTCATGTATCCTGTGGGCATGAAATTCACACTTGATATCCTTGCCACGGTTCTACTGTACGTTGTGGGAAAAACAATATCAAACCCAAACAAACAATAAATCGCGTGAGGGGTAAAAATGAGCAAAAGTTCCGGATGAGAACGAAAATATCGTAAATAAATCAATTAGTAATTCAATACATGTGGCTAATTGATTTTAATTGTGTACTATATGTGAGTACTGCGGTCTGTCCAACTCAATTTAAATATTTTTCAATAAGTCAACGAATTGTACCCCCAGTTATATGTATGTATGTATGTATATGCATATAAAGTAACTAAACAATAGCGGCAGATGCATAAATGAGTGTTGCAACTGTCGCAACATGAAATGCTAATTAGCTGCAGATGCATCAATTTCGCAGTTGTTGTTCAAAAATTTTTGGATAAAAACAATGTTGATAATACAGAAATGAACACACCATACCATTGGGCATTACCATCACGTATTCGTTCCATCACAACAAGGACATCAAGTTATTGAAGACTCTGTAAGAGGCCATGTTTTTGATGTAAACCTTCAGCTAATTGATGAATGGAAAAACCAATGTCCACCAAAATGAGAATTCAATTAAAGTTGCATTTCTAGTTTTCACGAAATGTCGAAACTTGGAATATAGCAAAATAGCAGGCAATGGAAAAATTCTACTAATAGTAAACAAAAATAATTGATAATTCTTGTAATAACGTCATAAAGTTTATAAGTACTATTTTAAACTGAATGAAAAAATTAATATAATATTTGAGAGCTTAAGAACAAAAAAAGGCAAACCGAGATAAAGCAACATTATCAAATAATTATAATACTAAATAGATAATGCTACAGCAGAGTTTTCATAAAGTTAAAATTAAACTTAATTAACCTAGTTTTAAAATCAAACTCAACTTAAAACCATTTAATCAATTGTACCAAAAAATTTTGTAAAGGAATCGAATTAGGAACTTACTTTCAGAATCGGATATAAAAAATTAAAAACTATTTCCAAATAATGATAAAAAAAAACGTTCTCCTGTGGATCTGAAAGAAATCTAAAAACATCATTCGTAAAAATATTTGAAGTATAAGCTATTTAAAAAAATGTGAAAATATATAATGCTTTTCTGAAGAAAAAAAGTTATATATAATATACATACATAAGTACATATAATTTTTGAATATTTTCCATCTAGAGTCACTTAACCTGGCTTTTATTTGCAGTGCAATTTAATTTAAATACCCATCCAACTTGCTAGACATTTGGCAAACAAATTGTTTTTATGATAAAAAACGAAAAAAAGAAACACGCACAAACATTTCCATTTGTTGTTATGCAAAATCACGCACAATTCAAATACATTGTTAGAGACAACTTCTTTTTTGCTTTTTATTTTTATTTTTTTTTTCGGTAGTGGTGAAAGAATTCGTCCAATTATTTGTGGCAACAAGGCATCAGAGACTCGTTCTTCCTTTAACCATTTTCTCTCAATGCTCTCTCAATGTTAGTGCAAAAGCCAAAGACTTCTCTTGGCCGCAATTGAAAAGAAATAACAAAGTGCGCTTCAATAATTTCCCAAAGAATGAAAAATAAAATATTGCACTCGAAGAGAGTTAAGAAGGAGGTTAAGGAAAAAAAATAATACAAAATGCGCATGCAAAAACGGAAACAGCAACTAAAAAAAGAAAACAGAATGCGAGCACTGAAACACAATGGAATGCGCTCAGATCCTTCGTCCTATTTTTTTATTTTCAACTCTTCCGCTGCGTAACGGCAAGTTCTTTCACACTTTGCCAGGCAAACTAAATGCAGACAATGAGCAAAGCCAGCAACAAAATGTTGAGTAAGACATTTTGTTCAACGCCAAAAATCAACAATGAAAATTTGTTGAATTGGAAAATGCAATCGGAAGGGGGTGGCGAAAAAAAAACTCCAAGGAAAAGCCATAAAGCATTCAAAAAATCTACTAAAATCGGGTTCAATATAATAATGCAGAGTTATTTAAAAACCCGTAATACAATAATTCTATATATGTATATTCTCTGCCAAGGATAAGACATACATTCTCATAGTGATTTAATGTATCGCAGCTATCATCGAGTTGATTTAAACAACAAGAGTAGTTAAAATTAACACACATTTTATTTAATTTCACCGACATTTACAATATGCCCATAGCAGGCTTTGATTTCGTAATTTAATTTATTATATTAAGTTTTCATTTTACGTTTAATTTAAATATATTTTACACAGATTCTTTTTGGTTTTCGTTTCCACATATCCTTTTTTTATTATTTCTTTTTTTTCTTTTTTTTAGTTTGTTTATTTTTGCTTTATTTAACACATATCTTTGGTTTTTTGTTTTCAATTTTTATTTGGTTTTGGATTCTTTTGTATATCTTTTGTGCAAATTAACAGAAAAATTCTCTCAAAAAATTAAAGTAAAATTATTAACTTTTCTGTCATTTTGCACAATTTAAGAAGATTTTAAATTGATGTTTTAATATGTTTTCATTTGGGATTTCATTGCGGATTGAGGGGAAAATGGGGATTCTCTGTAAACATTTATATAATTATGTTGTATGAATTGTTTATGTCAATCGGCTGTCAGTTTTTCTTATTTTTTTGTTTTTTTTTTTTATAGATTTCTTTTTGTTTGATTTAAAACTAGGCTAGTTATGTTAATGTATTTACGTTTTCCTTTTTTTTTTTTTTGTTGGCTTAAAGGTAATTTGTTTTTAGCTCGCTAGTAGATGCCACACGGCAAATTTGTGGCTAAAAAGCATTCCTAAATTGAAAATCTCTTTAAACTTAAATGCAAAACTAAAAATTTTGAATTAAAAATTAAATCTAAAGTATTTAAAATGTATTTTTAAACAATTTGGAATTGCATACAAAAATGTAGATACTTTGGATTACTTAAACGATTTAACTAACTTTGAACTGATCCTTTAAGCTACTTCTGTTTGGACTGGCCAGGCCAGAGGATGCATGGGCGCCTTGGAGACGCTGCAACCGGACAGATGACGTCGTTCATTGGAATGTTTTGTTGATGCTGCTGCTCTTGATGGCAATTCTGGTGGTGGTGATGATGATGATGCTGCTGCTGCTGCTGCTGATAGTTCGCGGTTGTCGACGAAAACGGATGCAAGCCCAATCACAATTAGCTCTTGGCCCAGACCCATTTCCATGTGGCCAAGGAAGAGCAGAGCCAATGCAGCAGCCATAATAACTGGCGCCGAATGGACGCCGGTTCGTGATGATGCCGACGATGTAGTGAAATACGAGCTAAAAAAGTCTTTCCAACTCGAGTCGGATGAGAGCGTAACTAAAACCGGAAATGACAGTAGAAACAATGCAGCAACGCGAGAGAAAGAGACACAGAGAAAAAGAAGAGAACGAAACGGAAACGGAAGGTAAATATCAGTTAGGCTATTGCATAAGTAAGCCAAATTATAGCAGCTATGTGTGGACTTACCACGTGCCGGTATGGGATCCTTTTGCGGTGTGCCCAATTCAATTTCCTTATACTCCTGATAGAGTTCACCAATTTGGGCTGTACAACGTAGTAGTAAGCCGCCTGTATTCGGTGCATAAACCGGACCACCATGACCATAGACTGAATTTTCACCATATCCCTCATTGTTATAAATGGCCGGATTAACGCTAGAGAAGTGCACGCCCTGCAATTGTAGTTTTACCGAAATGCGCGATGCAATCAGATTATCAATGGTTCGGATATACTGAACTTCCACATTGGTTAACTGCAATAAAAGAAAAGCAAAACACATGAATGGTAGAGAGAAAGAGATAAAGATAGAGAGAGAGAAAGCAATAAGTATTATAATTTGCAGACTGCTGTTTAGTTTGCGCTTGCAAATGCATTTGCATATTTTAAGGCCAACGACAACGACAACATTTGGCAACGTTTAAGCCCCCACTCGCTCGTAATACTTTTGTTTGCCCGTCTCGAATGGACGTAAGGACAGAGAAAAAGTAAAGAAAAAAGCGAGAGAGAAAAAAAAAAGAACTTTTGCCAGCCAGCATCTTGTCGCCATTTGCAAGTTGGCACAGTTTGTGGCAAAAAGATAGAGAAAGAGAGAGAGAGAGAGGAAGTACGATAGTGTGTTGGCGTAGAGGCGGCTCAAAGGATTCACATATGCTGTTGCAAGAAGACACTTGGGCTTGTGCATGGAAATTATGTATCAAGGAACTTTATCTGTGTTAATGTAATGCAGCAGAAAAGAGAAAAAAATGGAAAAAAAATGAAGAAACCCAGACTGAGCATAACACAAACAAAAATTCTACCAAGAGGCAGGCAAAACTTGTTTCATTTTCTTTTTTTCATTCACATTAGCAGGACACAACTCCAACCAAAAAAAGAAAAAAATAACCAAAATGCTATGCCAGACGACAACAGCGACACATTGACGAAAGTTTTCCTTCCTTTATTTTGCTGCAGAAGGAGGCCGTTTTCTTAGCCTTTGTACTCTTTCCTTAGCATCTGCTTTCACTTTGCTTTCTTCTTATGCATGCGCCATTGCTGCCTTTCATTTAACTTGCATTTGGTTGGAGAAAAATACATATATATATATACATGTATATGTGTATATACCATGTCCATGTCTATGTCTATGTTCATGTCCCTGCCCATGTTCTTGCTGCGTAAGTCCACTTTATTTGCGCCCGGCGCTAAGATGCTTAAACTTGCATTTGGCTTAAATGCTATACTACCAGCTACCAACCAGTCTCTGGCTCTCCAGTTTCTAGTTTCCAGTTTCATCTCCCGATTCGGCTCCTTCATGCGAGAACAGCTTTTATGCTTAATGGCAGTTATTTAGTGCAATTCACTGTAAAATTGTTGCCATAAGAGAATTTACCGCTTGCCATTTCTTATATATGCATGTGAGTGTGTGTTTGTGTGTGTGTGTGTGTCAGTTTTTTTCTCTTTCTCTGTGTGAAAGGATTTGCGCTTAGATAAATAATTTTGTTCTCTTTTTTTATTTTTTATTTTGTCTTGTTCATACCCATGTTGTATGGCGATGCCAAAAAGCAGATGTTTAAGCACCACAACCATTTTTTCTTGTATTTTTCAATCACTATTCTTCTTTTTCCCTTTCCATATTATGCATGCAAGAGAAATAACCAAAGCTTAAATTTTGAATATATTTCTAATCGTGGTCAGTTTAATTCCCTGTTGAGACATATAACTTATATGAATTTCCAAGCTCGTAATGATTTAAGTTTTACCAAATATTTGACTTTATCCTTTAGTCGTTTAATAGTATATAAGTTCTTGCTAACAGTAAAGTTTACCCTAATTTTAAAATAACCCAGGTAAGGGAAATGTTTTAATATTATTAGCACAACCTTTTTTATTATCAGCATCAGAAAACATTTGGATTTTTATAGATTCACCAATTTGGATAAAATTTGATTTAGATTTTTTCCAATGATCTTAAATCTTAAATAAAGAATAGGAAATAGTTTTTCGGTGGGCTATAATAAAATCGGTTCTCTTTCAAGGTTATTCAGCTTAAGACTTAGAAATTTGGAATTACTATTTCTAATATTGCATCAAAAATTATAACAGTTTTGTGTTTTTTCCTTGCCAAGTAAGAAAATATTTTAAATGCATAAAATATTGGTTTCACTGCATTTAGATCAGTTCTTTGTATCCTTTTTTGTGTCCTGGGCAAATACAATAAATTTATATTATAAATGTGGCATTTTATTTACTGTAACGATAGTACTGGAAATCGGAAATCTTTGAATTGTTACTGTAAAAGACTCTGCCAAGAATATAGAAGAAGGAACTTTGTTGCCAAGGAAACAGCATGCTATGTGTCCTGTTTTTTCAACTTGCTACTGGATAGAAAGAAGAAGTAGAAGCTTTTTTCAATTTTCCGCTAAATTTGGCAGGGCTCAAGTGCTATTTGTCTTCATTAAGTGCGCCTAGAAAGTTGGCAGCATTCGGTTCGTTCAACCCTGTACACTGACTGAGGCGTTCTCAACATTTTGCGTAACATTTTTAAGCCGAACGCCAAATGACATACAGCAGTTATTAATTGGCAATTTACATGCCAAATGATTAATGCCCTGTGCCTTGCCCCGGCATCGGAAGCATCTAGACCCCAAAAATGAAGCCACAGCAGCCTTTTAGACCAAGGCACATATGTCACACACACACACACACACACTAAAAGAAAGAGGAGGAAAGGAAGAGCTGTGTGGTGCCTTGCAAATTACTGCTGTGGCATTTTACCGCAAAAACTTTGTCAACATAAAGTTGTGCTCCGTTTTGGACTCAGGATACGACTATGACTATGGCATCGTCTCCTTGCACCTTTTAACGTAAACTTTGCCAGCACGAGATGTGTCGGAAGTGTCTGAGTGTATAGGTGGTATATATGTATGTTTATAGTATATCTGTGTGTGTATGGCCCCTTCCTGTCTCAGCATTTTGCCTGCTGTTCGTGTTGATTTGCACAGCATGAAATATTCATTTGTTTCCTGTGATCGGCAATTGTAATATATCTTCCTACTGCGGTATCGTTTTCTACTCAATTTTAGTCAATGTCTGTTACGTTTGCTTACTGTTTGTTGTCTTCCCATTGCCAAAAATTGTTCAGTATCGTTGTTGTAGTCTTCCATTTTACCCCACCTCATGTGACAGAACGCCTCCACAACTGTAGGAGCAGCATTGCCGATAAGCTATCATTTCATTTCCAGGCAACAAACCCCTTTTCGATTTTTTTTCTTTTTATTTTTATTTTTTGGAAAGAAACTGTGCTTGGGCCATGCAACATTTGGAGCTTCGAATTATTGCGGTGCAAATGATTTGAATTCATTTATCATGTTTAATGCGAGCATGCCAAGTGAGTTGAATGTGGCAAGCAACCATTTTTCACTGGCATTGACATTACTTTGAAAAGCGCCTTAGAGCCGAGACAGCAACAGAGACAGCAAGTCAACGATGGCAGATAATAAAGAGCATAGTGCATTGGGCGGGCTGGTAACTAGGCAAAAAAATCTTCAATATATAGTAGTCGAGCTAAATTAATCAAGTTACTAACAAAAACCAGATAAAGGCGGCTTTTAACTTTTTTAACAATAGTTTTACACTCAAAGAATATTGCTAAAAATATTATAATTAGATTATAAAATGTTTAAAAAATTGAGTCGCTATAAATTTTTAACTTGGCAATCGACTGAGTTGATTTCAATGAAATTAAATGAAATAGTAATCATTACTTTTTTTCTTTTGATTATTTTTTTTCAGATTTTGAATTTCAAAATAAATTAATTTAATTTACTTCTATATAAACCAGTTTAAACTGACGTATTTAAAAATCGCTGCTCTCATTTTTAAACCAAAATAATACATTTTTTTATCGAGGAATAACGAGCTTAATGTTGTTGAAGTAGTTTTGGTTAAAAAGTTTTAATCGCCATCATTGAAACTTTTACGGCTTATACAAAAATTATACCGAAATTGAACTGTATTAACAATTAACTGATTAACGATTTCTGTAAAAAAAAAAAAACAAGTAGTTAAATATGCTAGCTACCGACAATTGTATTTATTTTTACAATCGTTTCATTTTTTTGTATAACTAAATTTTAAATTGTCCTACATAAAATATGTGTATTTAAAATATTTTTACTTTAACCAAAGTTTTCTATTTAAATGAAAGCAATCAATATCAGTTTTCCTTTTCTATTTTCCGTTTACATGTGAGATGCAGGAGTATTGTTGTCTATTCAGGTTGGCAATGCTTAATTTTGCTAACGTTTTTTTTTTTCTATTCCGCATTCAGAACTTGGCTTGTGGTTAAAGAGCATCTACAATCTTTTGTCATGTAAAATTATGCACCCTCCTAGAGGCACACACATTGATTTCGTCTGTATGGTTTTCTTCTGCTACTGCTATCGTATTGTCAGAGCATATGCAACCTGTTAGCCACGCCTCCTACTTCCAATACCAACACGTAACCAACCTCATTCAATGGCAAACAGAAGAGGCAAATGCAGCTGGAGCAGGAGCAGGAGCAAAGCAAACAACAAGCATTTTGCCTTGACCATTTAAAATGCTCTTGACATCTTGGCCGGGTTGAAATTATATAAAGAGTATGGGTAAGCGGGCGTTGACAAAGAGACGAAGGCGTTGTTGAAATGGTGGGTGGTGTTCCGGTTTGGTGAGGAGGGTAAAAAGTGTCGCATGTGGCCTGCATATTCATAAAATTGCAATGGAAAAAACATCGCACTGACAGCTCCCTGGCAGACAGGACTACAACAACAACAGCAGCAACAACAACAATGGCTGCACCCAACCAAAAGTGAAAATTCACATAGAGGAAGCATCGAGTTGGTGAAATGAGTCCACGACAAAGGATCTGGTTATGTGTGTTTGCTGCCACAGCATTGAAATCCATTTTTACACACTCTGGAACTAAATGACAGAATAGAGGCGACACAGAGGCGGTGGCAAAGGCGGCAACGCTGGCGATCACAGCTGTTTCGCATTCATTGTTAATACACATGACAATCCATACACTGGCTGGCAGGCTGTGAAATTGCGCATACGCCACATTGTACCAAAAGCGTACAAATGGAAGGGGGCTGGTTATAGAGAAAGTGGCGAAGCGGACGAAGCCCCCAAAGGCAAACCCTTTTGATTAGAGTCTTGTTCTCGGCATGTTCATTTCTCATCAGAATAGACAAGGAAATGAGGGGAAACTTCAAAGGATATGCCGGGTCCTGACCCGTTGTCAGATTTGTTTTCTCTTTTTGCATATCCCTTTTTTGCCTCTCATTTTTATTATTTCATTTTTTGTGTGTTTTCTTCTTTTTTTCTTTTTTTTTTGATTAAAAGTGAACTTGAAATGTGTTCTCTTCTTTTTTTTTTGAAATATGTTCTTATAGATAGATGAATCTTTGCACTTACCACCATATTGTTGATCGTTAATTTCAGTTCAACTCGTGGCCGGGAAGGAGGAGTACTGCAATTGGCTCGAAGAACATCGCCCGGTTCATAACGTGTATGCTCCGTATATAACTGTGGACGTTTATCGGGTAACTCTGGAAAAACACCAAAGATATGAAAGGTAAGTGAGTGTTCAATTCAATTAGTTTTTCTGACCGGCTTTCCGGGTCTCACTTCACCAAATACATTAAATAGGCGCATAAGTGGAGATGGGAAAACCTTGGGCTAAATCCTTCAACAACAAACCGCAGGTTAAGCTCAACTTTTTAATTAAGTCAAGCAACACAAGCAGCTAGTAGAGGCGATAAGGAGAGGGTAAAGGGTGATGGCAAAGAAGGCGCACAGCTCAAAGTAACTAATGAAGAAAGTAATTTCCATGACAAAGACAGCACCAAAAGTTTACTTTCTCTCTCTCTCTGTTTTTACCCTAAAGGCAGCTTGCCCCCGCTGTGTCTCTCTTACCTCTATATCTCTCCATCTCTGGAGGAGAATGTGTCTCGAATCCTAATCCTAAACCCCATACTCTACTTTGGTTTTTCTGCTTTTTTCTTTTCGGTGCGCTTTTTGCTGTTGGTGCTGATGCTTTTGCTGCTGTTACTGCGGCTTTGTGCCGATTCTGACCTTTTCCTTTTAGCCATTTTAAGAAAAATCTTCTTAATGAGGGTCAGTTTGTGTGGCAAGTTTCAAGTTTAATTTAGCTGCTGACCAGCCTACTTTACACTTGGTAACACGCCCAACCGCCCCGAATCATTCCCCTTCCACCGACTCCTGTCATTAAGTTATTAAAGTTAAAGCTAGTCCCTCCTCTCACCTCTTCACTCTACCATCTAAAAGAAATGTTTGCCAACTATAAACTTTTGACTTGTGCACGAGGCGAAAGGAATGTGACCCTGGCACTGTGACTTAATGAAAGCATGAATTAGCATAACTTTTGGGATGCCTGTGTTCAGTGCCTTGGCTCATACTCACTATCTTGGCAGCCATTTTGTTGTCCTTGCCGCGAATGAAGGCGCAAGGACAAAAGTGTTTATTTTATGTGCCGTCTCCTGTAACCGTTGCCGTTGCCGTTGCCATTGCCATTGCCATCACCGTCGCAATCGTCTGGCCTCTTTGCTCTGCAATCTGATTGCCACTTGAGCTCATTAACACACGATTAAACCTCAGAGTTATTCAAGCCAAGGATAGAGCCCTGATGCTTTTGCACCATAAGTGAATGGGTGAGCATAACTAAATAAATAAAATAGGGGACTCTGTTAAATGCATAAAATAAACACGTAAATGCGACAGATGCCTAATGAAATTAAAGTCAAGCAACAATATAAAGAAGAAAAAAAAACAAAGACAAACAGATTGAAGCTTAAAGCTATTGCAAAGCAATTTGGAAATCTGTTTTCTGTCTCTAGTCTCTAGTCCCCACAAAAACCAAATCCCCCTCCGTCTCCTTCCAACCAGTTCCAACTACGTAACCTTCATCGTCAGTGTGCTGTCTGCTGTAGTAATTTATTGTTTAGCCCGCAAGTTATTGGGGTTTTAGTGTCGACGACATTAGGCATAAGCCGCAAAAGATTACACACACACACACACACACACACATAAATATATACACACACAAAAACAGAGATTTGAGGCTGGCTTCTGTCAGTGTGTCAGTTGAGTCACTGGCTGGCTTATCTTACATTGATGTATGTCTTCCACCAACAACAAGCAATTAAACGCCAAAGCATTTAATGAAACTTTAATAATCAAGGCGTCACGCGTCCTTGAAACGCCGCAGGGTGCCACGCCCCAATGCCTTCATGTTTTGCTCAATAACCTCATGAATTTAAAGCAAATGCATGATCAAAGCTTTAATCCCTTGATACCAGTTAAGCAAAAGCGGCCAATTAAATGGGCTAAATGCGGCGTTAAATATAAAGCAGACAACCGACAGCAGAAACCAAACGAGAGGGGGACAGCCAAAAGGGGAACAAAAACAAGGGTGATAGGTGATGGGAAGAAGCAGGCGATTGGCGGGAGACGAAGGCCAATCTAATAAGGGCCAGGCCAGGACGCGCCAGACATCTAAATGTTTAATGCTGGGCAACAGCAACAAACAAACCAGCCATCCAGCCAGCAAGTGAGCCAGAGATTGAGCCAAACCATCTACCCAGGCGAGCACTCAATCATGCACACGCACACAGCATGGCCAGCAAATGGAGGAAGGATGATTATGGGAATGGGATGGGGAAAATCGCGCAGCAAGTGGCATAAAAATCAACCACTAAAGCAAAATTTAGCTGTCAGAGGCAAAGCGAATTTCTCGAAAAGGGATATAAAGATTAACTCAGCTGATGCTGATGCGGCGTTACCAACTGTTTGTTTAACCTTCCCTTCATTCAACATTCTCCAGATTACGTATACGCTCCATATGCTCCATCGATCGACCCAGTAACCTAATGCCAAAGTACCTCAACTATACTTCCGAATGATTGGCAATTGTCAATGGTTGGTTGTGTTTCGTTTTTTTTTTATTTTATTTATTTTTTTTTTGTTTTGCCAACATCAGCTGCTTTCTTTAAATAGTTGTTAAGCTCCATAGCTGGAGATGAAAATAAAGCTGAAACTTAAACCAATGTAACCAACATTGGTTTTCATGACCTCATCTTCTTCGTTAGCCTGGCTGATTAAATTCGTAATTCAAAGCTTGCCTTCGTTCGGTACGCTCATTTAAAACGCATAAAGCCGTGAAATACGTGAAGTGTGCAGGTAGGACTACCAAATGACCATCTGCCTCCATCTACTCCACTTATCTGCCGCAACTCGAAATGGCCTGTTAATGACGCAATTTTCAGCGCAAGTTGCCCTTCATACCCTACCTGCCACAACAAAAGTTGCTCAAGCATCAGCTTGTGTCTCTCTCCTGCCAGTCTGTGACCTTGGTTAGCGCCCAAAACAAATTGCCCTCATTGCTTGCCAAAAAGTTTTACGCCATCTACAGGTACATACATATACATATATATATATATATGTACATATACTTGTACATAGCTATATCTACAGCTTAATGTTAACTAAAAAGTTAACGTAACGCACTTGAGAGAAAGACTCGGGCATTGAGCCCGTCAAACGATGGAAAATTGTAGAAAACCGCAGTTTGTTTAGCTGATAGCTGATATCTACTTCTACTATAGGATGACATAGAGCTTTTGTGGTGAACTTACCCACAACTTGCATAATGCCCACAGCGGTGGCTGTTGAGAAGAGTGGTGCATCGGCTGTGACCTCGCATGAAAAGTTTCCAGATAATCCGAATCCAACATTACGTATAAGAACTTGAGTGGCATTCGAATTGGTTACCTGTTGAATAAGACAAGAAATCAATTTAATTAATTAAACAGAAATTGAGAAGGACTTCTTTTACTTGCATTAAATTAAAGTTTACTTTGCTTACTCCCTGTACTTTCAATTAATCGTAACAAACTTTATTCTATCACTAACCAACATTGACTTTGCTATCCTTTATCCTGCCTTTCACATTTTTATTTTCTCCTGTATAATGAACCATCCTGCAATCAGGCAACTGTCCGCAATCTGACATCAAACTTAACAATGAAATGCACTTAAATTTATTACAAAAAAAAATGTTTGTAAAAAATCAAAAACCCGCTATAAAAACGACTCACAAGCTAGGTAAAAGTTTTCCAAACAACAAAAAAAAAATAACTAAATAAACTAAAGATAAACTTGCTGGACAAAAAAAAATAAGAAAGCCAAACCAAAAAGGATGCCAATAGCCTGATGAAATATTTAGCCATGGCAACTTTATCGGTATAAACTTTTTCAATAATCTAGCCAAAAAATAACTAGAATTACCTCCCATCATCCACCACCTTCATAGCTTTCAAGTCAATTCTCAGGTGCATTTTTAGAGGGTGGTGGGATAAAATTTCCCAGACAAAATTTAAATTACATTTTTGCATCCAGGTGTTAGAGTTGTGTCGTGATGGGGGGGGAGTATTATCCTTTCAGGTTTCCTTTTTTTTCTATTTTTTTTTTTCAAATTTCTTTTCTGAATAACCGCCAATAACAATAAAACTGTCAAACTGAATATGCATGAGCGAAAAGTTTTTAAAATATACAATATAAATAAATGCAGTGTGCGCGCAATTAAGGGCGTCAAAGTGGCGCCGGTCAGAAAAGCAGCCAAAGATAGAGACCAATCTATATATACAGATATATATATACATATGTATGTATATGAGAAAAGACAGACAGATGCCAGTATATAAATCGTTTGCAATTCTCAACATCTTTTTTCTTATTTTTTGTTCGTAATCTTCTCGCTCTGTTTCGTTTTGGTACTTACGTCAACATGAATGCCAGGAAATGGAAACACTTTTGTATTGGGAAATTCGCCAGGCGTATAACGGTAAAACTCCAATTGACCGCGATAGAATTTGGCCGAGTAAAGCGGTGCTCCATCCAGATCGTACATACATCGCAACACCACATGCTGGCCCCGTCGGACTGCCGGTGGTTCAATGATTAAATTGACATTGCGTAGCGCACAATCGACAAGGTCTGAAAATGGAGAAGAAAAAACAAATACCACATAAATAAAAGCAAAAATAATTGGGAAACTATAGCATCAGGTTTCACTTTTCACTCTGTTAAGCTTCTTATACACTTTAATTGAAATGTGAAACCGTTTCAGTTCATATCAATTCAGTTTAATCGATCCCTTTAAAGTAAGCCAATTTTCACATGCTATTAAAATATTATTTCTTTTAAAATCAGAAATTTGCATTAATAACCAAACTTCTACTACACCGAATTGCCTTGAAATACTTTCTTGTACTAGTTTATGTTTGAAATTAACTAGAATCAGATCAAATATCTTTCATTGTGCATTATAGAATAAGTTGAATATGGAAACTGTCAAGTTAAAAGATATCTAAAATTCTTATTTAATTATATATATAATGCAAGTGTTTTTTATCAGAATCTAACAGCTTTATCAATCGGTTTATCTTACTGATAGATAGTTAGTATTTAATTAATAGAGATCAAATTATTTGCAAGATTCTAACTGAAGTAAATATACCCATTTTGCAAGTATTTAAAAATGCAGAAATTCAAATCACTTCATTGCAATTCATCAGACAGGAAGGATTTCAATTGCAATTTAGTATATATATTTGAAAATAAAAAAGAAAAAGAAATATTTTTAAAATATTGTCCACAATCAATGGCCATGCCATTGATAGCACATAAGCCGATGCTTAACTCAACCGCAATCGACGAATCGCTTTATGGAATGAATGGGTAAAAGAAATATTGAATTATTTTTTTCTCCAACCAGTATTCAGACTGCCCGCACCCCCTCGATTATATTTTTGAAATTTCATAACAGCTAAATATTTCACATCATTTTATTATTCCTGTTTTTTCAACAAAAGTATTTGTCATATTTTTTTAAGCCACGTTCAACGTGGCGATTAAATGATTTATAAATATTTTTGGCTAAAACGTAAAATTATGAGTTTATAATTGAAACAATCACAACAAATGGTTAGAAAATATTTTATATACAAGAATTTTAGGTAAATTTAATTTTCAAAAATGTCTGTTGTGTATTTATAAATTAAGTTATATCAGATTTTGACAGATTTAGACACAAATGAATTCTGATTGATTTAACCCACACACAATATGTTTAGTTTAGTTAAAACAAAATGAATTTAATAAAAATCCTTACTGCCCTTGGCTTAGCAGTGAACAACAATAATTTTATTTAATTTATGTTGTACTTGAGGATATATATATTTTACCCATAAGCTTAAACAATTCAAGGAATTGACTTTGGAGAGACTTTGTTTTAATAATAATATCGTAATAATTCCATAATTTAAAGTTGCCTCAATTCTAAGAAATCAGTTTTTAAATTTTTAAATAATATTTACTAACAGTTCACTCATTCATTTGAAAGAGTATTGAAATATCGACGTCTATGGGATTGCTGTTAGTTATATTTTACTCTTTGTAGACTTTTTGTTTTTGTTTTCTTTTTTAAATCGAGTGTTTGTGTTTGCTTGCAAAGAAGTTTTATTAATTACCAAACAATCAACGTCAATTTCCGGCAACTTTATGACCGACCATTTCGGAGTCGTTTGTCAACAAATGCGTAGCATAATTCAAGGCGCTGTGGCATAGGATGCTTTGGTTTTGTTGGTAAGCGGAGGGGAATTCAGTCTTTACTGTTTTACAAGCATTTGTCGACACTGCCAAACATAGCCTAACAAGGCACTCAAAATTTTTTATATCTTATTTGGGTCACATTTCATGCGGCTGTGCCCTTAAGAATAATGGCACATAATTTGCGGCTTTTGCCGGGCGGCTTGCTACACCATGAAGAAGAAGATAGGCCTTGGCTATAGATGTGGCCCATACGACATTTGGGTAATGTGGGATACGGGGTGTCAGAGTCAGAGATGTTGTTGGAGCTTGTAAATCTCTCGCGAGGCGAATAAAATAAAATTGTTTTCATTTTTTTCATTTTTTTTTTCACTTTCTTTTCTTTTTTTCCATACGCCAGATGTACGTAATTCATTACCTATGGGAGTTGTTTCCATATGAGTATATCAGTCGATATCTTTGCATGTGCTTTCATTATTATTGTACCTTCTCTTCATTTATATTGGCCTTTAAAATTTTCTTTGAAATTCTCTTTTATGCACATTAACCTTAATGGCCAGCCAGCATAATTGGTCAAATGTACTGCGTTCTTTCGATCCGGTTGGGGGGAAGTTTAAAATTTCTGTTGCAGTTGGTGTCCTTAGTGACATAAATATTTGTAGACTGAAATCGAAAATTTGCCGCTTGTTTGCCAATTGAAAATTGGAAAATGCAAAAAGCAGAACCACCAGCAACACCAAACAGAAAGGATCAAGGAGCAAGGAAAAACTGGAGTTAAGAAATGCAACCGCAAATAGTTGCTTATTGCTGGCAAAAAGTTTGCTTGTTAGTGTTTGGGTCGAAAGTGCAACTAGAAATCATAGCAACTATATAGAGCAAGGAGAGAAAGAGAAGAAAAAAAATCCCAAACAATGTCTATAAATCCACAGAAGCACATACATACACACACACAGCCACATACACACACACACACACACAGATAAATGGAGATATACTTGTATGTAGTTGGTCTAAGGTAGATGAAAGTTTGTGCAAAAGTCACATATTTGTTCGATTTTGCTAAGTGCTCGCTTACAAGTGCCTCTGTCCTTATCCTTTTGCGATTTGTTTACATGCCAACCAACAGTACAGTGCACTCCAGAATCCAGTTGCTTGCAAATGGAAGGGGGGTGGAAGGATAGGAAAATGGTTGAGAATTTCCCTCTCTTAATATCAGTGACTGGGGAATGGAGTTTGCCGCTTGGCTTTCTCTGTATTTTCTGGTCAGGCCTCCCTTGGCGCTTTCATCCATCCTTCTACTGGGTGTCCAACCAAAAGCATACACTTTTCACGCTCTTTTCACCGCATTTTCTTTTCACATAGCCCCTGGGCAGTGTTTCGTGGCAAGGTGATACTAGCTAGTATACACAGCTATGACTGAGTGAGTGGGTGGATGGGTGAATGAGGCGGTAGGGGGTATTGTTTATTGTTTTCCAATCTCACCAGAGTGCGTCATTGCGGGAATTGTTTGGCGACGGCATCAGGTCCGCCGAAAACCGCAAGTGATACTAAATTGAAAAGTTAGATGCCATTTTTTTGTTTCTCTTCCTAGCCCTGAGGGAACAAATGTTGCTTGCTTTCTCAATTTTTTCTTTTTTTGTTTTTTTTGTTCCATTTTGTCGTTTTTGTTTTGTTAGTAGTAGTTCAGTAAAGTTGAGAAATTTGTTTTTCTTTTGCTGTTCTCTTCCCCCTTTTCTTGCCAACATTATTTAGTTTTGTTTTGTATTATTTTCTTTGTTGTTTTTTTTTTTTTTTGTTTTAGTTTTTATGTTCTTCTTGAACTGCTGATCGATTGCTTTTACAGAGTGCTTTCCAATTTAAGAGGAGCTCATTTTCTTTTGGTTGCTAAAAAAATGGCTTCGAATCATGTAACTCAAATTTTAAAAAGTAACCATATAAATAATTTAAGCAAAACAATTTTATATTGTTGAATATATAATTTACGTCTTTTTAATGTAAAGCAGAGAGTGATAGACAAATTTGAGAAATATATCTATATAGAAAAATATATTTGAAAATATTTTTCTGCTTACTATTACAATCTGCCGTTAAAAGATAACAGATCTAATAGAATAATTCTCTTTCATCTAAGCATTTATATATTTAAGATATCTTTAAACTGCTTTATGCAGGTTTACATTTCGTATAAGGAATAGATTATTTTGTCTTAGATGTTGTTATTAGACAAAATCTGTGAAAGGCAAATATCAATTTCTTGTTCCTAAGAGTACCTGAAGAGCCTTGGAAACGAACGAACCCATTATCGATATAGAGGAGTAAGCATCTTACATTAAGGTTGCATTCCCCTGCTCCAAAAGGGCTTACTTCCTACTTGTATTGTATGGCAAATCCTCAAAACGTGGCCCAAGCAACAGGCAAATGGAAAAGGAGTTGGAAAATATGGCAATATTTATCGCTGCATAATAATTTGTAGACTCCCACGCTTCATGCTTTCCATGATGGAGCCAAAAGCAAACAATACACATATAATATATTGCTATGTGTGTGTGTGATTGTGTGTGTGTATGGAGAGGGTGGGTGAATGGAGGGTTGAGATGTGCTGACTATTGTTTTGGTATTTAATAGGCTTTTGTTGCAAATTCAAATGAAAATTGTTGCTTCTTGGCATGTGTGTGTGTGAGTGTGTGTTCGTCCGTGTGTGTGTTTCTGTTTGCCAGGCGTCTATGTCGAGCATATTGAAAGATTTATCATGCACAAGCACAAGGTAAAGGCAAAGGCGAAGGCAATGAACTAAATGAGCCAATGGGAAACACAAGCGACAAGCCACCTGTCTGGCTGGATTCTCGTCTGGTCTGGTCTGGTCTGGTTGAGTCGGTTAGCCGTGTACTTATGTTGACAAAGGCGCCACCATAAGAGCATATAATCATACTGACTCCTTACCTACCTCCCTGCTACTGCTTTCGTTACCTATAATGGAATTTCTAATAACTGCCACATCTGCTTGTATGCCGGGTCAACAGCGTTTAAGAGTCAAACCAGTAGACCAGTGCCAGTTGGCGTTTGCATTGGAGTTGAGGTTGAGGTTGGAGAGAAAGGGGTTTGGTCAAGTGCACTAAGCCAAGCTAAGCACCCTGCCAACATGCACTCGAACTGGCACATATCATACACTCTACTACACTTCTTTTCTCCCACTTTCTCCACCTTTTTCTCCCTATTTCTCTCTTCACCTCCAATGCCGCAGGCCAAAAAGCAATTTAATTAACATAAAAAACACAACTCGCACAATTCAAAACCATAAATCAGAAAGCTCTGCGCACACGCCCACCACTAAACTAATACTTTGGCCACAGGGAAAGTGGAGCTAGTGGAGGAGCACCCTGTAACTCTCTCTCTCTCTCTCTCAGCGTGTGTCGAAATAAAAAATTGTAAGGAAGCGGGAGAAGAGGAGAAAAAAAAGCAAGCTAGTGAAACACTTCTAATGAAACACAAACTGGCGGTTATGGTTTCTGTTTTTTTTTTTCTTTATGTTAGAAACCCTTTTTCAACGCGATTCTTTTTGTTGTAAAAAAGTTAATGCTCGCTTTTTCTATATAGAATGGGGTAGTCCTGTCTTCATAACCCAACCCGTGGGTTTCATGTCCAAAGGGCATCAACATAAGCAAAAAGCCAAACTCACGCCAACATAATTTAGTTAAAATTCAGTTTTGCTTTTTTGTTGTCAGTTATTTTTTTTTCCAACCCCCTCCCAACGAAATATATATTGAAGGTGTGGCAATGGTTGTAGGTGAAAAAGGGGTTGAAGAAAATATAGATATATCAAACATTATAATTTGTAATTCTATATTTGGATGAAAACTAAATAAGTTCATTATTAAAGTGGGGCATGAACATAAAAAACAATTGCAATTTACTAATTGTTTTTTGCTTAACACATGTACATTCTAGTAGAATGAGTTTTAATTACAAATTAATCATGTGTAAATCATATGATGCTAATAAAATAACAATTTATTACTATAATTTAAATATATGTAAACTAATATATGCTTATATTAACTAGCAAAGATTGTAATCGATAGTTAAACAACTTGGCAGCTCAAATTTTGAATATATTTAATGATTTAATTGCTTTAATTGTGAATAATATTTGAACCATTAAACAAAATCGATGATACAAATAGATGTAAAATAGGCAAATCTTGTAATTAAATTTAAAGATTTGTTTTTTTTTTTTGCTTGACTAAATTTTTATCGAAGCTATAATAAACTATGTAAAAGTCAACGTAATGACATTAAAAAGCAACAATGTGCAGCATGTGTGACAAAAAATAAAACAAAACCAAAGAGCTCCACTGGTTTAGCCACTCGACGCTATTTTATGAAAACAAAATCCCGACATTCTCAAGGGGGCTCCTAAGCAAAAAGAAAAAAAAAAAAGAGGAAAAGAGAAAAGGAGCAAAGAGAAACACTTCCTGGTCTCTGCTTGCAAACAGTGTAAACAAGAATTTATATATATACATATATACTTGCGATAAATGAAAAAATAATAACAAACATTAATCTGGGTGTGGAAGTGGATGATGATGCTCCAGCTTCAACTAAGCTAACCAAGAGCACAGACGGTGCAAGAGTTTTTATTCTTTGCACAGAAGCGCTAAGCAAATAAAACAAAAATGGATAACAGCCGGCAAATATTTTTGTGTAGTCGAGTGTAAATATATATATATATACACATATATTTCTATATACATATGTGTTTGTATGTCTCTCTCTTTATGTTTATATAGTTTTATATGCTGGTGACATTGCTCTAGCTTTGGCTATGCTTTTTAGTTTTTTTCTTGCTGCTTTCTTCGTTTTATATTTGTCAATTTTCATTTGCTTTTTACATACACACGCACAGACATAGACATACATAGACACACTACATGTGTATAAATGTGTGAATGTGTGAGTTTTTTTTCTATTTGCTTAGCTTGTTTTTTTTTCCTTTTTTCATTTTTGCCCAAACCCAGCGATGTGTTTGCCACTCACTTGGCGTATACGCAACGCAACGCAGCGCAATGTGGCATGGCACGGCGTAGCATGGCGTAACGACGACTCAATTGAGGCAGGGCAGCAAACATTTTGTTATCTCAGCACCAGCATCGATGCCGAATGGATTTTTAGTTCTCTTTTCATTTTCAGTATTGCTATTTTTTTTTTTTATTTTTCGTTTGGTTTTATTTTCTTTTGCGCTTTGTGCCATTCTGTTTTCCATTTTGGCCTCAGTCACTGGTTCGGCGCTTATCTCGCTTGCCGCATCGCGAACTGCTTGTAAATAGGCATTCATAGCCTGACACTAATGGAACTTTTGACCGTTTGCAACAACTCGTTTGCCGTTGCCACTGCCATTGCAATTGCTAGAGTGAGCCATGTGAGTCAGTCGTTTTATGCCCTATTTTCTCTTCCTTTGTATTGCGTCCATTTGAACTTGTCCAAGTTCATTTGTTTGCTCTTACTTGAATGTTATTTTCAATACAATCGCTGGAAGCATCACCAAACAGAGATAGAAAAAGAAAGAGTCAACAATTTATCAGACATTTTAACAAGTTTACAATTACTTTTATTATTTTGTGTTTTTTTTTTGCTAATGAAATTGTGGTTAACCAAATCACCTAACAAACGAACAGACAAATTTTTGGCAAAGTTTCCTCTTTTTTATTTGCTGGTAACATATGGAATTGGGTAAAGTTATAATGAATTTTCATTTATTGTCTCTGTATGTGTGTGTGTCTGTGAAAACTAATTTGTACTGTATTTTAAATGAAAATATGATCCAAAGGGCAATATATACAGATTATGAGCAAGCAGAGCGTGTCAGATAAGCGACAATGGTATTCGGATATTTTATATTTTTGGGTACTAACTAAAATTCTGCACAATCAAAAGGGTTGAAATGAACGAAGGATGAAATTTGGGGGGGTTGGGGCAGGAGAAAGATATCCCTTCCGTTTTATGTTTACAATTTGGCATTAGTTTTGGTATGCTACTCTTCTATGTATATGCATATATGTATGTATTGGTGTATCTATGGGTGTGTGTTTGTTTGTTTGTGTGTATGTGATTTATGCATAAATTGATGTGGCTATTTGTTTGTTTGGCAAAAAGCGCATTTGCCATATACATCCTAGTGGCATAGTGGCTTGGTGGCATCCTGGCTTTGCAACTGCTTCTGCTGTTGCTTTTGGTGTTGCTGTTGGTCCTGCATGCTGGCAAAAACATTCATAATTTTAATTAAGTCATAGAAACGTGATCATTGCCACGCTCTCAACTTTTGCATTGGTATAATACGGTTTTCCTACATCCCCTCGTCTCTCTCTCTCTCTTCCACTCTTTCTCTCACTGTGTGTTTGTGTGTTGCATATATATACATACATACATATATACCCCTCTGGTCATAGTTTTTTTGTAGCTCTTGTTTTTGTTATTTGGTTTACGATGCTCACAAAATTACTCTTGAAATTTATCCTCGAGCCTTATTAGTTATTTACGCAGCAGGCGCGCTCAGCATGTAGACCAGACTCAGCTCCTAGACCCAGCCTAGCATTCAATGTGTGTGTGTGTGTGTGTTTTTGTGTATGAGTGTTTGTAAATGGTATTATGCAAACGGCCTGGTAAAATGTATACAGTTCTATGCTCCTTGCCACACCCATCCACCCACCAGCGTGCAACAGCAGCAGCAACCATTGCAGATTTATGGCTTGCAGCAGTTTTTCTGTGTGTGTGTAAATGTTTTTTTTTTTTTTGTACTTTTTGTTTTACACTACGTTTTGTTTATTTGTTTTTGCAATTGTTAAAAGTTTATGTCGTTTTTGTTGTGACTGTTGCATTTCGCACACTGTTTGCACTTGGACTCGACCACCGTCCCTTCCTCTGGGAGTTTCCGCCCTCCTCCTTCATTTTGTATCTGTCTATGAACAGTTTTTGTTTCATATTTATTCGGTTTATTTCGTTGAAAACATTTTTGTGTGTTATGTAGCAGTTGGTCGTTTTTGTCGTTGTGATTTGGATTTCTCTTTTTTAATTACGGATATTCTATATATGTATATAAAAATATATTTTTGCCGTTGTAGCTTAATTAAATGTGAACTATTGCCAGATGAAATTTGTTTTATACAATATATAAACAGTTCAGTTACAAAAAATTTTGATACTTTTGCAAACATAATTTCATCAATTTTTATTTTTTGCATTAAAAGTTTCGATCCATTTGTTTTCTTCATTTTTGTTTATTTGCTGTATTTATATTGATTTCGAAGAACAAACATGTTATCATACCTTTCGTTTATTGTTTATGATCGTCAAAGGAATGCAAAAAAATATGTTTTCAAAAACTAGTTTCGACAATTACAAAAAAAGTCAGCATTGACGAGAATGTTTCTTAACAATTACATAAAAATTAAATTTGAGTCCAGAGTAGATATATATGTACATACATTTAAAAGCAATGGAAAAAATTCCTTTTATACATGATTTTATTAAACAAATCTTTTGGGTTTTTCCCAACCATTTGAAAAAGAATTGTTCAAATTTGTTTTATACATCTATGCTTTTATTAAACAAATCTTTTCTACTTCAAACAACCAATTCGAAAAACAATTTATATTTTTTTTAAATTTATTATAAATTGTTCATGTGAAATAAATGATTATATTTCAATATAGTACAACTTTTAGATCAATTTAGATATCTTTAAAATTTATATAAAGTATAGATTTTCACTTCTGGAAAGATTTGTGCTGAAATAAACTTAACTTTGGTTGCAACACTCTCTAGACAGACAAATACCTTATATTCTGCTAATGAGCCTAATTATTTCAACTATTTTACCAAATGCACACACCCAGACACAGACACACATACACACATACCGACACAGACACAGAAAGACATTTTTAGCAGCATCTCAATGTAGGAGGCAGCATTCGCCAAAATTTTGCTAATGATAAATAAATTATCCGACAGACAGATACACAAAGTACAGAGAGACCATTTCAGTGAAACCTTCGCACAGTAACTGAACCCCCTCCTACTTCTCATCATTACCATTGGCATTGGCATCCCAACACCACAAACAGAAAACAAATAAACTTACAGGCACTGTGAAAAGCAAAGTATACGCCCCGTGGCCCCTTAGTGTTGGTCCATGGCATAGAGAAAGAGAGTGGTACAGATGAGTGAGGCGTGGGGGACTGTGGTAGGGGATATGTTTGCGGTCGCATTACTGAAAAGCAAGCGCACACGCGTTAATAAACAAAATCTGTTGCTAATGTACAAAATAAGTTAATTATGGCAACGCAAATGCGTAAATGTGACAACGACAACGCTGGCGACTGTGCTAAAAGGAATGGATATCGAGCTGTAGGAGATGGGAAAGTGGTTTCTGATGGGGGGAGAATTTTTTTGCAACAGCTTTTTTTTTGGAACTTAAACAAAAATTTGTGCAGTTATTGTTGCATTTTTTTGTTCTAGCCCCAAACTTGAACTAACCAATGGCATTCTTCCCTTGTGATAATTGCGTTTAACTATGTCAAAGGCAAATAAAGTCGAGTGCAGTATTAGGTGAGTGGGTAAAGAGAAGGAATGTATGTATGTGATATTAGACTGCATAAATAATCAAGAATAAAATACTGCTCTAGAATGTCACATATTTTACTAAATTATAAAACTAGATTAGGTTTCATTTTGCACATTTTGGCATAATTTTTGGCAATCTAAAATAAATTAAGTTCAGCTCAGACCAATTGGAATTTGCATTTCATTGGGAGAATTTCGTTTATTTTATTTGTAATTTGTTTGCTGCCTGTCAATATTATTTTGCAATTAATATTTCAATGGCATTATATATGTTTTTTTTTTTCGTTTTTGCGGCGAAATATTTATTGAAATTGGTTTTCATAGCCAGCAGTCACATTGTCAGTCGGCAAAATTTTGTTAGCCAGGGCCGCTCTTATGCAATAAAAGGTAAAGCAAATATTTTTATTAATATAATGATATATTAGGTATTAATTATCATCAGCTATATATATATTAAATTCAAACTAAAACTGTATTTAATTGATTGATTGAATTCTTTCTTGCAGATATTTATAAAACTTCATCAATAATATAAATTATATTATCAATTTTGATGTCAACAACTTATTTAAAGTGTTACAAATATATAAATTTGGATGAACCTAATTTCATTATGGCTCATGGTAATGGGTAAGTCAAATTTTATATATTTACTGAACCGCTCCTGTACAATTATTTGGGCGTATGGGCCATTTTCTGTTGTTGCCTGTCTCTCGCTTATACAAAGTTCATACAAATTGGCATGTCAAATTATAGGTGAAATTGTTTTTGTTATTTCTGATGCAACGTATGACCAAAACAAAATTGATTATAAATGACTGAAACATAAATCGTTTGGTCAAAAAAGTCAGAGCGTTGGATATCGAGCATCGGGTTTGTTGTGGTTATGCTTATGTCTTTATGAAAAAGCTAAAATTAGTTTTTCAAATTGCAAATAAATAACCTATATGGAGCAATCTATATAAAATATTTAGTAATAAGTGACCTATTTTAAAATGATTGTTTAAAAATATCAAAAAATTTAATTTATCAATCTGAAGGTTAATACACTTTAAATCTATTCAATTTTATTGACTTGAAATTTCTTTGTTATTTTTGAAAATGTGAGGTAAATCAGAACCGATTACTGCTAATGTTTGATAGTCGTTATACCTTTTAGTTTTTAAATTTTTCTTAGTTTATATATTACAGGCGTATAATTTGATTTCTTCTCTTAATTTTCTTAACTTTATTTTGTGATCCTAAATTTTATTTTATTCACTTTTGAACAACTTAGTTAGTGCCTTGCTTCAGTCATATATCACTTTATTTTTATACCAATTTTTATTTTTTTCTTTTTTTGGAGCTAATTCACTTTACGCGCCTAACCCATTAACCCCATCCATTAGGCGGATTCCATCTAATAAAGCGGTCTTCCCCCCTTCTAGCTAAATGGCGCAGAATACTCCGACCTAGCTATATACGACCTACAACAACATAAAAGTCACGGTTCAAGGGAGACAAATCTTTTACCCGTTCCTCCTCTATTCCCATCCATTGAATCCTCTTACCATTTCTCTACCAAAAATGCACTTCAATTCTAAGCCGCAGACAACAACAAGAAGAACAACATACTGGAGTAAAATTCCCATTGAAATGCGCTGCACATTTGGACGAGATGATGCTTAAGCTGTTCATTAGCGGTCGTGTCGAACGCCAAAGAGAAAGAGAGAGAGAGAGAGAAATACAGAGGGAGATGCAACAGACTGGCACAGATTTAGCACGGCAGAAGCGCCCATTCATGTGACCATGACGACACGACCTGATGATGACGATGAAGGTTAAAGGGAAGAGCAGCGGAAGAGTAGCAGACGGAACGACATTAAAAACTTTTAACAAGCATTCAGCATCAACATTAGCGCAACGTGAACTGGACTGGAGGAATGTACTGGTTAGAAGAGATTGGAAATCTGATTCCCTTACTGATTGTCATTGACAGCTATTCACCCCTTCCCTGCGGCAACGGATCTGTCGCCCCCCCCCTTTATCATTGACACCTCGCACAACTTAGGCAGAGACAAACGACAACGACCAAATGACTGCCTTTGGCTGTCAATCCTTTTTTTTTTTATTGTTTGCCGCTTTTAATGTCAGCCCCCTTCCCTTGCCAGATAGCATCACGCATTGGAATGGAATCGAGTGGATCTATCCACTAACTCAGTCAGTCAATCGTGTCATCAAGTGGCATTGGTTGGACTATAGCTTCTTGTTGTTTCTGTTTTATTATATTGATGTTTTATTATGGCAAAGTGTTGTTTCAAATGTCGTTTACTGTGCATCCCTCTCCAACTCCCCATCCCCTGCCATTTGAAGTGTCGCTCTTTCTATATATATATACGCTATATATATATGTATGTGTGTGTGGTGTGTGTGTGTGTGACATTTCTTTTTCTAATTTCATTCCGGCTGTCTGTTTTCTCTGTCTGCGGGTGTGTGGAGCAAGAAACTTGTGCGGCTGCTGTTCGATTTTATGGCTGTTGCTTAAAAAGTGACTACTCCGTCTCCGTATCCGGCTGCTATTCCTACTCCTCTTGAATTGCTTTTGGCACACGCTGTAGGCATTTAATTGAGCATCTATAGAAGTGTTGTCAATTTGCTGCACAGAACTTCGCGACCAGCGTGAAAAAGTGGAGCAGACAAGCAATTGAGTTAAGGGTTCGACTTGATGATAGAAGGGTGTCGGTAAGTGGGTGAGCGGGGGTAATGTAATTGTGGTTGAGAATATGTTCGGAGTAGATGAAGACTCTGCATACAAGGAATCGGGGTTACGAAAGTCACTTTAAGATAATGTTATTGAACTGGTCCAAAATCAGATATCCTTTAAGATGGGGAAAATCAAATTGGGAAGACTATAAAAAGACTTCATTTTATCCCAATTTTGGTTGATTTTTTGCATATTCATTTTATTTATGAGAAATAGATTCTACTGCTGCCATTCCAACAAACATTTTCTTTGATAAATTTTAGATTTATTTTTTAGCATTTCATTAAAACATTCCAAATAAAATTATTAATAGTTTAAATTAGATTTCAGTGTCTTTAAATACATAACTCGCAAGTAAGAACGAATTTAATATCACAAAATAATAATTTTAATTTGGGTATTTGTCGTTTGTCTTTCAAACAACATAAAATGTGTTAAATAAGCTTCTACTGTAGTATATAAATTAATGAAGTTTAGTTTAGCAAACTCATTTTTATAGAAACATTATTATTAATTTCCAGCACAATCAGAGCAAATCTTAACTGCATAATCTAATCAAAGATTTAACCAATATAATCATAGACTTATAATTTTAAATGATCATCCTGTGACCAATGAATTATCTTTCTAATCTTTTTTGTCTAATCTAAAATCAATTACGATTTCTTATTATCATAAAAATATTAAAGATGAAAGTTGTTTGGTGTCCCAGAAAAAATTTGGTCAAATTTGTAAAGGGATTTCCTTTAAAATTAAATTAATTGTTAAAATTTTAACAGTGTCTATTAAAGTTTATGAGTATAAAATAAACCTTTACAAAATGAAAGTGTTTTGACTTGCCTTATGTCTTAGTTTCCCCGAAAATAAATTTAATATATGTGTAATAAGTTTTTTAATTGGATTTGTCAGGTTACACAGGAGCGGAAAAAAGGCTATTGAGTTAAATCGAAAATAAATACGTAGTTGGCTTTGAAGAGCTTTGTTCTGTATATTAATAATATAAAGCAAATATTCAGGCCATATGATATCCATTCGAAATAGATTTTTATATTTCTTCTAATAATTTAAATAAATTATTAAAATTTCGTACTTACCCAGACTCATCAGTGAGAGGAGTAGCAAAATGAAGCAGCATTTTGCTTGGATCGTCCATTCAATATTCCGTATACTTCGATTTTGTTGCGACAGCTGCTGTTGCTTTTGTTGTCTTATATGTTGCGTATCCATTGCTTTCTGTCTGTTATTATAAATTTCACTCAAGTCAGCTGACAAATCTTTATGCGGCGGCAATGCCAACAACATTATGGTGGCAACGATGGCAGAGACTAAGTCTAATGCAGAGGCAAAATGTCTTTCAATTCAAGACTAGCAACATTTGCGGCAAGCTATTTAATAAACACTTCAACTTCACACGCCGCGTTGTCTGTCGTTTGCCTGTTTACAGTTTGTGCGATTTGTGAGGCGGGAGAAATATGCAAATTATTAATGTCCCTCTTCGTTTCTATTTCTCTCGCACTCCTTCTTTCTCTATATATATATATCTCTATCTCCGTTTCTGTCTCGGGTTCTGTCTAGTTCTGAGGATGATGAGAAATATGAAGAAGTTGTTGGATCTTTGTTGGTTGGTATGCTGGGGGAAAAAGGGGGCTTTGAGTTTGGCAAATTGGCTAATAAACAAAATTTGCCAACGTTTTAGATGGAAAATTCCGCTTAGACTCGTTAGTAAACAGCACCAGCAGAAGAAGCAGCATCAGCATCAGTCAGATAATTAATAATTTTCACTTGAGCGAGTTTTTTTTTTCCTTTTTGTGTTTTTTATTTTTCCTATGTATTTTCCATTTGATTTGCACTTTACAATTTTGCACTTTTTGCGCTTAGAGAGAGCGTAGAACGTTTGATTTCTGTTGATTGTGTATACATTTCAATTTCCGCCTTTTAATTGTTGTTTGCTCTTCTTATAGCACTATAGACATCGTCCATTTGTTTTGTATCTCTCTGTATATGTTCAGATGGATACTTTTATTTGATTTTATTTTCACACCAAATGTTTTCAAGTTATTTTTCCTTTGGTTATATTTTTGTTTTATTATTATTGTTATTAGTTTATTGGGTGGAATCTCCACCCTACAAAAATTTAGGTCTGTGACCAGCTGGCGTTGCCGGAAGTGAGCTGCAAGCAAAATGAATAGTAAACAACATTTAGTTTCTTTTTCGTATATTATTTATTTTTGTATATGTTATTTAAACACGGACTCCTTTTTGAGGAAAAAGAAACCGGCGTAGAGAGACGCGCCTATGTCAGAGTTGACAATACGACTGAAACGACCATCTCAATGCAAAAACGTTTAGAGACAGTCCCGTCAACAGTAGAAGAAATAAAACACACCCCAAAAAAAGACAGAAAACAAAATATTCCAAAATTAGCACGCTGGAAATGTTGCTGGCAACATGTTGCTAAGGTTATGTCGCTACCACCACTGTACATAAAACATGTTGTGTGATAAGCAGAATAATAATATGAAATGAATGCAAACAGCAGCTACAACAACAACAAAAAGACATAACATGGACAACAAATCGTTTTGCTGTTTTTTTTTTGTTTTTTTTTTATTTTATTTTTTTTAATGTTTTTTTATGTTTTTGTTTTTAATGAGGCTGTGCTGAAGTGGCTGGCACTTGAGCTTCAGTGAGGCATATGATGAGAAAGTGATACGAAGGTCATATTAAAAGTTATCAGTATATAATCATCCGTTCCAAAAAATTTGCTTATATTTAGAATATATACTAAATTTTTCATCAAAGTCTAATCTAATTGAATTTTCTTTAAGCTAAAATAAAATTATACATTATAAATTATTTGAACTTTATAATCTTCCAAAGTTGAACAAAAGTCTCTAAACTTCCAAAATATTTTATCATTCAGTTGAACATTTTTTTTGTTGGTGTGAAATGAAAACTAAAATTTATTTCTAACATGTTTCTTGTTTCTTCTTCTTTCTGAAGTTGGTCCATTTGTTTTGAGTTTTTTATATGTGTTTGTAAACTTTTCGGTTTGCCCTCGGTGGAAGGAGTTTTCTGTCTGGTTTTTAACCTCATTCACAGGCTGCTGCAACTTCAGTCGTTACTGTTTACAGTTTGGCATGCTGTTCCTGCTCCTTGCATTTTGTTTATTTAAGTTTCAATTACGTTTCTTTTTTTTCTCTGTATATTTTTTGTTTTTGGTTTTGTATGCGACCCTTTTGTAGATTGGCTTGCGTTCAAGCAACAAATTTGTTCCTTTTGTTTCAGACTTTGAATGCAGGCTATTTCGTTTTTGTAAAGGATTCAAAAAAAAAAAATGGTAATGGGAATGTGTGTAGTCTTCTCTGTGTGTGTGTGTGTGTGTTTAATGTGGTTCGAGGCACTCAAGTGCAATGACTCGACTGGTGATGGCAAAACATTCATAATGCTCATTAGTCCCCATCCGCCCATTGCTTTTGCCTTACCCTGCGATGTGGCATGGTGGCCATGTCAGAATGTCATTTTTATGTGGCACATGCGTTGCACTGTTTCTGGCAGCTTATCGATGCCACCTTCCTGTTTCCCCTTACTTCTGCACTTGGATTTTATGGCCAGATGCAACAGTAGCACACACACACACACACACACACGCACACACCTCTCGAGCTTTACACTTCTATTTGGTATAGATGTGGCACAACATGCCCATGCACTTAGCAATTTTATTGTATACGCAACCCCTTTGACAAGCGCAACACGTGCGATTTTAGAATTTTATAAAAGTGTTTATTAGCCTGTTTCGAATTGGTGTCGCTACTCCTGTTGCTGTTGTTGCCACCGTTCCTAAGCCTGACATTGACGATGACACGTTTTAGTGCTCAAATGAAAATTAAAACACATAAAAATGTTGAATAAAACCGCACAATTAAATGCAGCCCTGAACGATAGAGGGTATAAAAATACAGAAGATGTTGCAGAAGTGCTATGTGTCTCCACATATAGATTTTGTTGCTCACTTAAGCAATAACCACTGTACCTATATCAAATGAGTGTGTGTAAAATGTATATATTTTCTCTTCAGGGTGTTATTAAAGATATTTTGTGTTTATGGCTTTTTGCCATTCAAGGCCAAAACACACACAAACACACACATACCAAATGTCTGTGAAGGAGAACTAAATGGTCATTGGGGAAAAAAGATACTGGTGCATTTATAATATACATAGTTCCAATACATTCAGTTGCTCTATTTAAATGAACTAACTGGAATTTTTTGTGAAGTATTAAAAAACGGAAAAAGAAAAAGAAAAAAGTTAAAAAACATTTTATTTGAAAGATATTGAGACTAGATTAACAGAAATGATTCTTTCCCTGACATTAGCTATTAAAACTATTGAATAACAAAACTTCTTATTATAAATAAATATAAAAATAAACATGTTCAGTATTTATAATTTAATAATGATAGTATTCTATTAGAGCATGTAATAATGCATACATTTTAGATATTCCGTAGATTTAATCACAAACATTCAATAATCTTTTGTTTTTATTAAATGGAAATTGAGAGAATAATTCCATTAATCCACAAATATTTTCCATGGCATCAAAATATTTTGCCATATGCAATCATAATCTATTTTTGAATTTTATTTTGTTTTTAAATAAGTAAACCATGAAATACTAGTATGTAAATTAGAATATGGCATAACAATGACTTAGTTATGAGGCTAATGAGGACCACGGAGGCGACAAGTTTCCAAATTCATTCATTTGCATGACATGTGCAACACAATTCTGTTGCCAAAGTAACTTCATACTTTGAAGTGCTGATGGAAAATGGAATGTACCTCATCAGTTTCATTTCAACTTCTAAACCATTATTCTGTATGCAAAAACAAGGTAATATGTATGTATGTATGTATGTCACCTTGACACGTCTCCCCATCTATTGTGTATGTCACATAATTTTGCATTCATAGCCACAGATGGAATATAGAGAGGTGGCCATGAGTACTAACAATCGTATGGAATGCTCTGTCGAAATCAAAATGTAAAATGCGAATTGCTTTTGACATATTTCAACCGAAAACCTCAGACCATATATTCTAGTACAGTATGTACTCATAATTTCCGGTTAAATTTTAAAAAGAAGCCTGCCTATGAGAACAAGGACAAAAAACGGAGCGAGAGAGAGACAGAGAGATAGAATGGATCCCCTTATTAAAATGTAAGACATATGCTTTGGTTTCAATTAAAGAAAACATTTTCATTCGTAAACATTTCATTGGTTTTCTCTCTTTGTTTTAAAATCATTTGTTGTCATATTTACATACATTTGTATACGCACATCTATATATATATATATACATATATTTATTGATAATAGGCAGACATACTTGATGTTCAATTGTATATTGAATAATTGTATCTATTGAATATTATGCTTTGATTTGACTGTCATCCAAGCCATTTTAGGCATGCAAATGAAATGCGTTTTGTATTCAATGCTTAGCCAAATGGGCCACTTTGATTAGGATTTAACCAATGAGCCATTATTGTAATCGGATGCACATATGTATACATATAGCAAACATAAGATTTAACCCTATAGCAGTGAAATGGTCGAACCATATTCAAATTGCATTCCATTTCGCATCCATGAGTACATCATCATCATTATATCATTGTCAACATGAGCATGTTGCCCCTCGAGGACATTTGCATTTGGCGAAATGAGCAAATGTTTGCAGCACAGTCACAGTTCAGTTGACACTTGCCACATTTCGTTCATTGGCAAAACCAAAAATGCAACAATAATGAAAAAGAAAAATAAGAGAATCATTATCCTTCTTTTTTTTCTTTTCTTTTTTTTTTTTTTGTATGTATTGTTTGCCCCCTGTTAATTGTGTGGCACACAGAGCAAGGACTTGTCCATAGTTAAATAAGTTATATATGCAAATATATTAATGCGTCATAAAGAGGGAAAAATTGTTTAATTATGCACTTATTTAATGTTTTTAATTGCCGTTAAAGCTCGGCAATGAAGGCTTTAATGAATATTAAAATGCAGTATAAGCAAACGGACATTGGGGATAAGTTAAATGTTGATTTATGGTTACCGGTTAAAACACAACAACATCAATAATAATAACAACAACAACAAAATTAACTATAAAATGGAACATCATCAAACCATTTTAAATACAATTTTATATTTCACATTTCCGACACAAGAAAAAAAAAAGCCAAAAATGCATTTAACAATTTTAACACAAAAGAACGGCTAACAGAAGAAAATTAAATTTTGTAATCAAATTTATTCTGATTGGAATGAAAGATATTCAAATGACATTAAATTAAAAAATAAATATCTTGGTTCTTAAGTATACTAATTGATTTTTTATTTTTTATTAGAGGTCACTAACTAGCACATGTTTGCTTCAGAAAGTTCAGGAATTTCACTCTAAAGATTTTCACTTATTATTATTTAATTCTATTGAAACTTTAACAAAAAGTTAATATCAAAAAATCGAAAAACTTCAAAGAGTAGGACTGAAATGTTTCGTGATTAACTATGTCAATGGACTGTCTCCCTATATGAATTTTAAGAAGACTTTGTGGCATCTAGAACAACATTTTGTTTAAAATCGAAACATATATTTCGTTGTCTATGGCAACGGCCATCTCTTTGAACCTGTCTACTTATTAAATTGCTACAATTTCATTGAAGCACCACAAAAATGCCATCAAAATCCGGGGCCACGCCTAAACCAAGACGAAGACCACTTCAAAACCGCCTCAGACATCTCTTTTTCACTACTTTCTAAATTTGAACATTTCGTTTTGTTGGTACTAATGTTGATGCTGATGATGGTTTCCCAATTTGCATTCGGAACATAATAATCATTGACCTTTTTATGGCTGCGTCACACGCTTTTTAATAAATTGAAAGCGGCATAAAATTCTGTCCAGAAATGTTTACTTCCGGACAACAATACCAACATCAACATTAACAGCAAAGACGGCAACAGAGAGTAAAAGAAAAAAATCAATGTTTCAATAAGTCAACAGCAATAACCATTCAAGATGTTGCCAGTATTGGGCCTTCTTTACCCAATCCATTTGGTATCTGAAATTTTCAGAATAAGTACGTTCAAAAGAATGATACAATTGAATTTCAATGTTGGCAATTTAATTTCTTTTGTTGTCAGCGGCATAAACATGATGAGTGAAGAGAGAGGGAGAGAGGCAACGAAGGGGAATGGAATGGCATGCCCCCTTTTACATTTTTGGAAGCACTGTGACTGTAGCGTCCATTGTTGCCGTTGACAGCAGGACAATGGGGGAAAACACGCTGGGATATCCGCCATACAAAATTAAACAAACAATGACAAGACAAGAAACTCAACTGAGAAACTGCGTGAGTACTGACCCCAAAACGAAGAATACCAAAATGATGTCGGGGACAGATGACGGAAGTGTAAGACACAGCGGGGACTATGCTGTGTAACAACAACAACAAACACACAAATGGTGGGTGTGCGTGTGCGTGTGCGTGTGTGTGTGTGTGTGAAGAGACAAGAGGTCACATTGGTGCAAAAACACGAGCCTTAAGTAATATAAAAGCAATTTTCTCGCACACAGAGTCACAAATGTGCCCAAATAGAAAAAGCGGAGCAAGGTCAGGCCTTGTTGACCACAAAAATTTCACTACTACTACAAGAAAATAATGATGGAGGAGAGAGAGAGAGTAGATGGAAAAGCAAAAGCAGGTCCATGTCCCCCAGTCTGAGGAGTTCTCATTCAAGTCAAACAAGCAAACAAACAAAACAAGTCAGTCATCAGTCAGGTTGAGCCTTACGGCAGACTGCGTCCAACTGAACTTGATTTGGCCATTGTGGACCACCAACCAACGACCCACCAAAGAATCCACCTTACCCACCTGAAATCTCTGGGCAACCGCATAAAACAATTGTTTGTCGTTTGCTACACTTTTGTGCCCAGCCGCTTGACCCAATAAGCAATGAAGTACTGCCCAAAGGCTCTAGGCAGGAGGCAAAAAAAAAAGAAACAAACTAGTTGTAGTTGGAAGAGATGTTGGATGTTGGATGTAAATGTGAGCTTCTGTTGGCTTGGTTTAGCAGCTGAATGAGAAGCCACTTCACGTTCTCTTGCACAACAAAACAGCAATCAGAAGCAAAAATGTTGTCAAGGCCAGTGAAGTGGCAAGAGAAGGCTACCAAAAAAAAAAATAATAATAATAATAACTAGCAGCAAACTAGTTTAAACTATGCCTCTAACTGAACTAAATTCGTTGAATATATATCACAATATTTGTAGATTTACTTTGTCTTAAATTGCTATAGAAATAAATTTAATTAATATTATTAAAGACACAAAAAGTCGCTTAAACATTTGTATATGACAGCTCTCTCCAATTATATCAGTGTCGATGTATTTATATATAGACTGAAAGAAACTAAATGTAAGAGATAAATGAACAAAGAAATATATATATATCTTAAGCAAAATGAATAAACCCTTAATAAAAAGTTAACAAAAAGAAAACCAGAATGAATTCTATGAATATTACAAGAGCAGAACATTTTGTTACCAAGAAACACAGCGACTTGAATGTCATACCAAAGGTTAACCGAAAATGAAAAACAAAAAGGATGCTTCTACTTAGTACAAATTATTAATGCAAAAAAAAAAAAGAAAAGAGAAAAATTCTCAAAATCCTTTCCCACTGAAACGACTTGAAGATATTCCTAGAAACGAGCAACGTCGAATATTTTATTTAGGGAGTCTACAAAATTTTCCAACAACAATGTCAATTAAAGACTAATTCAAATGAGTTTATCCAAAGAGAGAAGACTTCGACTGATATAAAGCCAAGTAACTAAAGTACTTGCAATTCTTGGAAAAGGAATTCCGTGACTGGGATACAGTTAACCATTATTCTATTCCTCTTTTGGTTCATGGGTAAATATTTTTCCTAAAAATAGCTTAAGAACGAAGGAGTGTCTAGCCGCCAATCTTATGATTTTATGGTGCTGTTTTGTTTCTCCATTTCTTTTTTTTTTGTTGTTGTTGTTGTTGTTGTCCTGTTCAAGCACTAAATGTTCCTACACATACCAATACTAACACACAAACACACACATATAACAACAATGGCGCCATTAGTATCGTCTGTGTCGCCATTTTCATTGCCTACCCCAGCCATAGTTTTCTTCAACTCTTGGGCGGATGTTACGTTTCCGGGAAATTGTCGGAAATGGCATTTTCCAAAACGAAAGGAGATTTGCTTGCCACCCAGATGTTGCTCTTGTTGTTGTATATGATGATGATGATGATTATAATGTTGATGATGATGATGATGATATTGTCCAGATGTTGTTTGTATAATTTTCAGCTCAGGTAAGAAGAAGGATGCTTGCTGTCAGCCTGGGGAGGCAGTCAACAGACTTAAAGTATACCGGAAATTTGTTGAAAAGCGGCTTAAGCGACTTTAAGTAGCAGTGTACCTTTTGAAAATGTCCTGCAATGCAATCACAATCATTGCTCTAACCAAAAAGCCAAGGACACTAACATTGGGCAATGCAATTCAAAATTTTTAAGTGTCAAAACACTTACTTAATGGAAATTACTTGAGAGTCATCACTCGATAGGCCATGAGAGCCATCACGTCCTTGAGATGGAAATCGATGGCAAATGCTTCCTACAAGTAAAGTAGGTGGGCACTTGAGTGTGTCATGTCCGCACGATTTTTGCTAAAAATCATTTAACAGCAATATATATATATATATATACATACATATATATATGTGTGTGTGTGTGTTTGTGCCAGACGAAACCCCACAAACAGAGGCAAACATTGTCAAACAGATGCGAATGGCTGCCAATTGATTGACTCAACTTGACTAGACTCGTCTTGGCGTGTCTACAACTGTTTAAATTTTTTACTTGCCCGTTGTCAGCAGCCATGTCACAGCACGTAATGCAAGTACGTGTGCGTCTTTCATTCTCCCCTCTCCCACCCCTTTTTACAGGCTGTGTGTGTATGTATGTTTGTGTTTAGCAATTTCAAAATTGTTGTGTTCAATCAGAACAGTTTTGCCAATACTCAAACCAGTCAGGCATCAACAACAACAACAGCATCAGAATCAAATCATCACCATTTGCCAGAGGAGGAACTTGGACTCAAAAGCGAACTTGGATAGCTGTAAATATACACACCGAAGAGCAGCCGGGAGATAGAGGACCAAAAAGCAGCAGTCAGGAATAGAATGATATCTCTCTGTGTGTGTGTGAGCCTGAGAGTAAATGGTCAACTGCAGCAAGTGGGTCAATTCAGCATTGTTTATTTAGCAATGGTTACAGATCGTCGTTAGTCATATCAATTGAATGGCATTTGGATCCAAAAAGGTTGCATTTTCGTTAACCTAAGTGATCAAGAATATATTCTACTTTTAAATTCGATTTCCAACAACTTTAATTTATAAAGACAAAATAGGTATATTTTTATATATTCCTTATAAACGGTTCGGAAACAACATTAAAAGAGAAAAACTTAAAATTTTAATATAAAATTATATATGTATATATATAATACATATATACTAAGGCATTGCAAACTTTTCACATAAATAACAAATTGAGAAATAGTCATGTATGTAACTGAATGAAAGTTTTCTTTTCTAACCCTAACCCAGGGCCAGGTCAGAGATAATAATAATAAAAAACCGCTCAAAAGATGCTATGCTGCCAAAAAAACAAAAGGAAAACAAAAGAAAAAAAAAAAAAAGAAAAACCATAAAGAAAGAAACAAAGATGAAGGAGCGAAAACTTGAAATCTTTCTTCTTGCCATTTTGACCATTTTTATTTCATTTTTGCGTGGAGTTGAGTGAGTTAGCGTTGGCATTTGTCAGTTGCTGGCTGTCAGCGCGTACTTCCGCTGCGGAATCAAATGGTTGGAGGAGAAGATGGGGGGGGGGTTAGAGGTTTTAGGGTCAGGAGTTGTGTCTGCAACTTGCCGCAAGTTTTAATAAACTTGCCAAGTATTCTTCTTTTACTTTTTTCTTACAGCTACGAAGGTCACCATGAATGTTGTTCGCACACACACACACACACACCCATAGAAAGAGACGCACAAACATACTGTAGGAGAAAAAATAGAGCAAAACTTTTACTAGAAAACTCAAATTGAAGCAGTTAAAATGGCGTATTGTTTTGCAAAATACTTGACCAACTAGAGTTAAGAAAACCAACGATTGTTCAGAGAGAAATTTAGTTGAGAAGAAAGGAGTTTACATTTTAAAGTTTATTTTCTGTTTGATTTTTAATGCGTTCAAGATCGGATTAGTTTCCATTACATAATTTGCGTTATTTTCTATGCATTACTGTAGCCTAACTTAAGGCACTGTTAGTGAAATATTTGCACAATTTGTGCAAACAAGCCGCCGTGTTGCATATGGTGTCTGTGAGTGCCGTTGCGGTTGATGTTGCCAAAACTTTGCCAGCCAGCCGTTGCAATTATGCTGAAAATAGCATTACACCTGCAGCTACAACTAACTACAAAAGCATTAGAAGCGTTGCCTAGTCATGCCACATAGACACACACACACACACACATAGACATACACATGCCATGCACCTTCCTTTGCGTGACGCCTAACAAGCTGCTACTGCTTGTTTTATAGCACACACTTTGGCGCACTAATTAAAGAAAATTTGCACCACAAACTAAGCCAACACCGCCCCCCACTTCACATTTCACTTACGTGTGTATGTATGTATATATCCATCCCATACCATCCAATAAGCCAGCTGCTGCTCGTCGTTTTGTTTATATGCCTCAAATGTTTTAGATGGCAAACACATCTGCATAAATTGCAACAAAAACCATTTAAAGCAATAACTCAAAACTAATTTGTTATCCTGAGGTTAGTTAACCAAATATTTTCCCAGTTGCAATGAACAGTGAAAGAAAATATACAAATAAAACCAATAGGAAAATATTATACAGAAAGAATCAGAAGTTGACCCCCAACCTTTCTTTGACATGCCCGCCCAATTATTTATTTATGCCTTTGTTTGTTTCTTAGGCATATGCCAATTTATTTATTTATAACATATTTAATTTGTTCAGTCTGTTCGGTGTTTTTTTTTCTTCTTCCCCTTTCTCGTGTGTACATACGTGAGAGACATGTTGTATCTTTTATTCTTTTATTTATACTTTTATGCATGCTGAGAACATAAATTGAAATCGACTGAAACTTTAATGAATAGCCTTTATAAATTATATGTATATAAAATGGTTAAAGAAATAATTATTTAATAAAGCCAAAAATGAAATATTCTTACAATTTCATTTTAACTAAATATAATCCTAAGTTAAAGATCATTTCACAATTAATTTTAAGTAATGAGGATTAAAGTGGTATAATTATTAAGAATTTATTTCGTAAAACCAAAGAAATTTCTGAAGCAGATTCGGGGCAACATACAAAATCTCACAGAGTATTCAAAAGTCTAACACAAAGAAATTTTGTATACAAGAAACAATATTAATATTAAATGAAAAAGTCAATTTTCTAACAAAAGTTTTTTAACCCCTTCAACTGCCAACGTCCATGTTTCTTTTAATGGCTTTAATCCCTTCTTTTACTCTTCTATCCCCTTCTATCACAGTGACTTTCTGTCTCGTGTTTTTTTTTTAGTATATATGCGTAATTAAGTAAGTTTTATATTTGCTGTTTTTATTTCTTATACAACTTTTTTACTCACTTTTTTACATCTACAAACCTGCATGTGTATGTGTATGTGTGCGTGTGTGATGGGTGTTGTCAAGACGCTTGGCCACCCCTTTAAAGGGCCAAAGGAATTGTGGCCTCAACGATGCCATTTTAATATGCAACATCACACACAACATTTACTCGAGTTTTTCTTCTCAAGTTTTTCCATTCTTTTCCTTTTACTCTCCTTTGTAATTGTTGAGTGTGTGGAAATAAATTGGTTTAAGAGCATATAAAAAAGAAACCCCTTTGATGATTTTACTAACAACAATAAACCAAATGTAGGATAAATCTCAAGTATGGCTAAGATTTTTTTTTTTGGATTGTTTTTTATTTTTTCTAACATTTTCAAGTGCTTTCCTTTGTGAAAATCATTTAAATAGTTGGAATAAACATAAATTTGTGGAAATTGCTAAAGTAGGTTCTTGAAAATGGATCGAAAGAGAAATTACTTCTATTTTTTTTTTTTTGTTAACCATAATTCACTTTCATTTAAGAAGAAAGAAAAAAGGTTGCCAAAGCTATGAGAAGAGAATTAAAATTGCAAAACCGCAACTAAATGAGTCCATTCTATGGTATATATCCCCTCACTTCTTCTCTATAATGCCATCCGATTCCCGCCCGCACCTTATAATGTTTCCTGTCATATGCCACGCCCCGCTCATTAAAAGTAACCAAAACTGTCGGTATGGGATTGGGGGCGCCACAAACCAAATGACAAACAGCAACAGAAACAGAAACAACAACACATGAAAGGCGGCCAAAAAGGCAACACCAAGGAGCTTTCATTTCTCCAACAGTATCCCAATTTCCATCACCCACCGAAACACCCCTAGACACCGACTCACCTCCCCCATCCCCTAACTGTTCATGCCATAGCTATCAGCGCTAATGACAAAAGCGCGGCAAAGTTTGCATTTGCTTTGGATAGGCAACAGGGAAAATAAGTGGGGCGTTAGAGAAAAAGAGAAAAATGGCAACACACAGAGATAGAGATAGAGATGGAGAGGGAGTGAGAGTGAGAGAAAGGCACTAAACATGCCCACAGGGTGTGTCCAGCACAAAAATCATACACAAAAGAGCATAAAATTAGCGAACGATGCCAAAGTCTGTCTACTCTACGTTTTTCCTTTTCCATTCCCTTTTTTACATTGCCTCTCATTCTATATCCCTTTTCCCTTCGCCCATCCGGCTGTCTGCCGGCCAACGAGTCCTTTAAGCCTGGACGACTTTTTGTCGTTACTTTATTTTAAATTTGCCTCACACAAAGGCCTCGGCGACCACTCTTACTCCTGCAAATTTCCCTCCATGATGATGAATTCATGCCCATCATTTTGCTTGTAACAAAACTTGTGATTGTTGCTTTTGCTTTTAGAGTTGTCGTAGTTAATATTGTTGTTGCTGTTGTTGTTGCTGCTGCGGTGGCAGCGGCTGCTGTGGCTCGTCTGTCCCCACTTTCTCTTGCCCTGATGCCCTGATTTCTAGTCCCTTCCATGGCACTTACACGAGTTGGTCATTAGCTACGCCTGGCAGCAAATTATTTGGCTGGGTGCGGCAATGTCCTAACCATATTGTTGCTGCTGTGGTTGTTGTAGGCGGTTATGATAAACATCAAGCACACTGCACCATTACTAGTATAAGAGTGAGTGAAAAAGAGAGAGAGAGAGAGAGAGCGAGAGAGATAGATAGTGTGAGGGGAGTTGGTCCGCTTTGTTCGCCAGTGGAGCAAACATTTTCGCGTGCGTTGCGCCATAAGTTTAATTTTTCAGATGGCCATTGCCTGGTGTGGCATTTCATGAAACATTTTGTTGTTGGAACATTTTCATGTCAAGTACTTAAAACTGTTGTCCTTGCTGATGCTGTTGCTCTTGCCTTTCTCGTTCAAATCATAAGGGAGTCGTAGCCGAAACACAAAAAAAAAAAGAAAAAAATACTAAATTAAATTATATACAAAAGCAGTTGCAAAAGCATTTCTCATGCAACATTCTAAAAAATTAACGCAATTTTTTGTGTTTCATAATGCGCAAGGAGACTATGAAATCCAAAGTGGTGGTGGCAAGAGTGTGGGTGTGGCTTTATAAAAATTACATAAATTGGTGGGCGTTTGCAATTTATGTTTTTTATATTATAAATTCTCTTCTTTTTTTCTGTTTCTTTTTTTTTGGTGGCGATTTGTTGCCGACTCCGTGATTGAAAATGGAAAGCAAATGGAAACAAAGCATTTTGTTTTATAATAAAAATTTCTGTTTATAGCACACCACTTACTTTTAGCCGTTTTTATATTTTTGTAGAAACACTTGTACAGCTCAGATATATAAACATATACATATACATTCCTAAACAATATAGTATTTTTTTAAATTAGTTAATCTTTCGTTTATCTTGCATTTATTTTTAAAGTTTTCAAATTTTCAACTAATAGTATAAATTCATTTTAAAAATATTTTTAAACAAATTAGTGATTGATTTAAAATCTAGTATTTCATATCACTTGTTCAGTTTTCTATAATTAAAATAATTTTAGTTTTGTAGTCTATCTTATTAATTAATTTTGGATAGGATATCATGTTTATACTTAATTTAATTTTATCTTTTAATTTATTTGTTTTCAAATAAATTATAAAGTTTAGTTTCCCTCTTTCAATTTTTTTTATAGATTAAAATATTAAATTAAATGTTTCAATTAATATATTAATATTGAAAGTACTCTGCAGTATTTTCTAATAAATTATGTATTTCATTTAATTATTGATAAATAAGCTATCTCAATATCTAGCTTTATAGTTAGCTATCTAACTATTCATTTTTAGTTATTTAAACAATTTTAAATTTTAATTTGGTAGAAAATAATACAAAATTACCAAATCAGCAAATTAAACTAAATCTCTCACTGCACTTCCAAAATATTTTAATATTTTATTGTTGTGCTGTGATTTTATAAATAAATATTGTTCATTAACATACAAATTAGCTATATTTTGAATTCGATTAATTTTGGCAATTTGTTTTTACTTGTTATTGTCTAGGGCAATGCAATTTGATATATGTTTATGTATATATATGTACATATGTATGTATAAATGTTTATTAAGTATACGCAAGGTAAGCCCGATCGAATCAAAACGTTAACATTGATTGCACCACATTGCTAAAAATTTTGCTGTTTCATTCTATAAAAATGTAAATTTTTTTATTGTTCAAAGATTTATTATATGAATGTATATTGTCAGAAAAATGCTGATTTGCAGGGAATCCAAATCCAAATACCCAGGGCCTACCAAATGTCGAGGACATTGCCAAATAAATCGAGACAGAGAGGGTGACTAGGTGACACACATACAAACAATATGAGGGGATATTTTATGTTGCACAACCACGTGGCACAGTTTTTATGCTCTTGTGCAGAAAGCAAAAAAAAAAAAAAAAAAAACAAGAAAAGCGAAAAAATTTATTACCGCTGCTAACTGTTTTTATGATTCTATTTGATGATTGTTTTGGTTTCGCTTTCGGTTTTTGGTTGGGCTAAGCTTACGGCTTATGGCGCGCCGTTTTAAAGGCTGGCAAAATCATAAATAAAATTTTTCTTCGTCTGGCCATGTCAGATTTGGTAGCTGTTGTTGTTACCATGGTTTTTGCCTAACGCTTTAAAATTCCGTCTCAAAAATAGCCTAGCTCATTCTATTGATTTTGGTCCCAAAACAGAAAGAGAGAAATGTTATTACAAGCATAATGGAAATGTTAACAACAGCACGTACTAATCAAAGTGCCGCAAGCAGAGCAGAAGCAGACCAACTGGGATTCAATAAAAATGCCCACAGGCTGTCTCAGAATTGACAGAATTGAAAAGATCCAACATTCACACACACACACACACATACACACACACACACATTCACTTGAGTATGCCAGAAATGTAAGCTGGAAATTGCATAAAATCATGATTTAATGAATTTCCGGCAATAAAATAATTTAATTTTGGCCTAGTCGGAAGAAGGACTCGACTGCTGACTTTGCTGGCTCATCATTAAAACGTCAAGCCGAAAAAAAAAAACCAAGAAAACAAAAAAAAATGATAATAAAGTGCTCAAATCTCCGCATAATTTAATAATGTCAAAGTTCTTGGCGGCCTTCGTTGGCATCTCTGTAGTCATATCTAAAGAGACTGCGTGTCGCATAATAATAATAATAATAATAAAATACCTAGGCAGGGCTCAGGTGGAGCTGGGGCCAGCCACTTTTCTCGGTTTTTACTTGACTTGGCATACATGCCAGCTAATCCATGATTGGTCCCCTACTTGTCAGTTAAGCCAACCAGCTTTGTCAGTTCAACATTAGCCTCATTAAAGTCAGCATTATGAATTTTAATTTATCTTCCTTATTTTTTTCTTTGTCGTAATTTTACGTAAGCCAAGTTAGTTAATTAGTCGGCTAGTGAATGTGTTAAACTTAAGCTTGATAAAGTATATTATAAATCAGGCAGATCAAAATTTGGTTTAAATATCTAATATACAATAAAGCATTACATTATTTCTATTTAATTAGTTTTAAAACTAAAAGAAACTTAACTAAAGCTAATTTTATAATATTTCATCTGGTCTATTATTGTCTGGTTTGTTAAAGTTTAAATCCGTTTAGTTTTTCCGAAAAGTTTTGATTTTTAAATTTAGTTTTTTCTCATTCAAAAGGCACATGCCAAATTGATCCCCTTTAGCAACTTTCTCACTATCAAGAGTATTCAAAAAATTTAGTTACAACAAAGTTTGAATTTCAATATTTTAGTAAATTTCTGATTTCAACTTTCTAGTTTTTAAGCACAGTTTAGCTAAAATCTACAAATTTTTTTATCTAAATCTAAAAATATTAATTTAAATATATATTAAATTTATTTATTTGGTATAAAATTAAGCAGACAATTAAGTTTGAGTGCGATTTACAAATATTTTTGTAGCTGAAAGATAAAAATTGTGAGACGAGACGAGAAACGTAAAGCTGCATTTGTCAGCAGCCAGGACAATTGTCTGTATATCTGTGGCTGTGTCTCTGGGTGTGTTGTAGGGTGGGGGATTGGTTGGGGGAGGGAGAGGGACACATTCCACAGATTCAGATAAGAGACAGAAAGTCAACGAGGGAACTGAATCGAGTGTCAAGCAGCGTCTCGCCAATCGTCTTACAAGTGCAATGTCAATTTGTGCACAAAGGGATAATAAGGATTTATGTCAAATGCTGGCGCTGTTTGAGTTTTGCCAATATTTTTACAACTGACTGCACTTAGAACAAGTGGTAACCAATGGCAAGAGCAAGTTGCTCTTATAGATGGATTTTGATATTGTAACAATGTGGAAGGGGGACGGGGGACGTTGACGAAGAGAGTGGGCTGAAATGAAAGTCAAATCGATGACTTTGTTGCAAAAACTTTGCTTTTAAGCCAACTAATGGGCTACTTAACTTATTAATTTCCTGTATTAGCAACAAATTTTACAAGAGGTTCTCATTAAAATTGCATAAATATTTTTCAAACAAAGCTATCAGAAAACAATTTTACCAATAGTCTGAAGCAGAAAACTCACTCCAAAGCTGCTCACTTCAAAAGTTGTAAACTTTTAACGGGAACAGCAACAAAACTAAGGTCCGACCAGACCAAGTTCAAACTTTGCTTCTATTTTTTTCTGCTGCCCTTTTTTTTTTGTTTTTCTTTTCCTTTTTTTGTTGAACACTTTGATGCTTGCAAGTTTTTTTTAGTGATTTTGTTTGTTACTTCTATTTTTTTTTTTTTAACCACCCAAAAAGTGCCCACCAACCAGTTTGAATGATAGACAGACAGACAAACAGAAAGAGAGAGCAAGAAAGAGTGGAAGAGACAGAAGCACACAAGGGACAACCTCAGAACAGCCCCAAAAATCAAGCGAAAGCAATCGGTTTGTGGTCGGTCTAGGCTTGGCTAGATCCTAGAGCTCCTAGACATGAAGGAGTAGGTGGAGGTAGACCGACGTCGTCGCCTTTGATAGAAATCATGCTGAGTTGTGAAACGTAAAATTGAATTTACTTTTTGGCCGCACCCCGTTTGGCTCATTCCACTTGCATAGGACTGACAAACGTCATGTAGGGACAGTATTTCTCCATCTTTTCTGTATTTATTTTCTTTTTTAACCGACTGAAGGGAAAGTTTGCTGACTAGCGCATTGGGGCCAAAACATAAATCATTAGGCATTTGCCATATGCAAACCGATTCATGCACGCCCTCTCTCTCTCTCTCTCTCTCTTACTTTCTCTGTTTCATTCTATTCTTAGCTTTTTTGCCCTGTTATCACAAATCCCAGCATTAAATTCTGGTTTATACCCAATGATGATAACAGGCTAATATCCCATATACAAATGCTCCTTTTGCCTACCCTCATCACACTTGCCTTCAACAAAGTGGAATTTGGTGTAGCAAAAGTTAATGATTTTGTTTCTCAATCAACATTTGTATCACATGTTTTGTGTGTTGTATATTGTGTGTGTGTGTTTGTGTGTGTTTGCGTGTGTATTCTCTGCTTGTTTTATCTGCTGATTGTAAGCAGCTTAAAGCAGCCGCCTTTCCACTAAGTGAAATTGAATTACATTGTTTCTCTGTTGTTTTGTGTATAATGTCGGATTGTTCATGTAACTGTTTGTGGTATTGGTCAGTTTGTGTTTATTTAAACGTAATTAATTTGAGCTCCTTTTAGCTCAGGCAATTAGTTTATCAATTGAGCTCTAGCAAAAGCATTGGCATTTATTTCCAACAGACAAAACAGAAGAAGTAAAGGTTAAGAGGCTAAAAGCATAATCCTTTCTTAATATAAAGACTCAAAATATTGGTAATTAAGCTTCTACAAATACCTTTAAGTCCAATTAACAATATAACTAAAAAGTTCAAAGATATCAATTAGCATTTAAATTGAGCAGATTAAAGTAAATTTTGAATTATTTCAAGGGAAATAGAAATTATTCTTTAAAGTTTTATATATAAAAGAAAGTTTATTTTTAATTTCTTTTATTACCTAGAAAGTTTTATATTTAGCCATTTATAATTTCAACTGTCGCTCCACATCTTTACATCAATATCAACTTTTTCACATGACGTTCTTTCTATCTACTGATCTATCGATATATAATAATATACATAGATCATTCCCTCTAATTATCCATCGATCTATCAATGGATTTAATTAAACTACCTTTATGCAATATTTGTTTATTTATATTTAAAATTACATTTATTTTACTGATTATTCTTTTAATACTCAACTCAAAAACATTATCATGTAATAGACAAAATAAAACAAGATGTTGAATATTTTTCTGATTTACACTATTCAACTAAAACAATTTTAATTTTATTATCCTTTTATATAGACAATTTATTGCACATGTGTAAGCAATTGTGTAATCATATTATACCAGCTATTAAATATTTAATATCTACTATTAAAAAAGGTTCTTTTAAGATAAGTAAAAGCTTTTCGAGATCTCTATTATATGTATAAATATATGAATATATTATTATCTTCTGACTTATCAAAAACTAAACAAAGTTGGACATATCAACAGAATAATTTTCTAACAGTTTAAAAGTAACTTGAAATCCTGACATAGACAAGTTATTCCCTTCTTAATTTTTATACAATTAAGATCTATCTACTTATTTTTCTAGTTCGACAAATGGAATTACTTTTATAAAATCAGGTTACACTGATATCTTCATTTATATTTTAAGCTTTACTTATCACGAACTTAAAATGCATTGGGGAAAACGCACCCCAGAGTAATTAATTCAATTTCATTGTATAATATTTCACACCTAAAAATCAAACCCTGGCAATTTGTTACACTCAAGCAACGATACACATGAGACGCAGTCAGTTGGTATAGAGAGTGAGATATCAGTTGAGTAGTGTAAAGATGGGGTACATATTCGTATATGAACAGTGGTTCAAATTGTTAAGGAGGTTGGTGGAATTCGAGGACGAAGGGCGTTAACTGAAATACGCGCTAAAAGTTGTGCAAATAAATGGCACTGAAATTTTATAGCACACTTGATAATTTGCGCAATAATTCAGCTCAGCTAATCACCACATAAATAATCTTAAGGACAGTCCAACATTTTCATTCAGATACACATAGTATATGTATAGTGAATATATATACATATATATATATATTTATATGTATAGAAAAACAAACAAACGAAAAGACAGGTCAGGAAAATCGAGAATGCCAAAGAAATTGAGAATGGAAAAGTGGTGGGATTTGAAGTGATAGAGAGGAAATTGCGTTGACTAAGCAGCAAAACAAATAAGAGCCAGCCAAAACTCATGAAATCGAGAACTCGGTCGAATGGAACGTGAGCGAAATTTTTGCTAACGAATGTTGACTTTTGCTAAAGTACTAAAATCAAATAAAAGCAATAAACAACAGCAACAGCATGAGGCAAATCAAACAAAATCAACAAAATCACTTGGCTAAAAGTTTGCCCAAAACACAACACACAAAATAAAAAAAAAAAAACGAAACTTGATGATGAAGACAAACGTCTAGTAAACTATATTTGGTCATCATAAAAAATTAATAAAAATGGCCAACAAACAGGCGAGTTTGTTCATGTTCAACTTGTTGTTGCTGCTGCTGCTGCTGTATATTTAGCATTTAAGCCAAGTAAACAACAAATACATAAAATGAACCCGCTGGAAATTCTGGCGTAAAACAGCTGGCAGCTACACTATACCCTCCCTTGCAGCGCACAAATCTAGGTTAGCCATACAAAAACATACAAACAACGAACAAATTCGTATCAGTTACATTGCGTATACGCCGCATATTGCCAGTGCCATAAGATATAATAAAAATCAACAATTTAAAGCCCAGCAGCAGCATGGCAATAATTTCTATGATTTTATTAAGGTACAACATATAGAACACATAGAATACAGTTATATGAATAATTTACCAGCAATTTATTGTAAATTTCAATTTGTTTACTTTTCTCGTCACTCTTGGCAGTTTATTTATCTTTTATTCGTTTCACGATAAATCGTATAAAGTAGTTTACAGTAATTTAAATGAAACACATGATGTTTATCTATTTTATTTATTTTACTTCAATTATTTGTTTTTCATTTATTTTATTTTAAATTTTTTTTCTTTTTTTTGATTTTTCCTCATTCAATTAATTGCATTCCGCACAAACAAACACAAAATTTGAATCGAGAGTCGTCGACACTTTCACTATCAAACCGACCGTTAAATTCAACGTTCGCGACGCATCTGACTGATTTGCTGGTTGGCCATCAGAGATAGGCATGGAGGCTGCTGGCTGCTGGTGCCTACTGTTACGCACCCATCAACATCTCATCGGGATTCGACTTCGCCGCATACGAAGCGTGTGTTCGTCTCGTTTTTAAATCGCTCGGTTGAACCCATGCTCAAGTATAACAGTATTCCGTATACACGAAGTCTTTACGAATTTAGCGATTCGGGAATCGGAACTTAAAGAGCATTGAAATGTGCCGTTGATTCCTATGGATGGCCATAAGGTAAGTAACATTAGCTATGGTCATGGTTAAGAGAAAACTTTATTGTTGAATAAGAGAACGGAGCAATGAATGAGTAATACAAACAATTGGTAGAAACTGCATAAACAGTTTTTATTCTCCAGCAATAATTTTGAATATTAACAGCTGCTTGCAATGGGAATTTCATCTGCGCAGAATCACTAGCAAATGCACACGAAAACATGGGTTAATACTGGGAACAGTTTCAATTTGTTTTCAATATAAAGAAGATTCAGATAGGTTATGACCACTAGTAGCCAGTTTTTGGTAAGGAAATCGAACGATTAGATTTAGAATTTGTTAAATATAAAGGATTTTTTTGTTTATTCCAAAACCTACAATTTCAAAACAATTTTAACTAAAACCAAAATTCTATCTATCTAATTATCTAATATTAGGTGAAAAAGTCGTTGACTAATTATTGACAAACTGCACATTTATGTGTTTATGCACATTTATTTGTTTCTCTATATATACATACATATGTATAGTTATCTGAAAAATATAGCCTCAATTTCATCTATTATTTATCAATTTTAAAGTATCATTATAAACGTATTCTTTTCAATAAATAAAATGTCCGCTCATTATTTTTTTAATTTGAATGATTTTATTTTTACATCGGTAGAAATTTATAAAACTCGAATAAAAAGTTTATTTTTTATATTAAGCTAATTGTTGGATCATTGTTTATCTGAAGGAAATTTATTATTCTCTTTCAAATGAGACTAAAATGATTTGGCTCGAAATAATGTTCTGTACGTTTTATATTCTTTTACTTGAACAAAGTCGTAAACGCTCAATAAAAATAATATTTAAGATATTTAGTTAAAATAGGAAATAAATTGAGTAATAAGCTTAATAGGATCATATAAAGAAAAAATTCCCGTCCTAGTCCTAAACCACTCAACTAAACCAGAATAAAGGCATCTATCCTCGATTAAAGATTACCAGTTTAAATCAATATAAAGAACTGAAAGCCTTAGCCAAACCAATTGCCGGATAGTTCAGTATTACCAATAAATAAATAAAAATGGAAAATGTATCTATGAATATATTTGTTACCAATGCAGTAGCTCAATGTGGATTTTGATTCAAGTTTTAGTTGGTTCGCACTTATCGCGCAATTGATACGCTCCTTAGACTCGGCTATGGTAGCCCCAAACAGATGGAGCCGGAGACTGGTCTATGAGATGGTCGATGCCCAGGCCATATGCGGCATTTCAATGAGATGAAAAGTTATTTGCAATATACGAATCGATAGATCATATATGTATTTATACACAGATTCATGTGTGTGTGTGTGTGTGTGTGTGTGTATGGGTGTGCTGTGTGTGGATATCATCCCAAAGTGCACATCATGATTTTATTAAATGGACTCTGATGTATTTATTGTCCAGCAACAACGTGACTTGTGAATTGATTTCATTAAACTGGAAAAAGTTAACAAAGCTGCCTGCGCTTGGTCTGCCTTGGCAACATTTTTTGGACAAAGTTGCCCTGCTTTATTTTGCCATATAGATAAATATTTTTTTATAGCGCATCGTCTCTCCTTCTCCCTTTCTCTCTGAGTGTGTGTGTCTGTGTGTTGGCTTAAGGACATCTATCGTTAGTGGCCAGGACGAGATGGTCAGCTTCAATGACCAATGGCAACAGCAGCTCGCATCGAGCGTGGAATATCAATGTGGTCAAGTGGATGACTGGACGTCAGTCAGAACAACACAGGCGGCTCAGAACCGCTGTTTGCCACACAAATTGCCAAATTGTATATTTGTATCACTTGGTTGTGTGTGTATATGTGTGTTTATATTTGGTGTGTGTTGTGCGGCTTTGCCTGCTTGTATTTTGTACAAATAATGATGATAATGTTGATGCGGTTGCCTGCTGATTTCACGCACATAACTCTGATTAGCCACAGTAATACCCGCCCCCGCAAAGCCCCTGCTCCTGGTATCCACATTGCTCTTGCACTTGGCTTCAAGATTTTCATTAAACCGACGTGAAAACGGTTAAATACTTTTGAATTGCAGCTATAAGTGCTATGAAACCATTGCAAATCCATTTTTAATTTGCCAAGGACAAAAAAGACGTAAATGCAATCACAAGATTAAAAAAATGAACCAAGCAAGTCGTCCCTGCCGACGTTGAGTATACCGTGTACCAAGTAAAGGTACTTCAAAAACCCTCGAAAGTAGCCCATCAATTTAAAAAAAAATTCTCTTAGCACGCAGCAACAGCGATATCCATCTTTAAAGCTTTATCTTTTCGTATGAATAAAATAATAATTCAAATTCAAAATAATTTTCCAATATTTAGTTTTAATTACACTAGACCTGTGAAAATAGAATTGTATAATATTAGAGGAAAAGTATTTTTAGTTAATATTTAAATAGTCTGATCCTTTCCTTCCCAAGTCAAAGTTTAACCCCTAAAGACTACTTTCCAAAATGTTAGAAGAAATTTATTCAAATAATTTTTTCCTAATTGAAATGACGCTTCTGAATTCAAATATGTATTAAAAAAAAATTGTAGAAGCTTTCGCTTACCTGTAAGCTGAGCAAATATGAATAAGTGCCTTAATGCACCGATCACAGCCCAATTAACATTTTAGTAGAGGATTTGTTAAAAGTTAACAGTGAACTTTAAATTAACAGTGAGCGGCTCTATAAAGTTAACAGGGCATCTGTTAACTTAACAGTGTGGTTTAATTCAACAGTTTCGGTTTTGTTACTTTAACAGAGGCTCAAACATAACAGTCAAATTTAAATTAACAGTGCGCGGTTCTGTTAACTTAACATAATTCGCTGTTAAAGCAACCATGGCTCGAAACTGAGTATGGTAACTCTGCACCGGGGCTCCAAACAGAATATGGTAACTCTGCACCGAGGCTCCAAATTGAGTATGGTAACTTTGAGCGGGGTATACCGCCTAAAAAAGAGCGCTGCGTATTTTTTGATGTACAAAATTCGACGAGTTTTTGGGTGAAAAATGCAGTGTTTTTTTTTATTAAAATTAAGTCTACTGATCAGGTACAAAAAAATGTGAAGGGTTTTTATTGAAAATGCAATCCAAATACCCGGTTTAGAAATTCGAAGTATTATTCTTTTTGTCAATTAATTCTGCTTGGTGAAAAATTGTGTTTTTTTTTTTTTTGTAAATTAACTTTTGTTATATGTTTCTAACTAACTAACTACTTCTTTTTTTCTTTATTTTCGCAGATCTGAAGGAAATTATTCTTATTCTTCCTGGACTCAAAGTGCAGAATCAATGTATTTCATCTATTATCGACTTTATTCAAAACAGGTAAGTGTATAATATTAAAATAAAACAATTCGAATCTCTATTAACAAATATTTATTCTTTAGCATATACTATTTGTGCTGCGATCGGTGTATTGGAGTTTGACTTGGAATGGAAACGGTAAGAATATTTAAATATTGATAATTTATTTAAGGAGTTCAGTAAGAAAACTATGCCACTTAGTTTGAGCCTCTGTTAAGTTAACATTAAAAAACTGAATCATTGTAAACACAAAAAGTTGAATGAAGCATGAAGCACCTACCAAGTATTAAAAAAAAATTATAATAGTTTGAAACTTTTCGGAGGAATCCGAAAACAAGCTTTTGCATGTGTGACTTTACTAATTCATCTTTAAAAATAGGTACGAATTTTTAAAAATTAACTCCTAAGAATATGTTTTCTTTTATTTATTTCGGGTTTTTATTTATTTTGCAGATCTGATGCAGCTTATCCTCAGCAAGCAAGTACCCTAGGTACCCTAGGCAAGGTATAATGACTGAAAGTTTAGAATACACTGCAAGAATAAAGCAGTTTTTCATATACATTGGAATATTCGAGATAGTTCTTTAGTATAAGAACTGCATTCAGATAAAATTGGAGATTTTTTTTACTAGGAGAACTATAAACTGATTTCTTTCTTTTTTTACTCGCTAGATTAAGTCGTTTTTTGTTACTTTCAAATAATTTAGCAGTTCCGTATGTGGTATGTGGTAAATACAAAGAGAAAATTGCATCCGATGGCAGCGCTAGTAACTAAACCTTGATCACATTAATGTTAATCGGTGTGATTATGTTAAACACAATCATGTTAATATTAATCGATCGACCTATATGTTCATTATATTTAAGTCTATCGATTACATATTATGTTAATCAATGTGTTTAGTGACTTGCACACCCTATCGGATGCAGTTTATTTTTTACTTTTTGCTTATTGCGCCATGATACGCAGTTTATTGTTTTTTTAGAACTTTAATATTAAACTGCATATGTAAGTACAATTTTATTCATAGATGCAAAATATAGTAAAAGTGAATAAAAACATAATAGTAACATTTAATTTTTAATATTTTCTTATAGGAAAAGAGAGACATGGAGAGAGAATTAAAAAGTTACTGCGCCATTTCTCGATCGCTAAGCCGCCCGCTGCCGAAAATTAACCGCTTAACTGCAAGAGAGAGTTTTTGAAAAAAAGAGTGCCAAAATGCGCGTGTGTGTGTAAGCTAAACACTGCAACTGCATAGATTTTAACCGTGAGCGATAGTGGGAGTGAGAATGAGAAGAAAGGTTAAGGTATAAGAAGCTGCAGTGGCTACGTCATCATCAGTTACTGTTATCTGTTATTAAATTGCGTCTGATTAAAATTTTGGAACAAAAATCAACAGCTGATTTAAATAAAATGTGAGTCTATTTATATTTTTCTCAATCTAATAAGAATTTTTTTTTACCTGTTCCGTAATATGTATTATATGTATGTATTACAAAACAAGTATTTCTCCCAATATTTTGGTACTATTCGCATATTCATATGCTTCAACTAATTAAGCGATGATTTGATAGATAATTACAAATGTAAAGAATCATTGAATTTTTTCAAGTGTGAAAGAGTCAAGCAAATGTGAAATGATAAAATTGCTAAGTAAAATAGAAGCGGAGACTTCAGGCTTTATTTCGTGTTTACAATGGACAGAGGGACAAGACAGACAGCAAGTCAGATACATAGACAGGTGGGCCACTCCCTCCGACTCCTTGGTGTTGCATACTAAATTGTTTCACCATTTCTTTCCTTTTCTTTTGTGTTTTTTTGTTTTTTATTTTTATAAATGTTTAGCGGCAAGAACCACTTACATGAGCCATTTGCATCATATTTCTGTTGTCATTTGTTGACATTTTACTTGCTTTGTGCCACGACATGTGTGTATGTGTGTGTGTGTGTGTGTTTGTGTGTATAGCATGTTAGACGTATACTTAATGTGCAGTCATTATTTTTGAAGAAACAAGCTCAGAGGCAAGCCATTTAACAACAGCAACAACATCAACAGGGCCACAGTCTGAGCCAACTCCATTGCCAGGGCATATAGTGAAAAGGCAGCAGAAGCAAGGCCAGCTAAAGCAAAAACGTTAAAAAGAGGCAAAAAAAAAAAAAAAGGAAAATAGAAGGGAAAGAATAACCAACCCGCCGCCAACCGAGCAAAGACTACTCCTTTCATTGTTTGCATTGGACTTGGCTAATTGCCACCTCCAAGAGCCCGCCCCCTCCCCTCCTCCTTTTTTTTTTTTTTTGCTATCATCATCACCATCATTGACTATCGTTTTTCACCAATCAGTCGAGTGAGTATTAATTAATTATCATCTTGAAGCATATTGGTCAGGCTGCCAGCCATTCAGCTGAAAGTTGATTTTATGCTGAATTTTGGTTCAACTTTTTGTTAACTAATTAGTGATCAACTTTTTGGCCCATAACAACGATGAGATGCTTTTGCTTTAACCATGAAAAACTTGTATTTAACTTTTACCATTTTCATGCAAACATAATGAAACAAAATTCATAACTTTTATAAACTAATATTCAGTATACAATACAGTTTCACCTATAGTTTTCTGTGAAAGAGCAGAATAACTGCATTTAAAAATCAATTCCATTGACTTGAACATTTACTGAGATTTAATATCAAACTTGTACTATTTAAAATCAATTTTAATTATTAATATTCATTTGTTTATTTATATAATGAAGAGGAATGTATGGTTTATGTGTTAAAATGTTGTGACGAAATTTTTAGGTAAATAGCTAGTAACAAAATAATTATACAAACTTTATCTAAGAATTCAGCATTTAATATACACTTAATACAAAACCATTTCTTTACTTTCTCGATTCATGTTTTATGAGAATTAAAACCTATCTAAATTTCCAATGAATCTCTTAATTTAGTTCACTAAATTGTTAATTCTATATTTAATCTCTATATTCTAATCCAAGCTGGAAAATTTGTTCCAATCTGTTTTTCAAAATATTTAGTAAACAAATGTCCATTTTACATACATTTATTATTTATTTTTACTTGTAAATTGAATTGAACTAAAAAAAAGAATGCAATTTATTTGCCATAATATTTTTTTTTGCCTTCTCAGTTTTATGAGTTCCATTTAAAAGGCAGGCTGTGATTTACTGTCCCTGGTAGAGTCCAGGCTGTTGGCAATTAACTAAATGACTATCCCACACTTTATTATACGCTCCTTTTTTTTCTTCCTTTGTTAGCTAATTTGGCTTGGCGTCAAACTGGGTCACGACATGAGAATGGGAATTTTTGGCGTCAGTGCAAGTAGAGAGGCATTTTGTTATTGTTTTATTTTGTTTCGATATCGGTTGCGGCGGCGCCACCAGGCCTAGTGCAATTGCCACTTGTCTACATTTTCCCACCGTTTATCTTTTTTTTTTTTTTGGTTTTACACTTTTTTACAAGAATTTGTTTGGTTTTTTGTTATTATCTATTAGAAGGCAGCTGAGGAAGGAACAGCGGAGACAGCGGACAGTCAATTTATGATTATGGCTGTTACCCGCTGGGGGATATTAAAGTCCATGTCGATGCCGCTTATCTCTGACTCTTGTTGCCATAATGCTAAATATGCTTGAACCTTATATACACACACACACACTCGCACACATATTACGACGCAATGTGCTGCACTTAAATTTCACACTTAAATAAACAACTTCCAAGCTGGTACTCCTGGTTGGTTGTTGACTGTTGGCTTGCACTTTGTCCTGGTCTCTGGGTTCTATAGGGAGGATGCTTGGCCTACTTTGGTGCCCGCAAACTGCTAACTGGCAACAGCAACAACAACAACAACAACAACAATAGCAGCAAGTATAACTCGTGAGTGGAACACACACGCATAAATTGAACAATACTGGGGTCCGGGGGTCTGGGTCGGTTTTTGTCCCCATCCTCATCCCGGTTTCATATTGGATGCGTGGTAGTGTGACACGGCACAAAATGCGCCACATGTTATGAACCAAAGAAGAACGAGGAATAGGCCAAACATCTCGTTTCGTTTGGTTTTCCGTGGCAGAAGCGAGAGAGAGGGACGAGAAGAGAAGTTGCTTAAAGTGCCTTTTACTAAGCTTAATTCGCATAATTAATTTTGTTAGTAAACTTTGGGGGCTAATATATATTTTGCCACCGTTGATGTTGTTTTCCTATTATTATTGTTGTTCTTTCTTATTGTTGTTATTGTTGTTGTTGATAACGGCTTCTTTCGCGACCAACTGACACAGCTGCTCTAAATACACTGAACAAAAATATCATATATACAATATCCAAATGAAAGTAAACATTTTTAAAAGATTTAATCTATAAGAACATAATCCAAACTATAAAAATATTGAATGATCATTAATAATAATCGAAAGTTTACATTATTTAATTTAGCTTGGAAGGTTGATCTTTGGAACATCTTATTTAATAGGAGCTACTTATTTTATTTTTCAATGAGCCCGAACTGCACCCAAACAGAAGATAAATGAATTATTAAATCTTTTAATGTCCACATTAGTCCTTATTACTACTAGTCCTTATTAGTCCCCATTATAATTCATTAAAGCAAACTTGCTTGTTTACTTTGTATGTTAACCAAACTAAATTAAATTAATTAATTTAATTTCAAATGCTTTCAAATAAATGGGTTTATTTTGAATGATTTTAACTGAATGTAAAATGACCATATAACTATTATTAAATTTATAAATTAAGTTTTCTAATATTTAATTTAAGAGTTCTAAGCTCTTAGTAGAAGGTACCCAATGCATTCGCTCAGTGTAAGAATATCTGTTTGCCACGTTTATGTTTATTCATTGAATTTATGCCATTATCGTTGCCTACTTAACAGCACCAAGTAGAGTTCTGGTGCCGTGTACCCGATTCCCGGGCTTCCGTGCTCCGGGATGGTGTATGCTGCCGGCATTCGTAGGTGTGTGTGTGTGTGTGTGAGCGTGCGTGTATTGATTGTGCATGTGTATTTGTGTCTACCCTGCAGGCCAGGTAATTGCACTTGTGTTTTGCAATCATAGCCTTGCCTAGTTTGCCAGGCACTTCATGTTCAATACGCTGCAAGCCATCATGCAAAATGTACAGTGAATACTAGCAAATGAATCGATTAAATAGATTGTCAACTAACGATTGAGTTCACTGCTGTTACAGCTGCTGATGCTGCCTTACTTCCGCTTACGGCCAAAAAGGGAGAATAAGGTTTCTGAACGTTTATTTACTTTATTATCGCATATTTGCATTCAGGCCCAAGCCAAATGTGTGTGGCTTATTTATGCATCTGTATGAGAGTTTCTGCATGTATGTGAACGTCTGTGTGTGTGTATTTGCTGTACAACTGAAAATTGTCTGTTAACTGCCATGGCACAACCACCAGCCTAAATAGCCACGCCTCTAACCATACCTACACAATAAATGTATGTTTGCTCATTTGACTGCACAGCCCTCAATTCACAAGTTATATATGCCCAATCGAACCTCTTGCTGACCAAAATCCCATTACTGAATGTCCCCATATATGAAATTCAGTCTTGCAAGTAGTTTTTGTGGTTTCAGACATGTCTAAGCGATTTCGCGGTTTCTTTGAAGCAATACAGTGCAGTTAATAACCGGAATTTGCCCAAAATTGTCAAGCCACAGGTGACACAAACACAACGAGGGATGATTCATTCTATAAGCGGAAATTATAGAAAATTTGGACATTGAAATTCATGAAATTCCTTAGAAGAAATTATAGCAACGATTTAAATACAATTCACCAAGAGCTATTTTCCAATTTCAAATATCAATTTTAGATGCTTTAAACCTATAGATTTAGTAAAAATGTAAATTTTTATATGTACTTCCAAATGTAAATATAATTTAAATCACTTATAATTTTGATATGAAACTTTAAATTTGAAAACATGGAAAAGGAGAATGTGTGAAGGATTGAGTTAGCGCCGGCTTTTCCATTGGTTCAGGTTGAATCCCCTTTGGATTGCATTTCATTTCGCCTTCTGGTGACTTGAATCGTTTGGATCTCTTTTTCTTATCTTTCGTTTCTTTTATTAATACAATAAACGAACACGGATGACACTTGCATGTGGGACACCTTTTTTCCGATCTCTTGGAGCAGGCGTTAAGTAAAATATACAAATTTCGGATATAATAAGATTACATTTTTCCATTATCTTACCATATTCTTATAGTATTGCTTTTGATTGCACGATAACTGTGCCCAGGACTTCCCCGCAGAACACACCGTGTCCTGCGGGGACATGCCATCGCAACATCCTTTGTATTCACGCAAGAAGTTCAAGTAGCCATTCCAAGAGATTATGCCCGCCTTTTGGTACTTGTATTTAGTCCTCGACTTATCCCCCATTTTACTAAAAGAAAATAATAAAAAAAATCACAAATTGTAATACTAAATCATTTTTTACTGGTTTTTTTTGTTGTGTTTTTGTCAATTTTTAGAGTAAGACTGAATATTTGCTGCATTATTCTCGAGATGTTGTTTTTACGGAATGTCCAGCATACTACAGATGAAAAATTTTTAAAGCGATTTACTTTTCCTTTATTTTATTTCATTGTTAGATACCTGCACATTCACTTTACTTATATTACAAAAACCAAATATTTGGCCACTTAATTGATTGGTAGGTGGGTTAAAAAAGCATTTAAATTATTCATGAGCTGGCAAAACCCTCGACCGACTAAACACAGTCTAATTAGCGTATAAATTATCCGATACACACAGACTAATTTGTAATTTTTGTGGGCGGATTGTGGATGAAACATATAGTAAATATATATATATATACTCAATGACCATATATCAATTTGATGACTAAATTAAGGTATTGAAAGGCTTCTTCTTCCCCAAAAGCAGGGATGCTTCCATGGGGGGTTAAAAGGTTGCAATTAATTTAACAAATTTGATTTCCACATTTCAAATATAATTAATCAGATTTCATGTGCTTAATGTAAATTTAATTGTGGCCAAGCCAACATGACGAAAAATAAAAGAAATGAAAAATGTTAAAAGAGAGAGGAGAGAAAGAGAGAGAGCGTGGGGTTTAGGCAACGAGATGAAAATTAACAACAGGTCGTATACTTAATGCCTTACGGCTTAAAGCGCATTAAAGTCGATTCAATACAATATATCCTTTTGCGTACCTTTTCCATCCCGAATCCTTTTCAATGAAAGAGACAGAATTCAACAGGCGCCACAAGAATTACGCTTTCACGCAAGGCATTTTAATTAAAAAATTTTCCGATTTTTTGTTTTTTTTTTATTTTTAACTTTTTCTGTCGTTTTAAATATTTTTTTCAAAAGGGGACTGCAAGGAAGAAAAAAAAAAGAAATAGTTTTTGCAGTGTCGCCAGCGGGTCGGTCAACCATTGTCTGTCCATTTAATAATAAAGCAACCAAATCCGCAAATAAAGTGTAAATGATGGTGAACAAAGTAAAAAATAATACAACAAAAAATATATATATGTATATATAAAAAGAGGGGACACAGAACGACGACTGCCCAATAAAAATGACCTCAACTTTGCACTATTTTTAATTAAATTGCATTAAAATAAATTGCTAGCATGCGTTCAATATATAAATATTCTATATATATATGTATGTACATATATATATATTTATATTCAAATAATATACAATCTGATATTAAATTTTAGTCGTACAACGAAGCGAATATTTTTAATTAATTTGCTGCAAACCAACATCATCAATGCAGATGAAGAGACAAAAGGAAAAAGCTTGAAACTATTGAAATATAGCAGTGATTTCTATATCCTAATAAAGAATTCATAATAATACATATAATATATATTATATTGATTTTTTGGATATTGATTAATGATTTCTATTATTTTCTTACCCTTTCATTCTTCTATTTAAGACCCATCTCAACCATTTATTTTGAAAAAAACCTTTAAAATATTTAAATAAAATGTTAAAAACTTAATATCAAGTAAGCAAAAGTTTTATAAGATATCCGACTCTACTTAAAAATTTATTTAATAGTTTTTTAAATTGAATACGTGTTGTAAAATGTTTAGCATTTAAGATGATCTTAAGAATGTCAACGTTTAATTGTCATTTCGAATTGGAAAACAAAAAATGATTTCCTTATTCAACGACGCTTGAAAGCTTTTGAAATATATACCTAACTATTTTTTCAGTTCTTCTCTTATTTTAAATTGTTTTAAAGAAAAATTTAATATATTAAATCAGTAGAAAAAGTACAGAGCTTGGAAAAAGAAAATAAAAACTTTTAAAATCGTTTTTTTAGAAAATCTTTATGGATTAGTTCAGTATACCCACAAACATGCAGGGTATATAAATCATATTTCTTTTTCAATATCATTTTGACTGTAATTACAGTGATTCATCATTCTAGTTTGTATAATTTTTTTTTTCCATTTTAATTTCGCTTTAAAAATTAAATGCCATAAATGGGGCATGGTTTTAATCGCACGGATTATAAGCATCAAAAGGCAGTCGACATATATATATGTATATATATATATATATCAAACTGTATAAATTAGCTGCAATTTTGCTGGACAGATTGTGAATGGTGAATGAAAATAGGGGAAGGGGAGGAGGCGTTGCAAGTGGTTTTTGGCCAACAGTCAACAGTCAAGTTGTCTACTAATTGCCATTTTACTGTCACATTTGCTTGGATTTACATGTGCATACACATTTCACATTATTATAACAATTTTGAAGTTGGCCAAAGTCTGGCCAGGATACGCCCAACTCTTGCCCACCAAAAAAGTGCTGGGCCAACTTCCAAGTGGCCATTGTATATCTATGTGTGTGTGTGTGTGTGTGTGTGTGCATTTTATTAATAATGATTAGGATTAAGCTGTCTGCACAAGTTTATGGAAATTGCTGGACTAGAACTGGGATTAGATGGCAGTTAAATGCAGAGCAACGAATAAGAAGAAAGCAAGGAGAGCGAGGGGAAGAAGATTGAAAGACAAATCGAAATACAAAATTCCAGCCCAAAAGTAGACAACACTTGAGCCATGGCCAAAACTCTACACAGAGAAGAAGCGAGAGAGAGAAAGAGAGCAACTAAAAATTAACACTAATTACAACATAATAACTATAAAATCGCAAAAGACAAGTGCTTAAAATGACTCAACAGCTCATTGCAACCACTCAACGGGTGGCCAAAAGGAAGTAAGGGAAGCACAACCCTCTTGGCCATGGAGTCAAGCCAAGTTTCTATGGCTCGACTGTAGTTTGCCTGCCTGCCTACCGAGTACCCAAGGCTTGCGAAGTGCAACACACAGCAATAGCAACAGCAACAACAACAAAGAGCTGCAAGATGAGTGGGGTGTGGATTGGAGGATGTAGCAAAAAGCAAGCACAACAAAGTGCAAAACATGATTAAGAGTGAAATATTTATTTGCAGCACTTGGAGGCGCGCCACGTCCGCACCAACAATTAGAAGCAAACTACCAACTAAAGGGCCTATAGCAATACTCCGCCCCCGCTGGCTAGCTGGACTGCCGACATGGCTTAAACATGTAAATGGCTGCGCTAAGAGGCCGTAGGGCAAGAAAGAGCGATGATTTAATGGCTGCTAAGGCGCACAAAGAGGGAGAGAAACTGTTGCACCAAGTGTAAGGGACAAGGCAAAAGATAGACTGAATTCTTAAGCAAAAGTTTAATTTAATTGTATTATGAGTAAAATGCATATTACATATAAACATGCACATATATATATGTATATATATAAATATAGATACATACATCAATAATTGTTGTATTTTTCCTTAAACTTAAGAATGTTGTTGTTTATTTTTTTATCTTACTACTAAATGCTATTTAGTTAGTTTACTAATAATCTTCTTCATCAAATCCATAGCCAAACTCATCATCATCGTCATCACCGCCACCTTGGTTGAGCATGTCCTGAAGTGTGGCCTCTGCCTCCGGCTCTGGCTCGACATCCACCTCATCAGCGTCTTCATCCAGATCATCTAAGCGAGGGAGAAAAATTAATAATAAGGTAAATACAAATTTTCCTTAATTTATGAAAATTCCTTAAAAACAAAAGAGAAATAAAGGAAAACTTACCAGTTTCCATGAGAACAGATGGCTTAGCGTCATCTTCTCTTGGCTCATCCTCTTGCACTTGAACTGGTAAACCTATTGCAAGCTTGGCACGCTTACGACTTGGCCCAGGAATTTCATAAGCTGGCACTTTAGACCGTCCACTCTTGCCACTCTTAATAGGTTCGTCCTCAACTATTATTGCCGTTTTCTGCAACTCTTCCAGAGTTGTGGGCTTTATGTCCACGTTGACTAGATTACTTGTGTTTGTGTTGCTGGTGCTGCTGTTGCCTGATGTTGATGGTCCCTCATTGGTTAACTCACCCTTGACATCAATCAGAGTCTTTAGAATGTCATAATTGATTTTACTTGAGATTTTCTTCTCTTGCAACATCTTTTCAATTGCCTCGCCAGCAGTTGACGATGGTCCAATAATTTTTTTTCGTGGCTTACGTTTCTTCTTCTCCGGTTTCCCCTCTTCACGCTCCTTGGCCAAACGTTCTTCACGTTCCTTTTGCTCTCGTATATATTCAGCATTGAGAGTTTGCCACATATTCATTTTTGTTACAGCCTCCTCTTCAGTCAGAACATACTGATCCAGTTCATCATCGTTGAGATCCTCAACGAAAAGTTCCTGATCCTTGGACTGTTTGGCCCTTTCAACATCCTCCAAATCACTTTGGGTAACACGACAAATAGCCTCAATGTCAGGACGTAATCCTTCTATGCCAGCCATTAAGCCATCCCTCTTATTTACATTGGATGTGTCATCCTCCTGTGAGTCATTGTCAATAAACTTTTTGATCACCTTGGCATTGGATTGTTCAATAAATTGGCGCGACTCTTCCATTTCGAGATCATTCTCCGAGACACTTGTCGGTGAGTCTGGCGTCAATGAACCATTCTCACTTTTGGCATGTGTCAAATGACGGAGCATGGTTTTAGTGCTTTTGCTAAGATCCTTCTCCAAATGGGCATCGATTTCCTTTTGGAGTTCAGTCAGCTCGTGTTCCCCCATCTGCCAAATATATATACATATATATATATATAAAAGGATAAACTTTGAATTTTAACTGTACTTACATCTTTAATGCGCTCACGATCTTTTTTGCGTGCCGCCTTAAATGATGGTGGATCCTGTTCCCGTTCCAAATCCACTGTCATAAATTCCTCCAATGTTAGTCCACCTGATGGCGTCTCGGCAAATTCAGATAAACGTTTACGTAAAGTGGATTCATGGATCTTGACCACGCCAATCACATCAACCAGAGTCCGACTAAAGTCATGCATTCGGGCAGCAATTAGCAAAGCTAAAATATAAGAAAATTTTGATTTATTATAGAGTATAGAGAAATTATCATCATTATTTACCTGCACCACACAATCCTGTGGGTCGTCGTCCCGAATGCATGCAATCCTTTTTCATCCGCTGGACAATTCTTAGTGCTGTCATGGATACCTCATGGGTTTTAGCCCCAAGCTGCAAACGATTGGCAAATCGCATAATGTATAAGCAGGGATCTGCAATAATAATAAGGAAGCAATTAAATTTATTTTTATTTATAAGAAAACAATGAAAAACAACAAACAATTTAAAGATTGATCAACAGTGGGCATCGGATGAAGAACTTGTTCAACTTCGACCTTGAAGTTGTCGGGCCAAGCCAATGAAATTGAAAACAGCCAATAAAACCGGCCCAAAGAGACAGCCGAAAATGAAGAATACCAACAACAATAACACAATAACAACAACAATCTTGAACCCGAACTTCAAGATTCGATATTCAATTCGATTCATTCAACTTTTACAACAAGCCAAATGTGAGAGGCAACCAAAGAGAGAGACAGAGAGACGGAGAGAGAGAGAGAGAGAGAGCTTAAATAATATTCGCTCTCATTGAAACAAGTTAAGACATTTTTTATACCATGCGATAGATTATGTTGACCATAAATCACACACACCCACACACACACACACAAACATATATGTATATACACTACGTATACGTCACGTATCGCGCTGCTGCCAGGGATTTACGGGGTAATTAGTTCTATTTGGACTAGATGAAAGATAACCTAAACCAAACAGCAACAACAATAACAACGACATCAACAATGGACAGCTCAATTAACGCCTTGGTTTAGGCAAACACAACAAAAAAAACTAGCAAAAGCAACAACAACCTCAAAAAATTATATTAAAAAAAAAAACCAATATGTAGAGACACAAATTGACTCACGGTAAATAAAACTTAGCACAAAAACACGCACTAGAAATAAGCGGTAAACATATATACGCAAAGTCCATAACCTTGCCAAAGAGATCTGCGCTAAATACTTTATTAGCATTTAGTTGGAAAGGGCGGCAATAACCTTCCTTTTCGATTGCCAAATTGTTTGTTGGTTAAACTGCCCAACAAAATATCAAAAAAAAAAGGTCAAGTTAATTAATGTTAAAAACAAGGATTTTATTGGCAGAAGTTAAAATAAAATATATATACATAATATGTATATATTAAAGATAAATTCTAGAGAGTTGAGAATACAAAACGAAGCAGAAGAATTGATAACTCTCAAGCTATTATTTTTGTCTTTTATAGTAGCATTTGTTATATTTTATAGATTTGCCGGTTCAACAAATGTTTCTAAATAAAGAATTCCCCCTCAGTTTATAAATTTTAATTATGATTTATATCGAATTAGTTATAACTATTCGGTTTATAATTATAAAGTCAACCCAACAATATATATTAATATTCAATTTTATATCCACATATTAGAAAAGCATCCAGTACTTAGGAATTTACTAACTTTTTATTTAGAATCTTGGTTAGAGAATCCATAAAGTAGACAGCAGGCAGCTGATGATGATTAAATGTCAACCCCTAACTGAAGCTGAGCGGGATGGGGATGGGGTATAACCTGTCAAAGTCTCGCTAACTGTGCTCAAACGATATGAACACAAAATGAAACAAAAAAAATGGGGTGGGGGGGGGGGGGGGTTTGGGGAAAAAAAAACTATATTTATTAAACCTTAATGAATGCGCACATTTTGAGAAGAAGCAGCAAGAGAACGCTCTCCACCCTCCATTTACTCCGTTCGCCCCATAGATCTCGAGTGTTCCACTTGAAAAATGATGCCTGAGAGAACTGGGAAACTGTGACTGCCGCCAACTGCCGACTACCGAGACTGCATTGACCGACCCTTCAACACAGCAGCACCAGCACCAGCAGTAGCACCCACTCATCCACAGCAGCTGTTGCTACTGCCAACGCTTGACAGTTGCCCAACGAACGATCTATATGGAGTGGCCAAATGGGTGATGGTTGTGGTGGGAGGAGGCACTGCAACTGCTGCTAATGGTTTCTTAATGTCTCCTCCTCTCACCTCCGGCACACTCAACCACAAGCTGTTACCCTGGATGGTGGCTATCTTAACTGCACCACTAGCTAGTGAAATTATTATTATTTAAAGTTTATTTTTGCGTTTGTCATGACGGCAATTATCGTTTTGGGTGCGTCGCAATGCCTCTGACCACATTCCTTGCCTGCCGCCCCCCCCCCCTTTATTTTTTGTTCAACATTCGCTGATTACTTGGCGTTTTTGTGTCGACCTTACCCCCCTCCAATACCCCTTCATTTTGTAAAATGCCAGCAATTTTTGGTTAGTGAGCGCAATTAACTGTTTTAATTGTTTTGTAATTCTAGGCAACTATTAATGATACATTAATGATACTAGTGGAATATAATTATAAATAAATATTAAATATGTATACATACAGTGCCGCTCAACTGAATAGGTTTGAAAATTATTTGTTCTATTTTTTCTTCTCTGTTTGTTCCTATGACATTTTTTTTCATCTTTCTTTTTTGTATAGATCCTTTATTTGTTTACTAATAATATGACAAAAAAAATATAACGGGTTCTATACAACGGTAAATCAGAATTTTGCTTTCTTCGTGAAATTCGATAAATGTATGGTTTATTTTTGGCTCATCTGATTAGGTTTGACAACTTTGACTTCACTTTTTGATTGACTGCGTGATTGAAAACAGATAATTTCTTTGGTCTACTTAAATTTAAAGTAATTGCCACCATTTTTTTTTAATATGGGTCGGGGAAAATCTTTAACCGATTTTAGAAAGGGTCAAATTAAAGGCTATATTGAATCTGGCCTAAAACATCATGAAAAAGCAAAGAAGATTGGTCGAAGTCAAAACGTTGTATGCAATTTTCTTCATAATGAGGCAGATTACGGGAAAAAAATGAAAGGAGGAAAAAAATATGCTTTAACGGTGTCAGGGAGGCAACGAATCCTTCGAACTGCTTTGAATTCCCACCTCTCTGCCAGTGAAATCATTGATAAATGCGGTGTAAATGCTAGTTTGCCAACGGTAAAAAGTGTTATTCGGAGTGCTAAATACTTAAAGAGATTAAAAATAAAAAAAAACCTCATCTCAATGATACACGGAAGAAAGCACGACTTCGATTTGCGCGGGATCATATGAAGTAGAACAAGGAGTGGAAGGCTGTAGTCTTCTCTGACGAAAAGAAGTTAAATTTCGACGGACCGGATGGCTACAACTACTATTTTCATGATATTCGAAAAGACGAATGCTTTTTGAGTCGTCATGACTCCTGCGCAGGAGGCGTAATGGTTTGGGGAGCCATATCGTTTTATGTAACTTGCGAGCTGCAGTTTGTTTCCTTAAAGATGAACGCAAATGTCTACAAGACTGTGCTCCAAAAGGCTTTTCCCCAGTTTTCCGAAGTTTTTGGACATATTCCTTGGACTTTCCAACAAGACAACGCCCCCATCCATTTATCCCGGGTTACAAAACAGTGGATTAAGGACCAAAATGTCAACTTGCTCGACTGACCGCCGTACTCCCCAGACATAAATATTATCGAGAACATTTGGGGACTTTTGTCCAGAAGAGTGTATGAAGGGGGAAGACAATTTCAAGACTCGGCGACCTTGGTTGAAGCGATTAAAGAAGCCTGGTCAACAATTTCACTGAGTGAAATTGAAAAATATAACGATTCCTTATCAACTCGAATTTTTGAAATAATTAAGAATATGGGTGGTCATACCAAATGCTAAATAATGCAGAAATAGTGTATTCTATTATTTAAGTTACCAAGTGCCATAAAATATTACTGTGAATCATTATTTTGTAAAGTTTTGGTAGTCAAACCTATTCAGTTGAGCCAAAAATAATGTACATTTTTTGCTATGTTTTCGAAAAATATAGTAAAAAAAAATATAAAAACCAAACCAAAAAAAAAAAACTTTTGTATTTTATAAATAATTGATCGTTTTACTTAACAAAATTTGTTTGGTTGAAATCGGAGTGCTCGTTATGAAGATATTACGTTCGAAGTCTAAAAAAGAAGTCAAACCTATTCAGTTGAGCGGCACTGTATATACTTGAAGTCCCAGATTTATCCAAACTCATAATACTGAAAGAAAAATACGTCGAGTTTAGACTTGAATAAAAATCAATCATATGTAAAACTGTATTCCCCTTTTTTTCCCTCCTTTTAATCTATTTTTTTTTTTCAGACAAACGATCCAATGACACATTAATGGTAAAGTGATCGGTGCCAATATTGGTCAAAGATTAATTAAAAACAACTTCCTCGACCGTGTTGTAAGTACACACAATAAAAGTATTGAAAATTAACTGAGAAATTTACTTTAACTTTGCAGGAACAACTCCTCTCTGTGGATGTCCTGAAGTCTTAGAATACTCCTTCCCAATAAGGATGTGTAACCACAATAGAGGATAAACTAACTAGCGATGTTTGTAAAGACCAAAAACCGAAACGGACAAACTTTTAGATGCTAAAACTGTACAGGATGAGGACCGATTTAGACAGGATGAGACTTTATTTTTGGAACCTTAAGGACCAAAATTATCCATGGAAGATATCTGGACGGATTTTTTTTTATTGTCCCTATTAAGTAGCGTCAATTAACAAGGACCGATCTCAAATATTCCTTCAAACAATTAATATTAAAAAAACATTTTTGTAGAATAAAAGTTCAAATGTCCTTTGAAATATTTTTTCGAAATAAATATTAAATGAGTCTTATATTTCATATTTTCTACGAGGATCGCCAATTTAAAGAATTTTGTGTTTTTATATTCACTGATCTTTAAAGTTTCAAGAACCACTAAAATTAAAAAGAGAAATAAACATTCAAAGAGAAATAATAATAATGTTTTATTCCACTTTACATAACTTGGCCGTTGAGTGTCTTTTCAAGGTATTTGCATGCGAAAAAATATAAAATTTATAGGAAAACTTTCTATCAAATTTTGTAAGGGGGTTAGTCGTCGAAATTGTCAAAAATTTAGGAAAATCCTTATAACTCGGCCATTTTAAGGACGATTGGGATGTCCTTTGGCCAGATTGTAGTCCTTGTTGATTAGCGTCGACCGCCATTAACAGATCCTGAGAAATCCTTTCAATAGCTGAGAAAAAAGGACATTTTCTAGTAGGAAGAAATGGCTATATCTCGCGAGTCCTTTGAAGGATCAGGACGAAACTAGATTCATATGAACCACAAACTCAAGGACTACCTTCTTACCAAAGGATATTGCAATAGTCCTGCGGACAGCAGAGTTATGAAGGATTTTGTGTTTTTGGAACATTTTTTTGGCCTTCGTGGACAAACCTTTTTGTAGCACACTTTTAGGGGCTTTTTAGATTAGTCTTTAAAAAAGGAAACAAAAGTATTTTGCGGAAACGGAAAATGTTGTCAAAAAACCTTTAGCCGAAGAATCTTAAGCAAAATTTTAAATTAATATTTGTAAAGGGGTTAGTCGTCGGCATTGTTAAAAAGTTAAAAAATACTTGAAGGATCAGGACGAAACTAGAATCATATGAACCCTAAACTCAAGGACTACCTTCTGAAGAAAGGATGTGGCAAGAGTCCTGCGAAGAGGAGAGTTATGAAGGATTTTATATTTTTGGCTTTTCTAAAATACGAGTCCTCTTTGTTGCATCCTTCTGAAAGCTTAATTATGCCAAATTATGGCATCTGAAAGTTAAGCATTAAGAAAAAACTTAGTTGTTATAATTTTATCAATTCGTTGATTTATTATTATTTTAACTATTATATTTTGCACACGTCTTTATCTTACCATTTAATTTCAGGTGAACAGATAATTTGTTGTTTATATATCTATAAGGAAATCTTAAATAAGTTATTCGAGCCTAACAACAAATACAAATTAACAGAAAAGAATTTTATAAAATTTAACAGATTAAAAAATATAATCAATTCCAAACTTAAACAAACGACATTAGATTAATTAAAAAGTCTATAAGGAATTAGGAAATGGTAAAATAATAATTGTTATCTAGAGGATTATCAGAGGAATTTAAATGAAGAGAACACTCAATTAGATAAGATGGCAAAGACCCTTCGCTGAGCTTGGAACGAGAGCGAGCAGTTACTACGAGTATTCTGCCGGTTTTTTTGTTTTTTATAGACATATGAAATGAATAACTTGAAGAAATGTTGTTTTGTCTGTAAAAATCGCATGCGAGAAAAGTTTGTCTCAAGTCGGATCGTCGTGTCGATTCATTCGGTTGGGGGGAGAGGCGGAGTATAAACACAGAGACAGAGATTGAGACCGAGACCGAGACTGCTGGCTAACTGGCAGCTGGCAATGGGTCTGGGGTCTCGGTCTGTCTCTCACTATGAATCCGTTCGTTGACTTGCGCGCACACAACGCATTGAAGTCGCGTCGACGCGCCTGCGCTAAGAAATAAGTTAAAACAAAACCAAAAAAAAAAACTTCAACTTTAACCACATGTGAAATTTGAATTGCTGTCAAGAGGAGAAGAATTTAAGCAAATGTTGGTATTTTCTATTTGTTATTCAAAATAATTGCAAAGTGTGTGCAATAAAAAAGAATCGTTTTGCTTGTTTTCGGATGGTTCTTTTTCTGTGCCGGTAACAGAAAAAAAAAAAAATAAAATAAAAAAAAGAACCGTCTTTAAGTGAAGTGTCAAATAAAATAACAGTTTTTTATTTTATCACCAATTATCCATCATATTTAAAGAAGACACATGTCCCGCCTTTTGTACACTCCCTCTGTCTTTCTCACTCTCTCTATCAGTGCTGTCTCTGTCTCACATATGTCTTGTGTAGTGTTTATGCTTCATTGCCAACAATGTAAACAGTATTTAAGTTTAATTTAAATGACTTCAACAAGTCATAAAACGAAGAGCAATTTTAGTCAGTTAATTGATTGCCTAAATAATAATATGTGTATAAAATCCCCCCCCTCAACCAACACCAGTAGACCCACCATAGTAATCATCAACCACGAACAGCAGCATGTGAGAGATGCACAACAAATATGGCATCAACTGAAGGTCATTCCACATCGTGCCTAGTATAAAGAAAGTGCATAGATGGGAATCTTGGAATAAGACACATAATGATATTGACACTGATATTAATCAGGCATGAACATTATAAGTTTTTACGTGTGGAATTTATCATTTAATATTTGTCAATCAGAACATTTAACTCGTGACAAAATTCTATAAATAGACAGTGCGAACGTTTATTAGTATTTACATAAAACTAGGCAAAGCGTTTAAAGAGCTCTTGATTAAAATATAGTTCTATATATAAAAATATATTTAAGGCATACTTATTTGTATGTATATTGAAATCTATATAAAGTTTTCTTTTATAAAGTATTTTGTTTTTTAAACAAAAGAGTCTTTAATATTTGCCAAAACATTTTAATTATAGTTTAAAATAGCAAAAAAGTAAAGATCGCATTAACAATACAAATACATATATTGATATAATATTGGTATCATTTTGGTTGTTTTTTTTGGATCAATTTTTAGAGTCTTATATAAAAAAGTTTGCTAATTCTTCGAGTGCAAAAATTAAAAAGGTTTTGTGGAATTATAGAATATTTCCTAATATTTCATTGCAGAGAAAATTAATAATTAACAAGAGCCCTACTGATATGTTATTTTCAGAAATTAGTTTTTATATTTTATAAAACGTTTCATAATCCAAATATCTCTATTCAGGAAAAAAAACACCTTTTACATTTGTAACCAATAACCTAATCTATGATTTTTGATTATATAAGCAACATTATTATTTCAAATTTCCAACATTATATAATGTTCTTACAATGCAATTTTTTATTTGTTTGTCATACGTGTTGAGTTGAGGCAATGATGGGGCATTTTTCTTCTCCGACTTTGGAAAAACTAGAACGGATGAAAACTCTTTAGATGCAGTTACTTGAGTAAATAATTGTGAATTCTGTATGACACTTGAGAATCTTAGCACCTGATGAAGAGGAGAACTAACTAACATTTGAGACAATGCATTTCTTCAACAATTGTGTATATAATTTCATCTCTAAATATGCCTCAAGTTAATTGCTATTCATTTAATTATAAATTACAATGATTTAAGGTGATTTTCTAATGACAGGGCCCGCATCTAAGATAAGCGACTATCCCAGCTTCCTGTTCGGTTTGATTATTAATTATGTGGATCTGAGATTTAAGGTGTTTCCAAGATACATACAATACACTTAAGCTTCATCAAAATAAATCTCGGAAAGAGCAAAGATCATCAACACCGGCAACTTATTTTGAGAGATACAACAAAATAATTTTAACGAAAATGGCTTTCTAGTTATTCTGGGCAAACATTGCCTAATAGAGCTGCTGCTCATTGAAATTCAGTTGGCAACAAAAGAGACATGAATATTTCAATACACAATACATATTAAAAGACGCAAAACCTGACGACAATTTTTAACTATGGCCAAATAGAATCGAACAATATTTAAGCAAATAAGCTTACCAAGAAACACATTAAAATGAAGCGTAATAAAGAAGGCCGCTACGAACTTCCTATACACTTGCAAATTCATTCAAAATTCTTCAATTAATAATACAATTTATAAACTTTTGAAAATAAAAATTTGAAATATGAAGAAGCATTTCAGTTTATCCATAACAACAAATTTTGAACACGTGTTTGTCATTTTTAATATGTTTCCAATACAAACAATGTAATCGAATGACTTTACATGAGATATATGATAAATTCAAAAGATAATGATAACATTTAAATGGAGATAATTATTTAAATCAATGTTTCTAACTAACATACTCTTTATAGAAGGTGAAAAAAAACAGGTTTCAAGCTACATAAATAAGTACAAATCAGCAAATCTGTCACAAAAATCGAACCAAAATGAACAGATTTTTGTTGCTTTCATAATAATTTTTATTTTTGCAATTCATTCTGTTTTGAGAAACGCATTTGAAAAGAATGCGGGGGAAGTTATTTCAGAAAAGGAGTCGTCTCAATCATTGTGAAATACTTAAAAGAATGAATAAAAAATTGAGTACAACAGCAAAATATTTGAAATCAACAAGTCATTAGGCCAAATGCAGAATGACTTACGAAAAAAAAAACCTAAGTAATAAGCAAATCGAGAGAGCAATAGAAAAAAAAAAATAAAACCTAAATATAAAGAAATATGGGAAAAACTGCATGTTAATGTCTATAAAATTATCTGCAAATTAAAGCGTCTAAAAACCGCAAGCGGCGAGTCTCGAACAAGACTTGAGCCATTGAAAGACCAAAGGCAACAAAACACCTTAACACCGACAGCCGACACCTGACTGTTTGACTGTCTGACTAATTGCGAAACAACCTAAGGGCACTCGAAACAAGGCATGAAACGATGGATGTATGTGTATGAAAACACCTTTTAGATACTTTTTGGGTACCCAATGCATCTAAGATACTCGCACATACACAAAAAAAAAAGAAAAAAAAATATTTTAAATAAGATAAGACAAAAGTGTGAATTTTAAGAAATATTAACAAAACATTTTCTTTCTACTTAGCAGCAAAGATTTATCAATTTGTTTTCCATATTCCAAATCTATCTTCAAATTTATTTATATGCATGTGAAGAAAGCATTATTTTCTAATTATCAAATAGTTATTAATTGATGCATCCGATTTTAAAGAGAATTAGAAACTTTTTTCGATATACCATACGTATCTATTATTTTACTAAAATTTAGGTAACAGGATTTTGCATTAGGATATATTAATCACATTTAAATTATCAAAGTCAAAGAAACTTTTTGTTGACAGATTATTTTCCCGAATGAATGGATTTTATGCTAAACAGTAAATTGGTTTTCAAATTAAAGTTTTCTCAATTTTTTAAACTAAACTCTAAATTCGGTTATTTTTCTTAATTTCCTTAACCTAACTAGATTAATCTAACTAGATTAAACAAGGCAATGTTTTTCAAATTATTATAGCCATATACACTTAAGTGGAGTGTATGAAAATTAAGATTAAACTGATTTGAAATTGGTTTATAATTACAGTTTTGGCAGAGGGAAGAATCGGTAGAACTTGAAGCATTTAGTCAATCCAGACATAAATAAAAAAAAAAACCCTTTTTAACTCAAGTTTGTTTATGATGTCATCTTTTGACTAATTGCAAGGCACAGACACACACACAATTTCATCATAATGCCCTCCTCTGTTGAAATATCTGTTCAAATAAAAATAAAAAAAAACCAAAGACAAAATATTCTCCCAATAAAAAACAACACACACACATGCATACACACTATATATGCCAACACACACACACATAGGTAATCAAACCGCAAAATCGGCAAATCAACGGGCCAAAAAGCGGTGGCCAGCCACGTGAGCGAATGGTCAAAATTCAAAGATCGGCTGACTAGTCACTTGTGGGTCGATTGCTTAAATGGGAGGAGAATTTGATCATTAGGGCTTTAGTTCTACAAATTTAAAGCTAATCAGCCAAAATGTTATCCAATTGCGAAATATGCAACAAAAGTTAAGCTCATAAAATGAAGAGCAAAAGACTAAATAATGAGAAAATAAAAGACAAAAGTTGAAAGAAAAGCCACAGAAAAAGACAACTCTTCACTTTTGTTTCTTTTTTTTTGTTGTACTTCGTTTGGTTAGGTATTTTGTTGCGGTTTTTATTTTGTTATGTATGTATATACTTATACATACATAGGTATGTATATATGTATGTATATACTTATACACTTTGGGTGAGCGTGTAATGAGGAAATAAAAATTGAAAGTGTTACGCGGGCGTCGTTGACTCTGGCTAAGGTCTGACCCGGGGCCGGGTTTTTGGCGTTGGGCAAACTGGGTCGCCGTTTGCAATTAAAGAGGCAATGAAAACCAAAGAAAATAAAAACAAAAGTACACAGCAACAAAAATGAGAAAAAGTAAAGCAAAATAACTTGTAATGCAAACACAAAACCAAATAAATTAAGAAAAACTTTGCATAAAATACATATAGGACAACGACTATGAGATGCCCTGTGGTTAATAATTAAACATAAGTCACGAATAGTCTGAATTTTTTCCAACAATTAGTAGCATTTTGTTTCATAAAGAAGACTTAAAAGTCATTTGTTAGCTCTTTTTAAAGGCTAAATTTGAGCTGAATTAATTACGTTTGTTATATGACAAGTCTAGATTGCCTTTTGTACTTTTAAGACCTTTCAACATAGCAAAAGATTTACCATATTTAGATACCCTTAATATATACCCTTTCACTATATGGAGATTGGTCTTAAAAGGGCACCACGAAAAGTTAATGCAAGCGGCAAATTTTATATGCGCGCAAAGTGCAAAGGCAGAGCGGAAAATAACAAAAAAAGGAAAAAAAAAAAACAAATTGAAATAAACCCTAAACTGTAAAACTTAAAATCAAAGGAAAAAATACAAATACAAAGCTCAAAAGTGATGAATAATAAACGTGACTAGGTTGTTAAGTCATTAAATTAATTTAGCATAAATTGCATATGCATTTCGCATTGTAAAAAAAACAAAACAAAAAAACAGCATCTACATATACATACATATGTATGTAAAAATAAGGATCGTTTCTAGAATCTGTAAATATATTATATATATATTCATTATGACGTAGCAAATGACAAGTCAATTAGACCAAAAATCCACATATGGCAAATATTAATATGAAATAAAATAAAATTAAAATCAAATAACTAATTAAAAAAAGCGACCAATATAATTAGTAAGCAAAGTAAACTAAAATTCAGTTTAATTAGTCACAGATCAAATGAGATTTCGTTAACCTCCTCCTACCTATCTACACACTTTGCCGGAAGCAATCGAAGCATGGAATTCGTGTTTTATTCATTTAGTGCCGAATCGAAATTATTTTGTATGCGTTGTCCGTTCTCCTGCTCCTACTCCCGTGTCTCCGTACCAAAAAAAAAAAAAAAAACACCTGTGCCACCTTTTCTACATTGTTGCCGATTGGTTCCCCCAACATCTAAATGACGAGTCAAAAATGTCTATGTGCGTTGTATTGCCGGTTTTGTTTTGGTTACGGGCTTCGCGTTGCCAATTAAAACAAATAGCCGCTTGCATAATCTGCTCGGCCACTCTCTCTCTCTCTCCGCCTGACCAGTTGGAGGTGTGTGGGGTAATCTGAGAAGAGTTGTCTCAAAACTGACCCAAAACATGCAAGGCCAACTGCGGCGACTCATAGATTATATTAACTTCCTGTAACTAACAAAAATACCAAAAATAAACAAACAGCAGCAACAAATGCGTGTGGAAATGGAAGTGAAAGTGCAACATGTTAACCGCAAATACCTGAGCGGCAGATAGACTGGGAGATACACTGAGAAAAATCTTAAATCTTTACCTTGATATTATATTAGCAACTGAATATTATAAGCAAGGTTTTATCAATCAAAAAACGATATGAAAAGACATATGAATATTTAAATTGATAATATAGTCTATATTTGTGGGGAATACATTTTAATCTTAAGAAAATTTCTGTCGAAAATTAATCTATAGTTCTATTAAATATAATAGTGATATATACCAAAGCATACTAAACATTTAGATTCATAGATAAAACATTCTTTAATAGACAATAAATAATTGGTATTAAATATAAATAATTATCTATCATTTATGTACCAAAATCGATGGCTCAACTTTACTTATTAAAGATGCTTCTTTTTTCTATTTAAAGCAGCAAGCCGAAGGATGACCACTACAGAGAGATGATGATCCAAAGATGATTGAAGCGTTTGCAAATCATTTTAGCAGTCATTTGGGACGACATTTATTCTATTGGGCAATTGATACCACTGTGCCAAGTGGCGGCGTCGGCCTCAATCTGCGTCTCTCCGAGCTAATTAACAAATTTCACGGCCCCCTTGAACGGGGTGTGCAGGTGTTGGATCATTTGCTGACGCTAGAGGAGGACGATTTTGCTGGCCATTGGGGCAGCGCCTATGCCCACAATTATGAGCCGGAGTACGCGGCTCGTGTGCCGGAAAACCAAGAAATGCCGCCACCAGAATACGGTGAGTATTTTATTTAATTGTAAGTTCGATGGCACAATTTGGTTCAAACTACTAGAAAGGTGATATTAGATTTCGGAATGGGGAGGGAGACTAGTGAGAAATTTAACAAAATTGGTTTTCGTTATTGATTTTGGTTTTTGGTAGAGGTCAACAGCATTATTTGTTGTTGGTGTTTGGCGGGAGCTCTGCAAACTGGTTTCATCTGTGAATGTGCTAAGAGATAAACAAACCTTGAACAGTGGCAGCGACGATGACCAAAACCAACAATGACTGACATCAAAGCAAAGGCAGCAAATCGAATTCAAGTTCAAATTTTAAATTCAATAAATAAATCAAAAATTCAAAAGACCAAAAAACGACAAAACGACAAAAATGAGTCAAGTTGAAAGCTGTTGTTAGGCTAAGTATATGCAAATTTGCAAGCGAATCGCGTTTTGAGAGCAGCAATAGCAGCATGAGCTCCTCCTCCACGCACGCATTGACGTTGTTTTATGAAGTGGGCAGCATGACGGAAATACATATTAGTCGAGTGGCCGTGATATAATCAACGACTTACGAAACTCAAACGGAAACTAAATCTAATTTTGAATTCAAAACACGCGCTTCTTTCAACCATCCATTAGCCAACACTGCAAAACTATTATTAAGCAACACTTAACATATTTAGTGTGACCAGTTCCAATTAGATTAAATGAGAGCGTATCCGTGACTACAGAAGTTCGTCTCTTGTAAGAACAGAGAACGAGGGAGAGAGAAAGATAGAAAGAAGAAAAAACAAAGCAGAAAAATATTAAGAAAAATATTTAATTCAAAAGACATGACCAATTAAATTACAGTAGAACTGTGTCATTGCAGTAGCAAATGTCATGTATATCATTTGTGAATAGCTAGTCTAAATCAATCTCTATCATTCTCTCTCTGTATAACTGTGTGGGGCGACCTCCAAAAGTGAAAAATAAAAATTGCGAATTGCGTTGCCATGGCCAACAACAATCATAGTAATAATAATGGCAATAATAATGCCCTGAATCGGCTCTCCCTGAAATCGGCCAACAAACGTAACCAGGAATCCATGTCACATTCCCAGCCAAATGGCGGTTGGATAAACGGTAAGAATAATCGTGTGGGAGCGAACGGGCGGAGGAGACAATGCAGGTGGTGCTGCTGCGGCGCCTGTCCCTGCCCTCTGCCAGTTTTTCAACTATTTGCTGATGTCTGAGATTTATTGATTTTTCACACACACACACACACACGTATGTACATACTCAAAGGTCGTTGGGGTGGAGGTAGAGAGAGAGAGAGTCATAACTTTGGGCTGCTGGGGCTGCCCCCGTGCTAAAAGTCGCGCGCTGAGGATTTAAAAAAAACAAACAGAACAGCAGACGCGACAGCGCTGCTATTTTTGGACGCTCCACTTTGTCTCTTTCGTTGCGTGCAGAACAATTCCGATAACAGGGGGATACACGACAACACCTGCACAGTGGGACAATATATAACTCCTTTAACAAAATTATTTGATCAATATTTAAACCTAACGTTAGTTTTTCCTATAAAATTTTTGTAAAATTCAGGTTCGACTTGGCTTCAAATCCATTTAGTTATTTCCATATTATCTATAATAAACATTTGCATTATATTATCGGACAACAAGAACAAATTTGACTGATATCGCAACATTTGAATAATGATTGTCTGGCTACAAAATGTGCAGCTGAACCATAAAGTACAATCAAATTTTGCATTATCTTATCTGCTTAGTATAAAGACAGCTACACAAATCCCTTCAATTGAGAGCACTCTTGTGTCACGGTGCTTTGTGGGTCGGATAGACAGACACACTGCGCCGTTGCTGCCACTGCATGGCGACAATGTGTGTATTTCTGTTATTTATGATGCGAATGGCGCGCGACGGTAACCAGCGGAAGTAGAGGGGTCTTTGCCAGTTGGCATTTGGCCTGATCAAATGTGGCAGCGCATAGTGCAGTCGCTTGCGGAATTGGGTTGGTGTACAATCCCGTCAGGATTTCTGGCATCCTTACAGCTAATCTATAATACATGTTTTATTCCATTTATTTCGATTCTAGTGGAGACGCTCAACAACGGTAATGGATTGCTGCACTCACCGCCCCACAATCATCAACAGCAGCAGCAGCAGCAACAACGGGGGGCAGCTCTCTCGCCACCAGGAGGGGTTGGTGTTGGAGGTGGCGCATCGGGCAGTTCGGCGGATCACAATATTCAAATAACTCAACCAATTAGTGCACCATCTTCGCCTTTGGCCTCACCGGGTGCTGTCAATGGAGGCGGCAGTGGTGTTGGCGGGGGTATTGGCAGTCCGACAGCCTTTTGCCTGCCCTCCGGTTCGGGGGCAGCACAAGCTGCAGCAGCGATAGCAGCCGCCGCATCAACTTTAACAACTCATACGCCCACAAGCGGCAGCGGCTCATATGTTTGCTCAGCTGGCACGAATAGTAGCAGCAGCTATGCAGCAGTTGGTGCCTCTAATGCCATTGACACGGCCGATCCCAATTGGCAGGCCAGCAAGGCAACAGTACTGGAGCGCAATGCGGCCATGTTTAACAATGAACTGATGTCGGATGTCACCTTTGTTGTGGGCGGCGAGTTCGGTAAGTCTTTAGAAGAAGACAGTGATTCCATTATACTTAAATAATCTTCTATAGATAGTGATCCTGTACAAACAATACCCGCGCACAAATATATACTGGCGACAGGCAGCTCAGTCTTTTATGCCATGTTCTATGGCGGATTGGCGGAAAACAAGCAGGAAATCAATGTGCCTGATGTTGAGCCAACAGCCTTCCTAACACTGTTAAGGTATATTTGTTTAAAGGAAAATCAATATAGAACTATTCTAATCTGGCGTCTCACTTTCTAGATACCTCTATTGTGATGAAATCAAACTGGAACCCGAACACATACTGGCCACGCTGTATGCAGCCAAAAAGTATATTGTTCCCCATTTGGCTCGCGCCTGTGTTAACTATCTGGAGGTTAAGTTGACGGCAAAAAACGCCTGCCTACTTCTCAGTCAATCGCGTCTTTTCGAGGAGCCCGAACTGATGCAACGTTGCTGGGAAGTGATCGATGCTCAGGCCGAGATGGCGGTTAAGTCCGAAGATTTTGTGGACATTGATCTTAAAACGTTCGAGTCGATATTGTCGCGCGAGACTCTAAATTGCAAAGAGATTCATCTGTTTGAGGCTGCCCTGAATTGGGCACTATATGCCTGTAAAACCAAAGGCATCGATGAAACGGCGCAGAATAAACGTCGATTGCTGGGACAGGCATTGCATTTAATTCGCATACCCACCATGACGCTGGAAGAGTTCGCCAATGGTGTGGCTCAGACAGGAATTCTCACATCCCAGGAGACAATTGACATGTTCTTGCATTTTACCGCAAAAGTGAAACCAAACTTGGGTTTCCCGACTCGTTCCCGTGCCGGTCTGAAGACTCAAGTGTGCCATCGTTTTCAATCTTGTGCTTATCGTTCAAATCAGTGGCGGTACCGTGGACGTTGTGATTCAATACAGTTCTCAGTGGATCGTCGCATTTTTATTGTTGGTTTTGGTCTTTACGGATCCTCCACTGGTGCTGCCAATTACAATGTGAAAATTGAACTTAAACGTCTCGGTCGCACACTGGCAGAGAATGATACGAAATTCTTTTCCGATGGCTCTAGCAATACCTTCCATGTATTTTTCGAAAATCCCATTCAAATTGAGCCCGAATGCTATTATACCGCTTCCGTCATACTCGATGGCAATGAGCTGAGCTTCTTTGGCCAAGAGGGGATGTCTGAGGTTCTCATGGGTAATGTGACATTCCAATTCCAGTGCTCGTCGGAGAGCACTAACGGCACCGGTGTCCAGGGTGGCCAGATACCGGAATTGATCTTTTATGGTCCCACTAGTCCCGTAACAGCTTTGAGTTCGCCAACAAATTCAATGTGTGCCACGCCCATCGGAGGCGGTGGTGGTATTACCGGAATGATTGGTGGAAGCGGCACAACAAATGGAAGCAACGGAGGATCAGCAACAACAGCCTCAGCAACGGTAGCAACAGTGGGTGGTGGTAATAATGTGAACAATGCTGGTGAGGAATTGGCAGAGACCACCACCGGAAGTAGTAGCAGCAGCACCTGATGCGCACAGCTGTACTGTGCTGAGTGGCAGGGCGCTTGCTATTATCGCCAACAGCAGCAGCAACAGCAACAACAAAGGAGACCAAACACAACCACACACAAAGCACAGAATATACAAAATAGAAGAAACTCATGGGTTTTCAGTGCCAGTCAGCAGGGCAAATTGGAGTTTTAAGCAGATGTAGCCGTTATATACATACATATATATTTAATATATATACACTATGATATAGTAGAGTGCTCTAGTTTTCATATTAATCCTATACAATTATAGTCTGTTGGTATATATACATATACACATATTTCCAAATCGAATCCATAGAAGTAGATAAAAAACAAACTAAATACGTTCCACAACTATTTGAGACGTTGCAAAAAAGGTAGATGGGGTAGAAGTAAGGCGGGGTGTACTCAATAAGCGAATGAAATCGGGCAATCAGTCAACCAATATTCTAAATGATATATACCACACATACATAAATATATCTATTTTGCCAGCATATTCTATATACATACTCTATATATACATATATAATTGAAAGTCATAAAAACATGTTGAATTGCATACGAATTTGAAAGCCAAGTTAACCAGTTAACAAGAAATTTCTTGTTGTACCAATTTAAAGTCAAATATATACCTATATAAAACATATACAAATATATCTATATATACATATTGTAGTATGAATTATGTAGCCACATTAATAATCCCAATTGTCAAGTAGATTCTCATATATATCTCTACACATATATATATATATATTCTATATATATGTGTATGTAGACCATATATGGTATCTCTTACATCTGCTCTTCTAACGCGCAACAATCAAGTTTTTATGTTCAATGTTTTTTTATACCTTTTTCGTTGGAAAACTGAACTGATATATTTTTATCCGGTTTGCTTTTTAAAATATATATACTTGAGTATATACGTTATCCTATACGATATGATTACAAATCTTAATGACATTATGTACTTTAATTAAATAAAATACTATTATTCGATTTCTAGCGAACTTTAAAAAATATATGGCTATTATTAAAGAAACAAAACTATTAATTAGCCTGGAACTAGTATTGTTTATATCTTTTCATCGACAAAAAAGATTTCTTTCAAAATGAAAAACAAATAGTATTAAGGAATCTGCTTTGGGTATTATTCGTACTTTAAATAATGAACTAATAACCCGGATCTGTTTAATAAAAAAATCAATCAAAATCGTGATGTGCTCGAAAGCAGGTTATAGAATTTGGAAACCCTTTTTTTTAGGATCCTCAAACGAACTAAAAAAGTTATACTCTTAATAAACATATGCCATAAACTGATTCCAACGATAAATCTCCTCATAATAAATATATTATGCCAACGATAAATATATCTAAGAGCGAATCATATTATTTTTTTAAGTATGTATTATGCTGGCAGAATTAAGAAAATTGTTCACTTACCCACGGATGGAATATTGATGCAGAGAGCATGTGATAGCTTCAGGTAGGTGCGTCCCAATTCGTATGAACAAATCTGTTGCACATCGCTTATATCAATGAGTAAATCTGCATGAGTTAAAACCAGATATCCAGTTAGGTGCATATAGTATAAACAATTGACAATAGTTACTTACGTGAAGTCCCTTCTGTGCGGCAGGTCATATAGACACAGGCGGCATAGATGTGGGTGCTTTTGCGACCACGTGTTAAGTGCCGACTCAGGGCCATTTTAAAGAAATTTAGAGCAGTGTCTGCATAATGCTGAGACAGCTGAAGTTGCTGACAGAGCAGTGTAATGTCCTTTTTAGCCTTTTTGATGGTAACCTCGCGAGATTCAGTCCCGGATCCCACTTGAAACTTGCCGTAGCCATAATTAGTTGCACCTCCAGACGATTCAGCAGAGACAAACTGTCCAATGGCAACTGCACCATGTCCAGCCTCTTCAAATTGCACCTCGGATACTATTAGTGAATCCTCCAGCACAGAGCCACAGTTCATGCAGACTGAAAATGACAAGGTGAAGTTACAAGGGCGTATACTGGAAAGATTGGATTACTTGTACTAACCCCGATCACCGCGTGCATTGTCCTCCTCGATCTCATTGGATCCACAGTTGCGACATTTTAGTCCGGTTGACATTTTGATGCTGATGATTGATTTCCCTTAAGTCCGGTAATTAGCGTTTCATTAAAGTAGCATGGCGTTCTGCCTTTTGCATTTTTGCTGCCTGTTTTCATCAATTTGTTTAAAATTTTTACAGCTCTAATACCTGTGATTTCTTACAATGGGCACAGTGTGGCCGTCGTCAGCTGTTAGGTTCTTAAAAAATACCAAAACGAGTCAGTATTTTGTCGTTTCGCAACACACACTTGCGGCGTATGAGAGAAAAAGCAAACAAGTCGGACAAATTTTTGTTAAAACTGAACATAGAAGAAAAGTATAGACCTTTAATTTATCGAAATGGGTGATGCTGACGGAGTGAGAAATACTAAGGATGTGGCCGAAATGAAAGGCGCCGGTGCCAAGCCGTCAGCGGCATCAGCAAAGGCCGGTCTGCAAATGATACCCGCCGAAGAAATTGCAAGCATCGATGAGATTGTGACCATAGATCCAGATTGCTTCGAATTAGATCTGAATCATCGTCGTATCGAGAAATTAGAGAACTTCGAACCGCTTACTCAAATCGAACGTTTATTTCTTCGCTGGAATCTGATCAAGAAGATCGAGAACCTAGGGACATTGAAGAGCTTGGTGGAGTTGGAACTATACGACAATCAGATTGTGCAAATTGAGAATCTTGATGAGCTGACCAATCTAGAAATATTAGATTTAAGTTTCAATCGACTGACTAAAATCGAAAATCTCGACAAGCTGGTGAAATTGGAGAAGCTATATTTTGTGGCCAACAAAATTTCAGTAATCGAAAATGTTGGAATGCTAACCAATCTAACCATGCTCGAGCTGGGGGACAACAAATTGAAGAAGATAGAGCAACTCGACACCCTAGTCAATTTGCGTCAATTGTTTTTGGGTAAAAACAAGATAAACAAAATAGAGAATCTGGACACACTGGTGAACTTGGAAATATTGAGTCTGCAGGCCAATCGGATTGTCAAGATTGAGAATTTGGGCAAACTTGTGAATCTAAAAGAGCTGTACATATCAGAAAATGGCATTGAGAACATTGAAAACTTGGATGAAAACAAGCAGTTGGAAACGTTAGATCTGGCCAAGAACCGTTTAACAGCCATTGCCAATCTAGAACAGCTGCAGCAGTTAGAAGAGCTATGGTTGAACAACAACGGATTTGAAGATTGGAAGAATGTCGAAGTCTTAAAGGTAAATAAGTCGCTGGAAACCATTTATTTGGAGCACACACCATTAGCCAAGGACATTAGATATCGCTCCAAGATGCGCGACATTCTGCCCCAGTTGAAAAAAATTGATGCCACGCTGTGCGTTATGCCTGGAGCTTCAAACTAATACTTCCTTTTCTATGTATAAATATATGTATATCTGTACTCACATAAGACTAAACCCCTCTGAAAAAAAAATCAGCATTGAAATGTTGAACGTTTTGGAATCACAACACATTTATATAATTAAAAATAATGTTAACCATTCATTCTTCATAATCTCTTATCAATTAGATTTATTGAGTCGCAATAAATCGTGAATTGCGGTTGCTTAATTCAACGGTTAAATCTTAATGGCATAATAATCGGATGCACTGACCTCATGCGGACCACCATAAAAGTCGAGAACAAATATGTTGCGAATCACCAACTCGCACAGATAGAATGCATGGACTAAAAAGATAACAATTAAGTTAATTTGCATATTTCAGGTGTTTCCATATACCTTTCATCCAATTGGCACCTGCGGGATGTCGTCTTACGAATGCCTCAAGTGCTGGCTTATAGCTAGCATCATCTTTTTTCAACTTTTGCATGAAAAATTAAAAATTTAGTCAGGAAAGGACCAATATCCAACATTAAATCTCACCTCCTGGACCTGCCCACTTAGCATGGTTCGCGAACAAGTCGGCTCCATGGGATCTTTGCCAGCCTTTTGGCAACTCAGAGTCTGCTCTTCACTTAGGAGTAAGGTAACCTTGTTATTCTTCTTCCAATCTGGTCCAGTAAAATCCAAATCGGTAAGCAGAAAACGTATCCTGCCAGTTGAATTGCCATTGACATCGCTGTCATCTATCGATATAATATTGACCATGGGATAGTTTTCCACAATTTTATTGGTCGATATGCTGCCCACAGAGGCCCAGTTGGCTCGATGTACCAGTTCACGGGCAATTTTTGCATGATTTAACTCCAATTCACGTTTATATTTAGCTATCATTTGTGCATCCTCCCGCGGCGAGTATCCTTGAGCGGGCAGGGTGCTGATCAGGTAGGCAGCAAGTGTCGCCCATATAAGAACAGTATATTGTAGAGTATACATAGTAACAATCAGGTGTAGAATTTAAAAAAAAAAGGAGTGGCGAAAGCAACGATCTGAAAATAAGATAATTTCAATTGCACAAATTTCAGCCAAAGGTCCAAGCAAACTGTTCCCGTCGAAGTCCACAAGTAAATTATTTAAAGCGCAATGTGGCTCCACAATATCGCATTATCTCTCAGCCTATATATACACATGCAAACACATAAACAGATACATATATAGTATATAATTCCTGATTCACGCTCAAACAAAGAAAAAAAAACAATGCTCAGTTCAGTCCAGTTTCCCCATTTTAGCCAGATATCCGCCTATGTATACAGTTCTGACCTTTCCTTTGCACTACTCCACGCCTGTCACGTCCAAGATATACATATTCCTAAATATATACGTACTGATATGAAAAATCCAAGAAAAATTAAGAAGTATTTCCTTATCGGTCTTTCTGGTCACTGTTTTGTTTACGAACTGACTTGCAAAACTAGTGTAATTTGTTATCAACCTACTTATATGGCAAATTTTCTCAAGACCAGCTGTTTTTACCCACTGAATTTATTCTCAGCGACGGGTATGAAGGACCCTATCCACAATCGGTAGAGGTACACATAGAGGTTTACGATAAGACATCTTAGTCATTTCTCTGTTCTGCTATCTACTTCATAGTTATTTACTAAACACAGACACTCAGAAAGTATTACTTTATAATTGTACCAGTTTGTTATCGCTTAAACACTAACTAATGGGTAGGAATCAAGTGAATTCAGTGTTTTAAGTCGTACCTGAGACTGAGCTGCCAACTCAAGCATAGTTTTGAGCTCTAAGCAGATTGCTATGACACTACAAATATTTCAATTCCATTGATTTTAACAGTTTGGTTTTACTTTATTTCTCTCAAATACATATGGTAGGTATGTAGGTTTCAATATGTTTTTCTTGCTTTAGGAATATCATTACATTTATCTTAATATTGGATCAAGATTTTAAATATTATGCGATTCATTTACTATATTTTTTAACTTGTACAATTTTCCATTTTTTTTTATATCTCAAATTACATTACCACAATTCAACACATTTATTGTTTCTATTTACGGATGGCCCAACTTTCGGTTCCATATATGTATCATCTTCTAACCTTACAATACGGGTTTTTATTAAAAGTTAGTATTATATTTATGTTCGTTTCAAGTGTGCGAATATTTTCAACATTTATGTTTTTTTGTACCTTTGGAGAGATAATTTTTGTGTGATTTATCTTTTTTTTCTTTGTTTGTTTGTTGTTTTTTTTAATGTAATTTTTATTTGTAATTATATTACTTTTGCCAGTTTGTTTTACCCTGCCGCATACAGTTTTGGTTTTTTTGAAAAATATATATATTGTGTGTATATGTATGTACTCTATATATGTAAAGATTTGATGAATTTCTGAAATAGGTTACAGGTGTATAGATCTCAAGTGTTTTGTTTCAAAAATAGATGTGTAAAAGTATCTCATATGTATGCCTTGGATGTTTTCTGTGTTTCGTGTGTATAGTCTATATAGATAGAGTTAAAGTTAGCTTCGTTGATTATTGAGTTTGTTCAAAACGTATTACTTAAAGCCCATTTGCGTTGCAACAATGTCATATATATATATATATATATTTATATATATGTCTGTGTATATATATGTATCTATAATTGGATTTTTGTTTGAGCTGTTTTCATGGAGTACAATGTAGTTCTTACCAAAGTTCGGTAAAGAAGACAATTATTTTGTGTTTTAGGTGTGTGTATGTCTGTGGAGGGTGTGTTTGCCTATCGTTAGATAGATCGATTTTCACGCCTTATCAATTAACTGGCATTTGACAAATATTCATTATATGTATTATATAAACATTGCCATACAAATATCGTTGATTATGGTAACTAAATGCATTTAAATCATTTTTAAATATTTCATATAAATTAATTACACATTGACTTGACATTTCATTTTACTTCATTTCAATTCTTCTTTTTTTATATAGCATGCTCAAAAAATGTTTTCAGATATATATCTATATACATACATATATACGTATATATCTTAATAAACGACGATTAGTTTATGCTTAATGCTAAACATATAAAATGCTGCGCATACGCCACTAACAAGATGATTTACTTTATACATTTATATATATATATATATATACATACACACGTATATGATCATTAGACTATATTTTTGTGACATGAATAACTAGGAAATTAGTTATAACTGAGAAGAAAAGAAACTGGATTTAAGTTTAAAAGGCTCTCAATAAGTCCCAAAGTTGTTGATTAATATTCAAAGGCAAAACACATTCATTCAATTAAATTTAAAACAAAAATAAACATTCCATCCAGTATTAAAACACTTGTATAAGCAAGCACATATAGCTATTATCTATATAAAATTGCAAAAACCAACAGGTGGACCGAACCGTATTCAACAAAATGTATAAAAATTAATATTTAAATATATTATTATGATATTACAATTATATACCGTATATGAAAATGCTTTGCAAAACGTCTTAGTAGTTAAATCTACACAGCATTTCGATTTCAAAAAACATATGTAGAAATAATGAAAAGTATGTCTTTTAAATAAGATTAGACTGAACTGCGATTAAACTTTTGTAACAGTCTACTGGTTAAAAATTTTAAAGGATAAACAAGAATCATAGTCTAATGAAAAACATAAATATGTTATATATATATATACTTATATAGTGCATTTGAATAACTTGCTTGAAGCGCTTAACAAAAAAAATTAACAATTTGCAATTTTAGGTTGCCACAAATTACAATATCTGTTCTGATTTTTGTTTTTGTTTAATACTTGTTGCATATTCACTTTCTTGCTTATACAAAATACAACTACGGGTTATGTGTATAATATAATATAATAATTTCTCATATTTTCTTTTTGTTTTTTTTTTCAAATTTTTTTTTATCAAACAATTCCTTGGCGCTTGCGTATGTTTTAGTGTTTTGTTTTTTTTTTTTAGGATTTTGCTTTTCTTTATGACGATTCCTGTTTGTTTTTTTTAACGAAAAATTTGTTAGAAACAAAAAAAATAAATTATAAGATAAAGCTTTAAAAATTTGTGACTAGCTTGGAAGCATTTCAAATTAGAACCTAAATGTGTGTGGTTTTATGTGTTTGGGATGACGATTGATGTTACAGAATATGGCAACAATCTCAAATTAAAATGAACAAACTGCTAAAGTATATATATCGACAGAGGGAAATGGAAATAATTTAAAATGAGTATGAAACATAAAGTAAAAGCAAATTCGGGGCAGTTTTGAATACGCGGGACAATTGGTATAACATTGTTAAAGCTATCAAATTTGTAGTTTTATCTTCATTACGAATTTCCTTCCATTTCGTTCCATTCCATTCAAAGAATTAACTTAGCTTAACTCGCACCGTTAGCGTCGTTCCTGGCCGCCACCTCTGGCGGTTGGCTGTCTATCCGGCTGCTGCTGTTGTTGCTGCTGCTGCTGCGTCTGTGGCACCGTCTGCAGTTCGTATTGATAATAGTAATCACTGCCCACATAGACGGTACGCCAGACGCCATCCACATCTCACATTTGCCGATATGGTGAATGCATCTTAAGCCACTGCAATACCAAAGATGGACCTCCGGCCTGAATTTCGGGCGGAATTGTGCTTAGTGGACATTTGTCAATGTTGAGATACTTAAGATTTTGACAAAGGGCCAACTCGAATGGCAACTTTTCCAGGCCTGGATTCTGATTGATATAAAGATTTTCTAGGCTTTCCAATGAGCCAATCTCCTCGGGCAAAAATTGTAAATTATTCTCACTAACCGACAAATGGGTCAGTTGACTCAAGTGTCCAATGCTGCGGGGTAACATGGTTATCTGATTGGTTTGCAATATCAGACGTTGGAGTTCGTGAAGTAGACCGATCTCATGGGGTAGCACCTCAATGCGATTCTCCTCTAGATCTAAGATACGCAATTTACGTAAATTGCCAATAGTATTGGGTATTTTCTTGAGCATATTGTTGGACAGGATGAGTATTTCCAGATTCTGCAAGTTCATGATGTCATCGGGTAGCTTTTGCAATGCATTTGTGGCCAGATTCAGTTCGACCATGTTAACCCAGGTGCCAATATCCAGAGGCAATGCCGTTAGCATATTCTCCTTCATATTCAACTTAGTCAGACCCTTAGCTCGTGAGAATATGCCATAAGGGATCTTATCTATACGATTGTGCTCCAGATTGATGTTATACACATTGGTGAACTGGGCCGGTCCACCGGTGGGATAACTGGTGAATTGATTGCGTGACAATGTGATAATGGTCAATCCATTTAAACTGGCCAGCATGCCATCAGGCAGCTGCGTGATGCCATTGCCCTCCACATTGAATTCGTCCATGCTCTTGCAGTTCTTCAATGACCCTGGGACACTGGTCAAGCGATTATAGCGCAATCCCAGCCTGACCAACGATTTAAGATTGCCAATGCTGTCAGGTATGTCCAACAGTTCGTTGTGCTGCAAGTCGAGAGCGCTCAAATTCACACAGTTACCAATATCGTCGGGCAAATGCTCTAAGTGATTGTGCGATACATCCAAAGTGGTCAAATTGATCAGTGCCCCAATGGCACTACCTAGTTCTCTGATTTTATTCTCACGTAGACTCAACATTGTGAGATTCACCAATTGGCGCAGGTCATCCGCCACAGCAGTGATTCGATTGAATCGTAAATACAGAGTGGTCAGAGAACGTAGACGATAGATGACTGGGGGAATCTCAGCCAGCTTGTTGTGTCTCAGGTCTAGCACCTTTAGTTGATTACAGTGCTGGAGTGAGTCTGGCAGCGAGGTCAACGAGTTTTCGTTTAAAGCCAAATTACGTAAATTCACCAAACAACCGATCTCTGTCGGTAGTTGACCAATTTTATTGCTATATAAATAGAGTTCAGTGAGATGAACACACTCCTTGACAGTGTTGGGTATGACCGTGATGGAGGATTTGCTTAGATCCAGACGCTTGATACCTAGGATTTCAGGATAAATAAAGGATAGAGAAAAGCAAAAATTGGCATGTATGTATGTATGTATGTATATAGTACTCACCTTCATCGCGACAACGCTGCAACGCTTTGATGACATCCTGATCCGCCTGAATGGGCTTACTTTTCTTTGTGGTGGGTTTAGGTTTGTTGGATTCCGGATGCTTTACGGTCACCACCTTGGGACGCGTTTCGGGCGGCATAGTTGCGTTATTTTCGTTGTGTGTTTGTCCTTGTCCGTTGCTGGTGCTGCTGCTGTTATTTATCGTCGTATTTGCTGTCGTATTTGAATTGGATTTACCTCCGCCACCGTTGATCGTACTGTTCAAATTGGAGACTGGCTCTGGTCCGCCACCAAAACAATTTATCGCCTCTAATGATCCGTTTTGGTTGCCGCCACCACCGCCGCCGCCGCTACCGTCGCCACCTTTTCCCCCGTTTCTCTCTGCCTGCCCAGTGGACGATAACGATGTGCTCGATGCCGATGCCGTAGCGCCCGATGAACACAAGTTCATAATTTTGCCCAGCTTTGCGGTTGGCGGCGACAATGCGTTGCCCAGAAGTGTGCCAAAGCAACAACACCAGCAATCGCGGCCAGAGGAACTCGTTGCTTCTACTCTGCAATTGGAAAAAACGAGAGGTTTTAACAACAAGGGGATGGAGGCGGAAGGCGCTAGGAACGAGGCAGGTTGATTATTTCTTTATGGCTGCACTTTATCAATTATGCGTCAGACACAGGCGCGGCCAGCTTCGGTCTCAGTACGTGCGTCATAATTATCATCGCCGTCCCCAAAGCTTCATTTTCCTATACCCACCCACTGCAACTAATCATAAATCCTTTCAAAACTCTACACACATTTCAATAGTCATTAAACTTAACGACACATTACTTAATAGATTTCAAGGAGAGATATATTTATAAAATTAATTACCTATGTAATTATTCTCTGCTAAACCGTTACCGAACAGCAATAACTTCAACTCTTTTATGTGACTGTTCCAAGTGCAGGCGATTCTATTTAATATACATATTAAGCTTTTATATACATATGTAGATATTTATATAATATACATACATACATTTGTATGTATGTATGTATGTATATCTTGTCCATTTATCACCAGCGACCGCACCAGACTAATGCATCATACAAAGCTCTTGTCAGGGAATTGGAAAGAAATCCATTTAAAGCGTTTTACTCGCATATGTAAATAATATACTCGACGACTACACATACACAAAGAAACCGTAGTACAATAGAATCAAAATTAAGAACTTGTCTAATTTACTTTCAATTATAATCAGACCCATATACATATGTATGTACTGAGAACTTGTCTTCAAAATGACTATAAAATAAATCGGTTTGTTTGTTTCTATAACTTTCTGAATAGGTATTCATATACATACATACATACATACATATGTATGCCAACTTAAAGGAATCCAGAGTCCCTTTTACGAAAGTAGTAGTCCAATGGAAAGACGTTGAATCTATGTAACTGTCGATATCGCTAATTGATTTGAGTTTGTAAGTTGTCAATAGTACAAAGGGGACGCGTCACGCCCACTCCCGGTATTTTTATCGTCCTGTCCAGATATGATAATTGTCGCGGTAAATGTCAAGGTCACTGACAGAAATAATGACGAACGACAAATTCCTGGAAAGAGCTACAGGCAATGCAAAAGGTTGCAAGTAAATACACATACACACTCAACACATACATACATATGTATGTATGTATGTACATACATATGTACATAGATACAAAACAAAAATAAGCCGAGACGCCCCACCTCCCATTACAACTTACGTCTTTTGTTAAATTCCAAGAATCATTGCAGTATGTTAATGCAGATACATATGTACATACATTGTATGTCAATGTGCATTTTTACGGTAGCGTTAACGACTACCTAGTTATGTGATTCAGTCATAGAAGGAGCTGTGGTCTTTGTCCTAGTGCCTTTGTATTGGTTATGGATGGATAATAGATTAATGGCTGTTGAGACTATCGGGAGTGTCCATAAATCGGTGTAAGTTCCGGCGTGACAGTGTCACTGTTAGCACAATAAGAGCGGAGATCCTGCTTAAACGTACGTATACTTAATTTTCCGCCGCGAAAAAAAAACTCCCCACAGAATAAGAATTCCCCATATACAACAAATCTGTGTTATTTACTTTTCTTTCTTTTTTTTGCTTCGGTCCCTTTAAAAATATCGATAGAGGGAAGTTGCCAGTTGCTACACGACATCGCTCTGGCAACTTTGGCAGTTGTCGATTTTCGATTATAATATTTGAAATATCGACTAGAAAGGCAACAATTTTGAATTCTTGACTTTAAAAAATCTAAATAAATTGAAAATTTGTATGGATGGTTTCTAAATTAAAACAAATTAAATAATGGTTGCAAAATAAAGTACCAAGGAAATTTAAAGTAGATGAAAAAATAAACAGATATAATCTGGCTAAGATCTTTGTATTTAGTTTAGTTGTTAAAATGCAGTACTAGAAGACAATTTCCCCTACTTTAAATTGTTTTAAGACAAGAGCAAGTTGGGTCAACTATAAACACCTTTTATTTGAAATACTTTAGCATTATGACTTGTAGAGCACAGGATGCAATTTAAAGCAAAGAAAATCTCTTGAGCTAGTTACGTGTAACAGGTGTAATGCGATATGCATGCAGGCCAACTTAACCATGTGTGGAAGCCTTGAACAATGCCAACATTCAGTTTACGGTTTATGGTCAAGGTCTGTGTCTGTGGGTTGCTTTGCGCCAGGACATGCCGGCTGGGCTACCAATTAGCAGCAAAACAGAATAGAATAGAACTCGACTACGCAGATCCAATTACCAGTGCATGTTCATGTCAGTCAACCTACTAATTAGCAGATTTCAATTGCGCAGTAGCTGGAACAATGCAATGGCAACACCAAACTCCTGGTCTATGTTTTGCCCGGCAACTAATCCACTGCCCACATGACGCTGTGGTATTAAAACCCACTCACTACACAAGCTTCAACACCGGCAACATGCACATGGAGAGATACAATGGGGTGGGAGCATTTTCCAATAAAAATTCTGGCTAAAATTCATGATGTCAATTTTAATTAAATGCAATTAAACTGGTAGAATAACATTAGAATAGGTAGAATAACATCAATATACTTGACATATCCATTTTTCAGGAAAATGTTAGATGAACGAATTGATTTGGAGAAACATTGATTTTTGATCAGTTTTTCGGTATTTAACTAGATTATTGAAACAATCAATTACAATAAAAGTATAGGAGTTAAGATCGACACATATTTAAACTTCCGACCCAAGTGTGTCAAATCGATTTTTGAAAAGCAAACAATTAAAATTAAAATGATGTCAAAAATATATTCGTATAATTCAAATTAATGCACACACACAGGGACTCACTGACACACATGCCTACATTAGATTGATATACATATTTTATGATACGCAATTTGTTGACACTGCAACGGAGCAGCAGGAGGATTGGGAGAGGCAAATGTCAAACCAATTACATGTAGACAACAATAATATATCCAACCTGTTATTAAATCGCCACACGAGAAAACTTTCCCAGGCTTCCGAGTTGACTCCCTTTCAGTTCTGTGAATTTCCTTCCCTTGCCTACCCGAACACACTTTCGCTTGTGGCTTGCAATTCGTCTGGCGTTGAATTTTCCTTTTATTTTCCAGCACTTTTTGGCTTGTTTTGCTCTTTACACTTCAATTACAGTTAGGTTGGACTTATATGCGTATGTATGTTAGGAAGACACGTGTGGACAAACGGTTATTTAGCACAATTTTAAAGTGGAAAATTTGTTAGGATACTAGAAATATTAAAGGTATTTTTTTCTTTTTTTTTTCTTTGTGTAGAAGGTGACGTGACGTTTCCTTTTTTAGGTTTTCTTTTTTTACTACTACAGTTGAGGTTGAGCCAGAGAGTTACACATAAATACAGCAGCAGCAATAGTAACAAGGATATATATATCCTGGCCAACAAAAGAAAATGCTAGGCGCCTGCGCCTTTTTAAGTCACTTTACTTACGTTTACTTACGTATTAGCAAAGCTTGAAAGCTTTTTGATAAAAGCTACATAATTGTAGCAGTTTTTCATTTTAAAAAAATAACGTATTTATGTGTATCCTTAAGTATATTGGTTGTTTAAATTGGTTATTATGAAGAATGGCACAAATATGTTTCATTGTAAAATCCTTCTAGCTAGAATTCCAACTTTTCTAGCTCATCATTTGTGAGAAATTCACAGGCACGTTGTGCGATAATTTTATAAGCTAAAATCATTAATCAGTAATTTAGATGATTTATGTATAACCACAACAATTCTTACCCTTTTGATATTTGCAGTTGTATATCCTCATCACACAACTGCTGGAAAATGTGCGAAAGCAGCCATCTATGACATCCAAGGCACACACCACTCGATATGCCATGGGACACACATCTTGGCATTTTTTCGGAACTTTACAAGGATATTATCACTGAATTAAATAATAGTTCGGTATGTATTCATTATTGACGACTTACTGTTCAATGCAAGCAACTGACTTTGGGACACTCCGATTCCGTTCAGGAATACGAATATAATTCCCATATATTTGCCTAAACTTAATTTAGTAGACTTCATATTATTATGCGATCCATTCGTTCGGTAAGAGTTTCTTGTAATGAAATGACTAAGGTTTTGTCTTTAATCGAAATTTATTTATAAATTGTATGTTTTTATTTTATGGTGTGGTACTGCTGTTTTTATTTGTTTATAAAAAAGGTGTCAATATTTAAGGAATATTTTTGTTTATTATAAAATGCTGGTGGTCGATCAGGCACAAGCCTGACCCCCCGATTCCCGTGGACATCGACCCGTCGAGACTTTTCTCCATACTGTAATGGAAAATTTACAAGTTCGTTTTCGAAATTTTAATATTAATTCCCATTTTTAATACTTACTTTCGCTTCTGCGGCAGGCGTATTGATCCATCAGGCATTGATTCCTAAAGGTGCAAAATATTGCAGCTCCATTTCGTACGGTCCTGCCACAAAGAAAATCAACGCTGTCGATGCATACATCTTGACACCGTTGGCCTAGAGCCATTCTGGTCATCAAAGCGACCAATATTAATGCAATAACTGTAATCGATGTCATAATCAAACGGAAGTCGTTGTAATACTACCTTTAACTGTTGTTTATGTCATATTATTTATAAGAAAAGATTTAGAGCAGTCGGACAATGGTTGTTTTGTGAACATTATTGAATTGCTTAACAAGCTGTTTTTTATTATATTTTTTTTCACAATATTTAGGTTACCATATTCTTATCTGCAGTCATTCCTACTCGAATCCTGACGACAGCGTCCATTACTAAAGCGCCATACTAAAAAAAGGAAATTGAAATTATGTGTCAATTAAAAGTATTAGTTTTGTATACTCTCTCTCCTCGAGCAGGCATGTAAATCCAAATTGCATTTGTTAGTGAAGGTGCAATAAATTGTTCTACCATTCCTCCTGGTGTTGCCACAAACGTAGTTCACATCGGCGGTACAAAAGTTTCCACAAATCTGGCTGGTGACTTGTAGTGCGGAAACTAAGATGGTAACTACAACAAGGAGTAAAGTAATGAACGACTTCATTTTCAGAAAACTTTATAAACTTTTCCAGACTCTATAGGAGTCTTATATAGTCTCCACAGCCTTAAGGTCATAGTATCGCAGAACAAAGCATTACTCTGATAATTGTAGTACTTCAGATTGAACAGATGTTCCAGGTAAATATTATTTCTATAACATTGTATACATTTTATACATTTTATACATTTACACGGACATTATATCTGATTTTATTTGGGTTAATTTATATACATTTAAGATTGATGTGAAAGCTAATGTTTTTTTTATATGTGGCATAAAAATTAAATTTAAAAAATTAATTTATTTTTAATATAATCTTGCAACTAAATATATATTGTTTTCTTCTTCTTTATTGATAAAACTTTAATATATTGAAAACGATGGTTAATGGCACTGGAATATTATATGATTATTTCTATGAATACGTTATTTTTTGTAGACTGAAAAAGAACAAAGAGCTACCTTTATTGCAAGGGTAGATTAAGCAACAAAAGAACTCAAAATACCAAGATTAATAAGAAATACATATAATACCTAAAATAAAAAGGATATGAAATAAAGATATTCGTTTAATTAAAAACTAAAACCAATCTTAACTACATTTACAAGTGAGCTTAATTTTTGAGAATTTTATTTGTTTTCTTTTCTTTTTGAGTTATTTAATTTCGACAAGGTCCTAGAGTTGGTTCACCCACATATGCTAGAAAGATAAAGATATTATGTAATCATTACGACTCTTAGAGAAATTAATCCTACTACAAACCTTGACCCCTCAGACATGCAAATACATCTAAACGACAGCGATTAAGAAAGGTCATTTGACGATCTCCATTGTTGCCATTGGCATCAATATAGGGAAACCAAGCGCAAACTTGGGGCCCCGCTCTTGAACATACGATAGCTTTACATCTTTGACGACACTCTTCACGATTAATGGCTACCATCGCTGATGGGAAAATGTGAATTTTAGAAAATATTGTATATATGAATTGGAATTTTACTTACGCTCCAAACACTGGTTCACTCGCATACAATTTTCCGAGCCGAAAATGCAACCGTTCTGAAAAACACGACACATTCCATTCACAATGCTCCATACCAAATCCTTATAGTAGGGTGTACATCGATATTGCAACGTACACCTATTTGAGCAGTCTCTAGTGTCAGTTGTATTAAGTTGGGACTGAACCAGTCCAACTCCAACAATAAGTGTTAATAAAAACGACAATTTTGATGGATTCATAATGAGTAAAAGGCAACTGAACTTATTGCTGATTGGAAGCCATCATATATAGTAGCTATATAGTAGCTTAAAATAATTTATCATTGTACTTAATATTGGTGTGCAAACATTTATTCAATGGAACAGCTGTGTCTTTTCATGGCGATGATTATAATGATAAGAGGTACATATATGTACATTTTATATTTGTCAATATGAAAAATATTTAATGATTTATATATAAAGACTAATAGTAAACACATAACCAACACAACTCTAGATACTTACCACACTTTTTTTGGGTTTCAGTAAATGGCAAATAGCATCAAACTTTACCAGACATAAGCCCATGTGACACCACTTTATGATAAATGGAAAGGAAAAACCAGTTTTGGATCATTTCCAATCACCAATCAATTGGCCACTTGCTGCAAAAATTTTAAAGAAAAATCTCTTCTCAAGTGCGTTAATCGTCTGCCTTCCAATGTTTCGTATTTTACCGTGTTTTGGCAAAGGAGATTTAACAGGTTTTCAGCATCAATTTGAAAGTAAAATTTTAGGGCACTTAAAATTTAAATTTTGACTCTTGAAAGTGTCTCGCTTTGGCCGAACAAATTTTGGTAAGAGTCAAAACTATAAATCACTGGCTCTGTCAGCTTGTCAATGAGACATGTGCGTAGCTCGTGAGCCCAAATGAACTGTGAATTCAACGCCCACCCATAGTTAAATGGTGGCAAGTGAATGGCAGTGCAACATTTAATACACTTGCAAAAAAAAAGGTTATATTCATTTTAAGGAGCAGGTTGTAGGCACGACTGACGGGTCGATAAATGTTTATAACAATTAAATAGTATAGTGTAGAAAGATGCAAATATTATTTCCTAGAAAACACCTTTTTTCTCTGTATTGCTAAACCAAAAATATTTCAGTTCTTAATTCAAGCAAAACAATAATAATATGTAGAAGCGACTATACTTGCGACATTTATTTTTTCTCTAGGATAAAACCTATCAATTAGAGGAAGTTGACGGTTAACCTGTCAATAATTAAGAAACAAAAGCATTTCAAAATATTCTTTTGAACGAGAAAAGCTACATATTGTGCCATGAAATGAAACTAATTTGTTTATAGTTGTATGACAAATAGGGCATATAACTTATGAATGACGAGTTGTTTGCTGGTGTTATAGTAAATATTTAGTATTTAGTAATAACGTTTTATTTAAAACAATCTGACTTCGGTATTTATGTAGATTCTTAATGGAATATTGACACTGTATAACTTTTTAATTCTATATAAATGGACGAGCAAAATTTAGAAACATTTGGTACATAATTCTTATTTTATTCTGATTTTTGTGTTTGTTTTTCAGCCCATTTACAAATGCAATTTTTACAAGCTTTTCGGTTTTTGGATTATACAGCAGATAGATCTTTCGATAGTATCGTTTCCTTAATCCCTTACGCTTTTTTAGCAGCACATAATATTCCTTTTTTGGCTTTAACAGAATTGTCTCAAAATTAGTATTCAATTTGCGTTTTAATAGGCATCTTTGCCTTTCGAATCGGCTGATTATAAAATATCTGCATACCCGATTGATCCATGTTAACATACTCGAATACCTCTGTTTCAATCAGTTTCAAAAATAGGTAAACGGTCCACACCCACAACCACTTGCCAGACATGGAGAAGTGCTGCCCTGCTGTATAAGAGCACAGCTCATTTTGGCCAAAAGCGAAACGAATCGATTGGAGGCATGAAATGGGCATGAAATGATTTCTATAAAATGAAAATCAAATATATAATTGTTACTGCAGGCGGCATATTGAGTCGCAGCACGTTTTAGCCAAGAGTCACAAGACCATTTAAGGTGGCCAATATATAGCCCATGACTTGGCCTGTAAAATATCAATAAATACATACGTACATACATACATATATACCAGATTTGTTGCAAAGTAATAAACATAACACACAGGCCTGAAGGTCGAACTGAATACTGTAATAGTCAATAACAACCGCTTTTCAGAGATGGGTGTGACAGTTGAGTCGACCACTTGGGAGGTTTTATCGTCTAATAGTAGTCAAAGTTCACAAAATATTAAATACAATAAACATGCAAAATGGGTATATACATTTTACTTAGAAGTTTGTCAACTATAAAGTAAAGAGTCTTTTTCTCTGTATATACATAAATATATCATATCGGATGATCATGTATTTAAGCAATTAACTAATTGTCAAAATAAATGTGCAAGTGTATAATTTCAGGATCTATTTAAGTCTTTTATTAAAATCTGTAATAATTATTTTTGACACATTTTTTTTTAAATTTATACGGGCGTAACAACAATCTTTCCCATATCCCAAAGTATTTGATTCCAATCTTAACTATGGGTATTGGCAATTACAGACAGGTAATTCCTGTCGAAATCAAAATCAAAGTATAGAACGTTTGCTTAAGAAAGATTAAGAAAATTGAGTGTAAACGTCTAAGTATAAAACTCCTTTTAATTAAATTCATTTGTATTGATTATTCAATCACCTATTTTAGAAATGGTATTGTACATTAATGCAAAAAATTTTGCTTCCAATTCAGGGATATCTTTTTATACAATCAGTCCAAAATATTTCCAATTTTTTGTTTAACTATATAAGAAGTATCATTCCAAATTATTAAGAAAACCATGTTTCGTTCCATATATTGCAATTCACTTCTTTTCAAGCCAAACATCTTTTGTTAGAATATCATAATAAATGGAAATATGATGCGATGTACCTTTGACAATAGCTGTAAAAGAAGCATTAGCAGTTGTTTAAATAATATGGGTAAATTTAAAGATATTTAAGAAAAGTTAACAGTACTTTGTATAAATTTAGAAACGTTTTCTATATTGATATATACATACTTCATAACAAAATTAAGAATAATGGGTGAAATTAATCTCAACATGTGATAAAGTAAACAACCAAATGCGCAATTAAATGTTAACCTTCAATATAAGTAAAACTCAAATGACGTTAGTTTACTCTAAAAATATGTTTGCCTCATTTGGGATATAAAATACATATAATATTTTTAGTAAAATAAAGTTGCCTTCCAATTACTCTACAAAATAAATAGGAGAAACTGTGATAATAAATAACAGATATAATCGAATTGAGATAAATGACTTCATATGATGCACTGATTTTTATATAAAACGTAAACCATCATTGAGTATGATTAATTGATTGTAATTGGTTGATTGATTAAAGAATTTTGGTGATCTTTAACAACTTTATTTAATTTTATGTTGATGCCAAGATACATATGTACATTGAAATCTCAATAAACGTTTTAGTGAACAAATAATCTATGTTTATGGATTTATTTAATAATCTTAATCTTCCTTTATAAAGCATTATTTATCATCATTCCATGAATCATCGAAATTCCAACAAAGTGTATTCGTCTCTTAATATTGTAAAAAAATTAAGTTAAAAATAAACATGTTATTAAATCAAATATTTAACCTTTTTTTTATTGTAATATATCTATTTTTAATACCGTTGTCAAGGCATAATCAGATACTTTTGCTTTTTTCATCTAATTTTGCGGCTTTCACCCAAAGTAAGGAAAAACCAAGCTTTCTAGCATCTGTTTCGCAATGACCTTGGCTATTTCATTTATTATAAAAAGTTCTTTGAAATTCGAATTGGAGTTTCTTTATAAAATACACCCTTTCATATTCCAAGCAATTAGTATTTCGCCAACTATTCATAAATTAATCGGCATATAATGCGCTGCAGACTTCTTCTGATCTGTGCCTTGTTTTGCCTTCTCTTTCTTTTGGTGGAGAGTAAGGGGAGGAATAGGCGAAACACTCGCTCATTGGCAGTAAGAAGGAAGCAGACAACTGGACTTCATGCTCGACGAGTTCAAGGACATAGATTAAACGCCCGAACACTTAAATCTCGAGGAAACAGGTCAAATAGGTTCAAAAGGTCCAATGGGTCCAATAGATACAGAAGGTCCAATAGGTCCAAGGTAGGTCGACGTGGACTCAACGCCGTGAAGAAAAACCAAAAGACAAAACGTTCTAATGCGGTTAAGGCCAGAGCCACGACCAAGAAAAAGACATCAGTCACCACTGGAGCGAAATATGTCCGAGTGCCTTTGGACTTCCAGGCAAACTTTGTGCGTACCACAGACAATTTGAGGGGAGAGAGATCGTTCATTGCTGGGAAATATGGCATTAGCTTTGCCAAAACTTCAGGGTCAGCCACTCTGACGAATGTCATGAATATGGAATATACATGCAAGATGACTATTGGAACACCAGCCCAAAAGTTTGTTGTTTTGCCCGATACAGGAAGCTCCAACATTTGGGTACCGGGTCCTAAATGCAAGAGTACTGCCTGCAAGAATCATAAACGCTATCGCCCGGCCAAATCAAGCACCTACGTAAAGAAGGGTCAAGCATTTGCCATTACTTATGGCTCGGGCAGTGTTTCGGGTAAATTGGCCCAGGATACGGTAAGAGTGGCCGGTTTGACTGTAGCTAATCAAACATTTGCCATGACAACCAAAGAGCCTGGAACTACCTTTAATCAAGCTGATTTCGATGGCATTCTTGGTCTTGGCTATCAATCCATTTCTGAGAATAATGTCAGAACATTGTGGCAAAATATGTGCTCGGAGAGTGTCATCTCCAGCTGTGTCTTTAGCATTTGCATGAAAGGCGGTGGCAGCTCTACGCGTGGCGGTGAATTAACCTTTGGCAGCAACGATACCAGTTCCTACACAGGATCCAATAGTTACACCTACACTCCGGTTACCCAGAAGGGCTATTGGCAATTCAATTTGCAAGGTGTCTATTTGGGCAGCACCAAGGCCAGTGGCAGTGATCAGGCAATTGTCGACTCGGGAACATCGCTAATTGCAGCTCCGCTGGCAGCCTATAATAAGATAAACAAGATTCTTGGCTGTCATCCCACAACTTCTGGCGAATGCTGGATGAAGTGTTCCAAGAAGGTACCCGATGTCACATTCGTGATTAATGGCACAAAATTCACAATGGCTGGCAATAAGCTAAAGTTGAAGGTAAAAACTACCAAAGGTAAAACGGTATGCATCTCATCCATCACCTATATGGACACCAGTTTCTGGATATTGGGTGATTCCTTCATAAGACATTTTTGTGTTATCTTTGATGCAACAAATAATCGTATAGGTTTCGCCAGTACAACAACATAAATGAACTGATCTCAAAAAAAAAAAAATAAATAAAAGGATCGAATAAAATATTTTTTAAAAAGAAATATATATATTTCAAATTTGCAGCTAAATATACATGTGTATATATTTACCAAGTACGATTACATAAATTATCACACATCTAAAATAGCTAATGGGTTGAATTTTCAATGAAACTATAAATTTTAAGTGATTTATTTTACTTGACTTGTATTAAATCACATCCAAATGGGTTAATTAACAATAACAGCTGCTCTTACATGAACGATATTCGTTAACTGGGCTTTATCTTAAGTATTCAGCATCTAACTACAGTTCAGTACCGATTGAAGTATTTGGCTGAGATGCCACAAGTTTTGCTGTGGCTTGTTTTAGCCTCTTTTACAACAACTTTGGCACTGCTTCGGATACCTTTGGCATTGCACGAGCAATCCAAAACTAATTTTAGAAAGGGTTTTAATACTTTTATAACCAGCAATTCATCAATTTATCCAAAGAAACTTCATCAGCTTCTAAATAACCGAAAAAATCTGGAATACTATGGCACTATCGGTTTGGGTTCGCCACCGCAACAATTTCGAGTGATATTTGATACGGGTTCGGCCAACACTTGGTTGCCCTCCAGCAATTGTCCCAAGAGCAATGTGGCATGCCATGGACATAGTCGCTACAATGCCAGCAAATCTGCAACTTATCTCACTGATAATCGTAATTTTAGTCTTGCATATGGTTCCGGTACAGTGACTGGTTACCTATCGTACGATATTCTTCATGTTGCTGGCGTGCAGGTAACAAATTTGATTTTTGGCCAGGCTTTGATCCAACATCAATCGGTATTTAGCGATGTAACTTTTGACGGCATTGTGGGTCTTGGTATGTCGAAAATTGCCTGGCCCAAGACGATACCATTTATCCAGCGGTTATGTCAACTTCATTTGGTGGATCATTGTATCTTCTCCGTGTATCTACACCGCAATGCAAATGACAAATCAACGGGCAAAGGTGGTGAGATAGTTTTTGGGGGCATCGATAAATCCCATTTTAGTGGAAATGTACATTATGTACCTGTTACACCATCTGGTTACTGGAACCTAAAGATATCCAAAGTGATTGTGAATCAGAATAATAAAATTGATGGTCCAGTTAATGGCATATTGGATACGGGCACCTCACTTATTCTAGTACCTGAGCAAACCTATGACATTCTCCATCTGGCCCTGGGAGCAAAGTTATATGGAGGCCACTATGTTCTCCATTGCCAGTTGGAACAATTGCCAAATATACGCCTGATTATCGAAGGAAAAGATTTTGTGATTACTCCAAGTGATTATATCCTTGAAGTGATCGAGCACAATTCATCCAACGGAACAGTTTGTATTACAGTTTTTGTTCCGATCGTTATGAACTTTTGGGTTCTGGGAGATATATTTTTGGGACGGTACTACACGGTTTATGATTTGGATAAAGAACGCATCGGTTTGGCCATGGCCAAGCCAAATGTAAACTAAGGCCCAGTCGGGTAATTTGTTTGATTTTTGTTAGCGTAGCGGCATCAAATAATTAAAACTTGAACTTAAATATAAATACTATTTGTTTTATAATTTTGCTGCAACACAGACTGTAAAATAAACAAATTATTTTTAGTTAGATGGTTATTTCAATCAATGAAATACTTTTTAATATGTACGCTTTTGTTACACAGTTCATCTAGAATTTTTCCCATTTTTATACGCTTTCCAAAGGTATTTTGATTAATTTTAAAAAAGAAGCAAAAATATTATTATATTAGTTATAGTTGTTAGTTGTTGAAAATAGTAACAATATTTTGGGGTGGTCTATATAGCCAATAGTTAGCCCTGTTTACAATTAAAGAGAGTATTTCGGTTAAGTGATACTAATTTTTAATTGTCTGTGAAAAGTATTTCAAAGTCGGTAAGACAAAAGTAACCAATAAATTTTATGTGGTACTTTTTTTTTTGTGTGTGTAATTGCTCAAAGCATTGTTTATTCAATTAAATGTGAGTTGCTACGCTTTTACGTATATACATACTTGCCAAACATTTAAATGCGTTCAATTTTCACATTAGCCGGTTCATTCAACCATTTGGAGTCTGGTCGGTTGCCCGGGGAGGTAATAAAATATTTCAAATTGCTCTATTTTGAGAAGCTATAAAACAATCCGCACAAGAATTGTGGGAATTAGTCGATACGGAATGTTTGGGTTGTTCAGTACACTATGGCTAGTGTATTCTGGTTGGTATTATTCTTCGTCCTTGTCTTGGCCTTAACTGCAGGTCATTTGATCCGCATTCCAATGCAGTTTCAGGCCTCGTTTATGGCCACCCACCGATTGCATCGTGCTAGTAAGACTTCACTTTATGCCAAGTACAATTTAAGTGGAAATCGAGCGGAGCGCAGTGAAAGCGAGCAATTGGATAATCGCATGAATTTTGAATATGCTGGTCCTATTAGCATTGGGACACCTGGTCAGCCCTTCAATATGCTGTTCGATACTGGTTCAGCGAATCTTTGGGTGCCCAGTGCGGAATGCTCATCTAAGAACCGGGCCTGTCAGCATCATCATCGTTACAATGCCACTGCCTCGAAGAGTCATGTACCCAACGGTCATCCATTTGCTATAGCCTACGGCACTGGCAGTTTGTCGGGTAAATTGGTCCAGGATACAGTTGCCATAGGCCAGCTGATCGTACAGAACCAAACATTTGGTGTGGCCGAGCACGAACCGGGATCAACATTTATTGATACAAATTTTGCTGGTATTGTGGGTCTCGCATTTCGTCGAATAGCCGAACAGCAGGTAATGCCTCTGTTCCAAAACATGTGTGATCAAAAGTTAGTGGATAAGTGCATCTTTTCCTTTTACCTCAAACGCAATGGTAGTGAACATAGTGGCGGTGAGGTCCTCTTCGGAGGCATCGATTCAGCCAAGTTTTCCGGTGAACTTACCTATGTGCCACTCACTCATGCTGGCTACTGGCAATTCGAGTTGCAAGGCATAGAAATTAACGGTGAACGAATAAACAACAAACGTCAGGCTATAGCTGATACGGGAACTTCATTATTGGTGGCGCCACCCAGAGAGCATCTAATCATCAATAGGCTAATTGGAGCATTGCCTACGGCTGGTGGCGAGTATTTGGTTAGCTGTAATAGTGTGGATCGCCTTCCGGGCATAAGTTTCATTATCGGGGGACAACATTTTGTGTTGCAGCCCATGGATTATATTATTCGACTGACAGATGATGATGGGTCTAATATTTGTCTATCGGCATTTACAGGCATGGATACTGAATTCTGGATATTGGGCGACGTTTTTATTGGTAGATTCTATACTGCCTTTGATATGGGACAAAAACGTATTGGATTTGCACCTGCTGCCTAAATTGAAGAAAGTTCTATTCATTCGTTAATAACAATAAATATTCTGACTAATGTGTTTTATTTAACAACTCAAAGGTAGAGAGAGAGAACGATTAAGACGAGAGAGAACACCAAAATAACACAAAACTAGTTTGTTCAAAACATCTGATCAATTCAGAAATTGAGAATCAGCCGAGCCCACTGATTGTTAAGATAAACATTTCTATGTAAATGAATTTCATCTAGCCGGAAAAAAAATCCCCACACCCAGCACGTCAATGACAATATTATTTGTGAACTTTTCCGTAGCTCTAACCTATTGCTATATAAACTCATCTGATATGAACATCTGGCAGTCAGTTTGCTAGTCGTTTTTGTTTCGAGCAGATATTAAATAATGAAGTTATTTTTCGCAATTTGTGTTCTTTCCGCTCTGGCTTTAAGCCAAGTTAATGGCAATTGCTCAGGCGATTGCCCTGACACGGAAGAGGTTGTCTGGGCTCTGGGCGGTGGATGCAGTGTCTTCCGCAACAAGTGCTACTTCGATAAGGAGAACTGCCATCGCAAGCCACGTAAGTCACTTAATCTTCTTCAAAATGTTCTTATACGAATTAATTTTTTTTTTAATTTTTAGCTCTAACTATTACCACCAAGGAGGAATGCCAGAAATTATGCGCTACTATATGTCCCCAAGTCTATCAGCCAGTTGGAGGCACTTACAAAGGACAGACAAGGACATTTGGCAATCAATGTGAGAAAATTGTTCACACGTGCTTAACGGGAGAAAGTAAGTTATCAATTAACGACTATTTATAAAAATAAATTATATATTTCGTATTTCAGCTTTCTTATAAATGTAAAACAATTCAACATATTTGCGACTTTTAATAAAGCTGGATATTCTATATCTTAAAGCAGCCCATAAAAAATCAGAAAATTTTTAAGAAACTTGTTTTATTTTCGCTGGAAAAGTTTTGGGGGCTCGTTTTATGTATTGTTAATTCACACATTTTTAAAATTCAAACTTGTTTGCTAATTTAATTATTTTGTTAACAATATCACGCTTAAATATTTTTAATAAATATTTTATGTGGTAGGTTACTAAAATCAATTGTATTAATATTTTTTCATCAAACAAAAGCGGAAACAGAATAATTTTAAATAACATCCTTTGTACAATAGCTTTTAAAAACACTTGCTCAAACACAAATCTTCTACAAAATTATTAAATGAAACTGAATTTCAATTAACAGTAAATAATTACTTTCTTTAATAACAAATAACATTTACTTGCGAGATGAGAAGTAAAAAGAATAGGAGTGCTTAAGCAAACAAAGAGTGAGGTAAAACTTATTTTCTCTAACCTGAACATTCCAAAATTCAAATGTGTTCGACTCTACTAATGCACTTTATTATTTTATGGGTATTGCTAATAGCAAAGTCACTAAGGTCGATTTGAGCAAATAATAAATAATAAATTTATTTCTCGCAATTTGTTTTCTTACTTAAGAAAAATTCAAACTCCTTCAATCAAATTTTCGTCTTTTGCCACCCGAAGTTGAGATTTATTTAATCGATTTAACCAGATTTTTAATATAAAAGTAGATAAATTTCGGTACAACGATTCCAATATTTAATTTGTAATCTAGGCCTTCAGACAAGCAGATGAAACAAACACATAGAAACACAATTGCATGAGGTCAGTGTTAATTTAGCAGAGTTTAAATCAAAGCAATATAAATATGGTTTAGTTATAAATAAATCATCCGGTATTAATTTTCTACAACAATGAAAGCAATTAAAATAAAGTTAATAATTAAGTTGTGTTAGCAATGAGATTTCTATTATTCCCGAGAGTATAATAGCCAGTTAAGTATGTATCTAGCACGTTGAATCTGTCGTTATCTTACAATAGATCTTGCGGAAAAAAAACCCCAGTCATAAATTATAGCCAACTTGAGTTACTTGTCATTAACCCAATAATGTGTTTCTCCAGTACAAAAAGTTAAATTATTAGACAATTAGGTATAAAAATGTTTATTAATTTGGCAATAATTCTATAAATTAATACATAATTATGTAAATTGAATATATTGTTAAGAAAATATATTATTTATATATATATTAATATATTCTAATTTTATTATTTAATATTATAACTATTATATATTATCTCATATATATATTAGTGTTCCATATGGTCTAACGAGGGTTAACCTACAATCAGATGTCAGAGAACCATATAAAGTAAACATCATTCAGATGAGTAGTCCAAGTTGCTAGACAAGTGGCAATCGAGTATGAGGTGTGGAGTAAACGAATTAACGTTCAAATTAACCTGCCTGATCCTAATTGCATTTAAGATTCAGGCAAGGGAACTTTTCGATTGCAATGTCAAATACAAGTGCTCCGCTGTGAAGGAGTTAGTCTGGGCCACTGATGAGGAGCGCTGCTATCTGTTCCACAATCGTTGTCTGATGCAGGTTGAACAATGTGCTCGACGGCGCAGTGGAAAGACTGAACTGATTGAATCGGATAGGGAAACCTGCAAACAAAGTTGCCCTAAAGCTTGCTATGATGTCTATGATCCAGTGTGTTGTCAGATATTTCAGGAGGATTATATATCATTTAGCAGTGAATGTGAGATGCGCAATTATATATGTGAAAATGAGAGACGTGAGTAGCTAAAAAGTTAAGTATTTACGGAAATGTTTTTTTTACTTTGCCTATATTTTTAGCTTATTCATATTATGAAATTGGCGAATGTGTGGAGTCACCCGTTCATGTGGACTAAACAATTGCAGAAGTCATCGAGTACTAATACTATCGATCAATACTAAAAGAAAGCTAATAAATGAAAGGGCTTGAGTAAAAGTAATTTGAGAGAATGCCTAAGCAATCTTTCTTCCTAATTCAATCAGCTATTATCTTTAATCTGTTTTCTTTCTGTTGCTTGTTGAACCCGGCACATGTCAAGTCAAAGTTCAAGCAACCCAACGAAATAGATTGGTTTCAGGAACTGGATTAGTAGGGAAAACTGACAACACACTAATTCCACACTTAACTTCAAATTCAATTCCAGAGCATGCGAAATGTTTATTTTGTTTATGTTTTTAGAGAGCAATTCATCATGTGCTTATCTTTTAATTAATTTCATTAAATGCTTTGGTAATTAGAATTTTTGTATTGTATTTCTTAATAATTCTCCAGTTGCAGAATCTGTGTACTCGCTGAGCTATAAAAGTGTTGACTTTGGCCAGAAGAATCATCAGTTCTGTCTCAACCATTTCCCCGAAAATGCCAGCTCATTTTATTGTTCTGCTTAGTTTTTTGGTCTTGGGCAATACCATTCCTTCTTATGGCCGTGGAACTTTTTATTTGCCACCCAATGGATATCATTCTGGAGTTAATATGGCAAGTGGTACTGGATCTTTGACGGATTGTGGAGTATCTCCGTTTCAAATTACTGGCAATCAACAAGCAGTTAATTACTTGCCAGTTTCTAACGCAATCCTACATCAATCACAATATCCCGCTGCCATGATTGGCTCTCCAATTGGTCACTCACATGTGCACCATAGACGCAATTGCCGTGGCACCATCCGTTGCTCGAATTCTATTGCCGATACCACATATACCACGGATGGACACTATTGCTACAAATTCAACAACTCTTGCCAGCTGGCCCATGCGAATTGTGAACGTCGGAATGCCTTGAATACAGTCCTGAAACAAATTAGTCGTCATGACTGTCATCGTTTGCCCAGGAGCAGCAGCCCTTATTAAGTTGATTCTGGAAATCGTCTTAAGATATACTGATCTATTAATGAACTGGACTATTGGTCAACCAAAAATGCTTACATACCTAAGACTATTCGAATCAATAAACTGTGTTTATTTATCTTTTCCTAAAAAAGTGACATTATTTTTTGGTCAATCGCCACTAAGACAATGCATAATACATGAGTTTTGATTGCCTAAAATTTATCATTTAGTTGTCGTGAATGGCTTTAATTGGCATATAGAAGACTTCATTATGGTTGTGATTAACTTGGCTAAGTAAAAGAAATCATAAGCGTTCGACGCCAAAAACAAGTTTGATTGTATTACTAGTGGTAAGTAGATAGGCTCGATTCCAATTCCAATTCCAACAAAATGACCTCGCCAACACAATAAATGGCTCAGGGTCAGGTAATAAACTAAACAATTTTAACAATTATATAAGAAATGGCAAAACTAATTACTTGGATAACTGAATATGAATCAAAACGAAATGTCATGGTAACAATAAATTAACAAAAAAATTAAATAGGTTAAAAAATTAGCAGTTGTTTGGTTAAAAAATACTCTTTCTCTGCAGACTTGTGGGATATCAACAAATTTACTCAAGTTCAGGAAAGGAATATTTTTTGGACATAGAGAGATAGACTTTAATTGAATTTGGCCAAGTCCTTTGCCAATGTTATAAACTTGAATTTCTCGGAATCGGTCTCTATGTAATTTTAAAACCAAGGAGAACTCATTCTGGTGAAAATAAATATACCTTTTTTTGAAAGAGCATTGCGTAAAATAAGTATAGCATAGAAATTGTTTAAAGCCTATCTGCATACTATATAAACTATAGATTGTCTGAGTGCTCAGTGTGGCCTATGAGTCATTTTTATGGCCAGCTGTGCCGAGATCAGGGTGTTAACACTTTTCAGTCGACATGCAAGGCAAAATTGGTGGTGGTCGATTTAATTTTAATTACAATTAGTTAACAAATCAATACGAAACGAAAACCAACAAGAAATTCACATACACATATACACAGCCACATACATACATAGATTAACAATTGCTCAATCGTTTCGATCAAATAACAAATAAGTTTGTATGCCGAAAATTGACATTTCGTAAGCATTTGAAAAGTGAACGCAGCAGCAGCACCAGCACCAGCAACACCAACACTAAACCTCTCTGTATGTAGTGCGTTGACAAAAATCTTGAACATGTAAAGAATGCTGGCAAGGTTGTCTGAACACAGCTGCTCCATTGCTGCTGCTCCATTGCTGCTGCTGTTGCTCTGAGACTCAATCTGTAGCTTCAACTTAATTAAATTGGTAAACCATTTGTGGTTTGTTCTTGTTGTGTTTTTACCATTGCTATGTGTCTAATCAAATGGCCGACATTGTGGGCGCAATTTTTGTCAGTCTAAACAAGCCTTTTACGCCTCTATTATGATGTACATACGAAACGTTTCGGTCCATAAATATCAATTAAAGCGCCATCAAGAGTGCCTTTTTTCTTCAATGACAGCAAGAAAAATTGAAAACTAATACCGACATGCTAATGTTTTGCTCTACATTGAAACCATGCGTTAACAAAAATGTCACACGACATTAAAAATTAATAGCATGTTTTAAAAACAGAAAATAAAAAAATTGATACACACAAACTAAATCTAATCCAACCAAGAAAAAAAAGAAGTTAACTAAACTTCTACTCACAAAAAGGAGCAAACATGCCAGGCCGTCAAACCGGGTCGATAAAACAACAAACTTGCGGATTATAAAATAAAAATACAACAAAAAGTGTTTGACTTTAATAAAAAAAAAAAGAACAGAAAACAACTTTTCAAAAATGCGTGGTCCAAAGGCTGCAATATTGCACAATTTTGGTGCGTTCATGCAAAGCAATTGTCAAATGCAACAAAGCCAAAGCCAAAGGCCACAAAAAATCGATATGGTTATGGAAAATAAATAGATACACACATACAAATATATATATTTTTAGTATGCCTAAGCCAACACTAAGATATATCATTCAATTTTCTGTTTTTGTTTTTAATAAAATGAATTTCTATTGCTTTGCCTTTTGACGGTTTGGCCTAACTGGCTTGTGTGTGTGTGTGTGTGTGTTTGTGTATTTGTTTGTGTGTGCGATTTGACAAATTAAATTAATTGGTTTGGACTGATGCTATGTTACGATTGAAGTGATTGCCATGAAAGAGGTGGAGGTGCTATATAATAGCTTATCGTAAGCTGAAACATTATTGCCAAAAATGAAAATTTATTTTATTCGAAAAAATAATTACTTTTAAGAAATTGTTAATGGTTTTAATTGGTAAATAGTTACTTACAGTAGGAGAAACATATATAGAGATTTATTTTTAATTCAATTTTATTGACTTTTAGTGGAAACTTTTTAATTTTTATAGAATATATATAACTATTTTAGGACAACACATAAAGGATAAATTGTGATAAACTTTATTGTATATTATTGAATTTATTATGGGCCCCTATACATACATATGTACACATGAATATATTAGAACCTATTTTTTTTTATCAAGATTCATTTATCAATAATTTTTTATCAAAATGCTAATTTTTCTAAGTAAGCTGTAATCCAGGTACATTTTTGATGATTTAAATAATCTATATTATTTTAAAAAGTAAACTACAAAAAATAATAATTTTGCTCTTTTTAAAGATTGTTTGAGATAAAAAATGGGATAATTTCATCTTCTTCAGATTTAAATGATTATTAATTAGAAGAAATTTAATGAGTTTAAAAATATGCGGAGGTGTTTGAGATAGAGCATTTTAAACATGGGATATTGTATGTATCTACATACATTCATATGTATGTATGTTTTCTTTAAAAACTTCTTGAAACACATAAAGAAAAGTCTTCAGTTTTGAAACATTATCGGCTTTTTGAAAATTATTCCTATTATCGGTGGCACTTTATTGAACGGACTAAATGTCATATGTTTATTTCAGTGTGAGAGTAAAATAAATTTTCAGTTTTGAAGTTATAAAAAATTATTTGTATTAAATTGTATTTTATCTTTTTTTTTCTTTTTCACTTTACCTATTGTACATTTATTTAATTTAATAGTTTTTATTACGTCTGCTTTTGTATTTCCATATCTCACAGCGACAAAATTTATTACACTATGGAAAAACAAAAGACTCAGGCAACGAACTTCTTCAACATTTCACCACAGGTAAATTCACCACAAACCTAACTTAACTCAAAAGCTTCACTCAAAAGCCTGGCTCAACGGCAGAGGCAGAAGCAGTAGCTGCTTCGCTATTGTTGTTGTTTTTATACAGTCTTTTGGGCGTCTGTTTTGCACCATTCGGTGCTTGCTGCTGCCGGCAACTTTAGCTGATAATAGCCAAAGCAAAAGACGTTGTCATCGGCGTCAGCGGCGACGTCGATGCCGATGCCGTTGGCAAGCCGGCAACAATATATATTATTTTTTCTTTCTTCTCTTTTTGGTGTTGGTTTGGTTTGGTTTTTCTGTGGCAGCAACGGATCGCAGTGTTCAGTTAATTGTTGGACACACTCCGTGGCGGTTGTGCAGTTGGCTAACGGTATTCTCTATTCAATACAAAATAACATACACCCTGTGTTGCATACAAAGTGTTTATGTGCTGTGAGTGTGAAAGTGGCGAGCAGGAAACGTTTCATCAGCAGCAGCAAGTGTAATGAAGAAATTGAATATAAATATATAAAATAAAGAGAAATAAACACCAATAAAGTGACATACCAACCAAAAAAAAAAAAAAAAACAACGGTGAAACTTGATCAAACCTAAGAAGAAGAATAAGTAAAGTTCTTGCTAAGGACTTAGGCAACGAACTTGAGTTAAATTAAGGCTTAGTTTGGTTAATATAATTGCATTCAGAGCAAAGCCATTAATAGCCAAACGACAACTTGCAACGTCAACAAAATGATTTTAAGGTATGTTTCTCACTATTTTCTAACGAACCGAGATCACAAATTGTTTGCATTTGGTATGTGCCGCATTGCTGTAAAATTTTTCAAGTTAATTTTCAAGACCTCCCGTATGTCAAGTCACCACCGACTGGTTCTTGTCTCATAACTTCTCTTTCTGTCTCTTATTTGTATTTTTTATGTAATTTTTGGACGTGTCTCTGTTGTCTCTGGTGAAATGGTCGTTGGCACAGAAAGTTTTTTGTTTGTTCTTCTTTCTTTTATTTTTATGTGGGCATAGGTATATATAAATTATTTTTTATTTCTCATTCTTGTGCCATATTTGTATTTTGATTCATTCATTTATATGCAGGTCTTTGTGTTTGCAATTAATGTGTTCTGTGAAGAGGTCAAGATAGAGCTTAATTGATTTAGTATTTTGTTTAACAACTTCCTTTTTGGTTAATGGTTTCCTGCTACTTTCTATAAATCACCACCACGAGCCGTTCACACTTACAACAGGCCAAATGATGATAGACAAATCATCGACATGAGCTAAGTATGGGGAGAAAATTAATGAGCGTATAGGTCACGGCTCTTGGCCATATCTCACCTGGTCAGCTTCCATACAATAATACGGGTCTAATTTGGGATCTCAGCTTGAGATGATTTTCCAATTAAGCCAAAAGGTTAGAGATTAGATTAAGTATTTAAATTGAATTCATTGTGTGTAAGTATATAACCACAAGGCAGTCGAGAAATAAGCTTAACTTGATCCGCTTTACTTAGATTCAAGGCTATCTATCTGTGTGAGAGGGAAAGAGAGAAAGATAGAGGCGTGTCCAGGTTATTTGTCATGTTCGTTTTGTTGTTCTGCTTACTCAATACATTATAACTATTCTAACGGTAGTTGCCAGTGCTCACACCTAGCCATAAATTGGCTCTCCTTTTTGACTAGTTAGTTAGCGCTTTGTTGTTAATTGTCTAACGTTTCGCCAAGCGGTTTCTTGCTCTTAAGATGTCTGAGAACAAATCATTGGTGGCCTGCAATAGCTAATCGAGGTCATTAACATTTCAAACGAAGTTCAATTCAAGTTACACAATTGTTTGAAATTTGTTGAACTTCATGTTCGGGCATTCAATTTTACTTTCTCCTTAAATGTAGAAGACAACCAATAGTTGATTTCCTGCTGCACAATTGTTGGCCTGGCATCTGCCTCGTGACTTGGCTAGAAATCCGGTTCGCTATATAAATACATATAGTCAAGCCTACCCACATACATATATATATAGAGGATATTATAAAATAAAGACATAATTGAGAGCAAGTGAAATGGTTGGCAGGAAGCAAGTCATTGATTGCTCTCTGCCATGCCAACTGAATTTGTGTCAAGGCTGACATGCCGTTTGCTGCAGTCAGGAGTCGATTTGCATGCCCAAAATGTTGTATCGATCGAACACTTCAATTGATGGCTTTTTTGGGCCAAATTGGAAAGCGGTAAGTCGTGCAGATTGTTGCTTAGCGATAATAATGCGTCTTGTGCTGCGTAGTAATGAGTTGAGTGGCTCGCTGGATGGGATCATTGGATGGTCTATGTCGATCAAAATGGGTGGCTTTTGTTATGGCCAAAGTCACCAAGTAGCTGTTGCCAACAAAAAAGATAAAAAAAAATTGGTTACATAAAAAAGCCTTACAAGGTTCACAAGACCAAAACGCAGACAGCAGCAGCAACAACAACGGCAGCAACAGCAGCCATGACTTGTGGGTAGTATTGTTTCTGTTTCTCGATTTTTGTTTTTTGTTTTTGTTGTTGGTTTTTTTTGTTGGCTTTTTGTTGCTTTTTTGGTCATAATGCACGGTTTGATGTGTTTGCTACAATTACTCGCACAACCACAAAATTCAGCCACGTGACGTTTGCCCGACAGCAACATCCACAATAACAACAACTACAACAATAACAACAACGATATATTAAAACAAATTATTCGTTACATTGATGGATATTTTGTATCTTTTTATTTTTTTTCTTTAGGGTTTCTACTTTTGCAACTGCTCGATTTTTAAAGTGAATGTTGGTCAACATTCACTTTTTTTTTTACCAATTTTTGGTGATGCTCATGATGATGCGCCTTTAATGTGCTATACATTAACTTAAATTACTTAAAATCATTTCACTTTCGAAAAAAAAATCACAATTTGTGAAGCTTTTGAATTTGTTTTCTTATTTTTTTACACCACTCTTAATTAGATTTTTGCAAAAGTTATTATTATTATTGTTAAGCTCAATAGAAAGTTGTAGAAGTTGGGTTCATTATGATTATAGCGAATGGAAGTTATGAAGTGTTGGTCAGGTCATGTTAAATGAAGATGCTCTTCATGGTTATTTAACTCACTGGGTGGTCCCTTTGTACCACATCGTTTCAATTTGCAAAATCCGTTCATTATTTTGGTGTCGGTGAAAATCTTTGATTTATAGCTGAGTCAGTTCGTGAAAGTGTTACAAATATTGTATAGATAATACTATAACAAAACAAAACTACCGAAACTGCCACCTACAACCGTGAGAACGGAAAGTGAAATTTAAATTTGATTTTCATATGAGGCTCTACATATACATTAAACGAGATTTTTACAAAAAGACAAGAAACACAACTGGCTAATTGATATGCAGAAGCTGTAGACGCAGTTCCCAGCAAAAGAAACAATCCTCAATTGAACCAGTGGCGCATCCACAGAAATGAGAAACGAATGAGGGGAAATATATTCAAGGAATTTTAATGAAAGATTTAAATTAGTTTACATTTTATTGAGTTATAAAAATGAATTTATATTTGATAATTGCCAGTAAATAAAGTGGAATAACATTTTCTGCTAATTCCGTTTCCAAATAAAATGATATAATCAATTTTAAGTGAACTTTGATCAAAGTAAAACCTGTAACGTTGCTTTCTGTATTTGCCAATTGAACTCAACAGTTCTAATGAACTCCATTGATGACTACTCAGAAAGATGACTCCTGGTTAAAGAAATACGTGCCTGCCTTTCAGACTAACAAATCAAGAGATCGTGTGAGCTGCCATACTAACCCAAATAGCGTGCAGGTTTTTGTATTTTCATTTTTTTTTTTTTGTTTTGTATTTTTATGTGAGCTCGTCAAAACTACATACATAGCCAGAGATGTGGCAACAAAACAAAACTATGCAGCATGCGACCTGTTGCATCTGCCAAGCGAATAACTACAAATTTTTCGAGTTGGAAAACTATTTAAATAAAACACAAGTTGAGGTATGCCCCTGCTGCATGTTGGCATGCTGAACTGAACTGCGTAATACTCAAATACAAATAAATATAACCAAAAATAATAAAAAAACAAAAGTAAAACATCTGAAACCGAACCCGATAATCACTCTGTTCATTTGTAGGCAGGCCAAGTGGAATGGCGTTGCTTGCATCATTCGCACTCAAATTGATGATGATGATTATGACGATGTGCCAATTGCTGGTTATATTCAATGCATGTGTGTCATCAGGCAAATACAAAGTGGATAGACATAAAAATTTTTGGTAATTGTTGCCCACCAAGTGGTGAAAGGTGTCTACATCTGTCTCCAACTCTCGTTCCATTCATCTCATTAAATGTAGGTGGAGGATGGCTCTCAGTCTCAGTGGAGGCTCTCTCGGCAATCACCGTGCACTTAAAGCCTAAGAAAGTCAAGGCAGTTAACATTTGAAACGTCAAATGCAAAAGTTGTTTTTTTTTATTTTTTTTATTTTTCGCTTTTTAATTTATTTTTGGTTTTTGTTGTATTCCATTTGATTTATGTTTAATCGATGTCAGACCTGGGACAGTTTATATGGCCAGTTTTGCATTGAGTTTATTGCACTTCATAATGAAATATTTAAACTGTGCTTTATTTTTTTTTGGTCAATTGAGTTAGTTCTGGCATTGAAATGGCGTTGGCTTGCCAATTTGTATGCAATTAGTTAGAGTCTTTAAGGCAGCTGTAAATCTGTAAAGGCGGTCGTTCAATTAATAATTATATATGTATATGTATATGGTTTGGGTTTTGGTTATCAATTTGAAGCCGAAAGATCTTGAAGGCAGGCAGCTGCCATATGGATTTATATTACCATTCTCCAAGAGTCTATAAACAGCACGTAAGCCATGTCCAAGATGTTTATCTCCTTTATACACATACGCTTGTATCTAGTCGCCGCACCAATTGCGTGTGTAATATATCACAAGACCCTTCACATGCCGCTGATGTATTGTAGATTTCCCATCGATTTGGGTCAGTTTAGAGCCAGAATTAAGGCAACTTTTGGCTTGTTGCTGCTGCCGCTCTGTTGCCTCTAAAAATGTTTAACCAATTTATGGCATAATGCAAAAAATAGAAATAGAAAAAAAAACCAAGCAACATTAATGCCACATAAATGCACTTCATGTTGCAATTGGTGTGCAGTTTGTTAAGTATGCGCCATGTGTGCACGGTATTGATTTGATTTTGATTTGCTGGCTGTACCAAGCGGATGTGAAGACATGTTGCTCTGCTCTGAACCGTCTAGACTTAAGAGCCAGAATCAATTACGCGGCAATTAAACACGTTTGTGTTTGATCTTACAACCAGATTCAATTGCCAGCCAGTTACAGCCACAAAAAGTACTACATAACAGCATAATTTAATAAATCTCTATGAATAATAGATGATCGTTCAATGATTAAGTCACAGTTCAAGTGATTACGTATCGATTGAAGATTGTGTAAAATATTCTTTTATTTCGATTTTCAAAACAAAACAAAAAATAAATAGGCTTTCCAACAATAAATCTCTCTAAACTAACAAAAAAAAAAAAATTATATAAAGAAAAACAAATCCGGGCCTGGGCCATTTACATACTAACTAACAAAATGGGCAACTCTAATCAGACAATGCCAGTAGAGCGATGTGGCAAGCAACATCATACACAGACAGAATCCTATGCACTTGGAACGCTCGCTCCCTGGCTGAGTTCGACATGTCTAACAACAAAGATGACATAAGTAGCTACGGATTTGGAGTTGATGGTGCGATACAATCAGCAGTCAAACAATGCTGGTGAAAAAAAATTATTATTAACAAATGTCAGCACTGAAGACAGAAAAGATGAGGTGAACTCCATTGGGAGAGACATGGTTTATAATTGGACTCCTCTCATATTGATTTCAGAGGTAGTCTCGAATAGCTTGAATCATATATATCTGTTAAAATTGTTCCCATAATATTAAATATTAATTAAAAATTATTTGCTAAATTGATTTCTTTTTAGAGCTTAATAGGAAATAGTGAGTAGTTGGTAATTTTTGGTAATAACTAAAATATTCCAACTTCAACCGATTTAAACTAATTTTAAAAAATATATAAATTTTCGAACTAAATAGTTCTTAAATATGAAAAAGCTAGATTTCTAATTTATACTGCTGAAACTATTGTTAAAATTATCAAAAGTCGAGTCGAAATATTATTTCGGCAATTTGCAAATCGGAAAATATAAGCCTTTTGTAAATTGTCAAAAATATTGTTAACTTACAACCTAAGAAAGACGACAAAAACATTGACCAAAAATTAATATTGACTTCGTACTGAAAATTAAATTTAAATTCTCGTAAAACCCAAAACTTCTTACGTATTTTAATTCTTCTTTATACAGTTTATTTCCCGTCATATACACTTCACAGTAATCTTTAAAGAAATTTGTGTAAAAGTAATAAAAACAGTTTTAAAAAGTTGCCTTAATATTTGATGAACTGGAAATGATTTATTTCCATTTAAATGCCAACTTTTCTTAATTTTAAACGGTTTTTCATCTGTTTCCCTATGCTAACTGATGCTTTGCCCTCAGGTCTGAAATGCTGCTACTCCCTGCTGGCTACGCCCATGAATCTCTGCCCATAAATGGTCAAAATTCTCTGACATCTGAACAAAGGCTGGGTGTCTATGCAAACAAGCATTAGATAAGCCTCAGTTGACTCTGCGGTTTATGTAAAAGTCAATAAAGATCGGGGAGGGGGAAAAAAAAGAAACCGTACCGAATCAAAAGCAAAAATTAATTGGCTCTTGGGGGCAGGTGTAAAAACTTGACGCTGCTTGCATATGCATACATTTCATTTGTTTTTGTTGGTCTTTATTTTTTTTTTTTTTTATTTTGGCTGGAAGGACGTTGCGTGAGTTGCCTTTCACAAAAGTTGTCGCCCCCAAAGGCGAGCAACAATTAATTGACTTACGCAGTGGCCCGACTCTGGGTCTGATCTGACTCCGTCTTCGGTTGTTGGCAAGCAATTAAGTCTGCATTCTGCATTGATCTCTGCCACAATCTGTAAGCACACGCGTGGCAACCAGTCAATAAGTAGAGGCGTGGCCCATACAATCTCTGTGTGGGCGAGTTGCGTTTTGTTGGCATTCTAATTGCCCTGTCATGAACATAGGTGAGGGGAGAACGTGTGTGTGTGTGTGTGACTCCAATTCTCCTAATGAACTAAACGCCATTTGTTTTTAAATACATTGCAAATCATAAACATTGCACGCTTTTTGTTTACGGTTCATAAATTTCTGTGGATTTCTGTGGAATTTTTTGGAATAAAAAGGTCAACCTTGAACCACTTTCAGATGTGCGTTGCTTTTTGGTTATATGTGATTGTTGTTGTTTTGCAAAAATGAAAGCGGACCTGCAGAGGTAACGAGTTTTAATAAGCATTTTTTTTTAGCCACTTTAAATACTTGTAGTGTGTACAAAAGTTGCAATTCATGCCAGATTGTAAAGCGTTACAACAAGATTTATGGTCCAAATGGGCAAATCTTTTGGCCAATTTGTGTTGCTCTTGTGTTTATTCACAAGTAGATGAAATAATAATTATGTAGATGTAATTAATCTTTGAACCAAATGAAGCTGAAATAAGAAACTAAAATATTTGAACTAATGCATAAGCAAATACATAGTTTAAAAGATAAGAATCTACTTTTATTAACTTTGGCAAGCTCTTTAGCTTAAAGCTCTTTTTTAAATATTTGGTTTTAATCATAGTATTTATAAAGAAGTTTATAATAAATTGTAGTTTCTACTTCAAAGCAATCTGTTGAAGTGTTTGGACATTATTTTAAAATTCCTTTTTATCCTTAATTGTTCTTATTTTGAACATTTAGCAATGCTTTCCAATAAAGGGGCGAAAATCAATTTCATATTATATGTATTTATGTATAATATATTAGTTCAGAAATAGGGCTTTAAATTTTGATGTTGGTCATGATATTGTTTTGCACTTAATATGGTCTTCGGCTTTCTTTCAAAAGCTCTGCACATTCTCGGGAGTTCAAAGCGCAGGCTTTCCTGTCTTGCAGTTGCCATTCTGAAATGGTAATTTGATTAGGTAACATGAATTTTACACTCTTCGCCCTTCAAAACTTACGTTGATTGGTTGAGCAAACTTGATTCCTTAATACGCATTCGTTGGGGAAAGTGCAGGCAACTGGCCATTCACCAGGACGTCTCAAAACGGCACAAACAGGACGGAATTCCCTAGTACAAGCTCTGGAACATCTTGGGTTAGCGACTGATAAATCCAATTGGCTTACTGCCAGAACAATAAATATAAGTAGACAAGATCGCATGATGGCAAAAAAGAGAACTTAATTAATTAAGCCAAGTTCTGATATGGTTTATATATACTGTCAGATCTTTAGAATTTTTTATACAATATTCTGTTGCAATTATTGGAAACAGGTGGCTTTATTTTCTTTTTGGGACAACGAATTGCATTGGGGTCCATTGTCACCTGTTGGTTCATGCTGCAACCGAGTGAAAAGTATCATGCCACTCAAATTACTGAAATCAGATACAACTGAATATAAAAGACTCGATTTTAATGAAAAGAAAGAAAGCCTCAAATTGTATGTCAAATGAAGAAAAGTGAAAGGACTTAAGTGCGTTATTGTTGGCATTGTTATTGTTGCTCTTGTTGTAGCTTACATAAGCCAATTGGCCCTTGGCTGGTTTTAAAGAAAATGTTCAGCAATAGATCATAAACACTTTCACTGCCATAAAGACAAACATAGTCACAATCATAGCTACAACCACGAAGAGTAAAGTGAAATAAAATATAATAAAATACAATCGCAATCAATATTAATAATAATTATGAAAAGCCGTTAACAATTGTAACGTAAATATGTTTCGACCTGGTGACAAAAGCCATAACAAGCCATTAACACGCGTGCCTGAAGTCATATATTGCAGCTTATTTAACTCGGTAAATAAAAGCAAGGTTTTCCAGCTGTCAATACAGCTGCCAGTCCCTCTCCTCCTTACCCCCCTCTTAAACAATTCTCCAAAAACAATGAATCGATATAGAAACAATTTTATTTTAGATTTAAATTTGACTTCCATTGGGAGCAGCTGCCGACTGGCCAGTTGCCTGCCGTTGATTAATGCTCTCAGTTTGCCAGTTAAAGCCGCAGGCGTTTCTCTATTTGTCAAAGAAGGCGTGTCGTCGCCACCACTGGATACATACTGTATATATATACAAACATATGTAAATTTATGAAGCACTTATTAAACATTTCAATTTTATTGATCTATTCACAGAATATTTCTACTCTTCTTGGTGTCATCGGCAACGGCTCAATATCATCAATTTGGCGAACAATTGCAGACTGCCCATGGTTCCGATTGTGCCCTCTTGTTAGCCGGACCGGGTCGATCCTCAGTCTATGATTACAATGTGAATCTATTTCGTGGCACGGCGTAAGTACATATTATACATACATATATATCTATATGTTTATGGCTCTACATTCAGGAACATGCGATAATTATATAAATCTTAGACTCTTACTTTTACTTTTTGTTTTTCTATAATAATAAAAAAAATGAATATAGGAATAGTTTAAGTCCAACACATTTATTTAATTGCTTACGAAAATCATTTCTAATGTATTATAATAATATTTATAGATTAAAAGTACTTTACGAATAGTTAGAATAGACAATTATTAGCCCTTTAAGTTAGTAAACATTGTGATGTGTTACGCCCCCTCATCTGTTTTTCCATTATGACAAAGTCTTCGTATTAACTAGCTAACTTGTGAGCGAATGGATAATACGCAAATACAAGAGTACTAAAGTTGTCGTTTGGAATTCTGGGTCATGTTTGAGACTTAAATATTTGAACGTTGACACCGAAACGGCAGCGAAATATACTTGACTGACAGTCATAAATCTTAGTCATGTTGCAGTTGCTTGTCTATCGATGGGTCTCTGTCTCCTACACCTACAACAACAACACTAACACGACTTTTGTTGATTTTAGCTAATCATTAACAGGCGGCAACAAGAGCCAAAGCGGCGTGTTGAAATTGTCTGTTTGTTGCCGGTTGTTGGTTGTCTGTTGCCGTTGCCAAATGGGCAACGGGGGCACAAAGTTGCCAACATGGGAAGCAAAATATGCACATATATGTATCCATATACATATATTGTATATAAAGATATAGTATGAATGTCTAGGTATGTCTGTATACGCTCATGCTGAGACGGGAATATCTTTATGAATCTATTTGTGGGGCTTCAACTTTTGACAGGCTGATGTCTTCATTAAGTAAACTGCCTTAAGGCAAACCCCTGCTAAAAAGCAATTTCAGTTAATAGATATAAAGCTGATGATACTAAAGAAAATCAGAACTAATTATAGTGTCTCGTAGTGACTATTGTAGTATAGCTAAGCTGTTTGATTATTTAATTGATAACTATTTTTTTTAACCGATTTTTGCAATTTTTAAAAATTTTTACCACCGTTATTTTATATCTTACAACGATATGAGCTAGCGTCTGTCTCCCATTACTTAAACTATTGATTTTTAAATAAAGTAAACTAAATTAAGAGATTTTAATTTATTGAAAAAATTGACTAGCTTGTTTGGAGATTCTTTATAATTTTGGTATTTCTTTGCAATCGGAGTTTGCTTGCTAATGCGGCAAATGGTGTTGCAGTTGAAGAACTTGAATTTCCCCTATTCCCATTGTGGGCCAAGTCTTTGAAATGTTTTGACAACTTTTCCGTTATGAATATTGGTCTGTGGAAACGGAATATATCTTCACAATCTTCTGTGCGCCATTGGCAGGGCTCATTAGTTTCCATACGCCAGTCTGAAGAGTTTAATTTTAAAGGTTTGAAGGGAACATAAAGGACTCTTACTTACTGAGTCTGAACTTGCAGATATTCATCTTCAGTAGACACAAGTTGACAAAGGTGCATGTACTAACTTTACTGCCACGTTTCAATGTGGCACACACCGGTTCAATTGTGTAAGGGCAAGCGGCAGGACAGCTTTCAACTGTCTTTTCAATTTTACAATCACTGAGAACCAAATAGTTTACAAGAAATAAAAGGAGAATTGTATGAGTCCTCATTTTAATTTACTAAGAATGGTGTACGGATTAAGAGTGTTTGCTTTTTAGAAAGTACGAAATGGTTCTTATATAGTGCATAACTTTGATAAAAACAGACTTTCCAATGTTTTGTTAAGACAAATGTATATATAAATTTTGAATGCATTAGCCGTGCGTCTCGTTAACGGCAATCAGCAAATGTTTTCTGGCCTCGACTGGCTGCCATAACAGATAGGACGTCATGTGATGCACACATAAGACACATAATCATCATCATTGTCATCATGATGATCATCATCATCATCATGTTGAAGTCACCTGACATACCGGCTCGATATATTTGTAAGAAGTTAAACCGCACGACTAAAAGCCGCAAACGGCATTACAACACTTGCAGCTATTGATGGCAAACTTTTGTTTTGAAATGATTTCGAAATGTGACTTTGAAATATTGCTGCAGTGGATTATCTTAACAAATTTTAAATGTCACACGATCTCGATCAGTTTGTACTGTTGGGGGTCAGTGAGAAGTGCAGCTAATTTGGGGTCACCCAAACGTCATCGGCACAAAACGTGAGCTTGCAGAAATTGGTTTGGCTATTGGCTCTTGGCTTTGGCCTGGCTATTGAACTTTGTTGCGTTGCGGTCAGTACAAAAAAATGCAGACAACCTACTTAAGTCAGTTAAATACAGGTTTGGCCATTGCCGGGCCACTTTCGTTTCAGTCAGATGCTGAGATATTGTTATGTCTGGCCCGATGTCTGTTGGCAGACACTGCGTAAGCGAGGTAGGATGGACTTGCAATGTTATTTGAATACTCACCTCTATTTTGATATTGTTTTCTTTTTGTTTACGACACGCTTTTGCAATTATTCACAATATTACGCATACGCCACATTGGGCCGTACAACCAAACAGTTTCACTTTGCAACAGGAAGTCTTTTGGCGTACTCTGCCGCGCACCTGCAACTATCTCGCATGCTGCACATACCATATATACATATTGGATTCATAACATTATATTTTACTTACTCCAGCAGCAGCCTCACAATCAGGATAACAAGTACAAGTCCGAGTGCGTGCCGCATGCAAGCAACTTTCTAGTTGGCCCAAAACTCGGACTATGCGCACATTGAACTTTACAAGCGCAATAAGTTGCAAAAAGCAAAACAAAGTTAACTATCGGACCAGTAAATAAAAAGCTGCAGTGCGTTGATGGGAGGCGACGCCATTTTCCATTTGAATTTGACAAATTTGCCAAAAAAGAAAAAAGTACAATATATAAAACGACACAATGCAATAAAGTAAACCCGAAAATGTCTTACACTTTCATTGACTAAAGGTTTATAAATTCAAATTTGTATATAATTTCTAGTCGATTGTTTTCTTTTTGCATTCTTATAGATATACATATGCTGAGATAATATATCGAAAACATCTAATTTTTAAATAAGGATCATATACGGCAACATATTGTAACAGATTTATTTAGCTGTGCATCGTTAAGTGGCTAATATTTTTCTCTAGTGTTTAATCTGTTTTTTTTTTTATAAATTAAACAAAAATGTTTGCTGATATTAAATATTTTTTCATATATTTATATTGGATCTTATTTAGAATATGCTTTTATTTATTTGTGTACAACATTTAATAGAAATGACTTTTAATAGTTTTAGATTTTTTTTAATATTATGTATTACAATATTTTATGTTTATATATTTCTTTTTATTTCTTGGGAAGTGTATAAGAAATGGCTATAATATTGCTGCCAGCTGAAATGGTTTTGCATTGCGTGAATTGGCAATGTATTTTGTATTTGCTGTTTTTGTCAATTTTATATATACTCTATTTTGGGTTATATGTTACTGTTGTTGTAATTACTTAATACTTACGCATTGTTAAACACGCATTGATGTCGCTTGACACGCGTTTTACATGTCGCCCCATTCGAGGAAGTTGACTCTGCTGCTGCCCCCCATTTTTGGGGCAGATATTTTATTTTGGTTTTTTATTTTTGTATAGCAAGAAATTTGCGTGTTTTTGCTATTTAATTAACAAACCGGCTGGCAAAATAGAGACAAAACCAAAATCAATTCAACAAACTGCAATGTTAAAGTTAAGTTGTTGTTGTTACAGTTTCTTTTGCCAAACAAGAGAAAGATGGAAAGAGATGGAGAGATGCTTCCTGTTCGCAGGGAAAAACCGCTTATAGCCGGTTAAATTTAGTCATATTCCGCACCAATGGTTAGGCTAACAGCCCCGGGAAGGACAAATGTCTGATGATACCATTTGTTTGTATCCAAAACAACTGAAATGAATTTAAAGAGAAAAAAAATAGAGCTTAGAAGGGATACATACAAATAATATATGATTTTGAACCCACTTATATCACCCTGTTGCACAGTCACATCGAAACTTTGGCATTGAAAGTAGCATTCAGGAGGAGGCATTAGAAGCCAACGTTTGCTGCCCGCCAACTGTGCCTGCCACGAGGGCAATTTTACATTATCAATCTGAGAATAAATAGTAATAATATAGCAATCTTAGGTTTAATTTTCTTTAAGTATAACTCACATGCATTTGGGCACCCAATCCACTTGTACCAATGAAAAACCAATCAACAGCATTATTCTCTGACGTCTCAGGCAGGAAATAGGGTCTTCCGTAATGACGACGAAACTCTTCCGCAGTCTCTGCGTGACAATTACTCCAGCCAAAGTACCATGGCAACTCGCCCACCTTTAAGTCCACTCGCTCCTCTGGCATATCCAAGGCTTCATAGATATCGCTAAAGCCAGTCTTATATGGCAAAAACTGGCAGTCACGTATGCGTTGCTTGCGTTTTGCCTTCGCATAGACATCCCGAAAGTACCAATAGTTGAAGAGCTGCATATGGAATGATGCCAAAATGCAATTATATCTCTGACTCTGTCTTGGATCTCCCTACCCTACCCTACCCTACCGAAATGGCTGTCCAATTTTGTGTGGCATCACTAACAACCACAGGTGCTCCATTATATGCAAATTTGCTTTCAAATTCTTGCTGACTAATACGGCTAAGGCGCGGTACACTCATTATTCTGGCACAAAAGTCACAATTTTCGGGTGGTCGAAAGGCATAGCGCACTGAACGTGGCAATGAGAGGGCACAACTCTATTTAACGGATGATTGAAACTAATTTCAATTTAAAATAAAGATTTTCTATCAACTCACCTGTCCCTGCAGCTCTTTGTTGTAATATTTAAGTGCATATATCAATAGGCCTGTAAGTAAGAATACTCTGATACATTTTCGTATGCATTGATATGCCTGGCCATGTCCTGGACAGGACTTTTTCAAAAATTCTTCCATTGTTTCACTGAGATAATTTGGTTTATGGACTTGCAATATTTGCTTTAGCCTGGTCCGTGCTTGTTCCATGTCCATGTTAGTGTCCATATTGGTGTTGCTGTTGATGTTGACGCGACCGAGTCACGTAGTAAACTGCTGCCAGGAGTTCAGTATAGTCTTAGTTATCCTTCACTTTATGCATTGGACTGGCAGTAATTTGATTATCTGGCAGTGCGCAGGCTTCGTTAGCCTCCCATCGAATGAATGGATGGATGAAGGAATCGTGGAATGGGTGGTTCGCATGTGATAAGAGCAAATTGCTTGGTTATTGTCAATTTTACTCACTTTGTGTTGTATTCTTTCTTTTTCATTGGCAGAAATCCCTATAATAGTGGAACAGGCACTTGTATTACCTACGATGCCATCAATGCGGCCTACTTGGATGCACGGAAACGTATACGTAAGTTAAGTGGGGAAAACGTGTTAAGGTTTCTCTTTAAACAAATTAAATAAATATTGCAGATGTGGCCCAGCCCAAGAGCGATTGGAAGCCAGAGGAACTGGCCACTGTGGGCGAACTGTTGCTCGATATCTCCATACAGTTGGCTCGCACGTAAGTAAAATTTATATTTAAATGCAACGCATTTGAAAGTTAAACTGGCCCAAAACCCGCAAAAATTGTTATTGCCAAATAACACATGACAAGGCACTTACAACTAACTCGTGCAACAGCACCAACATACACCACATGCCCCCAGAAAGCAGAAAAAAATGCATATGCGTTTATTGAACGAGGGTTATTTAAAACTTCTTGGAATAGAAGAAATAAAGACTATAGATATAGTAAATTATCATAGATTAATTCTCTTCTGCAGAAACTTTAGTTTAGCTATACATACTAGTAATGGGAGTTGTATTTTTGAGAAACTTTTAGAGCAGCCCTCGCCTGCATATAAATATTCATGATACTGGTGCCTATCATCTAGCTTCAAGGTTCTCCATTGAGCAGAAAGCTTCTGCGTAAATTTGAAAGTACGCAAATGCTAATTGTAGTGCCATAACATAAATATGTATGTATGTATGCACATACATACATATATTTGAACGTATGTTCACATTGTCTGCGGCTTTGACTGATGTTGATGATGGCCAGGCACTTGGAAGCTTCTTCGCCCACTTCTCAAACTGGCGCAACTGCATTTTTTGTTCAGTTATTTACCTAGCACTAAGATGTAAACAAACTCAATATTATGCAATCAGCCAGTGCATCGGTGCAACAAAATCGCAGTGAGAGTGCGCGTGACTCCCCACGGTTCGACAAGAAAACAAAATATAAAAGAAGCTTCGGAGGATGCCACAACTTCTGCAGCATCATTTCCAGTTTTCGTATGGTTGGCCAATGATTGGCGATTGGCTATGCGGAATCTGGGTAAGCGGGTTGCCAAGTCACTTGGCCACAGTAAATCCAACTCCATTTCAGACAGTGCTTAAAGCTTAGCTACTCTCAACAAACACTTGAACATGTGCGACTTTCACTCATTCGCATCACCTCCAGTCAACCCCATGGTTTGGTCCACCAGTAACTTAAGCGAACCATGTTGTCATCTCCATCCTTTTGCTCAGATGATGCTGCTGCACCTGGGATCGTTTCGAATGCAGTTGTATAACCATTTGATTATGGTCTTTGCTGCTGGCTAATAACAGTTGTTAACGTCTTTATGGCATGCAAATTTTGTTGCCATGTTTATGGCATTCTATAAACTGTATGGGAAGCACATTTAATACTCTATATTCAACTAGATAGAGAGTACAGGAACGGATTGAATTTTCTTTTTGTTTTGGAATTTAGGAAATTTAATTAAAGGCATACATACATATATATATACATATATACATATTTACAAATATTCAATTCATGCAATATATTTTTGATAAATCAATTTATGGCTCTTGTACATGTAAATGCGCTCCTGGGAGAGAACACATCAAATGATGCAGATCAAGAAAATTAAACCAGTCTAGTCCCTCTACTCCTCCTTCACCTCACTGACTGGTCATTAAGACCGTGAAATTTGTAGACTTGTTTTGCAGATCAATTGACTGTAAAGTTTTATGTGTTTGTGCTTTTTGCATTTTCCTATCGTTTTAACACTATCTTTAGACATGAAAAAACACAATAGTCTCCTCTCCGGACAATTAGTTTTGAACTTTTCTCACTTTCTCATGGCACAGCAATCTAATCGAGGAAGTGCCTCTAGCAGTCTATTCATGCAGTTCCAGTCCCTTTTGCAATTTATGTATCTGCCTGTTTCCTCTGCAATGTAGCCGGCAACTGGTTTATCAACGTCAAACTCTCAATTTGTTGGCAACAAAATTTGCCACTGTCAACGTTCACACATCAACATAAATGTGCGTTAATTTTGCAGTCATTTTGGCAAAACTGGGCTAATACTTTAATTTTGCAATATTTGAAATTTTTTAAACCGAAAAACGCACAAAATGTATGAACAAGATTGACAGGAAAATGACAAGTTTGGTTTTAATATCCGTTAAAGTATAGCTAATTGATTTTTATTTTAATTCGTTCTATTGTCAGTTATGGTCTATCCTATGAGGAAATCGAGAAGGGTTTGCCCACCATTGATACCTCAAAGACACTTATTCGTGAGGTGTGTCCGCCGTTCTTTGCTGGTGTCGAGTGTCGTCCGGGCAAATATCGTCGTTTTGATGGTCTTTGCAATAATATTGAGCATCCAACGTGGGGGGCAGCTAATTCGCCATTCCAGCGTCTTATTGGACCACTGTATTCAGATGGTATCAATTCACCACGTATTTCGGTAACTGGACGCGATTTGCCCTTCTCACGTGTCGTTTCGCGCACCATGCATCCCGATGATGGCTATCATGATCATGCTGGCACTGTTATGGTCATTGCCTGGGGTCAGTTCATGGATCACGATTTCACGCTGACGGGAACACCATTGGGTAGGTGGTATTGTGTTACATCAAAATAGGAGTAGTTATTTAACATTTAATCTATGTAACAGATCCCATTAATCGGAATGATCCGGAGGAATGTTGCAAGCGTCCCTTGCACTTAAAGCATCCATATTGCAATGAGATTCGAATTCCCGACGATGATTATTTCTATCGTCTCTTTAATGTCAAGTGCATTGATTTTGTGCGCGGTTTCCCCTCACCACGACCAGGCTGTAAATTGGGTAAGTAAATTGATTACACTAATTACACTGAACTTGAATTAATATAATTGTCTCGTTTGATTGCAGGTTCCCGGCAGCAATTCAATACTCTTACCGGTGTCATTGATGCAAATACTGTTTATGGAGTCAAGGAGTCATTTGCCCGTAAATTGCGCACTGGTTATGGTGGTCTGATGCGCATGAATCCCGTTTTCCAGGAATATGGTCTAAAGGATTTGCTGCCCCTGAAATTGGATATTCCCGATGAAGGTTGCACGCGACCAAATAAAAGTATGTATTGCTTTGAGGGCGGTGAGATTCGTGTGAATGAGCAACTGGTATTGACCTGCATGCACACGTTAATGGCTCGGGAGCACAATCGTCTGGCCACTGGTCTTGCCCAGATCAACAAGCATTGGGATGATGAGACACTCTTCCAGGAGTCACGACGCATCAATATTGCCATTGTGCAACATGTCACGTTCAATGAGTTCTTGCCCATTCTGTTGGGTAAGGAGGTAATGGAGAAATTCGGTTTGGTATTACAAAAGGATGGCTATTGGGATGGTTACGATTCGAATGTTAATCCGGGTATTATTGATTCATTTGCTGGAGCTGCTTTCCGTTTTGGCCATTCACTGTTGCCCACTGCCGTTGAGCGTTGGTCTAAGGCACACAAGTTCATTGCCTCGAAACGTTTATCGGATTTGATTCGTCGACCATATGATTTGTATCGGGCTGGTGTGCTAGATGAATACTTCATGGGTCTGATGAACCAAGTGGCTCAGGCTATGGATGATTCTATCACACAAGAGGTCACCAACCATCTGTTCAAGAAGGAAGGTGCTCGATTTGGCATGGATTTGGTGTCATTCAATATGCAGCGTGGCCGTGAATTTGGCATACCCGGCTATATGGAATTCCGTAAATTCTGTGGCCTACCCACCTCCAATACCTGGGATGAAATGTATGGCTCGATGCCCAATGAGACCGTTTTACGTTATGGCAGCATATTTGAGTGAGTTTTTATTAACTTTTTCAATCTTTTTTTTAGCTCATTTGATATATCAATTTTATTTATTTAGACATCCTGCTGACATTGATTTGTGGTCTGGCGGTGTATCGGAGAAATCATTGCCTGGCTCCATGCTGGGTCCCACTTTTGCCTGTGTCATTGCCACCCAGATGAGCTATCTGAGACGTGGCGATCGCTTCTGGTACGAGCTACCCAATCAGCCGTCATCCTTTACACCTGAACAGCTGCAGGAGATACGCAAGGCGAAGCTCTCCCGTTTGATTTGCGATAATACGGATCTTATTGACACTGTCCAAATTTATCCCATGGTTTTGCCAGATCACGAAATGTGAGTTATATATTGTCCAATGTTCCTATCATATTCGTAATTATTGTTTGGACTTACAGAAATCCACGTGTACCCTGTAAGAGTGGTATTATACCATCAATCGATTTAACCAAATGGGCTGATTATGGCGGCCATGGATTGGATTCTTCTATCTACGTAAGTCAAATGATTATTTATTATTGATTATTATTATTATTTTTTGAAATTAATTTATTTATTTGGTTTTAATTTCTATATTTACAGAACTATATCAATGAAATTCCCGACACATTGCTCAATTATAGAAAGTAATTGCCATTTATCCTCTTTTATAGGTTTCTCCAGCTTCCATTTACTTACACATACACACACACACATACACATTTAGAGTGATTTCTAAAAGGACATTCGACTATCTCTGAAACATTTCTTATTCTTCTACTCTTTTTCTATATATCGCTTAGTCTCTTTAACTAGTCCTTGCTCACTTTTTTTCTTCATTGACAATTTCTATAGCCAATCAGTCAGCCATTTTCTTTAGCAACTTTTTCAGCATTTTCATTATTTTTTTTGTATATATTATTATTAAATAGCAGAAATACAGTGCGTAAGTTAAAAAACAAAAACAAACAATCCCAAAATCACAACATCAAAATCGTCTTCTATTGAACTGAACTATTCTAATTGAGATGGATTAGTTCTGTGAATCTGTGAGATCCAAGCCACAAATTCGATGAGTTTTCTAAAAATATATATAAATATATGTATATGATATAAGTTTTGTATATGCAATTATTTTTTAAATAAAATTTGAAAATCAATATAACATTTTTTTGGCAATTTCTATCCTTGTTTAGCAATTATTTATTAAATAAATTTATAATAATAGGAACTTTGTGTTTATTTAATTTGTTTCTTTTGTTGGTTACGTGCTTGAGTTGGACATGGAATACCCCATGAGAGAGTTAGTCAAAGCCATAAAGATTTGTGTATTTAGCCAAAGTCAGTTGTCGATAGCCAAGATCATTTCGTGTTGAGCATCGCATTGACCCAAATTCGCATCTGAGTCACTGGCCATTAAATCCATATATATGCACACACACACATCTTCATATATATATATATATACAAAAGCGCCACATCTTCTCTACTCAAGAGCATTCAGAAATGGAGCTATAGAGCCAATATCTTCACAATCGGGTATGGCTTTACCCTTAAACTTGAGACAGGATTCGGCACAGGTCTGACCCTGGAAGTAGTCACCAAACATCTTTTTGCACTGGGCACAGTTGTTGAGGCAAATCTGAATAAAATCAATGCTACCCATTGGATCTGTTAAATTAAACAAAATTAAACAAAAGTTAAGATGGATTACATATTAATATAATTATCTTGTTAATTTACCAAAACGTTTGCCATAATGTCCAATGGCAGGCAGAGATTCGCTCGACTCCATTAAGCTTAGGATACAACAGCTGAGCAACAGGATGCTCATCAAGGAGGTCATTTTAGAGAAGTACATTATGGCTTTAATTCAAATATAGATGATAATGGTTTAACTATTAGAAGTGTGCCTATTGAAACGTGTCAGATCTTTAGCTAGTTGGCAACCGTTGTGCTCCAAGTGCAAAGTAGAAATAATTAATATTGCTCGTTTGTCTTTTTATTTTATACAAAATAAAAACCCAAACGCAGATGAGAAAGAAACAAAAGCAACAGCAACAACCACAAAACAAAATCCGAAGCCGGTCTCGGTCTCAGTCTCAGTCTCCGTCTCCGTCTGCTTCTGCCTCTGGGGGTAGCCAACCAACGGTCCAGCCCAACTGGCGCTAAAGTACGTCAGATGTTATTTTTTTTTTTTTATCAAACAAAAGCGAAATGAATATAAATTCAATAATATAAATATAGGAAAAAAAATCAATATCTATATATTTGCTAAACGTATGCAAATTTACAAGTCTCTGCTACAACACGCAAAAAGTATTTTTTAGTTAAATGTTTAAAGTCGTACGACTATGAGATATTTTGTTGTTGTTATTAAATTTTACATAATTATCAATTTAGCATTTTATGTTATTTTTTTACGGGCATTAAACTAGAAAATTAATGAATTATTTATGAAATGTTTTGTATAGTGTTAAAATGCATATATTAACTACCTGCTACTGATAATGATTGATCAAAGAGACTGATCCGAAAATCAATAACTAACTATATGAGTTAATTAAGTTTATACCCTGTTTAAAAAAAGATACATTAATGCTTACCAGAAGATTTTCAGCTAAATAGAATTTAGCCAAATGAAAATAAAAAGATTAGTTTTGGGAGAAAAAATTTATTAAGTCATAAATAATTTCTGCTTAATTAAATACTGATCAAAATATCCTTTTAGTTTTTAAATTTTCGTTAGTAATTGTGAGTTAGTTTAAAGGCATAGTTTTCCCGATCTAATCATAACATATGTATGTACATATATGTTAACAGAAGAAGAGAACCATTCGATTTTACGAATTCTAATTGATACAGCCAGACCATTTTAAAATGGAAAGGGGTATAGAAATGTCCATAAATATAAAAATTCTGAACTAAGACAAATATACTTAAGCGAAATATACTTTCAGAGAGTATCCTAGTTTAAGTTCTATACAGAATTAATCGACACTAGTTGGATGTAACTGCATTAAATTGCTTTCCAAATCATTGAGATTCACATTTGCATTTATTTTGTTTAAACGAAAAATTTCCCCCATTCTCAAGAACGATTGGGAAAGTTCCCATTCGTTTATTGAGTTTAAGGAAAAATTGTATGGAAAGTAATACATATTTAGCAGGAAGTATCAATCGAATGGATACTCGTACTACCGAACTGTAACTGATGCCATATTCTAAAAAAAAAGAAAAAAAATAATGAAAAAAAAAATATCTGTATATAATTTATGCAAATTGTATGCGGCGATCGGTTATAAATTAATGGCGCTGTGAATGCAGTATAAAAAATTGTAAAACGTAGAACTAAAGTTGGCCCGCGTGAAATTCTTTTGTCTGTCTGGTTCCAGCCTCCCGATCAACTTCAACCGGACACGCAGACCCTATAACAACGCCTTCAACTGGTTTTTTTGGGTCTTTTTTTTTTTACGTTTCTCCTCCTTTTTATCAATATGAGAATTAAAAATAATTTATGCCGTTAAAGTCAACAAAACAAACTCGATAAAATAAAGTAAAAATATCAACAAACTAAAATAAAACAAATTGATCGTGGGAAAATTTAAAGTTATGCTAATTTAATGCATTACAAATTGTTTATTTCCTAACTAATTGCCAACACGCGCCGGCGTATGAGTAATGCTAATCGAATATCGATTTGATTTATACATCAAAATACGTCACTGCCTACACCTAGTGGGCGTGACACTTGAGAATAAGACAGCTTTTTTGGCTAAGTGATCTGTTGATGACGTCCATGGAACGGTACTCGAAATCAAGACACTTACCGGTAGTTTGTTATTTTGGCGGTTTCGATCTAGACTTGGGTGTGGGCGCGATGTTTGCCGTTGGCAACAAGTTTGTTTGCTGAAAACTGGTTTTAGAACAACTGGGTTCAGTTTGCAGAGTTCTTGTTGTATTTATACAAAACATACATATTGGGGATTGTCAAGCGAATTAATCAATTTATCTCAGCAATAGACAAAACATCTAATTGAATACTCGTATTATATCGCATGTGGATTCATTTGTGAACTGGCTGGCGAAATCTTACTTCCGCTGGCGGTAGACACTTTCTTGAGTGGTTTTCACAGCGGTGCCACTGCCACTGGATGTTACTTAGCCAGTTTAATTGCGTTTCTTTTTTTTTTTTTTGGTGCAGTTAGAGCAGCGGCAAAATAAGTAGAGTACGAACAGGAAATCAAACTTCTTAACTGCATAATCTTGGATAGTTGCTGAAAAATACGGATTTGTAGTGACAAAAACAAGATAGCTAAATCATTTCCTTACTCTAAGCACTTTTACACATTTCATTCTAATCATGGCCATTGGATTAAGTTTAGATTAATGATAAATCGCCCTTAGTATTAGTAGATTTTATCAAGATTTTAACTTATTTGTAAAAATATATATAATAATGTGAATTCATTAAACTTTCGAAAGCATTTGTAAACATTCTTAATGAAAAGAAATCAAAAGTAACTGCAGGCAAATAAGTTAACTGCGTGAACAATTACCTTATTGTTATTTAGTCCTGTTTATGGAAAGGAATTTGAATATCTGTTAAAAGGACAAAACATATATCTCTATCTGCTTAAAGATTTAATGTATTAAATAAATTTAATTTGTTTTCAACTGTTTGAAATAAACGGTTTCAACAGAGAGTTTGTTTTTTCTCCGATATGGCAGCACTTCCAAATTTGACAAGCAGTGCAGAATGGTCATGTGTTGTCAAAGCAGTGCGCAACGGAAATTTAAAAATGCTTAGCAACAGATTGAAAGAGAAAAGAATAAAGTAAACTGAATATCGAAAAAACGGAAAGCAAGTAATAACACTTACTACAATGTTAGATAAAAGCTCGCATGTATTAAATATTTTTTTATTTAAACATTCTAAGCAATATGATTATGCTGCAATTTTGTTAACTTTTTTATTTCCCAAATCCTTCAATAGCTTCCTAAAAGCCAATCAATATCTCTCTTCAATATAAATCTCATTATTAAAGTGTTGGGAAAATAAAGTTCTTTCTTTTTTTTCGGCGACAGGCAACGTTCGCTCAAAATTGTTGCCAGCCTTTTACTTGTTGTTGCTGCTTGCAGGCTGGAAAAGCCACAAAAGCAAACATTTCCACCGTTGACCAGCTGAAAGAGCTTGTGTGTGTGTGTGTGCGGTGTGATGGTGGTGTGTCTGTGGGAGTGTGTGCTACCACATTGAAAGTATTGGCATGCCCACATCAACGCCATCGAATGGCGAAAACTTTTATTAGTTGCATCGGGTGCAATCCCACTCTTCCAATTTTTTGGCTTCGCCACTAAAGGGAGTAAATCAGTAAACGATTTCCCCATAGCGCAGCAATTTTTATAGCAATTTTTGTTGTTGCTGTTGTATAACTTTTATTTTAAGCCAAACCAAGCCTTGGCTATGGAGGGCCAAGCCAAGTTGTTGGTTGAGTTGAATCGGGGCTTTATTTATGAACTTTGCTACTAGCATCCCCATACATTGCAGTCGCTTCTTTTGTGAACTTGGCTACATATTTCAGGCACGTAAGCATTAAATTTTTTTATCTTTTCCTTTTTTTTTTCGTAGCCACACAATATGTTCATTGTGCCAGTGATTTTAGCTTCCAGATAGATCCATATATATATACATATACGTATAGTTTTTATATACCTACTTATTTAGGTACATATTGGCAGCAAGCCGGGCATGACAAAAGCCAAATGAAGCCTATTTGTAGACGGGAAAACTTTGTGTTTCAGCTTAAACAAAACTTGATTTATTTAAATCTATAGTTAAGCTGGCATTTCTCCTACAAAATGGATGGCTTATCTTTAGATATATACGTATGTATATATAGTTTACCTCTACTGTTAATAATAAACTTTAAAAGTATATTTAACTAACTATGAGACCCAAAAATATATGCAGCCAAGAGTATAATTAGTAACTGTAAACCTTTTTCTTGCCCCACTGCACACACGGGAGGGCTAAACTAACTAAAAATGTAAAAGTGGGCTGGGGCTATCCTGTCGTATGCGTAATGACGCTCCTTCACCCTCTACAACGGTGTCTGCGTTGGCATGTGAAAAAACGTGTTAATCCACAAACTAATTTGATGTTAATGTGAGCGAGGAGCGGAAGGAGTTGCCGCCTCTGAGATGGTAGTGTTAGGGTTGGGTTGGCTTTGGGACTGAGCTGTTTTAATTGTTTTCCAGCTCATTTTACACCGTCGTTTTTTTCTTTTTTTTGTGAAGCTTTAAAAGACATTTAAAGTGGCCAGGTCATTAGAGCATGAACGAAATTATGCACAGGACTTAAAGAAGTAAACGTAAGCTGAGAATTAGTTTCATCTGGGTAAATGGAATGAGACTCAAGGCAACTCAAGGCGACTTCACTCGCAAGAGGCACACTCAGCAGAATACTCAAATGGGCGACCGCCCGTCGCCCTCGATGCCTCGATTCAAAATGAAATCAGTGAAATGCTGGAAATTAAAAAATAACGAGATAATTAAAAGCTACCCCGCAGATATTTACGTGTGGGTCTACATATACATATACAGCTCACGTAACGTTGCTCAAGTGGCGACATTGAGGCTAAAGTGTATGCTGTCTATGTGTGTGTGCGTGTGTGTGTGCGTTTGTGTGTATGTGATTGGGCCTACCGACTGTCATTGCGTCTTTCTCATGCTCTCTCTTCTGTGTGTGTGTGTGTGTGTGTGTAAGTAGCGGTGGGCGTGCTATGCTGGTTACCCACACACACTCACATGCTGGGCAGAGCTGCCTTAATCCTGCCGTTTACTTTCCGCCCACCATCACCGTCTTCATCAGCAACCCTCATCCAGCTCGTTCATGTTTAATGTTGCTACACTTTGTATTTGACTCGAATCTGCTTTTGTTTTCACTTTTTGCTTATTTACTTTCAGCTCATGCTGTGAAAGTATTGCTGTATCTGCTTTATTTGCTAATTGCTTTTTCGGATTTTTGCTATATAAATAGTCATACATATATTTAATTGCATATTATCGGTTGCCTTGCAAATGAAGCGTCAGTAATATACCTTACTTTAATTTTGAAAAAGAGATTTTTTTATTCTTCTATAAAAAGAAGAGTAATTATAATCTTTATGAGAAACATTTTACAATGGAACTTATACTCAAGTTATTCACCGTTTATTAATGGCTATTTGTAGGCAACATTTTCAAAGTTAAAAACATTTTAAATGCTTTTAGGATCTTCATCTAATCTGCACAGCTAATTTTTGACTCGATTTTTCAAACAAAATTTTACTATTTCGACATGTTTTAGCAAACAATTTTTTTGGATTTTTTGAAAAATTTAAAAAAAAACGGGAGAAATACAGCAGTGTTTTTTCAAACCTCTATGTTTTGGCCATAATTTTGCAGATCTCGACATTCTTGTACATATTTTTTAAACGGCTATTTGGGCAGCTTTTTGATATTTGATAAAGTTAATATTCAGAAAAAACCTATTAAAAGTGGTAGGAAAATGGCCGAGTTGAAGCTTAAGATAGATAGAATTTATTGCGAATTGAATTTGTATTGTGAACTTAATTTTGGACTTACTCAAAAGTTTGTTGTTCCTAACCGAATTAAAGCTTGTATTATTTCCATATACTATACAAATGTACATATGATTAATATTACAGAAGTCATCTAAATGTTCAGCTGGTCCGTCTCTATGTAGATTTATTTTTCCCACACACAAACAAGTTTACTGTTAGGTTACATAATTAGAGGAATGATTACTATTTCTTTTATCATTGTAAAAATCAATGTATCATTATAATACTTTTTTAAATATTTGAAACATTAACAAAAGTTTAAAATGCTTTTAATAAACAATTTCCACCTTATGGCTTTTTAGCTTTAGGGGTATTTATGAAGCCAACTTCATTTGCTGTAAATGTGCATAATTAATATTGATGTACATTTAAATGCCTGAATTATCTAGATTCTGTAATGAATTTGTTTGGTTTTTATTCTCTTCAACAGTTTCGCTACACAATTCACGACAAGCATATCAATTTTTGTTGTATTGAATGTAGTGCATTTTACAGTATTGCAATAACCGAAATGTCAAATTATTTATTGTGTGTAAAGTAAATGCAGCATTTAAAATGTTATTAAATATTTTCTGTTATATTTTTTTCGCCCCCATCGCATTTACTTTAATTTGATTATAAAGTATTTTTATTTGCTGCAAAGTGCACGTCATTTAAATATAAAAACCACTGAATAAATAAACCATTAACGAACCTTTTTTTTATCTCACTCTCAAACTAACTAATCTGATGTCAGTTGATAAATTTTTACATTTGCCGAGCTTTATTAGTTGTTCTAGAATGCCCGTGGCCTAAATCCAATTGCAACGTTTGTTAATTAACAAAAAACAAATATAACATAAATTGGGTTGATTTTACAAAGGCCTTAAAAGTGGGGGATGAAATGGGGGGATTTGTCATATCTGACATGCACGTGTCCAAAATGCATACCACGACAAAACTGTCAACCATTTATTTCTCCTTTTACTCCTTCCAACCCCATTCCTCCCTTCACGTTGCTCATCTCTTGACATTCCATTCTGCTCCCAGGTGCCAATATGCCTGGGTGCCAAAATATGTCGAACTTTTGCTCCATGTGTCTGCTATTGGAGTAAAATTGGGTCGCATTTCAAAAATTGTTGAGCTCAGACTAGTCCAGTGTACAGAATAAACTGGGGGGGCGGGGGAGGAAATGGAGGCAGTCCGACCAGCTGTTTGGCATATTTCTTGATGAATCTCTGTGTGCGTGTGGCTTTGCGTTGACATTTCAATGTTTGCCAGGCCAAAGCCCAGGCTAATGCAATGAAAACTTCCATTTTGCTTTAGTTTGTAGTTGACTTTTCATTTCTTTTTCCATTTCTTTCTAATTTTGCTGTGAAACCTAAAGTCAAATAACTTTTGACCCATCCTTTTAATTTGGTCAACTGTCAACAAAAAATTAATGATTACAATTAATATTTAAATTTCAGAGAAGTCTAAAACAATTGATAAAAAGATTTAATATAATTTTTGAAACTTGAAATACTAATTAAAACAAAGAAACTTTTTCTAAAGCATTAAGTTGTCAATAAGTTTTAAGTATTATACAATTAAATTTTATTTATCTTCAATATCAAGATAAATCTAAAAGTCTCAAACGATTTTTTTTAAGATTTGAATATCAAAATATCGTTTTTGAAATTTACTATTTAAAATGTTGATGTATATTGATTAAATTGCCAATTTCAATCTGACTTATATTTGTAATTCATAGCTCTCCTTTTTGCCTAATTGTCAAGCCGTTGGGTCTTTTGCAATCAGAATTCATGTTGCAATTTTGTGTGGCAACTTCAAAGAGCAGACAGCAGCAATGTTGCATAGCTTTTGGCGTTTCGAAATTAAAGTCTTTTTGCAAAAGAGATAGCCTGCCGGCTGACACTTTATTGAATCTGGCAAGTGAGTTTCTCTGAAATTTCTTTTTACCATTTGCCGTTTACCCAGAAATAGCCTTCAAGTAACTTGGGCAACTTCCAACACGTCGTCCTCCCTTTCGGTTTTTTTTTTTTGGTTGGCGTCCTTCGCGTGCGCATTGTAAAAGTTTTTCCTGAGATGCCAGGATGCCTTTTTTTATTTGAGTTTTCACTTACCTAGCGCTTAAGTGTTTCTTTGCCCGGGCCATTTACCATTTGTTTTGGGCCAACATGCCTCCAGCATACATTCAGCCAGGCAGTCGATGTGAAAAGTTTTTGGCCTGGCCAAGGTGGGTAGCAAGGTGGTCTAGGCGTACAGGCCACATTTATGTTTATTGCTTTTGCTGGGCTCAGCCTTGAGGCGTTACCTTAATGCTAATTTTAAGCATATTTTGTTGGCCTAAATCATTTGCTTTTGATTTAAAGCTGAAAAGACTTCATCACAGATATGCATCAATGTTTGCATGCAACGGGAGCCATCCCCATTGTGGCAGCTGCTATTCTTCTGCCTCGGGAAGTGCACTTCACTTTGTCTAATTGTAAAATAAATAAATGAGATAAAAACGTGGCGCACCAAAAGGGAAAAAATAAAAACAGAACTTGAAAAGGAAATGAAAAATTGTGCACGAGCTGCTAACCGCACACAGATATACGAACTCTCTCACATACACACACTCACGCACACACACATATGTAAAATATATGTGTATACTTGAAGATATTTCCTACTTCATCTCCGTTTACTTTGCCGCAAGTGCAATGTGTGATTCAGGCACAGTTACATTCACTCGCCGGGAAGAGAAATTGTCGAAAATAATAAATCAAAGTGACACATCCTTGGTCTCCTTTTTCAGTTTTGCCCCGAAGCTGGTGCAGCCAGCCAACACCTGGCTAAGTCTGAGTAAGAAGACAAGACTTCAATTTCAACGCTCAACAAGCACACGACAAGGCATCTCTGACGTTTGACTGACTCCGTCGACTGTCTGACAGACAGACAACCAGTCTGACGAACCGACGTACTGAAGGAGTTTCCCTGCAACAAGATGCAACCCTAACCCAACCCATTCCTAAGTTGAGGATATCACCCACACAGCTTTTGTTTTTACTACCCCCATTTTCTGATTGTGAGACAACGCGACGAAGTTGCTTAAGTACTTTGCGGGCAAAATGGCTTGCCGTCGCAATTTAGATAAATTTTAATTTTAATAAAGTGTTTGCATTGCACTTGTCGCCCACTCGGCCTTCTGCTTCTGCACTGATACTTGTCGGAATTATGAATTAATTATCACAGCTGTTGTCCGTTCTTCTTTTTTTTTGTTTTTGGTTTTGGCTTTGGTATCGTTTTTCGAATGCATTTCAATTTGGGTGGCTTTGGGGGTACAGCATAGTAGAGATTACCTACTTGTCGAATGGTTTTCTTGACAATGCCCTTCTCTAATGCCTTCATAATAAGTTTATAGCAAACGGCAGCCGGAAAGTCTGTCTTGATGGTAACATAACGTCCCACTTCCCGAATGGTTGAGGCATGTGAGTTTTCGCGTAGACCAGCCAATACAAGTTCATAGGGATTGCGAATGGTTTGATCATAGTAAATGAGAGCCATTAAAAAACCAAAAAAATAGAGCACTAAAATATACGATTTTGTTTATTGAAGTGTAAGAAATATCGACAAATACTTGATTTCAAAAAAATTACAATCTCAGCTATGTATTGAGGAAAGCCACAGGCATTTGCCACAGGAGAATATTTTTCCAACCGCTTATCCTTTTCAATGATTACGAGGGCCAACTTGAATGTTTCTAAAGAACCTAATTCATAAACCAAAAGAGTTATAATATTTACTCATAAATCAATTTATTTTACATATTATATTATGTTTTTATTAAGTCCGTTTACCAACTTTCTTGCCAAACAAATTTAATTGATAAGTTTTTGTGGATTAACATTTTTCTTTTTTTTTAAAAAACTTTTAGACTAACTCTCGTGTGGTTTTCATGCTTTCGGATTGTATGTGTTTTTTTTTTAGAATATATATTTGTTTGTATGTATGTGTATATATATATATATTCCTACTTACTGGCTTAAAGGGCAACAAGCTGGCGATTTACAAACGTAATAATACGCTGCCAAACAATGCCAAAAAGTTCAAAAGGCGGCCAACAACTTTTCTCTTTCTCATTCTGGATTTTTTTTCCCCCCTTTTTTTAGCCAACAATTTGAATGAAGCGCGCAAATTGAATAAAAGAAGGAAAAAAAGGCCATCGCACCGTAGTTCAAGCTGAAAAACTGCTGGCCGTGATAAAATCATCCGTTTTCATTCTCATTCTCTAAAGAAGTTTTTTCTTTCTTTTTTTTTTTGCTTTTTTTTTATTTTCTACTCTTCTTGCCTTGCCACGTTTTGCGTTTTATGGGCCACAATGTAGCAGGATGAGAATAAATTTTTATTGCCCAAGCGAATTCAATAAAGTCAAGCGTGGAATGGCTCCAAAATGTAGCTGGAGTTGGCTGACTTCTTAATTAAATAGATTTTTTCTTCTTTTGGAAACAAGTTTTACGTATCGATCCCAGAAATACCAAAATGTCAGAGTTATTATACGACTCAGTTAGTTGATGAGATATATTTTTTATTTTTTTTATAGAGCTTACATATTTGCGTATCTAATTGCAACATATTATATGGAATTTATGCAAATTTCTACTGCCATCATTTGCAGACCGACTAAAATTGAATGGGTTGAGTGGGCGTTGTAGGGCGTGACCGAGTGCGCATTACATTAAATCAAATTTAAATGAATTGACCAAAGCTGCGCATTTTCCAAACATAATGCTGCAGGATAATACATATTAGTATTTTGTGTGTGCGTGTGTGTGTCTGTTTGTGTGAATTGAATTTAATTTTATGCATTTGCTATATCAACGAATAAATTATGATAAAAGGCATAAAATATGCATACAGTTAAGTCCGTGTTGTAGAAGCATTTACTATATAAAACGGAAGTCCAAAGTAAATTATGTTGATGGCCTGGCAGAGGGGGTCTGAATAAAAGGGTCAATTGAAATTTATGCAAAAAAGAAAACCAAGTCAAAGATCACAGCTGGACACACAGATGCCTGGCTCGAATTAGCGACGAACACAAATATTTATGGAGAGTACCAGGTGAGTGGGTGGGGTTGAGGTAGAAGGAGTAAAAGCACTTTCGGCAAATGTTTCAACCTGGCCCCAAGGGCCACCTGTTTGCAGTTGATTGTCAAAAAGCGAAATGCGACGAATGACAAACGGGCAGAGGGAGCAGTTAAGCTAATCCAACTGAATGCCAATTTGGCACACATGTAGACAGCTTTACCTTTTGCCTTTTCCTCTTTCAATACCGCCCATTCCAAATTCCGCTCGTTCAATTAGTAGACAACTTTGGCTGTCTAGCTGCCTCTGTCAACAGGGACATTCCACCGACTATCTTTCTGTTTTATTAATGTGTCTTTCAAACTCTTTATAGTCGACAAATACATGAATTGTTAACAGAAAAAAAAAGTACAAAAAAAGTCCAAAGGACAAGCGAAAATGCAAACTAATTGAAAACACTTCAAAGGACATCAATATAGAGAGTCAGTACTCGCTGCTGCCATCTGAATGTGCCATTGTCAAAGAGGAATAAACCATTCAACCAAAAAGAATGTCGAAAAAAACTTGTCTAGCATCTAACTAAAAACCACAAGAACTTTTCGATTGCCTTTATGTCGTACTTTGATTACCCTTACGTATTTAAAAGAAATTCAATTAAATTAAATTACAGGAGAACATATTACAGCTAAATATTTTAATTTCTGTTACAAAATTCAACAATTAAATTTGTTATTTGTTAGAAGGCTAATTGATATATATATATATATGATGACCACTTTTAGGTTGTAGCCATGAGGCATATTGAAAGAGTATAATAAATAAATAAGTGAAAATTCTATGCAACAATGGGAACTATGTAGCTTATGCTTTTTGGCTTTCCACAATGAAATCAGATCCATGTCAAAATTAAAAATATTTGCACATCCCTTTACCGACAACACCAAACGGAAAAACATTTCTATCTATTCATGTGTGTGTGTGTGTGTTTGTATCATTCGTATTCACAATGTTTTCTTTTAGTTTTTTTGTGTTCTTTTGTTTTTGTTATTTCTTTTTTTTTTTTTTGTATATTTTCTGTATATAAAATATTCAGTTGCTTTAGTGTTTATACTAACTAAATGAAAGGGGTAGATTTTTGGGGTGGTGTATTTTGAGTTTCAGTTTCGGTTAGGTGAGCCACGCACACACATCGATTTCTTTGTTGATGAGTGTGTGTGTGTGTGTGTGTATGTATATGTATCTATCTATCGACCCTTGGAACAATAAGTTGATAAAATCCTTTTCATTTTGCCCCAGTGTGTGTCCGGTTTGCTGCGAAATCAATTTACAACGGAAGCTTGCTTACATAACCTCTCCGCCCTGGAGACATATAATCCTGTTTATATGAGTATGTGTAGATGATGTCCTTCGTACCACCATCCTCTACCTCTAGTACAGATGGGAAATTGTGTTTTCCTTTGGCATTTCAGAAAATATCACAGGTAAATGTCTAAGGACAATGTCAGCATATCCTTTGCTCTTGTTCTTGTTTTTATTGTTGCTATTGTTGTTGTTGTTGTTATTGTTGTTATTGCTCCTGCTGTTGTTGTAGTTGGTTAGTACTTTTGCATATCGGTCACAATGTCCTTTAGCTTGGCACGTGCAGACAAGCAAACCAAATTCAACTCATCCGGTGTGAGTGTGTGTGTTTGCGGGTGTGTGTGTGTGTGTAAAGGCTTCGATTGCATTTTATAATACGGTTATGCCTGCAAGTATTTATTTTTCCCCCAGTTAGATAGATATTGTTTGTTGTGAAAATTTCATAAATATTAACATGCTGTCAGCTGCAGTTTGCTTTCTATTGTCTTTGTAATGGTCTAACTAAATGAAAATCATCATCATGCAGCAAATGAATATATATACAATATATGTGAATATATGTACATATATACATGTATGCATATATATTGTATACGCTGAGAGCTTTTATGATTTTCTTTATGTCTATGGCATTTAATTACAACTTCTTTAGTAGCTGTTAGCATACCTGTCGTATACGTTATATACAAACATATATATTTTTGATAAAACTTTTTACTAGATAAATAGAAATAGTTTTCTATATACATAAATATGCATGTATGCATGTGTGTGTGTGTGTGTGTCTGTGCCTGTCTTTGCTGGTCAATCAAGAAATCGTACATCAAAAGAAAAATTCATAAGTTATGATTTTCAATTGATAGTTTCCGTTTGCTAATGTTTCCATTTAAAACAAATGAAATATTTAGTTGGTAAAATATCAATTTTTGTTTGATAAACGAAAAATCAAAAGTGAAAAAGCCAGAACAAATAAGTCTTAAAGAAAACATTAGAATTGAGTGATAAAGTCATATTCAATTCTGCTTTGCAAATTGATTTAAATTGCACTAAAAGTTTTTAGCTCTGACAGGGAAAAGTACTCTCAGCAACTTTGTAGCTTTTAAGAACTTAAAAATTAAACAGCTTTCCCAAAACTGTGTAAAAGGGTTAATGTAAAATGCATTTCTTATGCAAATAGCTGGCAGCTTTAATTTAAATTTTTGCAAGAAATCTGCGGACCAAAGCCAAACAGAAGATTGCAATGGTTTATTTAATGGGTGAGAGCAGGAAAAAAAGTTTAAGTTTGAATATGCAAACTGATTATGTCGAGTCATAGCTCTCCCTTAGGGGCAGATACTTTCTGTGTAGTTAGTTAGTTAGACTGACTCCTGTAGCCTAGAGTGGATTAAAGACACCAAAAGCCACTCAAAGTCAGTTTGGTATTGGGGCAGAGGGCAAAGTGAAGTCGCGGGTGAATGGGCACTGAAAGTTTTTTTAAAGTTTGCGCGCAACAATAAGATAAGTAGAGGGTCCTTTGGTAGCTTTTATGCTGCTGCACTCAAAGTTATCCTGGCAACATTGCGCCAATTCAATTGATTTGCTTTTGAAGTGCAATGCGTTTTTAAGCGCTGCACAAATAAAACTAATGCAATGTATGCCCCCAGAAGTTGGTTAAGTGATTTGGCTAAAAAGTTTGGCTAATGAAATTAAATCCAATTTCAAGGATTCATTCAGTTCTACTCATCTATCTATCTCTCTCTCTCACTCTCTATCTCTTTTTCTATCTTCAGTTTTTTCAATTAAACTGATTGATTTTCGCATTTTTTTTTTTTTTGCTTGCCCAGCTCTTCCTGCTTAAGCTTTAAATTCAGTTTGGCAAACATTTCACCGATAAGGCGGATGGGGTAGGGGAGAGGGGTGTGCTATAATTTACGTTCTTCTGTTTTTCCTCTGGCACATTTTTTCTCGTTTTTTATTGGCATTTTCATTCTGCGTAACAAGTTCTTTGGCTAATTTATTGCGATCGACGCCTCGTAAATTGTAAGCATGTCCTTGCTATGTTCCCTGTTCCGTGTCTGTATCCGTGTCCGTGTCCAGTGAGCAATGAGCATGTTAATGTCGATATTAATGCCCAACTTGAGCAATAAGGCAAACAACTCACGAATTTAATTTATTTTTTAGAATTACGACAGGAAAATTTTTATCTTCATCACTATATAATCCTGTTTAATTAGCTTCAATTGTCAGTGTCATAAATTGCAGGCTTTTCCACTCACAAGTCTCTTAATAATCTTCCGCAGGCCACTTGACAAATAAGTCTATTTGACAATTTCCAACTTGGCAGGTATCTCCAGTCCACTTCCTCTTCTATTTGGCTCATTGGCAAATTAATTAGCTGCCAATTTGCCGAAAAGTTTCACCTTAATTTTTTTTCTTTTCTCTTTTTGTGTTGGGATAGGATCCAGGGGAATGACTGTTGGACACCCAAGTTTAATTGCGTTTTTGTGCTTGAAGTGTTTTTGGATACCGGCCGAAGCTCATTATGTAGAACTTTTGGGTATATTTCTGACAAGTTTTATTTGGCGCTGACAGTGCGGGACCCCACATGAAACGAACCACAAATCTAACAAGAACCTGGAAAATATTCAACCACCAAGATAAATGCTAACAAGACCGTTAAGATGTTCACCCTGTTTGGCAGTTGAAAAACGGCATTTCGGTTTATTGAAGCGTTATGAAAGCATGAAAGGCGGAAAATGTTATTTGTCTTGCTAACACGAAAAAACAACGCTAGCAACTAGCAACAACAAACATGTGCTAAGGACATAAAAGGTGTTTGGTTTTACAAATCGTTGGGAAATGTCTGTTTGTGTATTTGTGTGAGTGCCCCTGAAACACAATGCTGGCCATAAATTTAATGACAGCAAATGTGAAAGGCTATAAAATAGTTAATACAAATAACTAATAATAATATAAAATAAGGGATATGAAAAGATAAATAAATACTAATATTATTAATTTTAAAAATGTCTGCGAGATGTACAGCAAATATATAAAAGAATGTATTTATTTTTTAAGAGTAAAAACCATTGCCCAAATGCTAAATGTAAGCTGCTAAAATTTAAAATGGATTTATCATCTTTAACTTGCTGATATAATAAAATGATATTTTGGGCTAAAATATCTTTTAATATATGTATATATACATACATATATATAGTATATATATACATATATATATGTATATATATAAGAATTAAATATCCAAATTTGATCTTTTTCTTAGCCATTATCTTAAAAATAACAAAATTGTTCCTAATCGAAATTTCGATTAGTTAAAAACAATTCCATTTTGTATGATCTAAGCATATAAAATTGTAAATTCTGTGTTAACTGATGAATTCGTTAACTGGTCTTATATATGCTTAACCTTATTTAGCTTAACCAAGTTTTTTTCCTTTCAATACTTTTAAAATAATGGCCTTATATATTTGAAATTTGAATCCGTTCTATAATATAAATTATTGCTGTTTAAAGTTAAAAGAAATCTGTGAGGCATTCACTTTCAATTAAACTTTGGCAGCCATATTTTAGCTTTAGTCTGGGCCAAACCTATTTGAGTGTCCCACATAAATATGCACATACTAATGTATGTCTGTATAGGTGAAGTATATAAAACGTATTTACGACACGTGCTAACTTTGATTGTCTTTGCCAGCATTGGCGTCGTTCTCGATGTCCCGACACACCTGAACACATCACACACACACACACATCCATCTCAGGGTTTCTCTTTTTTTAATATATATATACATATATATATATATATATAGATTCTGTCAGTGCTGACTTGCAACTATCTCACGTTTTGTTCTTGTCAATGTGAGCGTATAAATCAGATGACGACCCTTGCAGAAACAGCAAGTTCTACTTCTTGAGAATGTTGTTGTTGGTGTTGTTTTTGCCCGGCAACTTGAGTAACGCAATCAGCTTGAGTGCTTTTTCCAATTTGCCCAAAGCCCAGAAATGGCCAAATGTATGGAGTCCATTTTCTTCTTTTTTGTTTTTCAAAAAAAAATTGCATTTAAATAAAATGCAAATCTAATTCATTGGCCAACAAGAAAAAGCAAATTGAGTTATTTAATTTGTCTGGCAATTACTACTAACAAACTCAAAACTGCCTGGTCAACAATGGATATGAAATTGAAATGCATGTATGTACATATACTACATGAATATATTACTTTTTGGCCCAGTCATAATAATAATATTAATATGACAATCATGATGCTAATACGCTTATATTCATTTGTGCAATAAAGCAAAAGGGGAATAGTTTGTATACCATTTAAAGTGAACATTACAAATGGCCAATGAATTTACAATTTTCTGTTGAATTCTACTTCCTTTTCCGTTACTAAAATGCAACTGCATACAATATATATATTTCCGTTCTATTCTGATCTGTTGCAGCTTCAATAAAAGGCTATTTCACTACGCGGCAATGACATTTGCAATGCCATCAAAATTGTATGGCATTTTTGTTGATTTGACGGAAGTAAATATTTGACAAAAGAGAAATGGAGTAAAAAAAGAAAGAAATTGCTGAGTGCCATGAAAAATATATCAGATTTAGTTCCTGAGGCATCTGGCACAAGCAACAACAATAACACTGCATAATGTATTGCCAATCGATTTGCTTTGCCCAAAAGGGTTTAATATTAATATTCATCATTTTTAGCTGGAGGCCAACTGATTTTGGTCTTGCAATTATATAGTTTATGTTGAGCCCCTTACAAATTCAATATAATTTTGACTGCAATATATGGAAATCTATATCAAGGAGAAAGGAAGGAAGAAATGGGGCTTGACTGAAAATGCTGTTATCAGCAGTCAAAAAAAAAAAAAAATTTATGTGCATAGTTCAATGATTTTCGTTATGGCAAATGCAATTTGTGCTCTAAACGCGTGCCCAATCTTAAATGTGGCATATTCCAATCGAACATTATTCTCATATGCTAACATATAGAAGATAGATAGAGACAGAGAGAGAGAGAGAGAGAGAGAGAGAGAGAGAAAAAGAGAAAGAGAAAAAAGTGCATTTTCATGCGATGCTGACGCCGATGCGTCCGCCTAATGAGGCTAATGTAGAGTCATGTTTGTATAGAGTCGCAGTTTATATGCATTTGTATATGTATATGCATGTGTGTGTGTGTGTGTGTGTGTTAAAAATGGCTGCCTGTAAATGCTGCTGATGCTGCTTCATGCTGCTCAACTAAGCATATCGACGTCAATAAATCATCCAATAATGCGCTGATGCTGATGCCGATGCATAGCTGGGCGCAAATGGCAAGCCGGGGCATGAGCATGTCTTTTACCATTTCCGGGAGTTACATATGAGCCAGTACTGGCTACATCAACAGCTCCAACTCCGCCACTGGGTCTGAGTGCTTTTTAACTTGCCTCTGCCTCTCTCTCTCTCTCTATCTCTGTATTACTATTCCTTTCTCACTTTCTGTCTGGGCTGCTTTGGCGCACTTATGTTTGCAGATTGTCAGCATAAAATGCAAGAAGAGAGCATTTCACAGATTGAATTTTATTCGGTTGCGGTTATTTCAACCATTACGACGAGTGTGTCATGTATGGAGGATGGGGTCGGAGTTTGAGTTTGAGTTGGAGAATGCTGCAAGTGGCTCGAGTGCATGCATCAATTTACTAAATGAAGCTTATGTGCTGCTGCAGCATCTACTGTGGCAAACGTTTCTGGCTAAAGCACTTTGCTGGCATTTGGTTGCATTTTCAGCTGGCGTCAATTTTGTTTCTTGTTTGCAACATCCTTACCAATAAAGTTCATTAAGTTTCATTTGTTTTGTCAGTGATGGGCCACGCCCAACTACTTATCACATTACTATAAATAGATCTTTGTTCAAATTTGCTTGGCAGGAGCCATTTAAGCTAATCATTTCATCGCTTATGCGCGATGGCATCCACAGCTTCTTCCTTGTCAAGTCGTGTGCAAAAATATATAGCGAGAATATCTTGTCTGCCTGACAGCGTTAATGCGATTTCAATGCTATGATTCAATTGAAGCCAATTGACAGATTGGCGTTCTATATAACGAACGGTGGCATTAAGTAGGAAGCAACCAAACTGATCAAATTGTGAATTAAAGTATTTATATACAATATATTTAAGAAATTTATGCAAAAAGATTCAACATTTTGTATTTGTTCACTAGATCTGCAATAGTTTAATCTGAGAGTGTGTCTGATATTAATTATTCTGTTTTTCCTACTTTTGCTCTAATTTCTTTAACTAGTCCATTCTTTAATTAAATCTTTGCTGCAATTCTACTCCTTCTCGCATTGAGACAGAGCATCAGTTGGGTCAGTTCAACTCTTAATTAGACTAATTAAAACCGACAACGACTGTTGCATTAATAACCTGCAGCAATCCAACCTTTTGGCCTCTCTCTGATTGACAAAGCCAGAAACAGAACATTTATGCAAATCAAAGCGTTTGGTTGGTGGGTTAGCCAAGAATCTATGCTTATAACAAGGCTTAGATGCATTGGACAGCTTTTGTATTTGAAGGCACAAATTGACAATTAGATATGCAGTGAGTTTCTGTTGCCTTTGTCACGTAATTAATGGCATAATTGTCATTTGGAATTTTCACTAATTTAACATTTTCATTCTTTTTTTTATGCGTTGCACTCATTAACATTTCGCATTTGAGTATATATGTATATATATGTATACATACTTTCTTTTTTTTTATTATGATGAGGCAATTAAATACACATTTTATGCAGATTATTAGCATATATGGCGCACTGAGAGAGCACTTCAAAGGAACGGCAAACCCTTTTTCGTCTCAGTGTCTGCTTTTGTATTTTTTTTTTTTTTTATATGAAAAGTCTTTGCTTTTGAATTTTTTAAATATTGCGACTCGTTTTCAATTTCTTAGCATTTGCATTTTTGCCTTTGAGAATTCTTTTTTTACTTGTTTTCTCTCCCTCTTTATTTTTCTGTTTCTCACTTTTTCTGTCAGTCTATTGACATGGGACTGGACCATCCGTCCGGCGAAGCAAGTAGCCAAGAGTGCCCAGTCCGGCGCTTGGGCTATGAATTTCCGTTTCCGGTGCCTTGCGACACGCTTTTCCAAGTGCACTCAAGTGAAAAAAGTGCCTTTCAACTTATTTTCCTGTTTCTGTTTCTATTCGCCATCTTTGCTGTATTCATCCCTTTTTCATTTCCCCTCTCTCCATACTTCAGTTTGCTACATCTTTTGTTTCATGGTTTTTTTTTTTGCTTTTGATTAGATTTTTATTCTCATGAATTTTCATTTCCGTTTCAGAATCTTTTGTATATGTCCAAACGCTTTATCTATTTGTCATTGAATTCCTTTGAGTTGTGTCGATAAACAAAAAGGCAATGACAGAGAAAAAGAAACAGTAAAAAGAATAAAAATAAATAAATAAAGAATTGTCTATCTTTGGGCTAAACTGAGCTGAACAATTGAAAATGCAGACACTATCTATCTATATGTTTGTATCTGTTTTATTCCCTGTCGTGCGACATAACGCACATTCCAAATTACCGGCCAGTTGTTGACCTGATTACAAAACAGCTCCCTGTGGCGCCACCAACATTAACTGCCTCATCCCCAGTTTACCCCCAGGCCCATCCTTGTACATAGAATCCAACCCTTTCCTTATTGAATCGATGCTGCAACTATCTATTAATTTAGCGCCGCTTTAATTAAAACTGACAATTTTTTTTTCTTTCTCTTTTTAGAGCGATAATTATTATTTTATGGGCAGGATTATAGTAATATTGATTACATAATCGACAATAAGGCGTCGGTGTGGGAATGTTAGATATATATATATATATATACATACATGCAGAAAATTATCGAAGGAAAGGGTACATTATTTATTGAAGCGAAATTAATTACGTCTTTTAAAGGGCAAGGTAAATCATAAGGCCAAGTTAATTAGGTAGACAAGTATTTGTTACCTAGCAACATTTTTCTCTTGCAAACAAAAACTTTAAAGTGATGATAAATTCTTTGTTTAAAATTAGATAAAAACTATCAGCTTTTCTGGGCTCTACGTTGGCCATATATTTACGGATTTTAAAAAGGCATTTCAATTTGCTTAGCTTAAACTGAAATTTTCGATTTTTGACAATTTTAATTACTGTTTTGTTAAAAATGCATAAAATGTAAAAGATTTCAGTATTTCAGATTTAAATGACAATCAATTAATAATTTTAATGAAATTAAAAATTTATTACATTTTTAAATGGGATAATATTTGCTTAAGCTATAGCTTATAAAAGTCGGAATAAATTTAAGTAATAGAAATAAAATCTGCTGGACGCATTTTCTGATTTCTGTGTGTTTAAATATTTTAAATTAGTAAACTTTGAGCAAATTGAACTACTTTTTAAATGTTTCTTTAAGCAAACGTTGTTGAATAATTAAATATAAATCCAACGTACATTTGCAATTCATAGATATCAGTAAATTAGGAATTGAGACTAGAAAATGCATGAACAAATGATGAAACTTCAATTTTAAGAGTTCAATAATTAAGTAATAATTCTAGAATAATTTAATACACTATTTCACCAGGTGCTTACAGGCATTTTAGTCGACCGATTTGGTTAGATGAAGAGGAGGATGGGTGAAAATGCCTAAAACTGCCTTTACGCAAAAATTTTATTTTAAATTTAATTAAGTCTATTTAAAGTTTGTTTATATATTAATATGTTTCAATATTTCTATAAGAAAAAATAAAGGAGCATTAATAATCGATAATAATAACGATTAATCATGTCATCCGCTTATGTGCTTCATCTATCTCTGAGCCTATGCTTCAGTCGATTATCAAGATACATTGGCAGAATCTTTTGTTACTTCACCCCCCAACAATTTCCTTCTTGTCGATGGCACCTTGCCCATGGGCAACTACTCTCTCATTAGACTCTCATAAATGTTTTCAGTTTGAATTTGCCATGTTCACTCAATTGGCTGCGTTTCCAGTTGAATTGGTTTTCGGTTTGCTCATGGCAACGCTTTTGCCAGATGACAACTACAAATCGGCACACACATGGACTTCGAAGCCGATCCACATTCATTGAGCAAAAACAAAAGCAAAAAAAAAAAAAAAATGCGTCAACGGCTATATAAAAAAAGAGGGAATAAAAAGAGACAAGAAACAAACGGAGCCAAAGCTGGGACAAATTAACAAGTCGTAGTTTGCGACAGAGCGTAAAGATAGCATTCCAATTCCAGGACCATGACATTTTGTATACATACGAGTGAGTTTTTGTTGGCTTTGCATTCCTCTTCTCTCAACTCCCCTCAACTCTCTCTCCTCGACTCTGTTTTACTTTCATACCATACAAAGGCTATTGCGTTGAATCAATGAAAGCCGCATGGAACAATTTAATTCCATTCAATGGCTGACTGACGACTAAACGACCGGGACAAAGGCTTTTTGTGTTAAATAGTTGAACGGTGCTAGGAATTATAATGAATTCAACACCCCCGGACATAGACTTGATAAGTGGCAGGAGGACGAAGGGAAGAGAAGAGAAAGGTAAGCAAACCTGTGATAATTCAAATAATCATGAAACTGCTCTGACAGACTGATGGGAGGCAAAGTCGTAGCCACATTGCAACATCCGGCATCAGCATCCTGCTGCATTCTCCCATCATCCATACAGGCAATGCAAAAGCACTTTATTTAAGTGAGTCCCACATGAATTGCACTTGGATGGCTGGCTGGGTAGATGGCTGGCTGGCTGGCTGGCTGGCTGGCTTACTGGGTGGGTGTTTGGGTGGTTGGTTTCTCCTCTCTGACTGTTTGTATTTGTAACACTTCTTTGCATTTTTTATGCACTGTCTTTATAAAGCATACACTTACACATAGACATAAACTTACACACATACAGATACAGATACACACAGATATATGTACATACACATATCGTGGCAGCCGCATCAAGTGCCTTTGGCAGCAGCTGTTTGAAATGGCATGGCTGGTAGATATGGTTCTGGTTCTGGTTCGGGCTCACAGAATCTGCCCTCTGTGTGGTTGCGGTAGTCCGCGCTTGCTCATTATGTTAAGTTGGCTTTGCATCTGCTGAATGTTTGCTATACAAGAGTAAACCCTGATGCTCCCAACCCAAACCCAACCAAAAAACCCCAAACCCAAAACCATATGAATACCCAGATTCCGTTTACGACTTAAAGTAAACGTTTGCATTAAAATTGCTTGCAAAATCAATCGACAATATGTTTAAATTTTTTAATGATTCTTATGCATATTTCGTGGACTTTTAGCTGGATAAGAATGTCTATTCCAAAAACTCGATAAAATCAACTAAAAGTCATTCAACATTTTGGTATGTAATTTGAAAACTTTAATTAAAAGCAATCCCAGCCAGTTGACCTAACCACAGAGACAGATACATATACAGCTAGAAAGAGACACTGAGAGAGGAGATAGAGATAGAAAGAGACACAGTTGGGTGCCATGTGCAAATGCATCAAAGGCAAAATTTGCATTGGCCAGGAATTGTGCAGATAATGTCCTACGCACATGACCTCCACATCCACAATATCCTAACCCTAACTGGAATGGGTTGTTATTAAATGCAAGTGCATGCCATGCTGTTGTTTTGAGAGTGTCTATATACATATATGAGAGGCAGGGGCGTGTTTTTCAACAGGGGTAGTGAAAATATATTTTTCTTTAATGGAAAAAAATAATTAAAGCATAACTTTTCTTATTAATTTTGAAAAATTGAAAGTTTTCTCTTAAAAATCCCTTGCTAATTAAAATTAAAATTCACCGTCCATGGTGTGTGTGATTGTGTGTGAGTGTATGTGTGTATGTGTATACTGTGTACAACTACATTCAAAGTAGTAAGCTTGTGTTTTGTCTGTACTACTAACCTCTTGCAGTTTCGGGTTTTGAATTTGCTTTAATTGCATTATTGTCAGTGTTGCTGGTGCAGTTTGGTTCCAAACTGATTGCCTGGCATTGTTTTTGGTGCTTCTCAATCTTATCCCTTTACATAGTTCGTGTTTATTTGCTTGCCTAACAAGAAGCTTTAACTAATTGAAATCGATTTTGGCTAACAGATGAAGCAAAAGATTAAGCGACTGAAACAGAGAGAGATAGAGAGAGAGAGAGAGAGAGAGAGAGAGAGAGAGAGAGGGCGAGAGAAAGATGGTGGTAAAGCCTATCCTCGAGAGCTGTCATTGGGAATCATGTCACCGTTAAGCCTAAATACTACACAAATAAAGTGAACTGTATTCGACATGCGGTTATATTATCGATTTTGTTCCTGATAAAACTTGCATTAGCCTTAAGTGCACTTTGACTTCAAGTCGAAACAAAAATGGAGTTGTCTGCTTGATTACGGCAATGCATAGTGGGAATGGTGCGTACATACATACATATGCACATACATACATACATACATATATATATGTTTGTTCACAGTTGGCAAACAAAACCGTAATTAATGTCAAAAGCGTGCACAATGGCAGAAACGTTGCCATAGCAAAACAGCAGCAAATTACCGTTTTAATTGTTCTCGAAAACTATGCAGATGCAAATCAACACCCTTCGACCTTCCCTACTTGAAACTCCATTATACTTCCAACTTCATATGCCGAGCAACGCCCCACACGAATGTGCGATTGCAAGTTCGATATGGCCAATTCAAAGTTCCAATCATGCACCTTAATTAGTTCGAGTTTTGTGTTATGCCAAATTAGCGATGTTTCCTTGTAGCCATTTGGCAAGAAGAAACTTACAGAAATCACCATAAGTCCAATAATATCCAACTAGAAAATATTCTGTTTACAAAATGCTACAAATATATTAAAAGAATTATTAAATTTTATGAATATCCTTATGTGTTGGAATTTTAAAAAGTGGAGTCAAATAAATATTTAATGGAGTTATTTAATACGGGAATTTACGATGACGTTAATGGAAAAACTTTTCGAAATGTGCTAAAGATGTTCGATTTAGAGCTAAACAAAATATGCAATTAACCTCATATTCACAAGGCTTCAATTCAGTCTTATTTTGTCCGTTGCCAAAAAATAAATGGTTTATTATTAGTATTTAATAACAAATTGAATTAAGTAGACAACTGGTAAAATTAAGAGATGGCAATTGTTGAAACAATTAAAGCATTTTACAAAAGTATTTTGTGCTTTGATTTAAAAGATTTTCAACTATCCTGCAACATTTCTATATTAAGTTAAAATAATGAACATTTATTTAACGATGTTGCTTCTCAGATATTACCTGTTAACGTATTTTGACATAATTTCAAAGTAAACTTTTGACATTTCTGAAAATTATTAAAAGTTTGAAACCAACAAACAGGAAACACGACAGATAAACAGAGTTCAGCAAAAAATCTGATGATGTCACACCCATTCCTATTTGTGTGTCTGTGTGTGTGTGTGTGTCAAAGGCATCTTGTGGTAAAGTTTACATAGTGAAATTACAGCCACAGTGCGGTGCCAACTGCAATTCCATTTCCATTTTCCAGATTCGACAACAACTTCAACTTCAACTGATTACCTCAATGAGAGGTGCGTTCGTTTATCCTGGTAACAGGATGGGTTTTGTCTATCAATGGCGACCGCTGGCTTGTGGTTTAGTTAGTCTGCAATGCCATTCGATTGATTTGGTTTGCTCTCATTTGCTTGCATAAATATTTGCACAGTTTCCAGTAGATAAATATATATATAAAGAGAGAGAGAGAGAGAGAGAGAAGCCGAGGGCAGAATACGATAGAGAGGGCAAGTTGATTGGTTAGTTTTAGAGATGAAGATAAATTTGGTTTTAATGAAATTACCACTATTTGATTTTGTTTATTTTTACACATCTTTTATTTAATTAATTTGCTGATATTTGAATTTCGGCTCAACGCATTCGCCTGCCAATCTCATACCATATTTGTTATTATTTAATAAGTTATTATATTTACCTAAGGTAGCCCCATACAATTTAATTGTTGATTATCTATTTAATTAAATTCAATATTTATCATATTTGTTTAAATAAATTGCGGCAACAATTGAAATAAAACAAATATTTTTTAAATCAATCAAATAAAAAATAATGAATATTATGAATTGTATACATTTAGATGTTATATAGACCCGAAAAAAAATTAAAAGTTTTTCGAGTCTCTTTGCTTTTGTGCCATTATTTGGATAAGTTTATAGTTGTAATATTATTTCATACAATACATCAACGAACAATTCTGAACAATTTAATTTATCACAACAAATTGAATTACATATATCGTTTATATATATATATATATATATACTTAAATGTGTAATGTGTAGAGGCTATTAATAATCTTGCAAGTCCATTTATTCAGTTAAAGTTCTTAGTTCATTACACATACATAGCTAGATGTTGTAGTCTTTAGTTTTGCTTACACTAGACTAGTAATTAGTTAGTTAGACTAAAGTGTACACTTAATGAACAACAACACATTCAAGTTTATTCGGTAAATTGAGTTCTTATTTTGTTTTCTTTTTTGCTTTGGTTAAATGCCTATAAATGCCACAATTTCAATAGATACAAAAGATACGCACAAGTATCTGGCGTATGTGTATCTATATGTCTGTATCTATTTCTGTGTATGAGTGTGTGTGTGTGTGCGTATTAAATGCCATTTAAATGATTACACATGTATAGTGTATTCTTGACGCTCCTGCTCCTTCTTCTCGTGATACCTAGGAGTTCGGTCGCAGGCTGGTTAGTTAATTTTGCAGTTCAAGTTCGGGGTAGGTAGACGCTACACAAGCATGCAACACAAGCTACAGTCAAGCACGATAGGGAAAGGGAATTATGTTTATCATTAAATTACCTTGCCAACAGTGAGGTTAACTCATCGCGATCAATTTTAGCCAATTGGGCCTCGCTGGTATTTTCCATAACCCGTTGCACTTCCAAATCTAGAGCATCCTGATCACTAAATTCGCGGGCATCGTGATAGCCGGTTGGCGGACGAAAACCTCCAGTTAAATCATCTGATCCACTGACAATGCCAACGCCACCACCCCCAACTCCTGCTCCAGTCATGGCAGCAATTGAGGCGGCCAATGAGGCAGCGGTTTCCGCTTCAACCTCACTGTCTAAGCTATGAGTAAATTGTTGGCATATAAATCAATTTTCATTTCAATTCTTTTTTAATAAATTTGATTGCTAGTCTATTTTTATCTAATTTTCTAATTCTTTCTTTATATTTTTTTTTTTTTTGGTTTTTGTGATTCTGATTTGGAATTGGTTAGGGTTTAGGTACCTGAACTACCTGTTGCTACTACCAGGGCACTTTCGCCGCTCCAACGTGGGATTACTGGGTTGAGATGTATGCTTGCGACTACGCTGGCCAGCGCTACGTTTCTCCATGCCCATTACCAGATGTCGTGGTGTATTTAAACGGCGCTCTGGTGCCGGGGAACCTTGATCATTGTTGGACTCTGTGCTCGAGTCAGGCCGGAACATATCTGCAAGATAGCAGGGATTGGGTGCGATCAAACGCCCATAAGCCCGTGCAGCATACGAACCTACGACAGCGCGTCCATCACTGCTGCGTGAGGATTTGCAAGGAACTCGATAGGTGGGCATATTTGAGAATTCAGTGCTGGGACTAATGCTAGTATCAGATTCGGATTCGGCCACAACTCCCGCATTGCTATTCTTTGAGCTGCGTGCCCCAACTGACTTCTTGGAGTGGCCCGATTGAGAGCCAGCCACAATTGTCATGGATTTGCTTAGCGTGGACTCATCTAAATGGTTAATCCACACATCAGACAATCTAGTTATGGGTTACCTTTTAACCGGACTTACCATCTGTGTTATAATATCGCTGCTTGTGCCAACTGGACTTGCTCTTCACATGACCGAATCCAGTACTGGGCAACAATGGATAGGCGGTGGCATTTAGATTCTCACCTTCGGGATGACCAAATGTCTTGAATTGCATGGTATAATCAAGTGGCGTCTGGGCTGCTACAGCACGTGTCGGTGTCTTGGCTGGTGCCCCAGTTCGTCCTCCATTCACACTAAATGTGGCATATGGCGAAATCTCATACATTTCTGTTTTCAGTCACGAAACCCAAATGGAAAGCAAAGAAGAGTGAAGGCCATTTAATTGCCACGTGCCTTGAACACCTTGAAACATTTTAACTCACCAGACTCATTGCCCTTATCAACGGTTTTCACTGGCGATGCGCTATAAACTTGCTGATTCCGACGATTCTCATGATCCTCTTTAAATTCACCTGGCAGGGTACGAGATTCATAACCTTCAGCCATGGGACCACAAAGAGTGCGACGATGTTTAATAGTCAGAGCACTGGGAAGGGCGGAGATAAAATACAGTTCAACAAATGGAAAAGAGGGTGAAATGTTGCTATTATAATGAAATACTTTAAGCCAAGTTAATTGACGTTTAATTAACATGCCCATCGAGCACCAAGTACTAATTCAATTCCTTTTTTCCATTAACAATCTCTTTCTCTTTCTTTCCAGACCGGAAACTTACATCGTTATGATGGCCATTGTGATTATGACAACGACAATTAATGTTGCAAACCAATCACCATTGGTGGGATTTGTTGAGTTTATCAGATTGTTCATCAAATCGTTTTCCGATGGGAATACTGGAGGCGGTGGTATAGTAATTCCATCAATGCTCGTTGTACTAAAATGATAATGTTCTGTCGTTTTTCCCGCATCATTGATGGCCGAGATGCGCAGTTGGTACCATTTGGCTGGCAGAAAGTCGCAGAATATTAAATTTTTACGATTTTCCTCAGCATTTGATATATCCGATGTGACAACTGTCCAGCGTATATCGCCTGGTAGATAAATGAAAAAAAGAAAAACCAACGAAATGGCAAAATACAATGTAAAAATACGTAAATATATGAATATATATATATATATGTACATACATACATATATATAAAAAAGTAATAAAAAAAAAGGAAAAAATTAAACGGAAATTGTTGATCATACGCCACGTTGCGCGACAAAATCAACTTGATGAATATTTATGTATATAAACAAATGTCTGCAGATTGGTCAGTTAATTGAAAACAAAAATAATTGTATTAACTGTGTTTAATTAACATTAACAAACACATAAAAAAAAAAACAAGCAAAAAACAAAAAGGAAAATACATAAATGAACATTTAAGTATCATTTGGTAAAGTGAAATTTGTATACTCTAACCAAATGTAATGCAATTTAAATGATTAATTTTAAATAATAATCAGTATACCCTTATTATTAGTGAGGGTATTGGTAACAATATCCGTTTTGCTAATTTTCACTTACCCAGCGGTCGATGCTCTATGGAGAAATGATGTATATCACAGCCGCCGTTCTGCCACGATGACAGCTTCAAATTCACACATGTCGCATTGGTGGCAATTAGTTCATTGCCATTTGGTGCCTGGGAGGCTGAGCAATTCAGAATTGAAATTGCAGTCGAGGTGGAGTGCGGGATGGGAGGGATGAAAAATGTTTGGAAAATGTGTGAAATGTGGAGCATACAGAATGTCACTTCAGCGAGTGGCTTTTGTGGTCAGGCACAACAATTCGTATGTTCGACTGGTATTTTTTTTTTGTTGTTCTTGTTGTTGTTGTTGTTGTTTTTTTGCACCTCTACTATATCTGTATATTGACATACCTTTGCCTTTGGTCCAGACATTAATTTCCTCACTGGCCACACCAGTGCCAACCATATTGTGAGCGGACATTTTTATAATGTACTGATTTCCGCATTTCAGTCCCGTAATCGTATAAGCATTATTCTCTGGCAATAGCTCGGTTAGTGACCAACTTTCGCCTGCAGTATGATAAGAGATGCTATATCCTTGTAATGGTGCTCCACCATCATCTGGGGCATCCCAACTGACACGTATGCTGTCAGCGGAAGCGTATTGCACAATGATTTGTGGAGCACCGGGCGGCTTCATGGCAATCACTTGATATTGGATTTCATCATTGCCAAAGAGATTGTTTGCAGTGCATGTGTAATTTCCGGATAGGCTGCCTTCCACACCTGTTCCCCGTATCCAACCAAAGATTCTCTATGTAAATGTTAACTAAATAATTTAAAAATAAACTTACGATGTATTTTTAAATTGCCTTCATTGGTCACCTCGTAGAAGGGACTAAAGGTCACTGGACGATCACGAGTTAACCAACGTGCACGGGGCGTTGGATTACCCACGGCCAGGCATTCCAATAGTAAACTTGTGCCCACAGCTTTGCGTACCAATTGACCAAATGAGGCAATTCGTGCAGGTGCTGCGGTTATAGTGTATAATTATGAAAATGAAAATGTTGCGGTAAATGTCAATTTTTAATTAAAAACATAAATTTACACAGAAAGTGTGTTAGTTAGTCAGTTTGAATAGGTGCGTACCTCGTGTATTGGTGGCCTGGGCAACCACAGAAGTGGGTTCACCTTCACCCACCGATGTTGATGCCGATACCCAGAATTCGTACATTTGATTCTCGGCCAGACTCCGTGACTCGAATGTCACTGGATAACCATTCTCATCCACACGCACCATGTGGGCTATATTCACGGGGAAAAAAAAAAAAAAAAAAACAAAACAACAAAAAAAACGAGAAACGAGAAAGGAGAGCAAACAGAAGCCAAGGCAGGCCGAGGCAAAAGGCAAACAAACAAATCGAATACATAGATGAATGTCAGTTGGTCCCTTGAGAGGGCCATAGGCTCAACACTACCACTAGCCATTTCAATTCTGGTTTACTCACTTTTGGCCTGACCCTTGCGACCCGCCTCACGTGCATATACCGTATAATGCGAAATGATGCCATTGCGATTTTTCGGCGTCAGCCATGAAATTAAAATCGAATCAGCCGTCAGAGCCGCCGCTTTGATGGCAGCAGGAGCATCGGGTACATCGTCATCGGTTTGGCAATATAATGGCTGACTGGCCAAACCATCGCCACTGGCCGTATAGGCCAGAACGCGTATTGAATAGTTGCTGGCCTTGTGCAATGTATGCAGATAGGTTTCCAAATTTGAGGTACGTTTAATTTCCAACTTGGCTGGGAAATCAACTGCATATTAAAAGTACAAAATAAAGGTAATTAAAGATGATTAAAAATTTGTTAAAAACTAGCTTAATATAAATCGATTTGGTAGTTTCAAAGTAAATTTTAAATATAATTATTAGCCTTCTTTTCAAGTTTAAATCCTTAAAATATTTTATTCTTGTCTTATTTTCAGATATATCTTTAGTAATGGCTAATGAAAACATTGTCAAACTATATGAAAATAAAGTTTATATTCCATTTTAATGGACACAAACAAGTTGTTTAGAAAGTTTACAATTTGATGTACACAAATACATACAGACAGAGAGAGAGATACAGAGAGAGAGGGAGACATATTGATATTCATTGCAAGTTTATTACATTATTGATTTGATAAGGGTTAAGTCAGTGCCAAAATCAACAAACTTGTTCTGGGCTTCACTATGAATCATTGAACTCTCTGCCAAAACCAATAAAGTCGGCAACTAACTCGCTGCCGTTCCTTATACTCGTACATATATATATATATCCAGCATCTCGAATAGATATCAATTGCATTTCTGTTTGCACAGAGCTCTTCCACTCGGCGCAATATCAACAAAATCAGCGTCATAAAGTGCCAACTGCCAACCGCAAAATCTCAATCGATACACAATCAGAGACTCACACACAGTGAGAGAGAGAGAGATAGGGAGGGAGGGAGGAAGGTATATAGTCTTGAATATACTCACTTTGATGCACAATCGGGCGATATAAAATTTTATAGCCCTGTATGATGCCACCATGGTATTGAAGTGGCGGCTCCAACCATGAAATCTTCAGGCTTTGGGATGACAACGCCGTACAGTTGACATTCTGTGGTGCAGCCTCTGGGACTGCAATGTATATAAGTAGATGCGAAATGGGATATGGTTGAGATTTACATTGGAATGCAATTGCACCCACAAGTTCATCAGTGTGCCATCACCTACCTCCCTCGGCTGTGGTGCCAAAGATGGCCGCACTCCATGGTCCAGAGCCAAAGCTATTGATGGCTCTCACTGTTACCGCATATCGAGTATATTTACGTAAATTTCGTAAAGTGGCCTTGGTGGTGGCCCAACCACTAACGATAACCGACTTGAGAGAGTTGTTGACAACGCTAATGTAGTTAATGTTCTGTTTCTCCTCGGTGCAGTTGACAGTGTAGCCAATTAGTTCACCATTCCATGACTCTCGCGGTGGTATTTGCCAGGTGACAATCAATTCGCTTTCACCGCCCGTCTGCACTTGCACATTGGCCGGTGCCTCGGTGGGGGCCTCCTCCTGTGTCTTGAGTACGATGGCCTCGGTGTAAGAACTTCGCTCAATCTCGTTGATGGCCTGCATGCGAATGAGAAAGGTTGTGGCTGGGGTTAGACCCGCCACTATGGCGCTCTCACGCAAGTCGCTGTCATAGCTCCGACTGATACTTGTCGATGGCAGGCTGACATTGATAACATTCAGGCCATTCCAGTCACCGCCAGATGAGCCCAGGGCTGCATGTGATTGCAAATATTTCAGTGCCTGATACTGTACAAGATAGCTAAGAACTGGTGAATTTCCATCAAAGGGACGCCGCCAGCTAAGCTTAACGGTACGGGAACCAACTTCAAAGATCTCCAAATTGGATGGTGTATCGGGACGCTCTTGAACAGCTAGAAAAATGATTTGCTCTGCACGTCCATATGGATTCTCGGCAATGCAGCGATAAACACCCGAATCATGACGGTCAGAATGGGCTATGGTCAACTGTGAGTCAACGCCCTTTTCAGTCTTCATCTCGGCAATGCTGAAACGAAAATTATTCAAATCGATGCGTCCATTATTGTGCGTCCAGCCAATTGTAATCGGCTCATCTCCTTTGGCCTGGCAATCCAGGGTAACAGGATCATTTCGACGTGAGCTAATATTGCGAGCAGATTGCTCAAATCGGGCAGGTTCTGCAGGATAAAACCAATGGACTCAAATATATGTAAATACTTATATATATTTAGTCTAGGCAATTACCATTCACATTGATGCGTATTATCTTTTTGAGGCCAGCTCCTATTTCATTTGTTGCCTGACACATATAATAACCCTCATCGTTATCCGTGGCTAGATTCAACAACAGCGAATGATTACGCATATTTAATGCCTTAAAGTCCTTGGAGGATTTACCTGTACATTGAAATCGATATTCGCTAATTAATAAGCCAACTCAAGGAGAATAGAAATCTACTTCTCTAATCTATCAAATTTTAATGAACTCTTGACTTTTGCCAGAGATTGTGATTGGTAAACTTACCCTGGCCTTTGAACCAGGTAATGACTGGTATTGGATATCCTTCCGCCTCGCAATTTATCGATATTGTGTTGCCCAGCATAATGGCCGTATCCATAGGCTCGTAGCTCCAACGTGGAGCAACTGAAACGTGACCGGGAAGAAGGCGCGTAACGTAACAAAACGAAATGAAATAAAACAAAGAGTAAACAACAACAAAATTAACAACTTTCTGTATTGTGTTGTGTGTGTGTGTGTGTGTGAGTGTGTGTGTTGGCCCGAAAAAAAGGGCAAAACTCTGAGCTCAACTGGCGCACAAATCCTATGTGATTTATTCTTGTGAAACAGCATCAGCGAGACGCTTCAATAGACATTCAAGGCACATTTCCACACTCACCTCGCACTTGCAACTCCGCTGTATAGTTAACTTTGGCTGCCGCATTGTTGGCGTAGCATGTATATTTCCCACTGTGCCTTGAACTGATATCCTTAAATACCAGTAGCGAATAGAACTCCTCCTTCTTTTCCGTAATCTTGTAAATTGAAAGAAGAAACACAAGTGTAGCATAAGAAACTTTTTTCTACTTCAGTGTTAGTGAGTTTGTGTGTGTGTGTGTGTGTGTGTGTGTGTGTGTGTGTGTGTGTGTGTGTTTTGCTCACCTGCAAACTGCTGGATATGGTATTCTCATCCTTCTTCCAACTAAAGTATATGGGCATGTCGCCAGAGGATACTGCACAGGTTATTTGAGCACGGCCACCCTCTTGCAGATTCTTTGGAAACTTGAAGGCCTCAATGACAGGCGGACCTGATGAGCGATTAGCCCCAGACACATAGACACACATATACATTAATGGATACAGAGAGATGGGGTAAAGAGGGATTTAACTTACTGTTCACATTCAGTTGCATGTCGCGCCTTGCCTCTTCCCCGGCTCGACTTCGCACAATGCAAGTATAGATACCCTGATCCCGACTTGGCTCCACATTCTTGATGACAAGATGTCCACCCTCGATAACCGTGGACAGTTCATAGTGTGAGCCTGGATAATAATAAGACAATGTGAACAATGTTGACCCACCCACCCACTTGCTAAATGCAATTTGTCTTACTTGTTGTCAATTCCTGATGCCCCTTCTCCCATCTAATTTGTTCGATTGGATACCCGGCAAATGGACAGTGGACAGTTATATCCTCCCCGGCAACAGCTTTAATCGGGCCAATGGCTCGCACATACGGTGGCCCTGCAAAAAGGGAAAATTTGTTGAATTTATTAAATTAGTTACAAAATGCAATTAGGCTGGACTGCACTAACTATAACTGCATACGTTGTACGAATGTTGAATAATTCCAATTATATTCATTTAGCACACATGTGACGTTAATGTATAAAATGCATATGTATCTACAACATGTGTGTGTATGTTAGTGATATATGTGTGTGTGAGTGTTCGTCTAATGCAACTCATTGCATGCATAAATTGCAATATTCATAATTAAACAGACGTCCCTTAGCCGTCGACTACAATATGACGTTCAATGAAAACCAATAATAGTGTTGGCCATGGAAATAATGATATTGATAATGAAGTTGATTATCGTTATAATCATTATAATCATTATGATATTATAGAGAGTAGCCGCATCTCTAGGGCGTGGCATTCTAAATTACATTGTGTTGAGGGCATTTTCAAAATGATTTTACTGAAAATCAAAAGAAATTAACAATTAATTTTGTTTAGTTTCTTGCGATTCCTTGTTGGGATGTACTTAAAAGTAAGATTTTAGAAGAAGATAGAAAACTAAGCCAATAACTCAACATAAGGCTATTAGAGATATAATTTTAGAAGTTATTTTATGGAACTAATAACCAGGAAAGGAGGTAAAGGAGAATTATCGAATAATATTAATTAGTCTTTAGATAGAACACTTTATTTCTATCATATTGTGCAGTTAAATTTGCATTTATTTCATTTTATGTTTAGTAATACAATAAAAAATGGTAGGTATTATCTATTAGACACTGACTAAAGCTGATTCCAACGAATTTTCATTTCTGTTGAAAGAGAAATACCCAAAAGACAACAACAACATTGTCATTTATCATCAATACAAATGTCCATTTAAATATTAAGTATACGCACACAAAGCCCAATATATGCACACAGACACATACATACATATAGAAAATGATTCGAAACTGAGGGATATTCGTTCATCAATCATGCGGCATACAGGGCGTATGATTTATAAATGTCACATACACATTCACTTATGCATTATTAACACATTAAAATTGTGGTATGTGAAAAACTGCTTGAAATGCTAAAAAGTTTCGAAGACAGCCAAGAAATGAGCTTCTTTATACCAGCCACCATCATTCCGTTCTCTTTTCCTGTTTATATTACGATATTTACAGTTGATGCTGCTTGAATGTGACAGTGATTATCCTGTGAGAGTATCTGGGAACGATGCCAAGCTTAAGCTACGGGCCAACCAATTCACACACTCCATAGACCATATATACATACATACATACGGACAGACATGGCAGTGAGGCAGCCAAACAGCTTGTTAGCAGGAGCTAAAGCCGCACGGCATCAATGGATTGGCGGCATGTGATTGGAATGATGGCAACATATCGTCGAGAGATTTTCTTTTGGCGCCCAACGAACCATTTTCTGCTGAATGGCGGAGTTATTTTTGCTTTACTTTCCTCTTTCTTTCTTTCCCTCCCTCCTTCACTTTAGTTCGTTTCGTTTCATTTCGTTTCGTTTGGGTAGGGGAGGGGGGTTTCTTTTTTTATTTGCATTGTGTCGTTGCCGTGGCAGCATTTCCAATCAATGCCGCTTCCGTTCATACGGCTGATGTTGCTGCCATAACCTCTGTTCCTTTTTTCTCCTGCTTTGTTTGGGAGAGCAACAAAATTCATGGCTCAATGTTGGCAGCGTCTTTTGTGATTTACATTGTTTGCCACACACGCACATACACATACACAAAAAAAGGTCTTTTGAAAAGCCGGACAAAGCATTTAGGAACTCAACATTTGTATTTGCCCTTTCACACATATCATAAATATATAGATACAAAGATATTTACTTAAGTCACAATTAAGGTCATTTCTGATTGGGTTTTTTTTTTTCATAATTGATTTTGCATACAATTTATTAACTTACCATAAACATTTAACCTGGCCGAATGTTGTACACTGCCCATTGAATTGCTGGCCACACATTTGTATAGGCCACCATCGTCTGGTCGCACATGTGAGATATTTAAATGGCTTATCACATCCCCAGACATGTCGACAAATTGCCCAATTGCAAACCGATGATGCAGCGAGACATCCATAATGGGTTGTGAGTCCAGCAGCCAGGCGAACTATAATTGAAGAAGTGGTATGAGAAAATCAATAAGACGGCAACCAATACAGCATCGACGATTCATAATTTGTGAGCTTAATCAGCAAATTGTTGCCATGAGTATGTCTGTGTATGTGTGTGTGTATATATATTGGAGTGTCATAATAATGCATAAGGCCAATAAATATTTTCCAAGTGCAACTTTACTTACTTGCGGTGGCGGAGAGCCGCTGGCAGAGCACTTAAGCGATATTAATGGTCCGGGACGCACGTTCTGCTCAATGAAGGTGTAAATCAATTCAGGCACAGTGTCTAAAAGACAGAGACAGATAGGAGAAGGTGGAGTATGACAAAGCTGCCTTTTGCCTCTGATAAATTATAAATTTGTCTATTAACTTACCGCCCAGCTTCAATTCGGCCATGGCCTGTGCACTGGCACGCTGATTCTCTACAAGGCATTGATAGACACCACGATCCCGTCGTCCCACATTCTGTACAAGTAGCGAACTCTTCGACAAAAACTGTATGCTACACAAGGACAAAAAACGAGAGAGAAAAAAAAATTACAGTGTTAAAAATTTGTCATGCAAAACTTTCATCTCAAACAGCAACAAAAAAAAAAAAAAGAGAGAAAAGCGAACAAAAAAATCGAAAAATTTGACAACGTTGCACAAAAGTTGGGCAAGGACTCTCGCAATATGCTATAAACTCAAACCCATTTTGTAAACTCGACGTGGGCATGTGTTGGTATATGTGTCAGTGTCAGTGTGTGTGTGTGTGTGTGTGTATGTATAGATGTATCTGTTCTTTCGGCCTTTTGTTCATTCAACCGAAATTTGTTATTTATTTTATTAGCATAAGCATAAAAATTTCTGCTTGATTTGTAATGCTGATTTGCTTGCTTTTATTCTTATCCTCTTCACTCTGTATCAAGCAGCTGCCCAATACAAAATTCAAATAGATATACATATATAAGTATGCTTAGAAGTGTCTGTGTGTATGTGTGTGTGTGTGTTAGCTGTTTATTTGTTGGTTTTCCGAGTGCCTTGGTCAGTGCCTGTTTGACCAGTCAGACTGTCCGTCAGTTTGTTTGCCAGCTGCCGTACAAAATTTTCCATAATGTGGCTGTGCGTGCAAAATTTTCGTTTTGCCTTATGCCTTTCGTATGGGGCCCAGGGAAAGAGTATTATGCTGATTTCATGTAATTTGCATTAAATTATCAAGATGTGTCCAACCCGTTGAAGCGAAAATATATGCACAAAGCAAAAGACCTCCTCTACTTCCCTCTCTCTATCCAGAATTTAACAGGCTATGAATGCCGTAGGCAACCAGAAGATGGCAAAGATTTACATAAGATATGCCTTATATACAAAATGTGCATAGGTATAAGTATATGTACCTATATACTATGCAAGTATGTGGTTAAATGTTTGGGTTAGATAACTTATCATTTAAGTATGCAACATAAATTTATAATTTTCTTTTAAGATAAAACTTGGTGCCTTAAAGCTTACACACACACTCACTCTCTCTCTCTTTTATTGAATTATTGACTTTAGCAATCAGCAAGACTTTATCAATCAGCAGTTAAAAAAAAACTATGTAAATTATTGCAAAACCTTTTAAACAATCAACCAAAAAGATTGTCAGAAAGTTGCTAAAATAATAAACTACAGAGAGAAATGTGCAAAAATGAACCAAACCAAATAAATGAACTGACATAGCACTCTCTGTGTTCTACTATTAGAGTTGCTCGTTGCCAGCAACGTTCATCAATAATAATAATAATAACAATAACAATAAAAAAAATACCAGTAACAGTGAAAAATGCCCTAACAACAGGCAGCCAACAATGAACAAAAAAGTGGGAAAAAAAGGAAAATCTGCAGTAGCAATAGCAAAAATCTATAGTGGTTTTATTTTTCATTTTCATTTTTCTTTTTTTCGGCAACATTTTCTGTGCAAAACTGGCAAAACTGATAAAATCGAAATCGGGACTACACAATGTTGCCCATGTTGCACAGTTGCACGGTTGTACGATTGCATGTTGCCCCCGTTTTCTCTCCCCTTAAGTTTTTTTTTTTTCTTTCGGGTAGTGTTGCTATACTTACTTATCCCTGCCGGTGGCTAGTGCATGATTCGCTTGCAGCGGTTTTCCATTGTGCAGCCAGTCGATGGCATCGATCGCTGAACCCGTTGTTGTACAATTGAAAATTGCCGTTCCGCCCGAATTGACAATTTGAACTTGCGGCAATATATGCACAGACACATACGAATTGACATTGAGGCGTATTTCGATGCGTTGCTCGCCAAACTGATTCGACGCCTGGCAAATCTGCAAATAGAGCAAACGTTTCACAGTGTTAGAGAAAGAGTGTGAGGGTGTGGGTGTGGATGGGAGGGTACATTTTGTTATGCCTCTATATAAAGCAGACGAAATCAATCAGCACTGTCATATATATCATGCAATACAAAAGCAAGAATAAACCACACAACACAATAAACCAAAAAAAAAAAAAAAAGAAAAAGGCACAAAAACGAGTCGAATTATATGGAATATTTGAATGCCATAGTCGAAAGGAAAATGGTTACTGGTTGAATGATAGACAGACAGCCACTGACGGACAGGCACTTGGCCTGTCAGCATTTGGCTTTAGTTAGGTACTTACCCATTTACCCGCATCGCGTTCGTCAGCATTTTTGATGAGCAACAATGTTCGTGAAAGTATCACACGCTGTGATGAGGGTATGGGATATAGAGCCGCCGAGTCGGAAACACGATACCAACTGTAAATCATACAATGAATATAAGCTATATGATACTTAAACCAAGCTAAAAACGTTAATCAAAAATAAACTTTTACCATTTATTTTTGTTTTGCCTTTAAAAACTAAATCTAAATGCTATTAAATGTATATAGACAATCACTTTTAGTACTATCTCATACCCACAGCATGAAATCAATAAAAGAAAATAGTATAGAAAATAGAGGAAATCCTTAGAATCAAGCTACATCCTGATTGGCCATTCTGGCCACGTAATTCAGACACGGGCGGTTCACGCATAAATTTATACACAAAACAGAACACAAAATTATCGCATTTTTCTCGCATTCATAGTAATCATAATAAGCCACGGGGGCCAAAAAGGAATCTGGTGCGTCCTACCAACATTGTAAAATATCTCGAGCATTTTTCCCCTAACCCCAACACCAACGATTCTTAGTCTATGCAAAACAAAAAAAAAAAAGGAAAAGGAAAGGAAAACTTTTGCGCTCTTTGCATGTTTTGTCGTCTGCTGTCGGTCTGTTTTGTGTGTGTGTGTGTGTGCGTGTGTGAGGGAGGGATGGAGGAGGAAGAGGAATGGTAACCTGCCAAGTATGTTCAAGTGTTTAGAACTGCATGAAATTTTAATAAGCCTGGCTAAGTGAAACAGTCTGTTAAATTATGTTACCCAAGTGTAGAGTAGAAGAAAGGCTTCTTCTTTCAGAATGTTATTTTGTTAATTAGTTGTGAAGGTTTGACATTGAGCTACTGTTACTTGATATGTTTTATTTTCTTTTTGTTTTCTTCTTTTTTCTTTTTTATATTGTCATTTTGAGATATTGACTTTTATTGTTTCAACCATCAAAGTGTTTACCTCTTTGTAAGATAATCCATGAACTAGTTAGTTAGACACTTTCTTTAAGGGGTTGGTTAAGTAAACAGAATGATTAAGTTACTTGTCTGGTATTTTATTAGTTTGTTTATCGTCTATTAGCACGTTGGCTAATGTGTGTGGAGGCCATCAAAAGTCACCTAATTACTTCTACATAGACGTCTATAATCTGAGCACTCTTGGGTAATGGGAATACATTCAAATGCACTTAAGTGCTGTCTATATAAATGTGGACTAACTTTTGTATTAGAGATACTTTGCCACAGCATATCTAAGGGGAGATGCTCGTAAATGGCAGAGGTTTCTTCTTTTTATTACTTACGTGAATATGGGAAATGGATTTCCTTGAATATTACACGGCAAATGGACATCGTTTCCACGTTCAACGTGAATTTCCATTACTGGTTTTTGTGTTGTGCGCGGTGCTAAATTTTTACTCAATTCTGGAAATAGATTTCCATTCGAATTAGCTTTGTTTGATTGGCAGATTTAACTTAATTTTTACCTTTCACTTGAAGCATTACTGCATCGCTACGTTGCCGTTCGCCATTCAATGTATTTGTAACTAGACAGCTGAATTTCATCAAACCATCCTCTGAGCGTACTGAACGGATATATAGATCACCGGAGGCAGCCAACACCACATAGCGACCCGCTGCAACGAAATTGTAACTCGTAATTCATAAAATTGCAATTGCAGCAACAATGTGTCGACAACAGCAGCAGCAGCAGCATCAGCAACACAAAACGAAATCAAAGCATTTGCTGCACACGCTGCGTATACGTAACAATTTCCAATAAATGTCAACCCCGGACCAGAATCCCATTCGTACGCACAAACACACATACATAAACACACACACGCATACAATGCATGTGCAAACATAAATTTCAGTAGCAGATAAACACCATGTTGGGAAAAAGAAGAGGCGAATAACCTTACTCTCTTTCAGTTCCCTATATGTACGTACACATAGTATAAGGAAAAAATGTGGCAACACTCACCCACATCCGACAGATCCGGCAGCAGTATCTCCTCGCCGCGATGCCAACTGGCCACGCGCACATAGGGACGTACATATTCCGGTATGGCGCACTTAATCAACGCCGAATTTCCCAAATAGACTTCAGTGTTTTCCACGTGCACATGAAATTGACGACGCACCACTAGGGAAAACAGCATTCACAGTAACAGAAACAGAAACCAGAACAAGACAGTCAGTTGTATATATACATATATATATATATAGAGATGTGTGTACATATGTATATTGTAGATATGTCTATATATTTGTGTGTGAAAACGGAATAAAAGTCAACAAACGTTGACTGTCTGGCCGCTGGCGTAAACTGCGCATACAGATGAACGCATAAAACGCTTTCCGTCAGGCATTCGGGCAGTGGTTAAGTCAGCGGTGTAAAAGGGCATACCCACCGACCACTATTGAAGGGCTGGGTTGGGTATAAATGGGGGCAATAAACGTGGCACAACAATGCAAAAATGGCAGCAGTTTAAATGAATGAAATTGCTTGAAATTATATGCAAAACGGAAGTTGAAGAGCAGACAAAATGGCAAAAAAAAAAATAAACCCACAAAAAAAAATACTCGGGAAAAGAAATGGTGAGAAAACCCAACGAAAAGACACACACAAAAAAAAAAAGAAGAAAAATAGTGAAAAAAAAAATAAAAGTGAATAAAATGATACACAGGGAAAATGCAAAGTATAAATATTGAATGAGATTTTAAGCGACTATCATGCATCGCTGGTCTGCCTGGATACTACTGGATTGTGGATGGCTGAAGGCAGCGGCCAGAGGACTGATTGCATGGCTATGTAAATGAAATCAACGTTGACATGAATGGTTCAACTGCTTTCGAGGTCAACGGTTAAGAGGTAAAGTCAATAAAGAGACAGACCTACATATATATAATATGCTCTTAAGATGATTAATTTAATTAAATGCAAAAATAAGAGAAAAAATGAAGAGGAGAGAGAGAGAGAAAATAAGAAAAATATACTTAGTTAATGTCAACAAGCAGCTTAACATTTACTTCATGGACAATATAAGAAACGAAATCAATATAAAAATATAGCAATACATAAATGATATATGGGTAGAAAACAAAATCGAAAAAATGCATAAGAAAACTAGTGCACAAAATCGTAAAACATGTTCAAAATGAATGGATGCCTTGACAAGAGCAAAACGGAGTAGCAACAGCAGCATCCTTTCTCGAACGTGCAAAGCTTCAAAAATGTTGTCAACATAATGCTCTAAGCTTTTACCCCAATCTCAGCCCCTGCCCTCCAACCATGAGACAACTCCGTGATGGTTCGGTGTGCATGCTAATGGTGGTTGCACCCACCTTTCTCCGTAGTCCGATAGCTACTTTAGTCTACTTTACGCTTACCTGCTTGCACCTGTACATTCCGACTCAATATGGTGCCCGCCTCGTTGCTGGCCCGGCATCGGTAGGTGGCCTCATGTACATCCGTGCGATAATATTGCGCCAGAAATGGTGGAAAGTGCAATGTGCCATTGCCAGATATTTTTCTAGAAAAACAGAAATACAGAGAACACAAAAGAGCAACCACAAAATGCAATTTTTTAGTGGGTAAATTCTTAAGGGGGGTTTTTTTGCTCTCCTATTTTATTTATTTATTTATTTACATTGAGAGAGAACAGAGTGGGAATTTGCGCCCAAAAAATGGCAGCCACTTTGCTGGCAAGCATTTTTATGGCACTAACTATATGGAGCGAAAAGTGTAAATTTACATAAAAATGCAATAAACGTAATGCTCTGCGATACGTTGTAAGTGTGGTATACTTATATATATCCATATTCACTATATCTATGTGTAAGCACCTAAGTGAAATGCAACGGGCCTAAGCCTCAATGGTAGTCCTATCAACAAAGGATATAAAAGAGATGCTTTGGGCCAACAAGCAAAATGTTTTAGCTCTTCAAGTAGGCTTGAGGTATGCCAAATGTTGCATAACTTCGAAAGCCTTTTCCAATAGTTGCTTATATTTAATAATTAATATTAACTATACTAAGATGAAAATTAAGAATGATAAAAGAAATAATATCAAAATTGCAATTTCAAAATTTTTATTTCAGTTTTTATAGGCAAAATTCAATAGTATTAAAAAAATGGTTAAATTAATTTCAACTATTGGTTAAGATTTAAAGCTAAACTATTGAAAATGAAATCCAAAAGTCTTGGCTCACAGTAAAATATTTAAAAGCCATCGATGACGTGAACTCGAATAGATTTATTATAATAAGTTAAAATATAAATACTGGCTATTATAACTGCCATTTTTGGTTAGTAACTGAGAATGTTAGGTAAGAGAATGCTGGAATCCATCCTCGAAATGGAAATTACCATTTTTTAAACCATTTATTAGTTGTTTGCATTTTGGTAAGTAAATCATAATTTGTAAGCAATCATTCTAAATGTGTTCTTTCAATGTTGCAATAATTTTTATTTTAATTCTAACATCTAAATTTTAAAGAACATATATTTTTCTTTTAGAAATTTAATCATTTTTAGTTGTTTATGAATTTGAAATAGCATTAAATATTAATATTCAGTATAAAGTAATATATTCCTTTATTACAACTTAATTATGTAAATAGTTAAAGTTAATTTGAATTTAGAATGATTTGTGTAAATTTTGTGTATAAACCAAAACAAGATTTGCTTTAATGTTTTTGATTAGCTTCTGGGGCTTAACAAGCAACAGAAACATATCAAATGGCCAAACACATAACTCATGCAAAAGCCACATCAACTTCAACATCAGATGCAGTTGCAGTTGCACATAAAAGCACAACAGAAGCAGCAGCAGCAGCAGCAACAGCAACAGCAACAGCAATACCATCAGCAACATACAACACAACTCCACATCAACTGTCCGCTAATCATCTGAGTTGCGCCAAGCTAACAAGCTAACAGACGACTACTACGACAACGATACGGATGAGGTTGAGGACAACAGCAACATAAACAACAACAACTGTTATTGCTGTAGTTGTAGTTGTTGTTGTTGCAGCTACATCAAAAAAAACTTCATCAAGCGATGTTTTCAAAAAAAAAAAAAAAAAGAAGAAAAATGTTTAAGTGCCAGCAATTTGTTTACGTCTATTGCGTTCGCATGGAGTTGAGAAGCAGCCCACAGGATGCTTAGAATGAAGATAGAGAGAGGGGATGTTTGGGGGTGGTTTTGGGGGCAGGGTTTGGTAGACTATGATGTTGGCGACGGACAGATAAGTGCACGTCCCATATTCACGTCACTTGAACTCAACTATGCTCTTTAGCAGCTTAAAATAAATTTTTGTTTCGCTTCTATGCAATGCTCTCTGTTCGCGTCCGGTTTTATATTTTATTTTTTTTCGGGTTTCAGCAACTATACCAACACACGAACATTGTGTAATGCCTGGTATGTATGTGTGTGTGTTTATGTGTTTGTGTATATGTATATGTGAGATCACGTATTTCGAATGACATTTCATTTTGCGAAACATAAAAATTCTTTTAGTAAATTTTTGTTACCATATTGCAATGTGAGTTTATACAATTTTATATGCATATTTATTTTTAGGTCGTGCTCTATGAAAACTTTACTTTATTTTGGTTCGTTTTTTTTTACGATTTATTTTGGCATTCGCTTGATTTTTCTACCCTCCTGAAATCCATCGGGACAAAGAGTATGCTAAGTTTGCCCAATTGTTTGCAGGGGGAAATAAAATATATATATAAAATATATGTACATATAAAGGTCTATTGAACTGCGTTTTAAATTGCCTCTTCAAGGTTAAAGACATCATAATATTACAATGTAAACATACCCTTGTTATTTTTTAAGACGAAAAAAATAAGCAATTAATTTAAGAAAAGAGCATAAATTTTAGTTCTTCTTGATATATTTTAAAATTAAATGAAAACATAAAGACCCACTTATTTCGTATTGTCAAACAATTAAGATTTCAATTTTTCAAGCCAGTTTCAGCAAAGTTAATTATAAATAAGTTTCTTAATAATATTAAATAAATATTAAAATTGTTTTGCAAAAAAAAGAACACTAACCAAACATTTAAAAAGTTTTTTTTATCAAATAAAATTAAGTTAAAGCTTTTAAAATATTGAATATCAATCTACAAACTAAATACAAATGTATATACTAAACTGATACATTATGAAAATAAGTAATAGAAAATAATAATAAAAAATTTCTGTTGTTGGCCAATATGAGGTATTTTGCTTGTCGATAGACCAAAAATATGTTTTATTCCATATTTAATTTTTTTTTATTTTTGGGTTTTTATATTCTGTGCATACGCTAATCCGCTTAAGAATTGCCATGGCAATGATATCAGAAGCAATTTATTGGCAAAATCAACAAACGATTCGAACCGAAACTCTAATCAAAACAAGCAACCGCACATAAAAATTTGTTAATTGAGTTGGGTTATCGCTAATGGATGATGGCAACAAATAACCACAAAATACACAATGATTTCTGATAGATGGACCAGCGAATCTTTTCCATATGAATATATAAATGTACATACATTTAACTATATATAGTGTGTGGGATTAAAATACTTGTCTGGATTAATCCTAGACTGAGTGCCGATGCATACAAATCCAAATACATACATAAAAAGATATATATGTATGTATGTACAAACATACATGTTTCTATATATGCATTTAAGTTGTCAGTTGGCATTAACATGGCATATTTTTTTTTTTTAATATTTTAAATGTTAACAAAAGGGCAGACAGGATGGTAAATGATGAGAGGAAAGGTCCTGCTCTGACAGGCACTCTACTGATTTTATTGTTGTTGTTGCTGCAATGTCTGTTGCTGTTGTTGCTGTTGTTGCCGTTGTCGTTGCCGCCTGCCAACCACGCATTACTTTCATGTAATTTCTTTGGCCTTTTCAAAACCTTTTTGCCTTTTGTTGGCAGGCTCTTCAACAATACCAAAACAAAGCACAAAAATACAAAACAAAAATGAAGAAAAATTATAAAGAAAAGAAAACCTTCTGTTGTTTGTGGTTGTTGTGGTTTTTATTCTTGTTGCCTGCAAATGCAATGCATTTTTGTCTTGAGGCAACATTGATTTTCACAGCTGCGACTGTGACCCGAGAAAATGTGTTGCAACAATGTTAATTAAAACCACTCGAAAAATACCTTTAATTCTAGCCACAAACCGAAGCCGCAACAATGTGACTTCCCCAGTAAAAGAGGCGACAGGAAGCCAGACATGGAGCAGCACCCGCTTATTATTACACATACGCATAGTTGCAACTGTTGTGACCACAAAACTTACCTCAGTCCTGGCACTTGGGTTGCCAGAGTGCCATCGCGCAGCACCCAGGACACAACGGGCGGAGGATTCCCATGAGCTGTGCAACTAACCTGTGCCCCGCTATCGTTGCCAAAGAATAGACGTGGAGCGGGCTCTAACAGAAATGTTGGTACGCGTAAGCCGCTTGTGGCCAAAACGTAACAAGGGTCCAATATAAGCAGCAACAATAAAGTTATGCCTGTGAGAGAGTGGGAGAGAGAAGGAGAGGTAAGGGTAATCAGTTAATTACCAGCAATGTTGTTGTTTTGTTTGCTTAAAACTTTAATGCACTCGCAGCTTCTGGCTATTGTCTTTTTCTCTATGTGTGTGTGTGTGTGTGAGTGTGTGTTTATATTAGGTTTTGTATGTATGTGTTTGTGTGTCAAGTGCACAAGTCATAAATGCGGTTAATTTGGCTTTAGTTTCATTCCCATGCCGCAAGCGTTCACTTGATTCGCATTTAGGCAACACTTGACTGCGTTGCATATACTCATCCCCCCCTCCCCCGCGTTATACTTTCCACTTTAACATTACATTACATTTTTACTGCCACTCACCTATTCTGGCCTGGTTGAGTATGTGCTTGAGTAAATCCATATTTCGTTGTGTATATATCTCTCTCTGTGTGTTTGTTTTTGTTGCTTAAATATCTAGGCGAATTTAATTGCAACAAATTTTGCAGTGCTGTTTTTTTTTCTTTTTTTTTGTTCTCTAGATCAGGCACACATGAGTCACCGCCCGCTGACCCCCGCCGCCTTCCTCTCTTCTTTACAAATGTACTTCAAAAACTTTTCTCGTCGTCCTTGTTGTTGCTCATCTACCTGTGCATAAAGAATAAAAATCAAAAGTTAATTTACATATGTTTTGTCCAAAATGTTTATATTGTGGCATATATATACATAGTTTGGCTTTTATGCAAAAAAAAAAAGTTTTCTTGTTGTTGACAGTTTAAAATAAACTTTTTCTTTGTTTAATTATATATTCCAAATTTGATTTAATATGTTTATATTGGATATAGGATTGTTTAAACATGTTAAAATTTAGTTACATATATTTATATTATTCAAATGATGTTAAAAAATAAAACCAAGTTATAAAATTACAATAATTTTAGAATTTTAAATCTTTGAAGCAAAATAAAAATAATAAGAGTTTCTTAAAGAGATAAATCGATTCTAAAGCTAAACATAATATGCTAACAATTTACTTTAAATATAATGCTGAAATAAAAATTACATTAACAAAAATATGTCATCTAAAAGTAAAACTTGTTTTTGAAAAATCCTAAAATCAAAATTATTCAAATAAAATTATAAATTCCTTTCCTATTAACAAGATTAATCTTTCTACTTTTTTTAGAACTATTTCTATTATTTCTTATTTAAAAGATTTTATTAGAAATTCGTAATGTTTCTCTTAAAAAGTTTTGGTTTCAATTAAAGTATTAAATAGCCATTAAGTGATTAGCTATTTCAATTTGCCAACATGTAGCAGAAAGCAATCTATTAATCTTAAAACACGTTTTTAGTATTATAGAGCTACAAATACAAATCTCTAACTATTTATGCCAAGTTCAAATTGTATTCAGATTGATGAACAGGCGAGAAATACGCACGAGTCGTTGATAACAATAGTTAAAGCAACCATCTTCTATACACCCATATACACACACACAAACACACAAACACACGCACATACTCACACACTCATACACAAAGAAAACATTCGTTTGCATTGCTGTAGAACTGTTGGTAAATACATTTAACGAGTATTTATGAGGGAGCATACGAAATGAATGACTTTTGCCATCATTAAATTTTATTTTGGTATATGGCAAAAGCCTCGACAACAATGAAGAAGACATAAACATGTTTTCAGGTCGAGTACTTGGGCTTGTACAGTATATCGAAGAGAGGGATGGGGGGCGTGGAGTTTTGAGATGAAACCATGGAGTTCAACAGCCCAAGAGAACAGTTTGGTAAAATCCTTTTCACAACATTTTTTTCTTATTTCTTTTCTTTTTTTTTTTTTGGTTGTCTTTTGGGCTGGGCAGGCACTTAGCTTAGCGACTAAATAAACATCATCATGACACCCATTAACAATATTGGTAGGGAGTTGGGTTGATTATATTGGGCGTGAGTTGGGTGTGGGTGTGGGTGAGGGTCATACTCTGGAAGTTCTTTTTATGTTTGCAACTTGACACCTTTTCATCGGAGGGCCATATATGTAATCCCTCAACTCGTCCTATACTCACTCACTGTGTGTTTGCATTTAATTGAGAATTTAAAATGATTTGTTTATTTTTTCAGCATCTTTTGTTGAACAATTTGCCAGAAGCATTTTTCTTCTTTACTCAGCACTTGGACGGCGTCAGATGTTATATATAAAAGTGAGTTGGATGTTTCCGCCAGCCAACACACGAGTATGTATATGTGTGTGTGTGTGTGTTTGTGTGTGAACGTGTAGGTTTGTTTGCCTTTCATTTTTAATGAGTTTTTATTTTCCACGCTTTTGTATGTCGCTCTTTTGCCCCCGTCTAACTGTCTGGCTTTGGCTTCATTTGCTGCTCCATGGAGCAGAGATGGTTTTGGAGACAGCATTCGAGGACAGGGGGCGGATGGATAACGTCCGTTGTCAGGATATACAACGTCGCTTACTTTGTCTTCTGTTTGGTGTCATAACTTCTAACTGCCAGCAAATTTGACGCTAAATGTGTGACAACGCTTTAGATGCTTATGTCGCTGTGGCTTCTAAGTGAGTAACTGAAAGCGTTGATGATGTGTGTGTGTGTGTGTCTATCTGTATGTGTGTCTGTCTGTATGTGTGTGGGTGACTACATATAATAACTGTTTATTTCCAAGAAGTTTATTGTGATAATCTCTGTCTCTGCGGCTAGAAAACTTTTGTATATTACATCCTAATCCTCTATATAGTTTATTTCAACAACATTTCCAGTGACAAATCCTATTTTGAAATGCTGTCACAGAGAATTGAAATTATAACAAGTTATATTTTTACTTAAACGTAAAGACTAAATCATTTAAGAAAGAAAATGTAACCTTAAATAATAATTCTATGTTTTTATTTTATTATAAAAATATATAAATAGAAATTCTAATTTGCCAACTTAAAAGAAGTTTACATAGATAGCAAAATATTGAAAACAGAGAGCAAAGAGAGTTTATCTCAATCTTTGTTAGTTTTAATTTAACTTGAATTTTTCCTGCAAAGGGTCAACATAATGTTGCCAATTTCAGCAGGGCAATCAATTGTGGCCAGTGATTGCCACAAAAATATACAAAAAGAAAAAAAAAAAAACAAAGGAAAACAGAAAAACAAAAAAATAAAAGAAGCAATACTCAATTTAGATGTGAGTGTTGGTGTTGCTTTTAAAGATTGTGGCCACACTTTGCCTTTGCATTTACTGTATGCACCTTGAGCACACAAGTGGGTTTTTTGTGTGTGTTGTTGTTGGTTTGTGTTGGTTTTTATTCGGTGTGAAAGGTGCTTTAAGTGCTGGGAACGGCACAACAAACAGCAAAAGCAATATCAACGGCAACGGCTGCAACAGAGGCCTTCATGTGTTTGAAATTCAACCAAGCGTAAATGTTGGTAATGGGCGTGGCTGTGGCTAAACGTTGTTGCATCCGCCAAGGGCCACGCCTACATCCGGTATAGAGGAATGAGGCGCGAAGGTACTGGGCGTCAAGCAATAATTTTTCTTGCTTTTGAGTCGAGCTGTTGAATCGTTTTAATGCTCGTCACCTGGGATGTTTGGTTTGGTTCCTTTCTTTACCCCTCTACTGTTCTGTTTAGCTCTGTGTTCTCTTGTGTTCTCTGTTCTGTTGGCTGCTTCCTTTCTCCAATGGGTGAAATGCAAAATGTGTTGCATACCCGAAGGCGGATGTGTTTGCGTTTAGCGTCGCTTGACAGCTTGGCAATTTATGTGCTCAACTTCCTGCTAGCGACGAAAAATTTAAATGCAACTTTAACTTTAAACAAAATTGCCCCCCGCCTAGAAATTGCGACCGGCAATTTCCTGGCAGCGTCACCCACTTCTAGCCCCAGGCTCGAGCCTAATGTGAAATGCCTCAAACAATAGATCCATTTGCACTTCGCATTTCGACTGAAGTGCAACTCTTTGGCTCACAATGGCTCGGGGTGCCAAAGAGCAGCTATTCCGCATAGATGTAGAACAATGGAACCGAATCTGATGTTGCTCTTGGTCCAAGCCAGAGGTGACAAAAGGGGAGTTGCGATTTGATTGTGGCAGAACGGAAATTCAAAGGCGACGAGCCACCTAATAACATTTTCCATCCTCTCAGCACCATTCTCGCGTGTCCTACAACTGTTTGGCCACCTTTTATATTACATCAATTCGGGCACAACAATTGTCTAGAAAAAAAATACAAAAAATGAGGCAAGGCAACAAAATGTAATGGTCGCGCATATTTTCTCTCGGCATTCTATTGTTGCTGTTGCAATGGTCCCCAATGCCACAAGGGCTGCAGGCTGACTAGAGAAAGAGGAGAAGGGAAAGGGAAGGAGAAGAGTCGTTTCATGATGCTGCATTGTCACATTGACTAACCCTCGAGTTGGGCTGGCATTTTATCTTTGTTCGGTGCTCGGCCCTCGGGCGTTTGAGAGGGCCTTTGTTTAGTTGTTGCTGTGGCCGATGCTGTTGCGGTGGATTCTTGTTATTATTATGAATAAAGTTGACTTTAGTGTGTCTTGTGTTGATGACAACGATGATGTCGATGATCATGATGATGATGATGATGACGATGAGCACATCGCTCCGGTGCCTTGCAAACAATATTTAATTGGTATGGTCCTTAAAATTACTTTATATTCTGCCAGTTGATGACAGTAATAAAAAGGTGTTAATAGACCTAAAAGGATTACTGAAATAACTTTTAAATACTTCTCCATAGTTTTAAAACGTTATTGCTACCAAAAGGGGAATTTTCTTGCATAACTACAATTATTTCATAATATTAAAGAGAAGAAGTATTTAGATTGTTTCATATAAACAATCGTTAAAGTCCTCTTGCTTTCTTTTGTATTTATTGACAATTAAAGAGAACTAAACTTTTATATAAAATTAAAAAGTAAATGTATATATTGAAATTGTAGTATATAGAAAGATAAGTTTCTACGTATATGTACATATCCTCCATAAATATTTTACTACTTATGTGTGCATTTCTTTTACTATGTATATATAGTAATATGTCTGTTCATATGCACATTAATTAAATTCTTTATTATAATTGGAGGCATCAATTTCATTTGGTAAGTAATTAAAATTGTCTTTTAACTTAGCTCTCATTAAAAGTCACTTGAAACTTATATTTTCTGTATTTTAACTCATCAAATGTATGAAATAAAAGGAAATAATTGATATTTAATTGCATTTCATTGATTACTTGCAATCAGATATATCGGCAACATTTTTTCCCATTACTCAGAGAAATTTCTTGTTTTTCCTACACTTGCATTGATTTCTCTATCTCTCGTTGTCTCAACATTCGAATTGGCAATCGGAGCACACACACAAACAAACATTTTCATAGATTAAATTTTAATAACCCAGAGCAGCTGGAGCATTTCGAATGCCAATGGCAAAAGCAAAATGGTTATGCAACCTTTCTGGCTTATCACCGGATCCAATGCATAATTCAACAGTTTTGCGAATACCACAGAAAAAGGAGAAAAACACAAAAGTCAAAATATGCATACGGTTTCCAAAGCAATCGTATTGAAAAGCAAAAACAAAACCCAAAAATAAGAGGGAAACTATTGAGATTTGGTTAAGCTTAAACCATAAAAAGTGAAGGAGAAAAAGCAAATCTCAACTCAATTTAGTTAAGCAACAAACAAATGTTGCTGGTGGTACGGCAAAATGAATATTGCAAATCATTCACTAAAATTACCTCGTTATCTTTAACCACAGGACGTCGCCTGCTGCCGCGCAGCGTAGTCCGGGCGCAAGCTGAGGCGTTGCTGGAACTGAATCCTTGGCCAAGCTAACAGTTACATTGAGTTGTCTGCCATAGAATTGTGATTTTATTATTTTTGGCAGATTGCCCGCGGTTACACACACACACACACGGAAACACACACGGTCACTGGCACACTAAAACTTCTAAAAAGTCACACATATGCTGGCAGCTTACATCCTGAAATTGGAATAAAAAAAAAAGATGGCATATTTAGTGGTTGCATTCAACAATTGCCAAAAGGTGGCAAGCAGCAACAAAAAAAAAATAGAGGACGGTCGAAAGGATGAAAGGAAGGAAGTAGGGAAGAAAAATAGTTGCGGCCATAAATTAAACGCAGTGCATAGACGTGAAATTTTTTATGGACTGTGACTAGTCTTTCCCTGTTTTCTTTCTCTTTTCCACCGCAATGCCATATGGATTTTTTTTTCTTCTATTTTTATTCTATACTTTTCGTTCATTGTACTGTTGCCATTGTTGCCGCATTTTTATCACACTTTGATAATCGTATGGCAAATGCTTCACATTCATGTCAGACCGCTGACAGCGGCTGGGTCATTCGATTCAATTTGCTGCTGGCCCCACCACACAGTTGGCCGGAATGCTCAATAAATTTTCACATAAAGTCGCTTATCGCTTATGTTGCTAAATTTGCATTTTTTCTTCTTTTTCTTTTCTCTTTTTTTTATGTTGTATTTCGAGCGTTGGCCTTTTTAAAATTGAAATTTCACACTTTTTTCTTTTTTTTTTTTTGTTTGATGCCCCCGGAAACCTTTTCACACTTTTTCCATTAGCCATCACTTTGCTGGCCTGTTTAGCGCTCAAATTATTTCACCTTTTATTCAATTTACTTTATCCACACACCGAAATGTGTGTGTGTGTGTGTGTCTGTATAGGTGCGTGTATGTTCAGCTTCCGGTTTTGCTTCCGGGGCAAGTTAAGGGTATTCGTTTTGTGCTACGGGCCAGGGTAAATCCACTTTTGTTACATTTTTTATGAACACATTGGTGCGGACAAATAACCCGTAAAGTCAGTAAAATCCACGATAAAACCATACACACACATATACCCATACACAAGCACACGTAGGGAAACGCGTACATTCACTTGTGTTTGTGTGTATGTATGCGTGAGGCAAACTGTCAGCAAACAAAATTGTATTGCATAGTTTTAGGCAACGCTGAGAAAATAACACAACATTGATATCCCTTTATACACACAAAAACACACACACACACACACGCAAATGCAATAGCCACTAACACTTATACACACACTCACACACAAGCACACTCACATACGATGGCTCGGCCCTTTACAGTCCCCGAGGCAACGACCCAGCATCCATTAATGCTTTTTCCATTAAATCCCCAAATAGTGCCTAACACACTCAAACACAAACACACACACACACACACAAACATCAACTATCGGGCTTGTGTGTGTGTGTGTTAGTGTGTATTAGTACTAATACTAACACACTATGGCCATAGGCGTTTAGCACTGACAACAATATTTTTTTGTTTTTTTGTCAATTTTGTCCGCTTAACACGTCCAAACAGTTCGAAACGCCGGCAATGACTGAATTTTGAAATCGTCCTTTGCTGCCGCTGCCGCTGTATCGCTGTCTGCCTCTGCTCTGGTATCATCATCCTCGATTGCCAGCAGCAGAAGTAGCAGCAGCAGCGTCAGTGCCTTTCAGTTATTCAGTTTATCTCTGTCAGCGTAATCGTTGCTAACCCTTCAACCCCACTGCCCCATACTCCTCGGCCACCCCCCTTCCATGTACCCTTAAGCCATAACGTCAGACCAGTCTACTCCTCGCTGTGAGTGGTGTAACTGTTGCCAAACATGCCACTAACTTGGCCCACAATTGAACGATGCTTGCTGCGCTGTCAGCTGCGCAGTCAACGCCAACATTTGCCATTTCTCTTTTCGCCTGTTCGTTCTCTTTGCTATCTGTCTGCGTAAATGGTCGGCAAGGGGGTGGGAGGCGGTGAGTAGTGCGTATCATTGATGCTGCCATCACTTGTTCGTTTATATTCTCTTGTGGTTAATAAAGAGAGAGATTAGTAAAGAGAAAGCAAATGGCCACAAGTAAGAGTAAAATATGCAAAGGTAAAGGGGCAGGCACAAGCGGAAGTCATATGAACATGGAACTTACAACGGAAGTTGACTCTATAATGAAATTGTAATCAAATTAAAATTGAATATTTTAAAGAATTAAATTATAAAAAATACATAAGGTAACTTAATAAAGGAAAATAGTTTGGCTTTAGAAGATAAAAGGTTTTGGTTTCTCTTTTTAGTTGGTTACTATCTCGTATTATAAAAGTGTTATTATTATATGTTTTATTATATGTATATATTGTACATCATTAGAACTATTAACATTTAATATTTATGTTTCATTGCCAAATCATCAGCAAAAATAATTTTAGCAAAATCAACAAAATTTATTTTACTTCTTCGTAAAATAAATTTAATGAAATATATAAACCAATTGGCATTTAAAGAATTATTAAACAATTAAAGTATGAAAATTGAAATAAATTCTCTTATCATTACATATAATTTATGACATTTAAAAACTTAAACCAACTTGTAATTGTTTATATTTTTATTTGCCGGCAAATATATTTATTTATGTTGCATTCGATTCATTCTCAGTTATGCGGCACTTAATCACCTTTGGTTTGGACATGTGCCAACATAAATCATATGATATGTTTGTACAATGCAAAACTGTCACATTGGCGCCAAAAGTTATTGTACATAAAACATAACACCCACCCGCTCCCGCTCCCATCACAATGCCGCCGCCATCATGCAATTTCCATGCTTACTACGCGGCTTTTAGCGTAAAATGTCATTCAGTTTTCTGCTCACTCAACGCTTTCTTTTTTCCTGCTCCTTTTTTGTTTTTGGTTTATTTTCTTTTTTTTCCATGTTTATTTATTTGTTTACTCTTCAGGTTTGTGTGTTTTTTTTTTTGCGACCGAGCACGTGTTGCTTCTGCTTATTCCATCTCTCTCCCCTCACTCACTCTCTATATATCTTTCTCCTTTTAACTATCTCTCTATCTCCCTCACAGAATTGCTCTGTTGTCAACAATGGAAAAGCGCAGGCGCGCTCTTTCAACGCGTGCAAAAATACAACGCAGCAGCGCTGCTTCTGGCAACATTCGAAACTTTTCAAAAAAAAAAATACAAAAGGAAAAAAAAGAAAATGGAAAAACCTGACCTACGCCAAACAGAAAACGAACAAGCAAACGCATTGACATGTGTCTATTATGTATGTATGTATGTGTGAGTGTGTGTGTGTGTTTGTTTGTGTATGTGCGCCATAGAGCTAGAGCTGTCAAAGCGCATTATAATTTTCATATATCAAGCTTGAATAAGGAATATTTAGGATTTTCATATTGTGTGCGGTTGAAATCAGTGTCCCGTTGTGCTTTATATGTTTCACTGGACCACCCACCTACTCGGCCACAAATGATGAATCAACTCAATTTTCATCATTGCCAGCTATATATCTCCGGTTGGAGCCTTTTTTGAACAATAAATCATCGCCGGGCTTCAAAATGAAGTTGCATAACTCAATTGCCATGGCAAACATATTTGCTTTGTCATTAATAAATTTGCCAAGTGCTTGACGGTATACGGCCCAAACACGCACTCATCCACACACTCACACTCACACTCACACACATACACACACACACATAGTCTCGAAGGATGTTAAGGATACGCATACGAGACTATTTGTGCCTGAAAATGCCTTGTAATTAAATTTAAAAGCATTTTGTTTCAAGCAGCTAAAGTGAATTATTAGCAAGCCGCATAAACAACGAGCCAAAACAACAATTTCTTTTGCATTCTCTTTTTCTTTTTCTACTCTTTGTTCTTCTTCATCTGATACACATAAGAGGAAGACTAAGAAATATAGAGAAACAAATGACTCTGGCCATTTATGCAAAGCTCTTAAATAAATTACAAAATTGTAATAATTTGGTGCGCACATCACAGCACAGCAACAGCAACACTAAAAACCAACAGCAGCAGGAAGTCCTGTTGCTTATAGTCATATGTGTGTGCTTGTGTGTATCTGTGTGTATGTCTGTGTGGCCCCATTTTTGACTTGGCGGCGGCAGCCACTTTGCAATTTGTATTGTGTGAACTTGGGCAACATCAAATGGCATAATTTACGTAGCTCGCTTATCTGAGCATTTAATTTTAGATTTATGGTTTTAATGGCTTTGCCCATCATGTCTAAACGCTATTTGCTTGGGCAAAACTTTATATCTATGTTTATTCTACTTGAAACATATAACTATAAATACGATTTGATTTTTAGTTAAATTTAAATAAGCACCACCAAAATAATTTAGCTAATTGCTCTAGGCCAATATATTTAGATATATGCATATATATTTAGATTGTACTATATGGTGGAGAATAAAGTTCTGTATTAATAAATTGTTTGTTTATTATTAGACGTTGAGTCTTTGGGTTAAACGACTTTGCAGACAATTAGAATCTTCATTTTGTTTGAATTGTTAAATTTTGCAGATAATCTGCAGATGACTCAATTAACAATTGGTTGAAAATATTGTTGGCTACTTGGCATAAACTTTCACCAAAAAATATAAAGTATAAATGGAATAGCTCGAATATCAGGTAAATATACTTTATAAAATGTTTTTGTTTGAGTAATCTTTGATAGAAAAGTTCAAGAATTCCAGAATCATTGAAATCTTAAGGTAACTCATTCTGACACTAATAACCAACTGATTGACAGCAATTTTAAAGTCTGTATTATGATGTTCATTTCAAGTGACAACTTATTTTCATTTTATTTTTGTAATTATGTAACTGTCAGTAGCAAATAAGACAAATAAGTAATTCTTTATTTATGCATAATAATGTTAAGCAAAAGTAATTTAATAATTTTACCATCACCTTAACACCTTATTAGCGATTTATAATAAACCTCATTGAATTCTTTTACTAGTTTCCCAAAATTTCCCCCACAGCTGTAAGTAAAAATAAAAAAACAAGCACGTAAAAATAAAGTATTTAAACTAGTACAAAAATTGTATCTAACATACTTACTTTTTAATTCAAATGATATTTATTTTCTAGTCGATTTTCCATTTGATTCCCATTGCCTATATTTTGATTTACCTAAAAATTAGAATATTTAAATAGAGAATTTAAATTTGTGACTTTTACAACAATTTGTAATGACTTACCTGAGTTGATTATGATCTCTTTTACTCATAATTTCAATTGTTCTTTAATATTTCTTTAATAGATTAAAATTATTTGTATACTGCTTACATGTACATAAATGACTAAATACCAAAAAAATATAATTTTTAAGATTTTCTTCAAGGGTTATTAGGCCAAATAAAATTCAAATTGTTTCTTTATTAACATAATCGATCTATTCAGATTTTCAAGTATTATGCGAATCATTTTTGGGCAATTAATTTGCTTTATTATCCCCAATCGCCCTTTTTTTCATCAAGTTGGCTGAATTACCAAATGCCATAATAATTAAGTTTATAGCCCTTTAACAATTATGAGATAACCTTCATAACAAACTTTTTGCCAACTCATTTCAAGTTCATCAACTTTTCACGCCTTTCGGTTTCAACTATAAACAATCCACCCACACACACACACACACACACCTAACCACAATAAAAACTCATAATTTGTGCTAAAAGTGTCATTAAAAAATAATTACACCACAACAATAAAAACTCCAAATAAGCAAATTATTAAAGTTGCCATTGCTAATACACTTCGCTCTCTCTTTCTCTCTGTCCCCCCCCACCACCAATCTCTCCTTTAGGTGCACCCACAAGCGTTGTCTGGCAATGGATACGCTCAACTTTCTCTGGTCGCCGCAACAACAGCAATAACAACAAGAACTACAACTTTACACTGAGGACACGAAAAGTTTTTCCTAAAGTCTGCCACCAAAGCTTGTTGAGTGCTGAAAACCGCAAGGAGGGGGGAGTAAAAACGGATGTAAAGGGGCCCCCACACAACGACGATGCCGATGCCAACAAAAAGCCATAACAAAACCGCATCATTATCATGGAAGGCAAGAAAATTGAGCAACGATGCCAGACTAGGCCAAAGGATACCAAAGGCAAAGGAGAAGAAGCGGGAATAGAAGCGTTGACTGCGGCCAACCCAGGGCAGCAATTTTGTGGGTTATGCTTGCTCTGCTTGTTATAATAGCACCACCAACACCAGCAGCAGCAGTAGCAAAATTTAATAAGCGTTTTATTATATTACAACACTGAGAACTGTGAACTGCGTACAGGGAACTGAGAAGTGAGAGGGGGGAAAGTGAAAGGAGAATTAGTGAGAAAACCGCGTCACAATCATAACGCAAACTTCGCTGGTCTCAGGCCACACACTTGTTGCTCTTCTGGCCTTAAAAATGTACTAATTGTTTTTGGTATAATTTGGTGTTGCATAATTTTTTGGCTACAAAAAAAAGAAAGGATAAAAAAAAGTTTTGCTTACTCAGGTGGAAGATTGCAGTTGCAACTTCCGACCTAAACTGACCACATTAGCCGCAGCTCATTGACTTTCATATGACAACACTTAAAATATTGTGGCTGTTGCATTTTATTTAACCTGTTTGGAATGACAAGTGGCAAATTATATAGTCCATAAATCATTTATTAACAAACCAACCAACCAATAACAACAACAACAACAACATTGAGTGCAGTCAGCCAATGCTTAATTAAATTCCATTAAATTAAGAGAAGAGAAAGACAACTGAGAGAGAGTTAATACCAATGTATTTGTTAATGAAATAGCAATTATTTATGGAAGCATTCTCTGATTTTAATGCATTGTTGTGGCAAGCGAAATATTATTTTGTTGCCAGCCAGCCAGATTACTCATACGTCACGTTGTACCAACCGCAGGCGGTAGCAACTGTCTGCCTGCCATAGACTGGCAATTATTGACAACGACTTGTTGGCGCCACACTATTTTTTTTTTCTTTTTCGTTGCGTGGCAGCAATGCAATTATGAAAATTATACAAGAAGAGTTTTCAATCTACTCTTATAACTCCTAAAAAATGTTTTTCTTTTTCCTTTTCACTGACTTTCTAGATTTTTTCCTCTTCTAGGCAAATCACTCTCAGGCCCCAGAGATAATGTCAAACTTTGTGGCTAAACAGGAGTAAAAAAAAAAAAAGGGGAATATAAAGTTGGAGGAGGAGACTTGTCAACATCTGCTGACATGGCTTTTGTGTAGTTGACTTAAGTCTTTTCCTGTATGGGTGTGTGTGTGTGTGTGTGTGCGAGGAGGCATGTCTGTTGCGCCAGCATTACTTGTCAAGTGAGCTTCAATTTCAATGACATTTAAGTGTGTGCCGTCTGCGGATGCGGCTGCCATTGCCTTTGCCGCTGGCACTGCGGCTCCTTCTGCGTTTTGTGTTGCATTTGACACATAAGTGGCCTTTAATGATATCAAACTTCATATACTGCTTTCATCATAAAACACACACACACACATACACATACACATACACAGAGACATATACACATACACTTTGCAGTTCCCCTTTCTTCATTTTGCATGTCTAACTTTTTCATTGAGTTGTCATTGCGGTCCTTTCATTTGCAGAACAGAGTTCCTACTGTAGATAAAGATAAGGATGCTTAACCGGAGAGACAGTCCCAGAGTAGAGTTTGCCATCAAAGCTGAATCACTGAATTCGTTTCCCTTTCCAATCAAGATCCATTGTGACAAAATTCCTTTAAGCCAAAACACAATGGGTTAGAAGGTCAACCGACTGAAGTTTTAAAAAAGTATTGTGGAAAAAAAATAACCAAGCCAAAAAAGTTTAAGATTATTATTTCGATTATTAAATCATAAATTGAGTAATTTGTTATGGTTGCTCAAGAGAATTTACCATAAAGAAAATTATTTATTAAGGCCCCAGAAATGGTTCTTTCCACTTTATCCCCGCACAGTTTCTTGTTCATAATTATCCTTGTGGCTCTCTTCTTACTTATTACACTCCAGACTCATAAATTCCTGTTCCAGCTGTTTCAATTTTCTTCAACGAAACGGCGAGTCAGTGGCAATTATTACCATAAAATAAAAAATAACGAAAAAAAACTTTCCCTTCAGTGTCTGGGCAAAGAAAAAGAGTGAGAGAGAGAGAGAGACTAAACTGAAAATGGAGTAGTAAGCCATCGAAATCAAATCAAAAAGAGAGGAAAAGCCTCTTCTTGGCGGTTTTTGCGGCCAGTGGACAGTGGCAGCTGCCGGTCGACCCTTGTGAATGTACAAAAGTGCTTAGCCGTGACAAAACCTTTTTTCCACTTAGAGATCCAGACGCGCCAATAAAGTGAGAGCAAAGACACAACTGGAGAGTGGTCAGTGAGGTGGTTAGGGTTGGGGAGGGGGACAAGAACGAGGGCCCAATGACCGGGGATATCGTAGCAGTTCGCGCCCTAGTCGCATTATTTCCAAGCGTCTGAGCTACTTTCTATGGCAGTTTTATGCGCTCATCTCAACTTTTACTTCTTTTTACTTTTCTTTCTAGCACCCACCGCCACCCCTTTGGCATCGTCAAACGTCCTTTCAATAATGAAAAAAGTACGAGCTTTGAATTTCCAAATGATACACGAGAAGGTGGGGCCAAAAAAAATAAAAAAAAATAAAAGGAGAGCATGAAGCAGACACTCAGATAGAGAAGGCGGACAACTAAAGTCGCTAAAGGAAATAAGCAAAGCAAAGTTTGAAAAGTGGACGCCGAAGTGGAAAAGGCAAATTAAATTATTTCTCATTTGAGGATGCAAGAGACATGGTAAGGACTGGGCAATAGAGAGGGAAAGGCGGGGATAAAGGGCAAGCCAAGCGAGCAAATTGAAAAAGCGTTGACGGAAATAAAACTAAAATGCGTTGCGCGTTGAAAATTACAATTAAATTGACTTTGCCGTCGGAGCGATAAAAGTAAATTAGCATAATTCAGAGTCCCAGAGTACCGGCAATCGAATTTCTCTCTCTCTCAAAAAAGGAAAAACTAAATAAAAAAGAAATAAAGAAAACGTCGAGACGACGAACAAAACTTACTGCATACTTTAAGGAGGTTTGGAGGCATTGGGTTAGCAATTCTACTTATCCTTATCTCAACTGACTTTCTTGTTATTAATGCCACTTGCAAACAGAAGGAGCACTGCCTGTCCACTTTAGGCTGAAGTGGCCAATGCACCTGTTCTACCTCTTCTTGTTCAACAGCCTTGTGGCTGCTGCTCCTCCTCCTCCACCTGCTGCAGTGCGTCTTACACTTTTGTGAGCATAATAAAGTGCATCAGGCAGGAGTCGTGAGTGCCGTCAACTGTTTCGGGCTAGCAACAAAGCGTAAAATGTGAATAGACTAACAAATAAAAAGCAAAAAAAACAACAAAAAGAAAAAAAAAGTCCAACAACTAAAACAAAGACCTCGTTCAGGGGGCGGGAGGGGGTACATGAAAAAAACAAAAGGCAGCAAGCGTGTCCTGACTGGGTAATTGAAAGCAACTTTGCAATGTTGCCCGCATGAAATTGGCTACATTTCTCCTTTTTTTTCTGTTGTTTTTCGCTGCTGTCTTTCTTTTCCTTTTCTCTTTTTTTTTTTTTGCTTGGGGTGCATGCGGAAATTGAAATGTCAAGTGTGCACTGCCATGAGTGAGTGTGTGTGGGTGTATGTGTGGGTGGGTATATGTCCCTTTTAGCATGCAGCAGAGAGAGAAAGGATAGAGACTAAAAGCCCGTTTGGAGTCTGGCTTGCGCTTAACCTGAGCTTAATGGCCTCGACACTGGCTTAAGCGCATCAGCCAATGCTGCCAATGATGGTTTTAATTGTGTATGAGAGAGGCAACTAAAGACCGCTCCGATTCATTAAATGGTTTACCCAATATGGTCCATAGCTCCTGCCCACCTTGTGCTCATAATGGCTATCGTTAACTCTGCCTACTGAATACTGCGAATACTGCCTTCTGGCTACTGGTTGCTGCCTGCTGACTGTTGTTTGCTTAATGGAAAATACGTGCTTCGATATAATTGGATTTTTTGTTATATCTGCTTTCATTCATTGTGGGCATGATCTATATACACACACATACCTACATAATATATAGAGTAAATGTATGTGGATAAAAAAAAAAAAAAATAAAAATTGCATTTGGCATTTGGTAAGATTTAAAATGTTTTACATTGGCTTCACTAATGGCCTACCAGGACAATTACAGTCATTTGCCGTATTGATTTACATTCGAAAATGAAAATGAGAATAAACCACAAAATGTCTATTGCCAAAAAAATAAGCATATGGAAATTAAACCAATCAACCTTGACAGTTTGTTTTTGTATCTAAATGAATATTTACCTCATGTCACGTAGTTCAGAGAAATTTAATTTCATTTGATTTAAGACAGTGGAAATAAACAGTTAGGCATATATATATATATATACATATATATATAAATATACGTATATATAAAAACGTGCCCACATCACGAAAGCAAATACAATTGCCATAAAGTTTATACTGCAAAAATAAATCAATAACTTGTGGATAGATCAGCGAGTGCTAAAAGTCTGGTTAGGCCAATTGCACTTAAATAAGAATTAAATGCATAAAAAGTAGAATAGATGATATATATATTCGATTCGTGAAATAAAAATTATTCTTATACGATGCTGTCATATGGAATTGCCTGCTGGTTCCCTCCTTTCGCACACTTTTCCCTATTAAATGTCACCGGAAGGCATGTTGGCCTCACTTTATTGCAATTTACTCACTCGGCACGTGATAAACGAGTCGCACGTTTTCCTCATTGTACGCGGCGACAAAGAAATAGAATTCAGTGATGAAATGATGGAGAGAGGGTAAGGGAAGAGAAATAGTCACAACTCAGAACACACATACGCACTGTTGCCAACTTGTTGGGATGGTTATTTATTTATAGCCATGCCAATGGTATATAGGAAAACTTCTCATCTTCTTGTAGCCATTAAATCGCATACATTAATTTCAGTTTAGTGTTTTGAGCCGTCAGGCAAATTGATTTTCCTCAACATATTAATTAAAATCAAGCAAAGGACATGGTCTCTCAAAGTTTAGATACAACACAATGCATTATTACTTAACATGTTTTCATATTCCGTATTTGCATAAACAATTTGCTTTTAGTTGGAATGGAGATACATCTGTGTCATCTGACTAATATTTGTCATTCTCAAAATCTGTTCCAGTTGCAAATTATTTTCACTGGTAAATGCAAATTAAGTGTCCGTTGTGAATGTGAAGAGCTCTACAATCATACAAATTGAATAAAGAGAAGTAAAGGTACTAAAAGTAAAAGATAAAAGAAAAATCCTGTATATCCTTGTATATAATCCTTATAAACGCTATATATATTTTGTATGATTAAAACAATTGAATTTAATTTAGAATTAATTTTCTTTTTTTAACTCATTCATCAAATCTTTTCCATCTTTCAGCCGCCTAATCTGTCAATGATTCGCTAAAGTCTTTTTTCCTCACTAATTTCAATACTTAAAAATTTACACTATATGAAAAAATGGATTTCTTACTCAATTTTCAAAATAAATAAATAAATAAATACTTTCAGTTTCACACAAATCATTGCTCTTTAACGCAAAAAAGCAACGTTGAAACTTAATAGAGGAAAATAATAGAATAAATAAATCATGTGTGAATTTTAATAAAGAAAAGAAATAGAAACAACTGATAAAACAATCATAGTGATTTTTTAAAAAAGTTTCAAAAATACTTTGGCTTATTACAAAATTTTTATATATATTTTAATTAGATGGCATCTAAAAGTCACAGTTTAGGCAATGTCAGTCAACATCTAAGTATGGCAGAAAGTCCTTCCATAAAGGAACTGGCCCAAAAGATCAACAAAAGGCCAAAGACCAAAAAGAAGATGCATTCCGTATTTATAAAACGTTGCATAGAACTAAAAGAGTTGCATAAACTGAATTTAAGAATAATAAAATTTGAAAGGCAACGAATTAAAAAACGAAGAACTTTTAATTTATTATTGCGTCAAATGGATCATTCGCTTAAGTCAATGAAAAAGAAAATTGTGACACAACAAAACCAGAAGGAAGAGAATTTTCAGAAGGAGCTAAGAAAGTTAAAGAAATTGGCACAGAAATCATTAACAATTTGGAATTATTTTAAGGGCTCTTTTAAGCATATAGATTTATGCTTGGATGAGCAATTGCCACATGAAAATGTTTTGAAGAATGAACCTTACAAGAGTGAACAAAAGTTCGCAATAGCCTTATCATTAACTGATAGTCGGCCAGAAATAGATCCAAAGATAACACCAGCGCCCAGTAGCATTCATATTGTGTATCAACATGAATCCAGTAAGGTGCCTTCACGCAGAACATTGTCTCGTGGCCCTAATCAGACGTCTTTAAGTGCCTTTAATAAAATGCGACAAAGTCGAAAATCTAGACGAGGCAGTATCCCTTTTACCAGTGGTATTCCGAGTTCTGTTAGTATCACCGATCAACATGCAACAATCAAGGAAACTAAAACTAATTTTAGACTTAGTCGTAATCGTGGTAGAAGAACTAGAAGCCTGAATCCTATTAGCCCCTGGCATAGTGGTATTCTCACTAATGGTTCTACTTCCAAGACTATTTCTCATAACTTTTCTAGTGTAAATGGTAGCTCTAGTCCTAGTCGCAGAACTAATACTAGGAAAAGTAGAGGTTCTAAGAAACGTAAAGTGAACGATAGTGATAGCAACGATACTAATATCAGTGTAAATATGATTGATTTTATATTTAATTTAAAAAAGAAAAAAAAACCGAATACGGATTCATTTGTCAGCTCGAGAAGTAGTCAATACTTTAAAAAATTGCAGAGCAATCCACCACCGAGTCCTTCGCATTCTATGCGGGTTTCATTTTATGATAGATTATTACAACCAGTTAAACAAAGGATAAATATTACCCAAAGCATGTTCTCTTTTATAAGTGATCAGGATTCCACATTAGATGATGACGATGATGAACTTCATCTGTTGGAAACGGAGACAGAAGTGGGCGTGGGCGATAGTGTTACAACAATTAAAAACCTAAATCCATTCCAAGAAGAACAATTTTTTAGTCAGCTTCAGAATCAATTAAAGTCCATCGCTGATTCAGAACCTACTGATCTTCATCCCAATAATGATGAATTAGAACTAATGCAAAGGTTAAAATTAAAAAATGATGAAAATGATTTACCAATAATGTCAAAAAAGATTTTTCAAGACGATCTTCAATCTGGTTATATGGACGAACATCTCAAAATTATTGTGGGAAATCAAATTAATGAATACAAACAGGTATTTAAACTTCTATTACAGGATGAACGGCCAACAGATTTGGCAGACAAACAGCTGCTTTATAGATATGCAAAAACGCCAGAATACTACAATAAAATATTGAAGAGACTGTACGATTTTCGATTTCTTCAAACACAAAGTCCCTTTGAACGTAGTCTACTTGAAGCCGATTTTTTATATACCCAAAGTTTATTCTCTCTGCGAGAGCGAAAAATACGAATGGATTCCTTTTCTTTTCCCCGTATGAAAATGGATCCAGTGGCGACGGATTGGGATGATAAAACTGAATGTTTCGCTCCATTGGAATTGGACACAGATGCTTTGCGTAAACATTGGCAAGAATATCTTGCCCAGCAGGTAAAAACACCCACTGAACTGCGATTGGAGCAAGAACGTCGGGAAAAAAAAGCCGCAAGGACAAAACTCAAGAATCTTAAATTAAAACATCAACGCAAACTTCAAAGATCCCGAAACACTAGTCCAGATCGACTGTACAAGAAACCGCGTTCAACCAGTCGCCAGAAAATGATTTCTTCGAATGAAGTGTTGGAAAAGTCATTAAAACTAAAAACTAGCAAAAAGTGTTCAGCATGCTCGATTTGTGGCCTAAATTATTGTGAATCTGATAGCGAAAGTAAAAAATCATGTCAAGAAGATTACCCACTTTTCACTGAAGCTTTAGCCAACAAGTACAAACATTTACGTTTAAAATAAAATCACTGTAGAAAAAATATAATAAACTGACAGTTTTTTTTTTTTTTTTTCTTTTTCCAATGAATTGGTTATTAAAAATTACTGGGTCATCAAGCAATTCTAGCATACATAGTTGCTGCTCTCTCATCAGTTTTTTCTTTTTGGATGTGCCAAAAAATGCCATTCAAACGGTCAGAAGAGAAGGGATTCTGATGTTTTGTAGTAAATTGAAATACTTTTTACGACTTCCGGTGTTTTGCTGAGCTCCAAACATTTCTTTGTAAGGCATTTGGAGAGTTTGCTACGTACATGACAAATACAAACACACACACACACACCCATATATGGGGCTGTATGGGGCTTTGGACTATAGCAACAATGTGTCTTCGTTTCCGTCATGACTGCCATTTCCGGCTAGCGAATTTCAGTTGAGCTTTACCTCTGCTTCTCTCTTCAACTCCCAAACTCTTCTGTTTGTGCCGTTTATTAAAAAAAAAAAAAAGAAGCCTGAATTCATGTGAGGAACTATCAGAGTATATATTTCTATATATGTATGTGTGTGTGTGTGTGTTTGTGTGTGTGTATGGAAGCAAATTGATTGAAATGACCAGAGGCGGAAGTGCCCCAAACTCCACCGTCCCAACGGAAGGACAACAACTTTGCCCATCGCAAAATTCTTCTTCATCTTCGCATCATGCCGACTGCAAATGTATATGGTATCTGTTTCTGTATCTATATCTGTATCATTTGGTATATATATAAACATATATATAAATATATATGTATGTCTCCATGTCTCATTTTCAAGACCATGGTATTTTCATTTGTAGCCAAGTTTATTGCTTGCCTGGCTTGACTTGTAGCTGTTGATTTTCTCTACGCTTTGTCGGCAACTTCTTAGGCCAAAAATAAAAGAAAATTTATTTGTCCTTGTTTTTGCTTCTTTTTCTTTCCCTTTTTTTCTGGTTTACTCTATGTACTATAGTTGTCCAATTTTCATGATTGCCATTGATGTATGCAGGTTGCTTTTGTTATCCAGCTACAGTTGTCGGTTTGCTGCTTTAACTGTCATCATTATCATCTGCCGGACAATGACTAAATCGGCCTCCCTTGGTCTGGCCTGGCCTGGCCTTTGTAGACGAATCATTTTGGCTTACACAACATTTTCGACTACTTAATTTGTTTGGAATTTATGAGCTTTGATTGTTTGTTTGTTTGCCATTCAGTTGGATTACTTCTGTTTCGGTTACATGGTTGATTTTCCTTGCAAATTAATTAACTTTTTCTTCTTTTTCCTACTGTCAATTTATGTTAACTGCTCCGAAATACTAAGCTCAATTAGTGACCAACTCCGGCGAGAACATGGATTCCATAGATTAAGCAACTCGACGACTGTATTTTATGGATCAACAAGAAAAATAAACAAAAAAATAATGTTAAAACTTTATCGTTGGCTGACATTACTCGGTGTATAGCCTGTGTAGCGGCAGAAGCGGAAAACTCAATTGAAAAGTTTGTTGTTCATTTCCGGGTGAAGAGGAAGATTGGGGAAGGGGAGTTAGGGGAGAGGTTTTAGCAATAGCAACATCGACCGCATTTGCCGGAAATGGGAGGTGTCGACCGACAGGGAAATGCATTTGAATCTAATATGGCGTTCAGTGTTCCGCTTTCAGAGTTCATGGCGCAGCTGAATCTCTTCCATCTCTATGTATCTCATCCTCCTCCTCGTCCTCTTTTTGGCATCCATTTGTAACTGTGTGTTTTGCCGCTCTGTATAAATTAACTTTGCGCCTTTTTATTCGCATTTAATTCACTATTTTATGCAGTTTCACTAACGGACAACGGGCAACAGACAACGGACATTGGTTGTTCTTGTTGCTGTTGTTGCTTTTGTTGTCGTTGTCGTATCGTCGACAACATTTAGCTCGTTGCCATCGCACTCTGGTACTGTTAGACTATGGCTGCTGCTGCCTCTTTGGGTAATTCAAAAAGTTTTAATAATTTTACTTTTCAACAACGTTGTACGCGAGCAACTGCAATTGCAACTACACACACACAAACTATATACCAAAACTGAGCAACAAGTGTCCCAGTCTCTGGCACCGACTATACCCCACTGTCTGTGGCTCCTGGCCTCTTTGCCTGGTTATTTTGCATATTCTAGTGGGGCATTTGCCCCTGGTGTTGCATATTGCTATCTCTACTTTTGATGGCGCTTTGAATGAGCCGAGTCTATTAAAGTTGTTTGTGGCACATAAAGGGAAACTTTGAGATCAGCGAATGGTTAGACAGCATCATTAAAAACTTTTATATATTCGTGTTAATTTCAAAATCCATATATTAAATTCATATATTCTTTTTCTTTTCTACTTTGATATGTCATAGTTTCTGAACTGTACATTAGGAACTTTCTTAATGGATTTCCTTCATTCACTGTATGAAAACACTTGACAAATGTGCTAACAATGACAGGCTGATCCATAAATGCCAAGCACTGACCACATGAACACAACTATTCGATGTGACCACTCAAGTTAATTCAATGTGAACTTTCACTCCCACACACACACACTCCAAACATACACACACACACACACACAGACACTTTGAAACCTAACATATTCAAGGTGGGGTAGGTTGGAAATATGGCCAACTAGCCGTCCGGAAGTGCCTGCCACTTATGTGAGTGTCGCGTGTTGTAGCTACTTCATTTTGTTGCTGTTGCTGTTGCTCTTGTAGTGGTTGCCACTTTTTATTACCCTCATAATTTGCTAAAGTTAGAGCAAAAACAACTTGATAGTGACAGTTTTGTACCACTACCCAGCAGTTGGCATTTTTATGTACTACATACAGTTGCCATATATATAAGTAGTTTTTAGCTTGGATAGGAAAATTAATACTCATACAACATGTTGTAAGGTTCTAAGATCATATGAGATAGACAAACAATTGCTATTTCAATTTAAAGCCACCTCATTATTAGTACTCTCACGTTGAACCACATTGGTTAGCTCGCTGTCACTGGCAACTCAATCAGCATCAGCAATTAGTGTCCAAAAATCAAAATAGCCAAGGCCCCACAAAATTCAGTTCATAATTCAAAATTACGAGTACGAGAATCATCGTGTGCAAAACAAGCTGATGATGGAAATTTATGGTGCTATGCTTCACCACGCAAAACTTCGTTATCATAGGAAATTGGACAATCTACGCAATCGCAACACAAGAACGATGCAAGAGGAGCACATAAAGGCACAACATGGGGCAATATATTAGTGTCCAAGTGCACAGTTTCCGTTCCGTAGAGTGAACTGTGTGGCTATGGGCCAATGGAGAGAAATTTTCATGCTCAACAAAAATGCCTTGGATGGAATGAAAAGCGATTTTGTAAGTTTTATCGATTTATGTAAATTAGATGGCATTATTATTGCCTTTGACTGAATAATACGTAAAAATTTATTTATCAAATCATTGATTGAACCATAAGAAAAAAAACAAATTTTGTGCAAATTTTATGCTCACTTGTAAATGATGCGAAATATTTTAGCGGTTTCTTTTTATTTGTAATTTTCATTGATATTAACCAAATTTATATTGTTGAAAAAAGAATCAATTTGTTGTTCCCAAAAATTGGAAATATTTTTGTGTTCCTATGTTCTAAAAAAATTTATTTGAAATTTGGTAATAAATGCATCAAATTTTGTATCTCTTGAAATCCTTAAAAAATGTTGAAGTGAAAAAATTGGTAGATAATTATTATATTGTATTAGAGTAATTCTCAGCAAAAGAATTTTGTTTCGACTGAGATTTAAATGGCTTTGAAATTGCATTACTGCATGAAAATTAATTAAATATTTAAAAGTAATTGACAAGTAATTTTTAAACTATTCAATATTAATATTTTCAAAATTTTTCAAATTTCTAGAACTGTAAACATTCAAATTGTATTCTGAAGTATAGACAAAATATAGCTAACAATCACTCTAATTTTGAAGCTTTTGTCACTGATTTTAGCCATTTTATGAATGTGGCATCTCTGACTGGCTTATCTGTTTGCCCTTCACATTTATTTCTCTTTAACTCGTGCAGCAGATGGGCATTTGTTCATTGCATTGATAACAAAGGAAAGGTTGCCATATAACCACCCATTCACCCACTCTCACACACAGGCAGACACACATACATACATGTTTAGCCAATGTTTGGCATACTTTTGGGCTGTTGCTATTTTTTCGCGTGGCCTTTGCATATTAAGTTTATGTTTTATCGTTTATTACTCACACAGACAGACATAAACGTATATTGCTTACATAATTTAACAAACATTTTCATTTATATGCCGCTGCCAGTGTGGGAGTACATACATATGTGTGTGTGGTGTGTGTGTGTGTGTGTTAAACATTTATTACAACTCCCAACTTCTTGTGTACATGCCCACCAATGAGGCATGCTTAATGATTATTGCATTTGTTATTTTTATTTATATTTATTTATCTTTTGCGTTGACCGTGAGGGGAGCATAAAAATTTCGCTTGACCGCCGTTGGCCGGTTGTTGTTCTTGTTGTTTTTCTTTTGGCCATTACTTTTATGTGTCTCCTCCGGCATCTGGACGGTTCTAAGGGCAAAGTCGCTTTTGCTTTTGCCTCTACCTCTTGTTTTTTTTTTTTTTTTTGGTATTCCAACGGCAGGACTAAGCGGCTTAACTTGCTTCAACATAGGATTTGGATATGGTAGCAATTCGGGGCCTTCGCAATGGCATCAGCATCAGCATTTATTGCCGTCTAATGTTTTGTACCCATTTGTTGGGTCTATTTAAGCCAGCATATGTTTACTTGTCATGAAATTGATGGCCATGTGGGGCAACTTCAGCTTCAGTTGGATATTAGTTTTTTTTCTTTTTTGGGTCACACAATGAACTACAAAAATAATAACTAAGTAACTGGTGCTGACCCCTTTTTTCATTGGTCAGTTATGCACTTGCAAAAGTTTGAGTTGGATTCCATTTCTTTTGTGCAAACTTTCAACAAATGAGCAAAAACTGCACAATTTCCGCTTGAGCATTAGAAAAGGAAAAGACGAAAATGCCAGAGACATTTCGTACTAGCCAAACATGTCGCCATTTTGTTGGCCACTCAAAATAAATTTCAAGAAAAAGAAAAAAAAGAAGAGAAACAAAATCCAGGACCGGTCAACAAAAAGTAGAAACTCATTTCATTGACCCCCTTAAGAAGTTAGTTGGTCCGTCAGTAAGTTAGAGATAAGAATAGTCATTTTGTTAAATAATTGCATTCTGTGTATTATATTCGCATTTTGTTTGAAACATTAACTTGGTCAATCTATAAAGATAAAGGCCATATAAACCAAGTGTTAAAGAAGATGCTTCAAATGGGAACTTAAGATTCCTATTTATTTATATGGCAATCTTGTCAGCGCAAAATATATAAGTTTATTTTTGAACTAATATTAATATAATAATATTTATAAGATACACCAAATTGATAGTGAATTTGAAAATGCTTTAAAACTGATTGGTATTTATATGTTAAAGATATAATAATAAATTTTCACTTTTTCCAACGGAGCTGTGCTTATTATTAAACATTGTCCCTATTTGGTAATGAAAACTTTCTGATACATAAAAGTAACGCTGCCAGGACTATACCAAGTAAAAGTTAAATAGTTTACATTTTTTTGATGGGGAAAAAAGTTTTTAGACAAAAAACTTGCCCATTCTTTTTATAGTTTCTTGTTTCAAAAAGTAATGTAAGAAGGCCAAAACTATAAATATATAGAAATTTGTTTCTAAAGCATTTGTCTTAAGTCATTTCGGATCAGTCATCTGCTATGCCCATGTCGGTATAGTTGATACTATAAGAAACATGAGATCCTCTTTCCTTCTTCCTGTTTTTGTTTCACACAAAATTGGCTTAAACTGTTGGAAGTTCATAAAACAAACAACCGAATTTGAAAAGTTGCAAGTGGCAGCAGCAGTACCAAAAAAGATAAAAAAATAAAAAAACAACCAACTTTTCCATACTCTGGTCTATGATGTTGGCTGAACTTGAAAATTACGTTAGTTAAATTATCAACTTTTGCGTAGTGGCGACGTCTGGCCCAAAAAGTTTTATGGTAAAAATGAAATTTTTCTTTCATTTTTCAGTCAGATTTCCACTTCTTCATTTCCTCCTTCTCGGCCACCATCTTTTACTGCTGAGTCTTCTCCTTTTCCCTGGGGAGACTTCAAAACGTGATGCCGTGCAGCCTGTCTGTGGTTTTCGAAAATCTCTGAAAAGTATTCTTTATGTTCATTGCCAGCGACGTCGTTTGCCATTAGTATGTGTGTGTATGTGTGTGTTGGTGTGAGGTATCTGGCACAAACGCCGCAAAGTATACCATATTTCACGAAAACAAACACCAAGTGTTGGCCATCTCCCTTCCTGTATCTCTCGAGTCACTGCTCACATCTTCTACTTGCTGGTAGTAACAATCATCATATGTGTTATTTCGGCATGAAATGACCAACCTACAATCAGTGGCCACAGTAATGCCAATGTAAATCAGAAAGAGATTGAGAATTATTGATTATTTATATTAAACTCAAAGTATAATTAAGTAGCAAAAGCTTCCAGACAGTCAGGCAATACATTGTGAGGAATTTTATTTTCTTTTGGAATAAGGAATATTCATAGTATCGTTATCTACTTGATTCACGATTTAGTTCACCCTTGGAGAGTTGGCTATTTTTGTTGCCAATAGGAGCGTCGAATTGGGATGTCAATTTTGACAGGTGGTGTCAAAAGTTTTAAAGGTTAAGCCTTAAATGCATTCTTCCGGTTGTAATTCTTTTTAACCTGGTTGATCACTCTGATCAGAAGCATCCGCTCCCAGAGAAAAAAAAGATAAAGTGAAAATTCAATGTTCACACACAGTGATCAAGTCTTAAGAAAGGAAAAACTTTTTGAGTTCAACAATAATGTGTATAAAATAATAAAGTGCAACTTGGTGAAGAAATTGTGTAGTGGCGTTGTCGGGGACAAAAAGTAAGCATTGCATTAGTTTTAATTAGATTATCAACTTATATTGTCTCGTTTTAAAAATTTAGTAGCGTATTTAAAGTAGCAAGTAGAATAAAATAAACAAGTCATCATTTGTATTGGCAAAAGATTTTTATTATATTTCGGCAACCTATGAACAAAGGCAAAGACAAAAGAAATATAAGCAAGCATAACGAAGCGAAACGCGACGAAGAGCGGCGGTAGAAGACTCGGTGGCCACCGTATGTTCTTTTTTGGTGTAGCGTAGTCTTCGTCGATATCTCGATATTGAGCGAACAGCGCTAGAGTGCTGCCAAAAATTGACCACAAGGGAAACCCAGAGAGGAAAGCGAGAAGGGATCAGTAGTGCGCATATGTATATAAGTTTGGAAAAAGAAAAATAGGAAAAAGAAAAACAAAGGCAGAACGGAAAAAAAAGAAAACGTTTAAGTATCAGGTGTTCTTCAGGCCACAGTAGTGGTTATCTTTGTTAAATCATCATCTGTGACTTTAATAATAATGATATAATTTGAATTTTTTATAGAGTATAAAGTGAATGTGAAGCAGCTAATTAATGAAATGCCAATAATTTGAGCATTCTCCCATCAACGTTGTCATCAGGTGAAGGCCTTCATTGGATTTAACGAGGGGTAAGTGTGGCATTGTTTTATATCAATAATCTCATAGTCCACGATGATTGAGTTATAGAGTAACTGAGATTCGCGTTGAAAATTTTATGCAGGAATCAGGGAGTGAGAGTGAGTAAGAAAACGGGATGAGAATAAAAAATTGGAAAATTTAATAATTCCGCACCAGATTAAGAACACATTAAATGAGAAAAAAAACAAAAAGAAATAATAGAAAAAAAAAACAAAACAAATATAAGTGAAAGAATAATAATATAGAAGAAGTTGTTTAGTATGAGTATTTAGCGTAAACCCAGCACAGCTGATTTGCGTTTTATTTTTTTTGTTTGAATTTTTCAAGGTCTATATTTAGATAAGCACTAATGATCGACTTATCTTTGCGCATTATTTGATAGGTTATACTTTTATTTTTTTTTTTTATGTTAAGTTTAGAGCTAGATTAGGTTTGTCAAAGAAATTAAGTACTATGGAGTTTATAATATATCGAAGGTAAATAGTAAGCAAGAAATTCTTTTAAGTATAATGAAGTTTACATGTAAGATGATTCTCTTGTATTAGAATGAAAAAAAAAAAGAAATATAAAATTATAATAAATTACTAATTTAAATAGATTATGCGCTAATGAAACACTTTAGGGAGTTCGCCCAAACAACGGCTCTCATAGTAATGGTGAACTCAGGTAGGGAGGGTAAAGAAGCCTCGTTGCAGTCATATCTTTGCAACGATATCGTGTCATGTTAATCTTTCTATTTGATGTTTATTGGCTAGGGATATATCACAATGTAATATGTATTCGGGAGAGGATTTCGAGATAGGAAAAGAACCCCCCACAGGCTGTTTTTGCTGGCTGTTTCCGATTGTCCCGCGCGACGCTCTTCTATTACCTTCCGAAACCATTCGAACTGGCTGTTATTTATTTTTTTTTTAGCTGTCAGGTCAAATTGTTTATTACAACATTTCAATCTGTTGGATTATTATTTAATTAGCTAAATAAACAAACTAAAAATAAAACAATTTTTACTTGAAAAGCCGCGAGTTTTGAAATATAGAGAGACCCTTTTAACACAAACAAAAAGCTTTTGCAAAAGCTCTCCAAAGAAAACCAGTTTTATGAAAAACACAACAAGTGTTGCCACTGCTTGGTTAGCTTAATTTAAGCGACTATTTAAACCAATATAACGGATTTTCAAATAAATGCATTTTGTAAGAATTATCTTTGATCATTTAACTAAATAGATGATGGTCTTTTGCTCTTATTTTACATTTTTTAGGTAGTTAGTCTGTTCTTAACAAACTACTTTCTCAGTAATAAAACTATTTAACTTAAATTGCTTACGAAAAAAGGTAAAATCATATCAAAAGTAAAACATTTATTTATTTATATTCTAGTGTGCTTTCCTATATTGTTATAAATATTTGTACGAAGTCGTTTGACTATATTAGAAAGGTACCAATATTGAAATGTATATTGTGGCAAGATAAACTTTTTTATTTCTGAAGTTAGCTGATATTTATATTTCTGTTTTACTAAACATTGGACTTCTGGTTCAATTTATGTGCGCTATATGTATGTATAACAAAATTGAATATATCTTATATTTCATTCATTAGGAAAAATGCATTTCTATAATTTAAAATGATTTATCGAAATACGTTAATAAAACTATATAAGCCTTGAAGATAATATTGAGCAAACCCTTTTGCTTTTTTATTAATCTCACTTAAATTTCAATTCTTTCTCCCCTTATAAATAAAAGTATTTAGAATTTAGAACTATCTATATACATATACATACCAATATGCATATATATATGTAAGTTCTATATATGTACATAATTTATATGTACTTATGTAGATTCCCATTTCATATTTTAAGCAAATGGGATACCCTTTAGATCGGCATGTCAGTTAAGTGTGAAATTCAATTCCGGAATCTTATTAATGCTGGGAAAAAAAGAGAAGACAAGTTGAGATAGATTTCTATCATTTAGCAATGAAGCAAACTTGTCTTTGTATAACAACAACAACGACTGATGCAATCGTTCGAAATGTGAACACGTCTCATAATTAGAGCAGGTAAAAAGAATAACAATAACAACAACAACAAGCACAATGCAATCGCAAGTTTTGCGCCCTTTGCGCCAATCAGAGGAATTAAGTAGTCCTAATTAGCAACGGCAAACTGTGTGTAATTATCAACATGAAACAAGAGACAGTAAAACGGGAAATTGCCAGAGTTCATGGAACTTGGTACACGAAGCCCATGTGGCATTTAGTTGTCAAGCATTTTATGTGTAAAGTTAAGTGCTCCAGGTTCAGGTACAGATTAAACTCCTGCACTGGACAGAGCCGTGTTTAGAGCTTGTAAATGTATTTGCTACCTCTTTTCGCTCACACTTGACAATTATTTATTGTGGCAAGATGCGTGCAAAGATGCTGGCTATCGTTGAGATCCAATCCGATCCTCATTTTATCACATATTTGACGAGTTGCCCTGTTAGTATGTGTGCTTGTGTCAGTGAGTGTGTGTGTGTGTGTGTGTATGACAATCCAATGTCCAAAGTTGGCAAAAGGAATTCAAACCGATATCAATTTAGCCATAAAGTTTGGATTTAATCTGTCAGGTGAAGTTGCTCCTTGGTATTATAGCAGATTAAGAAGCTGATTTAGAGTTCAAGGCCGATTGCTATGAAGGTTGTTTTAAAATTTTAACTTTAATATTGTATGGGACCGGAAAAACACAAAATTGTAACTCGTCTAAATTCAAGTACCCTAACGGTATTTAATTTGTTCATATGGTTACCAATTTAAAGCGGTTTGCGGTCAATAATCTATCTCCTAAAAAAGAAAAAAAGAAAATTAAAGCTCCAACAATTGCTGTAGCTCGATTATAGTGATTATAGTTATAATTAATTTTTACAATAGTCAATAAAAGAAAAAAAGAAAATCATTTATAGAATAACATTAAAGAAGAATTTGTCAGAAATAAACACGCAATGTGCAACTCGCCGGATGAATTTATTGCGTTTTTAACAAACCAAAAAAGAAAAAATATTAAAAAAAAATGAACCGAAAAGAACAATTGTAAAGGGCCCATTAAAATAAATCATAGCAACTTGAATTTCGATCTTATTTCCAGTTAATAGATAAAACGAACACAGTAGCTGTAAATATATTTTCCATTCATTGACTTGGCTTTTTCGGCTTACAATTGGTTAACCGAATGGCCGAAGGTGGGGTTAAAAGGAGGCGTTAAAACGATTAAGAATACAAAAAGAAATTAATTTCTTAAATTCTTTGTTGTTATCGCAAAAACTGATGGTAACCGGATTTCAATTGTATTCAATATACAGAACATATAATAAGTAATAAATCGATAAGTCAAAATGACTTTAAGTGTAAAGAAAAAATGTAATAAATATAAATGTTTTCTTGGCATGAAGATGAGTACTGAATGATAAAAACAATTTACATTTAGAATGTAGGAAATGGAAAGTTGTCATTTAGTTGGGGTATTCGATGATAAATCTCTAACATGACTTGGCATAGTTGCGTTGGCTCATTACATCATGAAAGAGGAAAGAAAGAAAAAATAACAGAGACAGAGATAGAGAGTCAGAGAGAGAGAGAGATGGAGAAACTAATTCGCTGCATATCTTTCTCAAATATTATGACAACTGTTTGTTGGCATGTTCGCCATGATAAATGCATATTGTGGATCCAATCAAAATAAAGCATCGCAAGGAAAATTTCACGGTACAACATCAGCAACATCAACGCTGCGAATTCTAAGGAAAATAGCCAACAAGAAAAAAAATACATACATACATACATATATATATACATATATATGAGGGGGAAATAGAGTCAATTAAATAAATCAACGTGCAAAGAGCGGAAAGCAGGCACAGCAAGGTACTGGTCATATGTGGCAAGGTTAAGGAAACGCACACACATTCATTTGTATATATGTATGTATACGTATACACATATGAGGCTATCCCGGATGACATGATGCTATGCTGTGGGTACTGCATTACATACTTCATTTTTCATCTATTTCGGTTTAACGGCGCATCCAATCCAATTAATAATTTGTGAGAGTAAGAGTACCTATGTATATACATTTGTGTGTGTGTGTGTGTGTGTGTGTGTGTGTGTGTGTGTGTTGTGGGTTGGCAACACCATCATCATCATCATTGGCAACACCTGCAACGCCTTATTCGTGTCTTGTGATTAATGAAGTTCGCATTTTAAGGCAGGGACAAAACGGCAACAACAGCAATTACAATAGCCAAAAATATTTGAACTATAACGAATATATTCACCTCGTCAATAGCACTATATTTATTAAAAAATCTTTCAAAAGGCAAGTAAAAGAAATACTTAGAAAGACCCACAGCTTGCCAAATTTAATTTCGTCAGTTTTTGGTTTTCTTGGATTGGAAAACATGCTAAACACCGATCGTGCCATAAAAAATATGTTATGTTAAAAATTGATTATGGAACTCCCTAGTGGTAACTATTAATGCCAATACCACTCCCACAGTGCCTGCCATCAAAATTTTGTACCAGATTTAACAAATGCATTCGAATTGCCAATCAAACCAAAATATATTGGTTTAAAAGAAAACCACTTACTTCGAAAGAATTATATATATAATAAAAGGATGTTAAAAAAGGGGAAAAAAGAAGAAAAAAAGTCATTCTGTCGACTTTAAGTATACCCTGCAAAAAAAATGATACTACATAAAATTAGAATCCCTCGAAGTCGTCATCAATTTAATATTAAATTTGTTTAAATTATTTGGTATATCAAACATTTAAAGAAAACAAAAACACCAAATTTGGTCTCGCTTAATCTACTTGTTTATTAATGGTGATCAAGAATATATATATGTACTTTATGGAGTCAAAAATTGCTTTCTTCTGTAAGTTAAACTTTTTTTGTGACTTTTATATAACCTTTTATTTATAGCTAGATGCAAATTATTATTTATTCTTTTTTTTTTAATGGTTTTTACGCCCAAAACAGACTGTTAATTGAAACATTTTCTTTTACTATTTTTTTAGTGAAAAAAGGACTATACTATTTTAGTTATTTGTGTTTGCATTTTATTGCACAGAAAATTAAATTTTTTGTTAGATTCTTTTGTGGCCAACATGATTTCAATCTCAAAGTAAAAATGAGGAAATTGAAAGATATCTACGGTGAGATAAAAATGTTTATTACTATTTCTATTAAAAAGAATTCTTTGGATGGTTGTACTGATAATAAATTTTTTATTTATCTTTTACATAAATCCACCTTCCAATCAGCTAAAGAAAAATATATTTCATCCTTCGTTATACGGCACTTTTTTTTTGTTATTTTTTAATTGCAAAACCGAAATAATGTATATTTTTCTATTATAATAATACGAAAATTCGTGATGAGCCACCGTTTGACATGAAATGTCAATTAAGTTGCAGTTAATTCATAATAATTTGTGTAAAATGCTTACCAATTTGCCACCAAATGAGTCTACGCTATTCCACGTAATTGATTTATATAATAGAAATGATTTACCACTCTTTGGGTGGCCAAATGCTACGATTGCCTGATCTAATCCGATCTATTGGGCGCGTGATAAATGTACATAAATGATCATGATTATTATTATGTCCAATTACTTTACCAAATTGGTTAGCCATTTAAAGTTAGAATGCGATCCGTCAGTTTGGCTCATTATGGAAAAAAAGAGAGGAATACTTGTACTTTGTGGCAGTGGCGCCACAATTTTAAAGCCAATTTGTCAAGGTAAGTGTATGTATATTAGGGTTATTTTACTAGTTCATTAGTCTGGGCATTTATCACACATTGGTAGATGAGATAAAAGATTTGATTTCATTGAAAAGAAACTACTATTTATCAGATAGTCATAATGACAAGCAATTTATGGAGATAATGTTAACCCAATCGATCCATGGCAATTCCAGAAAATAGAAACATTCTAATTAGATGTTTAACAGTCATCGATCTCTCTTTTATTGTATGCCTATGTTGCATGCATCTGTTCCATCTGCTGAAATTGCATTTGAAAACTGCTGCAACCAAATTGCCAGTGTTGCGGATCAATAATAATTGAATACAGTAAAAAAAAAAAAGAAAACCAGAAACCAGTTGAACTATCGGTGATGCTACAGGTGCCACTTAAACTATTAGCGCACACGTTCTGATTATAAACATTTTTTTGTTTTTCCTTTTGCAGCAAAAGGTTCAGGTGCAGGTTCAGGTTTTGCGATTCATGTCCAGCAAAATAAAACCAAAAAGGATGGCAAAGTTACAGTTACAGTAGTAAGCAAATGATGGGTTAACAACTGTCGCCAGGCAATGTCTATCTCAATTAGAGACAGGTTTTTACATATATAGATAGATATATTTATATATAAATAGATAGATAGATATGTGTGTTCTTATTTTATGTTTCTGTGATGAAAGAATAATTGAAAATGCATACAAATTTGTTGCAACTAGTTAGTTAGGAGTCACTAGACTGAGAGGGCTTAGAGTACGGATCGTATTCTTAGTCTTGGTAACGCCCCTTCCGTGTCGTCTGGCCATATCCGATTAATAAAGTCAATTTGTTTAAAGGTACTAACAAAAGGTGGGAAATCACACACATGGTGCAAGTATTGTTAATCAACTACCAGCCGGTTAACCGGTTGTATTACAATCCACAGAGGGAGAGAGATGGCTCGAAAGATGCCTAAATGATCCCCATAAATCATTGAATTTGTTTATTTTTCAACAAGAAAATAAAAAATAAACTGACCAACTAAAGGGCTAAGCAATTCCCTTAAAATCTTTTTATCTGTCTGTGTGTAGGCGACATTTATTTTAAAAGAGAATAACTTCTGTATACCTAGCCCATCTGAACACTTGAGATGCTAATTTGGTTAGCTGCAGCAGCAGCTGATTGGACATTCTTTGCGAATTCTTAATTAGAACTTTTTGCACGAACCAGGAAGACATTAAATACCATTGGAATTTCTCGGTCTCTCTCTTTCTCTATCTCTATATATACATACATATATACATATATTTTTTATTATTCTCTTTGAGCGGATGCCTAATTATGTGTGCACAATCTACGAGTTAAATAATTAGTTTGCAGTAACCGTCAATAATTTCGATTTTCATCTGGTTTGCTATTTGCTACTAACATCTGGTCTTCTGCCTTCTTGAATTGTTGGTAAGCAGCATGAACAGCAGCAGCAACAACAACAAAATGCAAATGTTAATGGTCAAGAATGTTAAGAATCACGCGAAAGATAACTGTAACTGACGGTAGCCGGTGGGTTTCAGTTTTGGTTTTCAGTTTTTCAGTTTTTTTCCAAGTTTTCGTTTCGAGTTGAAATTAAAGTTGGGTCTAAACTGAGCTGCTGCCGCCTCCCATCAGCACCCACTTGAGCGTGCAGACATTACCATCATCCATCCATTGAGCAACTTCTGACCAAAAATGAAGCCTGCTTAAAGATTCACTTTTTTTGTTTTCTTTTGTTGTGTTGAAGTTCTTGCAATTCGCGCAGGCGCCAAGTGTTCCATGAATTTTCTTTGCCCAAAGGCAATGTTAACGGATTATGGGCAAAGATTAGTAATACCATAGCAACCCCCATACAGATAACTCAAGTTTCAAATGTTTTTAACTTGGATTACTTCGACTTTTCCATAAAAGTTACTTTTTTTTGTTGTTTTTTACACCTAAACCGAATCTACAACTATTTGGATGGTTGGACATTTGGGCCGGCATTCATTACTAAGTCAACTTCTTGATTCTATGGCTGCAAATGTGGTACTGTTTGCTACTAACGGTTAGATAGAATAAAATTATATATATCGTATATATTTTTTGTATAAATGTTATTTGGGTTGTTGGCAAAAAAAAAAGAATCTCAGACAGAAAAATAAAAGAAAATCTCACACCAAGCATACGGATGGACAACAATTAGTTGTTCAAACAAGCCACGATTCGTTTGGCTAACAAAATAAACTCATAAACTGATTTGCATTCGCTTGACCCATAAATTTGGAAATCAAACACCGTTTTTGATGATACATTCTACCTTTTTTACATACCCCCATGCCATAGATTTTTATGTATAATTTTTGCACAAAACGATGCCAGTTAGCTGTTGCCATTGCCAAACAATAACCAACAAAAGAAAAACAACAAAAAAAAAACGAGAACAAAACAACACGAAAATTTCATTTATCATGCCGCACGGCATTGACACCGAGTTACCCTCTAAAGGGTATTAAAGAAAAATATATACCCTGTAGATTGTTGAGAACGAGAGAAAAAGAGATATGAAAAATATATAAAACATGATTAGTTATGTACATAACTAAAGCTTAAAAATGAATAAATTTTTAGCAAGTTTTCAATTAGATATAAATGATAAGCAAACAAATATAAAGTCAACAATATTAACCGATTTATGTGATTATAGAGAGAATAAAGCTAAAGAAGAACAAGTAGAGAAATATATTAGTTTAAAAGAATTAAATGACGATATGGAGCAAAAATTTTTGTTAAGGATAACTAACTGTTAAAGTAGGCTTCATTGAAATATATATTTTTATTTTTCTTTTTACATGCTAACTAGTTTTGAATATACTCTCTTCTCTTGTATATCATGGTTAAAGGGTGTAAAGACAAAAGTATACAATAAATAATGGTCCGTTTGCGAAAAGAATTGAAGAATAGAGATGAATAGGATGATACGTTTACTTAGCGGTTAAGTGTTAGCCCATAAATGGTAAAAATAGTTATCATTTGGTAAGCGAATGCATAAATCACGCCTTTCCCAGTTTAGATATGATCAAACTGATGGACAATGACTTGACTTTATGTGGGACAGTTGGCATAGTATATAAAATATGTATATATAAGTGAGGAGGGGGGGGCTTAGTTAATAAACAGCTTGAGGTAACTCTACGTACTGTAAATCGGATTAGGCTAGTCGAGGAAATGTTTTTTTTATTAGTGAAAGTGAAATGTAAGTATTGTACATCAACATGACAAGCAACAAAACAAATGCTTAGCGACAGTTATAATATTTACGACTTGAAAAATTTTAACATTCCCATGGCCCATGCAGGTGCAGAGGCGGGAGCAGAACACATACATACATAGATAAATTATGTATGCTGATGGTGTTATTAACAGAGAAAGAGCAAGTGAAAGAGAGGAAACAGGTGCAGTGACCGCACACATAAAGAATTCTCCCAACACTCTCCCATTGCTATCGTTCGCTCTCTATCTTGCAACTCCAACAAGTTTGTTGGAGTTTGAGTCAGAGTTATTGTAGAGATTTTTGTATGTAAACATTTAGCCATGCTTATAATTTCTTTTCAATTAGGGAGATGCCGCTGACTTAAAGTATCAAACATTCTCTCCAACTTTCTTTCTTTCTCTTCGTTATTTGCTCTCTCTCTTTTACACATACTCACACACATACTCTCTGTGACTCTGTATGTGTGCATCTCATTCTTTTGTACGCAATTAATGGAATGAGGTACGAACCATCGTGATGTTGACTCCATCTATATATGTGTATAATGATCATTTTCATCGACCGAGTCTTCAACATCTTACAGGTTGTATGCCTCAGCTTTTGGAAGCAGCACCAACAAAACGCGTCTGCAGAACTTCTTCATCTAATTTTTATAACAAGTCACTTGGTTGCGGTAAAGACTTTAGTTCTGCGTCAACCATTGAGTGGTTAACTTCGGTTCCCTCATTTCGTGTAGTGTTTTCTAAAGTGTTGTTAAGTTAGTGTTATGTACATTATTTTTGCACTATATTAAAGTTATTATTCTGCTGTGTACTTTGGTGTGCTTAAGGCTTAAATTCTGATTCCAGAGATATAAATTATATAAACATATAGTGTTATTTAATTGGTAAGTGTTATGAGTGTTTCATTTCAAATATATATCCATTTTCTTTTATTTTGATTGCCATGCATCAAGTTTGTTACTTAAGTCTTTTGCAATAAAATATAATGAAGTTTGTTTCCTAAGTCTTTCGTTTTGTTAAATTAACCGCTATCGCAACAGCTACAAAAACAAAAAAAAAAAGAACCTTTATACTAACTGAAGTATAACTAAGAAAAATCAGTAGAAAAAATGTTAACCGGTTTGTTCGAACACAACACACACCAGCGACAATGCGACGGACAAGTATTGCTAAGCATATATACATATATAAGAAACAACAAAAAAAAAACAACCAAACGTTAAGGAATATTGTAAAAACGAACTGTAAGACTAGCACTGGGAGATGAAAAAGAAACAAAATAAAAAAAAAAACACACACACACACACACACACAAAATGTAGTAGTTTTGCCGCAACTGCAACCGCAACAAAAATAACAACAACTAGTGTAAGAACGCACTCTAAAAGCAAAAGAACTGTGAAAGACATGCAAAGCAAAGAAAAGCACTGTAAAAATAAAGCAAAGCAAAGCGCTATGATCTTAAACTACAAGTCAACAGCTTCCGTCAAAACATTAGTGAACATTAGGGCGTCGCTATAGAATGGACTGATGGCCAGACTATTTACTTGACTGGCTGGACCTGAACATAGACCCTACAGTGGGCTGTCACGAAACGTAGACGACGGCGACTGCACGGTCGAATGGTTGGCAAAAAGTACTAGTAAATAGTTACAACGTTGAAGATAATAAAAAAGAGCAGAAGCAAAAAAAAAAAAAAAAAAACAAAATAAAAAACGAACCAAACATTATTCCTATTCACATGCACACACACACATGCACACACACACACAGACACGCACGCACTTACACACATCCATCTAGACAATATAATAACCACATTTATTATTATTATTGGATGCTTTTGTAGACGGCCTAATGTCAGCTTAAGTATCTCAATGCTCTTCTTTTTCTTTCTAAAAAAAAAAAAAGAAAAAAACTATTAACTCTTTGTAAGTAGTTCTAATTGAGGTGCAGATAAGGAAAGATGAGAGCCACTTGCACTTTCCACTGCCAGAGACATAAAAACAAACACTTTTTGTTTTTGGAAAAAGAAACCTTTTTTTTTTTTTGTTTTTAGAATAAGTAGATATTTTTTTTGTCCGTTTGAAATGGGTCAGGTGAAACAAGTTTATTGGTTGTTTTTATTACATACAAATTTCCTCTCTTCCAAACTTCGGCTATAAATTAAGTTTATAATTAACCGCTAAACACTTGAGGCTAAATAACAGCTAGATAAATGTGTCGTTGTATCTAAGAAGCGGCATCTATTTGGCCAAAGCAAAAAAAAAAAAAAACAAAATTCTGTTGGCCACGTCTGTGGCTTTGGCTCATTGACTTTTAACTATTTTCATGGCTGATAAGATGAGGAGGCACCCCAAAAAAGCAATTTACGTGTATAGAAATCCAAATACCATATCGGGCCACACAAACATTATGCGGCTGGTCTTTCGATGGTGGATAAACAAAAGCAAAATTCAGCCAACGCAGCATTCAGAATGGTGAAAGTTTTTCTTTATTTATTTCGAATTTTGTATTATTGACTCTGTTTTTTTTCCCCCTGCTTTTTTCTTGATGTGGACTTTTCAATGACATCATGCCTACAAGAGTCGAGATTGGGGCTTTATGGTATTATAACTCCGTTAGGCACTTCAACTACATATGAGGCTATCTGATTTAACTGATCTTTGCTATACATACTCTAGATTCGGGTTTTTTCTTTTTGCCTTAAATTGGCCAAATTCAATGTGAATGGCCCAGATTAAAGGAAATAGAAATAGTTTTTCGAAAGTACTAATTAGTTATCAAGTGTTAATTTCTTTTACATTTCAAATACGTTCCAAAAGAAAAAAAAAAAATATATGATGAAAGTGTTGAGAGCAGAACATTTTGCGGTAAACGTTTATAGTAATAAATTCACCGCAAATGTGGGTTATAACTGTGACACAGTCACACACATACACACACACACACACATACGTAAGTTATTAAGAAGTGTTTGTTTAAGCCAATTTCTTTGAATCATTTTACTTTTATTCGTATGCAAATCAGATTAAAAGTTAGCTGTCATCTCTTTATGTAAATCATCTTGTTCTCATGCGAGTCACCAAAAAAAAAAAAACCACAAAATAACAATAAAAATAAACCTTAACATATTGAGTGAAGAATTCCACTCAAATTTGTGAATGAAGGGAAAAGCTAGGAGAGGCAATCAAATGTTAATTAGTAAGAGCTGGCATTAAATTCAAAATAGAGATAATGATGATTATAGTAATGATGAAAAAAAAAATCAATTTCAACCACACACACACACACACACTAACAATCAAAAAAAACTTTGCTTGTTTACCGCAAAGATATTGAACGGATAGTAGGATTGGTTCGGTTCGGATCAGATCAATGGCATACTTAGTCGAATGCTATTGATGCCCTCCTGTGTGCTTCATGGTGTTCATATCCATACCCATACCGGTTGGTCGTCGCCGCGGGTATTATATGCAACACATAAAGCCTATACATATGTCTGCAACAACAACAACAACAGCAACAATAACAACACCAATAGCAATAGCAATAGCAACAGCAACATTGCTGCTGACGATAATCATTGACCCAATTCTTGTATAGCTTTCTACACGTTGTATCTGTAAAAATAGATGGCCATGGCCTCATTAGAACTGCAGTCTGTGTCCATCTGCAAATGTGGCCAATGTCTTGTGTATATCTTCTTCTTCTCCTTCTTCTTCTTTTTCTGTGTAGCCCGCATGAAGATGAATTTAACTTAAAAGACAATCAATTAATTCCATAAGGAATGCATAGTGGTCAAATGTCATTATCAGGTAAAAGAAAGCGTTGCCAACTTATACTATACACATATACACCAACATGTCTATATATATGTATGTATGTACTTGTATGCCTTTTAGTCATCCTACCTAAAGTTAATAAGCGTATCTATCAAAGAGCTTATATTTAGTTTGGTGTGTGCCGCTGACCTAACCATGGCATCCGCATCCGAATTACCGTTGCTCGGCTTTGTCGTCAATAAATTTAACTGCCAACGCAGATTAAAGTACATTACAAACGCATAAACACACACACACACAGACACACACACTGACTCATCTTGTTGGTCAAATATACTGTTATTCTAACACAAACAAGTTCTACAGCAAGTTAAGTTATATTTTTAGAATATATGTATATACACTCTTAGTTAATAGGCAGTGACCAGCCGTCGCGCTTCAAGTCCTCCGCTAATTAGAAATATGGTAAAGTAGCAACTAAAGAAAAAAAGGCAAAGAACCGAGCAACCAAGCAAACAAGCAACCAAGATGAAAATCCGTCTTATAAATTGTTTTAACATGGTTAATAAACACAACTTTATAATCACTCAAACTAACTATTAACTCAGCTAGACTCTAGAACTCTTTACATTTTCACTTTTTAATAGGTAATACAAAAGAATCAAATATTATCAAATTTGCCAAATACTCTTACAAATTTAAAAATACATATATTCAACTAATATTCATTTGTTAATCTGGAGAAAAGAAATAATAGAATTAGAAAAAAATAAATTAATATTTTAAAAAGTAGAACATTTGCTGGAATAAATACATAATCACCATATATTATAATGTTTAGATTTCGATTTAGGTTCGAACTTTAAAAGAAACGATAAAATAATATATATACATATGTAGAATACACTTTTTGATAACTTTAGTATAGGAATTTTGGTGAATGAGTTCTAATTATACAAATAGAGGAGGAAAAGGAAAATTATTATTTTTACTTGGCTTTATGTGATTTAATTTCATAAAATATTTCTATATATTCATCGGATTTTAATGTCTTGAATTGATAATTGTATATGTATTACATATTTCGCTTAATTATTATATTATAATAAATAATTTTCAATGCTTAATTTATTATAATTAGAAAAATATTGTTTTCGAATCAAGGGAAATAATACAAAAGTAAAGGGCAAATTCTAATCGACACTCTATATACATAGTTAACTTTGGTTTCAATCAATTTCAAAAGTTATCAGTTCAATGCCATCTCTTAGAAAAATTCTTATTCACTTGGTTGCAATATATTTATTCATCAAAGTGTTTTTTATAATGATAATAGATCGGATATCACTATCTCTATTTCATTTACACTTCATCTACATTCCACTAGCTAATCTTGAATAAACAATCAATTGTGCTTCCTTCTAAAAACAAGTTTTCTAATAAAAAATTATAATAATATGTTTGAAATAAGATCTTCTTTACAAACATTTATACCGTTTGAACTTCTTTTTCACTTGTTGCTGAGGCAATCTTTTATTTGAGATCTTCAAATAGTTGGGGATAGCTTATAAGATTGAATGAGGGAAACCAGCTGCCTTTTTTTTTATACACGATCGAAATGAATTGGGGCGTTAGACTTTTACTAGAAACTACAAATTTTTAGTGAGGATTGATCACACACTTTCTGTCTATAATTAAGTCGTCGTCACACTTTCTAAGTAACTTTTGGGTATTGAATAAAATGTTACCGCATCAGAAACAACAAAAAAGAAACATATATATAAATGTATGTATATATACTTTAGCTTACAAGTACAAAATAATTTAACTTTAAGAGAGAAATAGAGATTGCATATTGTATATCTCAAATTTGAGAGTTCATGACCTTTAACAGCACAACCATCAAGCATAAACGATGCCCATTAACTTGGCTGCCAGCGAACCAGAACAAAGCCCATACCCATACCCATGCCCATGCCCATGCCCTCATGCTTATGCCCATCCCCATGCTTATGTCCAGAGAGTCAGGCTTCCTACTCCCCTTAGAACAATTGGCAGAATAGAGCATTCTAGTGGTGAATAGTGCACGAGGTCATCGACGTGAGCTGTTGATATGAACCTTAAATCCGATTCAGAGTCTTAGCAATTCGCTAGCCACAGCCCAAAACTATCTGTCTAACCGGTGATCATTTTTTGCCTTTCTGTTGGGATTTCATAATATGCGTTACGCCTCTTGGCAAACAAATTAATTTGCCAAAGATTGAGACACAGTATTGGCCGTGACTGACATCACAATATGAAGCGTTTTATAAATAAGTGTTATGGTTTCCCTTCTTACCAATTTGTGAAATCGTTATGACTTTCATATCTAAAAAGGGAAAAAAAAAAAGGGACATGGACATAGTCTATCCAAAGCTGGCCAATTGGTTTGGCATGGATAAAGAAGTAATTTTCAAACATTAATGTAATTCGATTGTTGATTTAGTTTAGGATCTCTTGATTGATAATGAAAGATAAACCAATTCCCTTGCTTACGAATTTTTTCTGGCATTTACAGCTCCCAGTGGTATTGTAAATAATGGCACAGAGCAACAATTTGTGGCGACACTTGGTCCTTGCCCTTGTGTTATACAGCATAGTTACAGCACAGGGACACGAACATCCGCGTATGCGGAGAGCGGCAACAGATGCAACATCAACCGATGCAACAGCATCACCAAATTCCGAAGAGCAACAGACTGAAATCCAACTAGCCACAGAGGCAACATCTGTTGAAGAAACAACTTTACTGCCACTAAAAGAGGCACAGCAAACACAAACACAGACCGATACCGAAAGTGTGGGCAAGACCAAGACTAAGGTCGGCCCAACTGACATTGATCCTGTTGTTACGGTTGAGAACCGTAATTCAGCTTTTGATCTATCAGCGGCCTCAGAATTTGAGTCAAAAGAGGGAAACATTTCAACGGGATCCGAAGAGGATAGCATTTATTATGACAATGCCCCAATCGATTGCACACCCGAAATGGTTGGCTTTGAGATTGTTACCGGGTAAGTTTCGATTTTAACACGAGTACAAATACAACAACATTTCATATATGTATGTATATACAGATATGTATTCTCGGCACCTGGAAAACTGATGGACTCATTGCCAGGCACTTTAATGTTAACCGATTGTCTGGCCACGTGCCAAAAGAACAAAACTTGTCAGTCGGTTAACTATGAGACGGGACTCTGTGTACTATTCTCAGCTCATGCTGATCAGTTGCCAGGTCAGTAAAAGGGAGAAGAAAATGAAAAATAAAATATATACATACATACATAACATAACGAATTATGCCATTTTAATTAATTTCAATTATGCTTTGGTCTCTGTTTAATATACAAACACAGGAGCTCTGACCAAATCACAATTTCCCGTGTTCACAATTTATGCACAGAAATCGTGTCTGTCGGTAAAGCCTTGCTCTCGCGCCTGGTATGTGGATCGTGTACAAAACTATAAACTGAAGACGGAAGTTAAGCGCACCGTGTCGGTGTCTTCACGGCGCGAGTGCTTTGAACTTTGCCTAAGCGAAACGGAGTTCACATGCAGGTAAGCTGGCCAGTTCACCTGACAAAGGAGCAACTAACTAACTAACTAACTAACCAACAACTAACTAATAATAATAAAGTACTTGGCATAGTTCAATGATTACCAACCACAGCCACCCACAAAAATGGTTGCACTTGTACTGCCCATAGGTCAGTTTGCAGAAGCAGTTAATCAACGCACAGACATTTAGCCATATTGCCGTTAGCCAAACGATAGTAACTTTCGAAACAAGAAATTAATAATATTAATTTGAAAAAGATGTTTGATATTGCCAACAGAATGCAAGAAATGTCATTGAACCCATAATAAAATCGATTCATTCTACAGATCGGCCAATTATGAACGAGTTAGCGGTTCCTGTGAACTAAGCGAAATGGATCGTCTTACATTGGCTGGTACAAACGCTTTTCAGACTTTAGAAGGCAGTGAATACCTTGAGAATCATTGTGTCGAAGAGCCAAACAAATTGTGTGAGTTTAAACGTCTGCCGGGACGCATATTAAAGACAGTCGATTCTGTCTATCAGGAGGTAACCAGTGTAGATGAATGCCGCGAGCTTTGCCTTAACTCACCGTACAGGTAGGTGTAAAATATACATACATATATACCCGTTTTGGTTTAGTAGCTTCATAGTGGTCTATGGATATCTATAGGTGCCACTCATATGATTACAATGATACCGGGGATATGGTCTGTCGACTATCCCATCATAGTCGTGCCACTTTGTCCGATGTGCAGGATCCTTTTCTTGAGGTACCTGAAGCATCTACCTATGAATTATCCTCTTGCTATAATGTGACAATTGAGTGTGGAGGCGGAGATATGTTAGCTCGTATAAGAACATCGAAACTGTTTAGTGGCAAGGTTTATGCCAAGGGTGCTCCCAAATCCTGTGCTGTGGATGTCAAGAGTGCATTGGACTTTGAGTTACGCATGAGCTATCACGATCTTGAGTGTAATGTTCGCCAGAGCAGTGCTGGACGTTATGTCAATGATATTATAATTCAACATCATGATATGATAGTAACCTCTTCTGATTTGGGTTTGGCATTGGCCTGTCAATATGATCTGACCAATAAATCGGTGACAAATGGCGTGGATTTGGATGTACGGGGTGACATTACACCAGCTCTCTCTGAAGAGGTTATTGTAGATTCACCGAATGTCATTATGCGCATCACTTCACGGGATGGCTCCGATATGATGCGTTCGGCCGAGGTGGGTGATCCTTTGGCGCTGAAGTTTGAAATTGTCGATGAGCAAAGTCCCTACGAAATATTTATACGTGAACTGGTTGCCATGGATGGCGTTGATAATTCGGAAATTACACTTATTGATTCAAATGGCTGTCCCACCGATCACTTCATTATGGGTCCAGTTTATAAGGGGACAGTGTCGGGCAAAGTGTTACTCTCAAATTTCGATGCATTCAAGTTCCCATCGAGTGAGGTTGTACAATTCCGTGCCCTGGTAACACCCTGTATGCCAAGCTGTGAGCCAGTCCAATGCGATCAGGAAGACACAAGCGGTGAATTCCGTTCCTTGTTGTCGTATGGGCGAAAACGACGTTCTCTCAATGATACAGGTAATTTACTAATTTAGCGGATTAAGGAAAATCAATTTTCATACATTTGCCATTTCGAAATTCTAGTTATACGCACACAACGAGATGTGGAAATGCCATCAAAAACATCTCCCGGCGATATGCTATTGGTTCAATCCATTCAGATAACAGATAAGTTTGGTTTTGAGCAACAGAAACAACAGAGCCGGCAAAACTATGAGGGAAATGAAACAACATTTACAACTGGAGAAGGGGCACATGGCTTCTGTGTAAATGCAATTGGTGAGTAGAAATGCATAAACTTTGCCAATTTATACTATAACTGTAAGTTAAAATTATTTACAGGTTTGATTACAGCAGCCACAATTTTCTTGCTTACCCAATTGGCCGTTATTGCCATTTGGACATATTGCTACCAACGGCGACAAAAGCAACAGCCTTACCAGCATTCCTATTAAACACTAAAACAATTCACAATTCGATTCCCAATTCGAGCCAAGCATTTGGTATCGATGAAAGGTGCAATGAAACGTTACGCAATACTTTTCAATGGTCCATCCAAGAAATCTATTCGTCGTCCTGATGTTCTAATCGTTATTTATCTTATCTAGTCAGTGCACGATTTTATAGAGAAAATAATGGGGAAAAAAAAGAAGTTACAATTTTTTGACGATGAATGGCCAGCCATTGCGTAATAGAATGTCCATTAATTATATTAAGTTAATATTTTATTTAAAATATCCTTACTTATAAAAGCAGTTTGATATTTCTATTGAACTACTTTTGTGACTTTGGAAATGGAATCGTTGTTAGCTTAAGACGAAAAATGATATAAATGATAAAGATAACATTAATTAATATATTATTTATTGGAATTTATTATATATTCTACATATATCTATCAATCTATCTTTATATATCTCTCTCACTCTTCGTATCTCTTTCAGCATTATTGAGAGAGATTCAACTTTAACTAACAGTAGCTTATTTTAATCTTAATTTAAATTAGAATAAATCTGCTTATTTATTTATTGTAATTTCATTACTTTGAAAATAATAAAAGAAAGAAAAAAAACTTTATAACTTTATGGAACATTTATTACATGAGATAGCAAATGAAGGGTAAATATAGCCATAAAAGTATTAAACATCCGTTTAACCATATATATATATATATTATATGTTGTTTGTATATATATATATATATGTACCCAAATTGGACAACCGAAAGCAGTTTACACAGATCGATTAGATTGATAGATCCGGTGTGTACATTCTTCTTATTTTATGATCAATTTTTAGCACGAAACAATCGATAACTAGTGCCAATTATTTGGTATCCTGCTGAAGATTCTGGTATGTTAACTGTGCTGAGTTTGTTAGTTGGCGCATTGTTAATCGTTCCGAAAGATCTCTAATTGGGTACAAAAGCACAAAAAAAAACGATGGCAGCATCATCTGCGGCGTATCTAATGTAAATTTATGTTTATCGCTTTGCATGCTTGCTTTAATTAAAACTCAAAATAAAAACTCAAAGTCTTCAGCTCTCAAACAACAACTGCGATTCCAACATCAAGTGTTGCATTCTTAAGGTGTGTGTGTGTGTGTAGTGCTAGCTACGTAAATTAATTGAGATGAATTCACTTAACTAGGCGAGGGAGCGGTTTGAAGATTGGGCAGGCGCAATGGCAACTGCAACAGCAACAGCAACTGCAGGAGCAGAAGTCAAAGTTAGTACTTTCTCGCATGGTCCGTCCAGTACGTTCTTATAGCAGCAGATAAAGATACAAATCTGCACGAAGCGGTTTCCTGTTGGGCGCTGAGGGTGCATTTATTTGCATGATGCACACCAGCGGTTACACCGAACGACACTTGTGTACATACATACATACATACATACATATATACACATCAAACATATACAAATATACCTGCTGATGCAATGATGCTGCATCCACAGACAGGTGCGCACCATAATGAAGATGGCGCGTTGCGGGAAAATGAAAATGGACACGATACGCGGACCTCCCTACCCACATCTAAAAGTGAATCGTTTGCTCTTTGCACACACATTGTCGGTGACAGTGACGATCCGACGATGACTATGACGACGATGACGATGACGACGACGACGACCATGTCGTCGAGGACGATGATGATGCTGATGGTGCTATTCCTTTTGCTTATGTTGTTGTTTTAGAGGAGTGTGTTCAAGCCCTGGTTGTGGCGTGTGTTTTTCGGCTGACGGTAACTTAAGTGAGTGTCCGCGTTCCAGGAAACTGTTGAGTTGCCATTTACAGTTGGCCGCTTCGTGTCTAGCTGTTGTTTTAAATACATCTGTGTACTGAGGTGTTGTAATGCAATTATTCGGCAACGGCGGCATTCACATCTAGTACCCACATACTTGTATGTATGTACATATATACATCGATTCATACACACACACACACACACACATAGACTCTCGCATATGTGCGTATTTTATATAATGAACCCTTACCCGAAATGGCGCCATTAATGCAACTTGAGAAGCGGTTACTGAAATTGAAGTCACATAAATAACTCGTAGGTGTTGACCAGACACAAAAAAGAAAAAGAAAAAAAAATGTATATATATGTAAATAAATTGCTCAATCTTTTCAGTAAGATCGTAAGAAATATAATTATCTTGGTATGCCCAAGTGGTCTTTTAAAGCAATTTTTCCATTTCTTTTTATTTTAAATAACAATTTTTACTATTTTAAAATTCTATTTTCTAAATTGTTAAGAAATATACATAAAAGTGTCACTTGCAAAGAGAAGCCTTTTAGCATTTTGCTTTAATCGAAAAAAAAAAAATTAAAAACTGTCTATAAAAGAACTGTAATGACCGCCTTTGGGCGATATTGCCAGGAAAATAATAAATCTGCCACTGACCAAAAAAAAAAAAAAAAAGAAGAAAAAAACCTTTCACACATCTCAGCAGCAATAAAAAATAATTTATTTTTGATTCTCTCTTTGACCTTTCGATAAAAATAAATATCGTCAATAAAATGTAGCAATTTCAGAACTATTCCACTATTCAATGAACTTTTCACTTTTGAATAGAAACTCAACTTAAACATAAACAGTCTGAAACTCTTTTAAAATCAAGTTATATTATAGAGAATTCATAAAAAAAAAAAACCAAAATAATCAAAGTTTTTTTTCCTCCTTTTGTTCAGTATGAACATTCCAACATTTTTTAGTAGTTGCATTGGTACTCAGCACATTATTGAATTGATTGTGAAAATCTATCGTGCCAACTGAATTTAAAAAGAAAAGAATAAAATTATAACAAAAAAAAAAAAAGCTATGGATGGAACACATCAGGTCGGGCCTTTTGTGCAGCTGCTGTTTTATCAGCATCATTATAATGGCATTTCTGAGTAAACGAAGCCGCAACATTACTGAAGTCATTCCTGTGTTTAAATCCATTAAAGTGTTTGTCATCAGTTTACAGACCTACCTACAGACACTGACTTTTTTGTGGCAAGTGAAGCTCTCGAATGGCAGCAGCAACATTGGGCATCAGCATCAGTTAGCCAACTTCAACCGATCTGTTAATTCTGGCACGCACAGAGACAGAGCACTTCACATCTATGTATGTACCTTAGACGTTTAATTGGCTCAACTATGTGTATGAGAACAACAATAAAAAAAACCAAACAAAAACAAAAAGTAAAAATAATAATAACAACAACAATAAGAAAATCTAAGAATTTTAATCACTTTTATTTGGCTTTTACTTTTTAATGATGAAAGGAAAACCATATTAACAGCTGCCAATTTGAAATTTTTTTTTTTTTAGCAATTTCATTGTCTATATACGCTCTAACTGACTCAGCAATTTTAAAGTCAAAAAGCTTCTCAAAAAGCATATAAAAACTCTACGAATAGCATATACCCTTATACAAAAAAATTCTAACTATTATTCGTCGAAGTTTTATTATACTTTATGTTCTAAGAATATCATTTCCGGAATTAAGCCCTTTAAAATTTTTGGTAAGCAGTTCGAAAAAGTTTTGATAACAAATTTTGATAAATTCCCTATCAAAAAGAGTATTAATATTTTTATGCCTTTTCAGCAAATTTATAAATTCAATTTGATTTCAAGCATTAGATAAGGTAATAAACATTTTGTCGGAGTTTTTTTAATTTTTCTTTTTCGTGTATTCAATTTTAAAAATTTGTTTATATTTAAGGTATTATGTACATACATCAATTACACAATTTTTATATATAAAAGTATGTACATCAAGGAAAAGTATTTGCATATATATATATATATAAAAGATATATATAAGATAAAAGTATATGCATGTACATTGTACAACAATAATATTTACTAATTATTTACATTTTAATGTAATTTGTTTATATGGCAAAAATGACAAAAAAAATAAAAGGAAAACTCAGCTGCTGTTGCTTATAACAACTGTGATGTATATAGACATATATTATATACATATATAATATATATGTATCTTTTTTAGGATTTCAATTTGACTTTTACTTTAATCTTTTTACTTTTAACCCGGCCATGCAATATTACAAATTTGTGACGCAAATTTGAAAGTTAAATTCGTTGCTAAAATCATTAAAAGTCTAACACATAGAACAATAATTTTATAACTTTAAAAAATGAATTATAATAAAACTATTTTCAAAACAAATTGAAAATATACAAAGTGATGTATATGCATATATTATTATTAATAACCTAAACTTATAGATAATAAATATATATTATTAACTTTTTAGCATTTTCAAACAATTAAATAGGAGTCAAATTAATGTTTATATATATAATGTTTATATAGATGTAAGTTTGTGTATGTATGGTCAACGGAGGATTTATTTCAACTTTGTGTGTCGCCCTTGATAAAACGCCATAATGCGCCCCAGTTCTCCAATACAGCCGGCGGCAGTGGCGACTCATCATGACTGTTGACTAAAGCAGCCGTGACTAAGGACTGTATGGTGTCGTGGTCTTCTGCCGTATTATCCATGCGACTATTGGGCTCAGCTGCTGCAGTTAACTGCCCCATTGAGGGCTAAGAATCGGAATAGATAATGCATCGTTTGCTCTTGCCAACAGAGGCAAGCATATTGCTATTTGGGCTCCAACTGACCGCATTTACTGCCGTGCTGTGAAAGAAACCCAGACCAGAACTTTTTGTGTTAGGGTTTTGTTTTGTGATTTGTGTATTGTTTTTTTTTATTTGTGTGTGTGTGTGTGTGTGTGTGTGTGTGTGTGTGTACAGCAAGCAAGTCAAAATATATAGAAAAAGAGAAAGAAAAAAAGACGAAATTTGTGACGCGATTTGTGCAAAACTAAAACATAAGCAATTGGACAGCAGAATTATGGAAGTGTGAGTGAAAGCTTCTGAATTCTGGATGAACAAACACATCACAACGTACCTATGACCCTTGAGTGTCGTTTCTAGGAAACCATTTACATTCCATATATATATGCTGCCATCGGCCGAACCGCAGGATATTTTCGAGGCAGTCGAATTGAAAGTGGCTCGTGCAAAATCACAGCTGATTTTAAAATGTTCGTTTCTAAAGAAACAAAAAAAAAAAAAAAATATTAATAATGAAAGTAATCATGATTCGTGATATATAAACTTACGCGAAAGTAGAAATGACTTGATTTTTACGTAGATCTAAAAGTTTTATAGTATCATCTCTTACGGAACATATGAGGTAATAACAATCTATATAGAAATTATATATAAAATATAAAATATTTTATTTTGTTTAATAGAAAATTAAAACTTACCCTTTGACAAATCCAACGATGTTATTTTCGCTGGCATTAGTACATCATCTGCCTGCTTTTCCGTTCTTATATCCCAGAAACGAATTTTCTTATCATAATGGCCACTTATTATTGTTGAACCGAGACTATCCGTGGTGACAAGGTCATTGCAACTGGAACCGGCAAATTTTGTTTCGATGCAGGCGATGCTGCGCAAGTCCCAAATTTTAAGCGTACGATCATGACTTCCGGTTACCACTTTAATGGGCTCTTGGACATATTTGGCGGCCATTACCTTGCCACTATGACCCGTCAGCGTGTGCTTCAATAGGCAAGAGATCATAAAGCGGGACAGTTAGTGTAAACCCGTTAAGGAACAAGCATACATAATTCTGCGTAGACACACAGACAGATGAAACGACAGACCAACAGACCAACTAGACAGATTAAGCGTAACAATATGAATGAGTGTCGTCTTACTTCACTCCTTTCTTTTGCTAAACATCTTTTATATATGACTTCAGTAGCATATTTTGGACAACCATTGGTCACATTACCACAGTCTTTGGCTAATTAACTGAGGCCAAGTAAGTACCTACTATATACATATGTTTCACTAGAACTCGTGTGCAATTAAAGTTGCCGCAAACAACAAATATACATACACACACACACACATTTAATTGAGGCGTTAAAAACGCAGCTACCCCTGCTGTTACCAACGATTTATTATTGGCATAGGTTCTTTTGGTCAAAGGGGTCGCCGCAGGTTGTTGTACGAAGACTGCGACATTTTTAGCTTGCTCCTCGACAAAAATAAATGATAAATGCTAAAACTTTTACCGCTGCTACTTAACATAAACAAGTTACAGTTAGGATTAAGTCTAAGTCATTGACACACGAACAAAGAAATATATATTAATGATTGTTTGTTGGAGTAACACACTTAATCAGATCAGTCGACTGTACATTATTTCGAGTTATGACTGACAGCAATATTAAAAGGGGATTAATGTTATTAATTAATCAATCAATAATATATACAAATGTATATATATTATGCCTTGTCTGAACTATTCGTATTCAATTTTCACGTAGTCAATCGTGTATATTGACACTATTGCTATTAGCATTCGTTTCCACTTAACAACCTTTTTATGTTAACAGCCGACAAGTGTGTACTGTTAACAAGAAAAGTTTCCTTCACGTCCCTGACCAAGTTTTTTTTTTCTACTGAGAGCAGCAAGAGCAAATGCAAAGAGAATTTATAAAAGAGTTGCATTGAGTTTGGGATTGGAATTGGAATTGTGTCTGACTTCTAACCGGCAAGTCAACCCGAACGGTCAATGTACGCTCATTCAGGCTTGGAGCACGAAGAAATGCCCACGATATGGGAGCCAGCCGAAGACGAGTCGAGACGAAGTTCAAGCCGAAGACGTATCCATATGCCCATAACAGAAACTAAAAGCAACATGTTTGAACAGTTCTGACTCTCATTATCTTTTCGCTCTCTTCAATTAGTTTCTTGGAGACTTGGAGCTCATGTGCCGCTCTCTATTGCTCTTTCTCTCCATGGCCACTTTCTATCGCCTTAATGCCGGTAAACTTGACTTATTGCATGATCTTTACGAAACACTCTCTTCTTTCGCGTACTTACAATGTTATTGTTTGTTGCTCTACGAGTTGTGCTCTTACATCTTAAGATGTTCCTGCTAATGTTTGAGCTGGAGCATTTGCTCCATGAATGTTTGAGTCGGATGCGATTGTCTTAGAGCAGTGAGTGAAGGAAGTGTTCTTGGCTTATATAATAACATATTGCATTGACCAAGAAGCTTTAGTTCTGTTCCAGCCATTCAACAAACATGTACGTGGTCTCTTCACCTACATAATTCACTTGGCCAAATGTTTATTTAATAAGCTTTTAGGCGACAGTTGGCCATTCGAAATAAAACTGTTCAATTCGTGTAGCCTTTTGATATTTTTTCACAAGGACTCAAAAACCAAAAAACAAAATAATTTAACACCATTGCAACCGAGTGTTTCTTATGTGTTTCAGTGAAAAAAAAAATAAAAATAAAATAAAACTAAACTAAATCATCATACAACAGCTGTAAAATAATAATTCACAGTAAAAATCAATTAAAGAAAAAAGTAACTTAAAAAAGGGGTAAGTTAAAAAAAATAGAACTGAATTATGTCTTTAAATATTGAACACGGATTAGCTTTATGAGTATTTCATTTTTTTATAAAGGTTTTTAAAAAATTGATTTAAATTATGACTCTGTTAAATTGGCTATAAATATAATATAAAAATATAGTTTTACTATTGTATTTCAAACACACAATGTTTTATGATCACCGTAAAGACTAGCTTTTAAAATCGTTTTTTTTTCATTTCTCACGCCCTGTGTAAGAAGAACAAAACAAAATCCAAGTAAAAGTGCATAAGTAATTTAATTAAAATTTTAAACATTTAACGACTTTTTTAATAGAATGTTTATTTCTTTACCGAATGTATTCATGAAAAAGTCCAATTAATTATGTTTAGTTCATTAAAATTGAAATGCATTGAAAATCTTTTCATTCCCATTCTCAGTAGTCTCTGGTAGCAGTAACAATTTGTGTCAAACTGATTGTATCTGTGCCAGCAATTGCAGCAGCTACATAGAAACTTGGCGGATATCTTTCTATCTTAGGCCTCATTAGATTGCCTCAAATTGTGCGGAATCGTTCACACGCACCTGTCGAAGATGTTGTTCTTGCTGTTGTTGTTGTTGTAGTTATTTTTATTATTGGAGGCTCTTTCACTAACTAGGATAATGGCATCACGAAAAGCCAATTGAATCGCTTTGGCAGATAAACGGCGGCAACAGAAGAGTACAATACAATGTTAAAATATGAACGAATTATGATGAGTGGCAGAAGGCTGAGCAGCCAGGCTAACACTAAACATTTGAATATCCTGTATATAAGCCCACATCATAAGTAGAAGCAGACACAGACAAACAGACAGACAGACAGACAGACAGATAGACAGTGCCCAGAGACTTGAATGTTGTAATGGACTTGAGATGTTGCTGCCGAGCGATGAGTGGTGACCAACAACTAAATTAGAGAAATAATAATAATTCAGCAAACAACTGCAATCAAGAAAAGTCGGGGGATCAGAAGGAGTATGGGGAGCAGTTGAGAAGGCCGTGGCAAGTCAATGTGCTCATTTCAATGCTATAGCACATGTATGCAACTTTATATATGTATGTATGTATATATACTATATGTATATATATCTACATATATGAACGTTCTTTGGTTACTGTCTCCAGTTGTGCGCAAAAGAACCGTTTAAATGTCAATCCAGAAATACCAGTTAGATGGGGCGGTGGTGTAGAAGCAGGAAGAAATTGCACTTGTATGTTCACTCGCATGTTGACGATGTGCAGCACTAGCCTTAGCCTTGCAACTGCAGCAGCAACATTAAAAGCCGCTGCTAAAGTGGCGCGTTGACCAGATGAAAACTGGTGGCAAGGCAAAACTATAAAGCCTGACATTGCAATTCAGGCCAAGTCCATGTGGGTACACCACACAAGGTCTTTTATTAAATCAATATTTTATTTTTTGCAAACTAATTTTCTTTAATTTTCAAATGTCAAATTATGAGAATTATTTGTCCCACATGGGGCAAGGTATGTAGCAACAATGCAATGGCAAAACAGTTTTCAAACAGTTATATATTTTTGTATAGACAAAAGTGGCAACTGCATTTGCTTACCACATGCATACATGGGCAAATGAATGTGGCAATGTTGCAGACAAGTGATCTTGTACATCATTCGCCACTGACAGCAGATAACTGCAGTTATTTAAAATATTACACGAGCACATCAAGTGGAGTGTTTGAACGGTAAACGATTTGAACTTTAATTATAGCACTGGACCATGACAAAACACAAGAGAGAATATATCGAGAAAGAGAGAGAGATAGATAGTAACAGAAACGGGGGAGGGGTGCTGTAAACCGGTGACAGAAAAATTTCTTCACACTTGCATATGGTAAGAGAACCGCAAATCTATCTATATATATGTATATATATACTTATTATTTATATATGCACATACCTTAAGTGTTGTTGCAACTAACAGAAACTAAAGCATTAGTTGCAAATACACAAAAAAAAGACCCCTTGCAACATGAAACTTACACCCTCACCCAAAAAAAAAAACAAACAAACAAACAATATAACAAAAGAATGAACAATGTGTTGCCATTGATTTCGTTTATATGCAAAATAAAAAAAATAAAAAATTCACCAAAAAACAACAACAAAAAAAAGGAAATTCTCGATTTTTTGATTTCGTTTTATAAAACATGGCCAAAAGTTTCCCATGGTTTTTCTTTCGTTTTTGTTGCACGTGATGATGGCCATGCCTCAGCATTCTTTTCAGCGCCAAAAATCGTGCTTCATGCTACTTGCATATTGGAAAGTTTTAAGTTGCGGGACCGACGGAGACAAGAATTATTCCTTTTTTTTTTTTTATTTTTTATTAGAAAAGGAAATTTTACCACAAGCTAGCGAATCTATGGATCGAGAAAAAAGGACTTTGTTTATATGGCAAATTCTTTTACGATTCTTTGCACCTTAATGTTTTGGCACTTAACACACCCATTAAACTCTTAAATATTTAAGAATCTTAGCCCACTCTCAGCTGGATGTAGTCATAAATTTAGCATGTAAATGATTCGGAGCAGCTCATCTGCTGCTGTCTTTGGATCTCAATGGGATACTGTTGGCCGTTAATGATTGGGGTTTATTATTAGGCCTTTTTTTTCTTGTCTTTGAAACTGCCCTATGAAACTCTCTGTAAAACAGAGGCCTTGAACTTGCCAAGGTTAATCCAAGAAAAATATACTCCTGGACTCATGGACATCTGGCTGAATGCATTGAAATGCCATATTAAATCCGATTTCGCACGACATTTACATTCCATTACATGCTAATTTTAGATAGTCAATGATGACGACAACTAGCATAAGAGAAAATATAGCTAACAAAATGCAAACTGGGTTACTAAAGCCAAAGAAGTATTAGTTATTAAGTTGAATTCAACCGAGACTTCCATACAAGTGGCAGGCATAGATTTATGCATTTATTTACTTTAGGCTAATGTGCCACAAGGCAAGCGAAACAAAAGCCCAAAGGAGAATACTATAAACGAATAAACGGTTAATCTCTGTGGCATGAGAACTGCATTCAAAGTGGCAGTAACACAATCTAGAACTAAGACTAGTCAGAGTCATGAGACAGAGGAGAAAAAGTGTGTGGAAATGAAGTAAAATAGAATTCATCGCATAATTTTCCACTAGCTTCGTGTTGGCATAGCAAGTGTAAACCTCCTTCTTCTCCTATAGGCCACATTTCGAATGCAAGGATTGCCGTCATAGACTTGAGCAATTGTTGTTAGGCTAATGAAATATTAATATGGCCATTTGCATAGAGAAAGAAAGTAGGGAAAATTTTCAATTGTATTCTACAATATGTGGCGCATTCAGAGGCATGTTTATTTGCCTTGCTGCTGCTGTTGCTTGTTCTACAAATTTTTTTTGTTTTGTTTTTATTTTTTTTTTAAATTTTTTTTGGTGCCGTGAGATTTAATTTATTTACTGTTTGGGGTGGGGTTCATCATAAAGTATTTGGAACATTCCAAAAGATAGAGAGAGAGAGAGAGACATGAATTATTATAAGTATAAAACATAATTAGAAATTAACTTAACTTAAGGTTTAATTCAATTTACTAATGTTGATCATTGTGCAAAGTTTATTTATTTAGTTATTTATAGTACAAGTCAATCAATTAAAATCATTCGTTTTTTATTACAACCATGAAATAAGAATCACACTTCTAAACCAAACCAAAAAACACAAAAAAAAAAAGAAACATTTAACGATGTAAAGGTTATAAATCCTAAATCAATGTTCATAGTAAAACGAACCCTTTTATGCACGTCACTGAATCCACATTTTGTTGGAATTTGATTCGTACAAGTCTATTAAGTGACCATGCGGAATGCGAAGAAAGACAACAAATAACCGTGCTCATTAAAATGAAATAAAACGTACCCAGAGCTTAATGAAAAAACAGGCAATGATAAAAGAAAAATCAAGGAAAAAAAAATACAAATACGAATACAAATATAAATATAAAGCTAAGCTTAGGTTTAGTCTGGGCAACCGGCAACAGAAAGACAGAGAGTCAGATAGAGAGCCAGTTTGTCTGTTTGCCAGACAAGTCCGTATAAAAGGACTATCTATATAAAAGTACATACTGTAGAAGCCTTAAAGTGATTAAGCGCTTGCAAGACGAAGGCACCTCTTATGCATCTATGTTTATGGTGAGTATCTTTTCTTATTGCCTGGCAAAGTGCTTGGTGGCACTTGCTATTTATCAGTACAAATGTCAGTTTGCTATGCCCAAGTGTAATCAAATGCGTAGGTTTAACAAAAGGCCATGCAAATGGTTAACATAAAACGGAGGGCGCAGGGAGCACAGATCACTGCATCTGCCCTGAAACTCGAGATGTTGCTGTTTTTATTGCTATGTGTTGGCCCGTGCTTCACCTTGACCACAAAATCTTCTTTATTTAGATATGGGAATTTTAATTAATGTCCTTATTTATATTTCTATGTGTATGTGCGGTTTGCTGCTTCAATTAACACATTAAATTTCTGTCAATTTAAATAGTAACAACATGAACTTCGATAAGAATTAAATGTATTTATTTATAGTTAAAAAAAAAAAGAAAAATTTGTGTAAAAGAAAAGTAAAACGAGACCAAATCATCAATGACCTACTGATCATGCATACATTTTCACCAAATACCCGCTAAACAGGAGTCAGTTTTGGCCTGTTTGACAACAACAACAACAACAACGACAACAACATTGGTCATGGCGGCGCTATAAAAGTTGGCTTATATGGAACAAAACGTAAGAACTGGCAACAGAGAACACAACATGTAGAAACATGTAGGTGCAGCAGCAGCATCATGGACAAGGGGAGAAATCTAGTCTTGTCGAGGAACAGTTAGTTGGAATAGCAAGAAAAAAAAAAAGAAGAAAAAAGCGAGTTTTCCACTTTTCAAATTTTTATACAGATAGAGCGCTCCTGTAAAAGAAATAGAAAAGAATTATTCTGCGGTTACAAAGGCCAAGGCAAGAGTTATTGCCGAATGAACTGGCCTAACAGATATAACACTAGCCCACTCTGGTCACTTGGGGACCGAACGAACAGACAAACGGACAAACGGGATGAATGGACGGAGAGGACGGAGGAGAAACGGTCAAGCCAGCTAAAAACTGACTTGGCTTCTCTAACTGTTTTGGCGTTGTCTTTTCTCTGGCCAAAAAGTATTTTCTCGTTCCTTTTTGATGACAATCAAAAAGCCGGCCCAAAGACCGATCCACCAACACCGATGACTGTAGGCCTATTCCTATGACTATGCGCATGTTCTGTCAATGCCAAACGTTGAAATTCAATTTCGTTGTCAGTGCGCCCAAAATGCAGTTATGGCCAAGTTGAACAAGCCAAGCTTTATGTAATCCTTGGCGCAACAAAGTTAGTGTCAATAGGCGACACTAACGATGCCAACATACATTGCATACGTGGACACTGACAAAATATCAGGAACGCAAGTTAAAATTCCTCTTAATTGTTATAACACACAAAAAAAAAAAAAAAAAAAAAAAGGAAGAAAAATAATGTTTATCTGTTAGATAAAACAACTACCGTTAGAATGTTCATTCACGCAATAAATTTACTTTTGACCAAATGCGTGTGTCCATGGTGTGGGTGAACATTTTGTTATCATTATAGCTTATGTAATCGTAAACTCTATTCATTCATTGAGTGTATTACATCTATGGGAAACTATTTTTAAATAGGCACACACACACAAGCACACAGACAAAAGCCGGGAATAAATTTAATGAACCATCTAACCAAAACGACCATCATTCGAGTGACGGGCCAAAATGTCAACTTAAAATGCCATCGTCACAATGCCGCTCCTTTTATCAGTCCGTCGTTGTCAGCGTTGACTTTGTTGTCATTGTTGTTGCTGTTGTTGTTGCTGTTGTTGTTGTCTCTTCTTAACTCACAACTCAACTCGAACTCTCTTCTACATGTGGCACTGACCAAATAAGCCCATTGCAACAAGATGAAAACGCTGCGTGGAATCAACTCCAGCCACCACTAGGCACTAGCACCCATTCTCAGACGTGGCTTCAATTGCATCTCCAGGTTAGGAGTTTTCTTGTCAGTTGCAGTCATGACCGAGGTCACACACAACAACAATGTTGTTTGTATCTTGCGTATACCTGTGTGTGTGTCCATATGTGTGTGTGTGTGTGTCAGCAAGTTCGCAGTATTTGTTATTCTCTCTTTGGTGCCTGCATAAATATTGTTTATTGGCAAACAACATTTCTGTTTACCATCGGCATGTTCTGATGCATTTGTTTATATATATTTTCCCCCTCGGATTAGCATATGACCCTGCACTGAGTTCTCTGTGTCTCTGGAAACTAAAATGTTTAGCAGCATCTTACATCTATCAACAACACGAAGGCGGTACTATTTTTTAAACTAAATATTGACACACATATATATGTAAATTAAGGCGTAATAAAGCATTTAAACCATGGTTGAAAACATTACCAAGAATTGTATATCCCACAAAAAAAAAAGAGACGGAGAGAGAGAGTGAGAGAGAAAAACAAAGCAATTGCCTTCTTTCTCTAGTTCTCCATTTCAAATTTCATTTAATTGCATTATATCAATATTCATTCATTTTTTTAGCTGAAATTTAAAGGCCAAATCAGATTGTTAGCCAGTAGTTGCTGTTTTTTCTTTTTTTTCTTTTTTTGTATTGTATTTATATTTGTGGCAATGTCATCTGATGGGACAGCTGCTTCTTCTACTCTATCTCTTTCTCTCTGCCATTCTTTCTCGCTCGTTCTTTTTCCTTTTTTTTTGTTTTTGAAAATTGTCAATCAGCAAATGTCGCTCGTCATGTTGAGTTTACGATATTTGTGCCAATCCACCAGCCAACGGAATGCAATGCCGAGTTGTCAAATCAATAGGGAAGACATTGCCTGTCAGCCAAGTCTATCAAATCAATTGCTAAACCTATATATACACACACACACATACACATATATATATATACACAAAACAGGAGCAGATCAAGGGGGATTATTATTATTAACAATTTAAACAATTTAACTTAGCCATTATATTAATAAATAAATCATTAATATTAATAGTTTCAGTTCTTATTATAATTTTCATTTTGCATATACATACATATATTTGTTTATATAAGTAAACATAAATTATTTTTGCTTATTAGCCAAATTTCTTTTCCACTTCAGATATTTTTGTTGGCCAAATTAACTTGAACTTGTTTATTTTGGACACTTTAATTGCCGTCTATTTGATTGTGTTTATTTGGTTTAGTGTTCACCTTTCAAAATAAAAATACTCACAACAACAACAACAACAAAAAAGAAAAGCAACTGTAACATGGCTAGCCACACACAGTCAGATCAGTTCTATGCAGTTCAGATCAGTTCAGTGGAGTCCAGCCTTACGCCGCAGGTGTTTGTACAAGAGATTTGATAAATGTGCATAATAGAAGCAGCAGCCAGTAGAGTGAGATATACTATACCTATACATATATATATATATATATAGTTGTATGTATATAGCATTCTGGCAAAACGTTTTATGTTTAGACAGAATGGCGCAGTCAAGCACAAAGATGATATGAGAGATGTTCTTTCTCTGATCTTGTGCAGCTGCTGCTGCGTGCACGGAAAACATAATTCGACTCAACAACGATGACGATGACGACGACGACCTGTGGCGGTTCTTAAGGGGAAATGCTAGTGTTTATCTTGGTATGACCACAGCTTTTAATTACATTGATTAAGCCATAATTTATAACTTAATTATGGCAAGATTGAACGACTGGGCGTCAGTGTTGGCGGCAGGCATGTGCCATCATTGTCAAAGGTCTTGAAATATGAGACACTCTGTTAGTGGTTGGTCGGAAAACATTCTTTTGTACTATAAATCCAACAATTATAACTATAGAATATAACTGTGAATATCTAAAGGAGATATTTCTAAAGCAATTGGCTTCAAGAAGTTCAATGTACTACGACAACAACTTCCGACGACACCAACAACAACAGATTCACATTTACACATCAGTGATCAAAGTTCTGCTTGAAAACTTCCAACTCCCAAAAGGGGTAGGGGTAGGGGAAATAATAATGAAAATTCCTCAATTGTTCAATACATTCAAATGGCTGTGACAACAATCTCATCAGCCTCACAGCACACCTGTGTACACCTGTCCATACATACATCCATACAAACATAAAGAGAAAAGAAATTAAAGGAATGCGTAACTGTGAAATTAAATCAACACTGTCGAATCACCGGAAATGGAAATGTGCCCACTGCGAAAACATTACAAAATTCAGCATTTACCAATTGATTATTTTAATGCATATATTTTGCCATGGCGTTAGTTAACTAACAATACTCTTTGGCAAAGAGACACACCATAAGCAAAATTTTTATATTTTTATCAGATTTATAGTCAAGTCTCAAGGGAATGAAAATATAAAAATTTCAAAATGTATACGCTAATCTATTTTAATCAAATTTAGCTATTTCGATATATAGGAAACGTAAATAAATATAACTAACTGAAGAAAATTGATTCTTTGGAAGATTTATTTTATTAATTTAAGCTCGTTATAATTATTTAATCTGTTACAAGCTTGGTGAAGAAGAAAATTTTATTCCATAATATTAAATTAATAATATTATTATTTATTTATTTTATTTTATAGTGATGTGTACGCATCTGAAGAGTTTATCTACCAAGTTTCATTTGCTTAGCTTGAAAATAAATGTCTAAAAACTGCAAGGAAACAAACAGACGGAAATGGCTAGATTAAGTTTGGCTTTTGAGGCTGATCAAATATGTATATTTTATTTTTTTTGTTTTTGGGGTCAGACGCGTATATTTTTATGCGTTACAAACATCTGACCAAATTTATTATACCCTCTGCAAGGGTATAATTACATAACGTATCAGTTGCATTTGCTGTTTCCAATACACAGACATAAACGAGGCAAAGCAATAAAATTTAATTTCTAAGAATTCGACACGACAATACCTCAAAAATTAGATTATTACTTTGAAATGAGCAACGACAGGAAATGGAGACTTCTGCATTAATATTATTATTCATTTACATATATCTAGATATCGAGAAATATTTAGTTGCTCTTAATATATATTTATAGTCTTTGTTTTTTTTTTTTTTTTGAGTTGCGGTTATTAAGCATAAATCACAACCGTTGGCAATATAAATTATAGGGTATCATCATGTAGATTCAGAGTTCTTGGCTGAATTATTTGCTTTCGATGTTGCGGTTTTTGGCCCCCTCTATTCAAGCTGGTAACATTGACGAGGCAGTTCACTGCTGTTGCTGTTGCAACTGTTGCTGCCGCAGCCGCTGCCGCTGCTGTTGCGGCAGTTGCTGCAGTTGTTGCCTTACCATTAAAAATAACCATCGCTGCAAGAACAACGAAAGTTAAAGGTGCATTGTAAACATTACGGTAGATGTCTTCCGGTATTGCTTTAGTATTGACCTCAGTTGGTCTTTGTAACCAGAAATTGCAAATAAAATTATTGTAGTATTTGGTGTATGTAGTATTATTTTTTTTTTCGCTTGGTTGTATGTAATTGGAATTGGAGTTGCACATTTTGGTGCTTTGAAAGAGATCATGGCGAGAGAAGCAGCACTCAAACACACACTATTAAAATTCTGGCTCCTCTACAGATGCTCTACAGCTGGCGCCTGCTGCTGTCATCCCATTCCCATTGGTTGTGAATTGCGGATTATATTGCATGTGAATCACCATAGAGCTGGGTTGGAAGTCATTTGCAGTTCTTTTTTCATTTTTTTTTGTAGATTAGAAGTGCCTGACTGAGTTTTCTAGATTCAAAAAGCACGCAAAAGACGCTCTTTTGACTGGAATTGTTTGCTTATCCCATGCCAATTAAACCGCCACGATTCGACAGCATATCAACTTGGCCATAACATAAATGAATAATAAAGTGAGAGAGAAAGAGAAATAACGACGAATAACGAAGTGAACAACAGATCACAAAATATTGATATCTACACCAAAAGAGTTAAAAAAATAAAAACTCAGACCGAGTGTCAGACAGAATTTAAACTTTGCCAAGAAATCAAGAACGTAAACGAGAAAATTCTAAAAAAGTTCACCAGTTTCACTTATGCATGCAAAACAAATAAAAATGGTAATTTTAGACCAAACCTAAAACTAAACATTGACCAGTCCCTAGCACAATGCAAATAATCTACATACACACAAATATAAATACATATATACATACATACATACAAACATACACCATATACATACATACATATGTATATGTTTATGTAAGTACATATATATAGTTAGTATCCCAGGTTGTTCAGACAATGGACGTTGAGCAAGATGAACGAGTGCAGCAAAGACTCAGTCTTCGTTACAAAAGAAATAAAAAAAATAAAAAAAAAATTAAAAAAAAAAAGGAAACCTAGTCCACTGATTGGTTATGCAGTGAAGAGGAAACCAAAGATTTGTTGCATGGGCGTGTGGTCCTCCACCTTCAACCATCTACTGGTAGGTTTATACCTTTTAGTTTCTCTCAAGGCAAATTGCTTTCATTATACAATCAGCATTTTAATTTATGAGTTTAAACAAAAGGCTTAATTTATATTTATACAGATCATAGACCAGGTTAAACATAAAAGATGTTACCTAACAAAAACTATTCAACCAAACAAGTCACACCTCTCGACTTTAATATACCCTATGCTAAGAGATATTTAAGAGAAATTTAAAGTCAAACTAACTCGAAATTAAAATATTCCATTAAATTATCTTAACATGCAATGGCAAATGCATTTTATCTCGCTCACTCTTATTAGGCATACGACTTATTAAATATACAAAAATTTATTGTCTAATTTTTGATTTTGAATTTTGGTTAGCCAATATTTGTCAAAGTTATAAGAGTATTTATTATCTTTCATATAGATTTATTTATTCGCTTATTATTTAATTGATTTGATACTAACTTGATTTTTTAACTAAATTTGGTAGTATGTTCAAGACCTTGGATAGACAGATACATATATCCTAATCGGCTAAGCTGTTGCTATTATTCAAGTATATTTACTATTGACTACATAAAGTTTAGTCGAAAATGCTTAATTTTGCCTGTCATATTTAATGTACCATTTTACCGCTCTTGGTTGCAGGGTATCAAAACGAGTTAAAAAACATTTTCTTTCAATAAAAGAAAGAAATCTCATTCAAAATAAGTTTATCTACAATTACCACCCACGTCATAAAAAAGACGTGGCACGTCTACACCAATGGCGCTAGCAATTTAAACTTAGATTATGCTAAAATACTTAAAATGGTAATAAAGAAAAAAAAATATAAATAACAAAAAAGAGTTCACGCTGAAGTCTTACTAATTGAAAATGACAAAATAGTTTTTAATGCGAATTCATTGTGTCTAATTGGAGGCTTGGTCAGTTGCAAAAATTATAGGTAACCGCTTAGGTAATAAGCCTATTAGGCGTGGTAATAGCCACAACCATAATTATTTAGAATGGATGCTGAGAGTGGTGTGTGTTTGCGTGTGTGTGTGTGTGTATGAGTGACACCTCAAGTCATGGCACGAAACTATAATTAAATTAATAATTTTCACCTATTCCTTTTGTATATCTTCTTGTTGTTGTATCTCCTTTCGCAGCGTGCGTGCAATTGAAGAGCAATAACAATTCAATAATAGCCACTGCCCGGGGAGTCCTTTTGCAAAAGAGCGAGTGAGATAGAGAGAGAGCGAGAGAGGGACAGCTCGGCAAAGGGTAACAAATCCATTCCGATCACACAAATTGGCCATGCCAGTCAGCAGTAAAATAATCTACAGAATGTGGCCAATACACTTATTGCTATTACTATTTTATCAAGCGCCAATAGCAATGGCCCAGCATCGTTCTCCAACTGGCACAATACCAGTAGCCGTGAGTACGAGTGACAATTTGGCCAACAGTTTGAGTTTAGGTGGGGATCTAGGAGTGCAACAACCGCTGACTCTGCCGTTGCCGTTGCCTTTGCCACTGTCAGCGCCTCCAGGGGACAAGACAATGAATAGCAGTACCAGCCAACTGTGGAATGATCAATCAACAGCAGCAGCAGCAGCAGCAGCTACAGCAGCATCAACAACAGCAGCAGCAGGAGTAACCGATGTTGGATCTGAAAAAAATCAACTTACTGATGGTGAGGACAAACAGTAACCTCCAGTAACTCTCTTCACTATGAAAAAGAAAACGACTAACGACAACATTGTCATTTCTACTGACAGCCGCTGCCGCTGAAACGCCTCTGGCCGAGCCACATGCAAATGCCAACAACATCCACCAGGCAATGCAATTACCAAAGGAACAGAAGCAACAACCCGATGGCGAGGACATTGACATTGAACGCATTTTTTCAACAGCCACAATGAACAGTCTGAAATATAATCAAAATACGATCGAAGAGTGTGATCCCGATATGTTGGGCTTTGAAATTGTAACAGGGTAAGGATATATACCTATATATAGACATATATATCCTTGAACCGATAATATAATGGGTTTTTCTTTTTCTTTTGGTAGTTTTGTTTTCTTAGCTCCAGGACAATTGTTGGACTCTTTGCCGGGTACATTAATGCTAACGGATTGTTTAGAGGCTTGCCAAAATAATGAGACTTGTCAAGCTATAAATTATGAGACAGGATTATGTGTATTATTCTCATCGAATTCAGATCGTTTGCCAGGTGAGTAAACAAACAAAATAAAAGAAAGCTATTATATTGTATCTTTTATTCACTCTCTCTCTCTCCCTGTCACTCTCTTATTGTTAGGCTCCTTAACCCAATCTCAATTTCCGGTCTTTACAATTTATGCACAAAAATCATGCCTCGGCGTGCGTCCTTGTGCACGGGCCTGGTGCGTGGATCGTGTACAAAACTACAAACTCAATGGACATGCAAAACGTACAGTATCGGTGACATCACGACGTGACTGCCTAGAACTATGCCTGGGAGAAACTGAATTTGCTTGCAGGTGAGTTGTAAAAAAAAAATAGCAAAAAAAAAACTAACCAACTAACTGAAGAGAAGAAAGTAAAATTTTTGAAATTGGTCAGAGCTTGATCCAGCAGCCATTTACTAATTCCCCTAAAAAGTATAGTGGGGCCAACAAAAATATTCATGTCAGATATTAAAGATGTGCAGCACATACAGGAATGGAAAAAGTAGGTCAATTCACAAATATTTAACTCTCGCAACAACTCACGGATGCTCAATTAAGGTTAGGTCGTTTACTCGTTAAACCAGCTCAATTCTTGAATCCTGGCTTGAATCTACCAAAAAAAAAAAAAAACTTGACTACCTGCCAATAAGTAGGAAATGTATTAAATTCAGTAATCTCTTCAAAGACTCTTAAATACTCTTAACGTAAACGTAGACATATATTTTCTTTATTTGTGGTAATTAACTAGTGAGTTTGGTTTATTAATTATTTTTTTTTTTTTTTGAAAGTAGACAAACATGTTTAATTGAACTTGTTCTTGAAAAAAAAAAAACAAAAAACAATTTCACTGTCTAACCGATTTGATTATGACTGACTATATGACCGTAATCATATATAAATTTGTATTTTTCATTTGCAGATCGGCAAATTACCATCGCGCTTCAAAGACATGCGAACTATCCGAATTGGATCGCATCACATTGGCGGGCACAAATGCTTTCCAGGCAAATGAAGGCATGGAATATTTAGAGAATAATTGTGCCGAGGAGCCAAATAAATTATGCGAATTTAAACGTTTGTCGGGTAGAATACTGAAGACGGTGGATTCAGTGTATCAAGATGTTGGCAGCATTGATGAGTGCCGTGATTTGTGTCTTAACTCGCCATACAGGTAAGACAAGTGAGAATCGGAATTGGAGAAAATGGGAGTGAAATGTGAGAGGAGCCAATGACCGCGATGAAAACAGGAAATAAAACTGGTTGTTCGACAGCGTAAAACGAGTGATAAATTTTATAAAAAGAGTGCTAAAGGATGCTGATGCTGTCCCCCTTTTATCCATTGATTTTTTTCCCCCTCTAACCCCCCACCCCATTTTGGTATTCCCTTTAAATCATTATCAATACTATATTATTCTATACACTTGACCATTGTTGTTGGCCATGATTTTGATTGATGGTAGCAACGTTAACGCTATTGCATATTGCTCCTTTTCAGATGCCATTCGTATGACTATGGCGATACTGGGGATATGGTTTGCCGTCTCTCACATCACAGTCGTGCCACCCTGTCCGATGTCCAGGATCCTTATTTAGAGGTGCCAGAGGCATCAACCTATGAATTGGCATCGTGCTATAATGTAACCATCGAATGTGGAGCTGGCGATATGGTGGCCCGCATAAGAACATCGAAACTCTTTGATGGCAAAGTCTATGCAAAGGGTTCACCCAAATCCTGTTCAGTCGATGTTAAGAGTGCCCTAGACTTTGAATTGCGCATGAATTACCATGATCTTGAGTGTAATGTACGTCAAAGTGGTTCAGGACGATATATCAATGATGTTGTCATTCAGCATCATGACACAATAGTCACATCATCCGATCTGGGTCTGGCTGTTACTTGTCAATACGATTTGACCAATAAGTCGGTGACAAATGATGTTGATCTTAGTGTAAAGGGTGAAATTGAGCCGGCACTGTCTGAGGAGGTCATTGTGGATTCACCAACTGTTCTAATGAGAATCACGGCACGCGATGGCAGCAATATGATGCGATCGGCAGAGGTCGGTGATCCATTAGCACTCAAATTTGAAATTGTCGATGAGCAGAGTCCATATGAGATATTTGTACGCGAACTGGTGGCCATGGATGGAGCAGATAATGCAGAGATTATATTGATAGATTCACGCGGTTGTCCCACAGATCACTTCATTATGGGTCCCATCTACAAGAGCTCATTATCGGGTAAAATTCTTCTCTCCCAATTCGATGCCTTTAAATTTCCCTCAAGCGAAGTGGTCCAATTTCGTGCCCTTGTCACCCCCTGTATGCCCAGTTGTGAGCCCGTTCAATGCGATCAAGAGGACGGAAGTGGTGAATTTAAATCACTTATTTCATACGGACGTCGTCGTCGCAGATCGACAAGGAACACTAAACGACCTAGTCCAGAAGATTTGCTTCTAGTGGAATCAATTCAAATCACAGATAAATTTGGTTTTGACAAGCAACCGTTGGAACAGCAAAATCAATCAATGAAGTCATTTAATCAAAAGGATACAGTCTTTATAGCCAATGAAACAATACAGGGACAGTGCACTCTCGGTAAGAAAAACAAAAAAATGAGATTTGTGTACAGAATTGTTATTGAAATTAATTTTATATTTTCTAGGTCTCATTGTGGCCGCAACAGTATTTTTATTTGCCCAATTCGCTGTTATTGCCATTTGGACATTTCTCTATCAAAGACGAGGCAAATTGGAACCGTATGGAAATCATTCAATGACCTCCACTGCAGCAACATCATTTGTTGGTGGCAGCAATAGCAACAGCAGTTGCTCCACTATGGCATCAAACATGACCAATCTAAGAACGGAACCAATGTGCAAGCTCTACGAGAGCAGTTTTGATGGTCGTCATGGCAGGCAATTTTAGTAATCGAGTATATAAGATACATTTACACCGGCAAACAGAAGTAAATTCATGTGAATGAGTAATAGAGTTGTAATACAGTGTAGTCGAGGTAAATTGGAGTGAGTTAGTAAAGGGAAAGCCAAGCCATTAAATGCGCAGAGTTTGCCAACTTGTGCAAAGCGAATGAATTAAGTATACTTATATTTAAATATAAACGATTTTTGATATATTCAGTGAAAAGTGATAATTTCACAAAAAAGACGCAAAAATCAATTCAACAGAAAAGAAAAGACAAAAATCAGAAAAGGGGGAAAAAAGGATGACTGAACTATAAATAATTCATTGTGTATACATATATCTTGGTACCAGGCAAATGAACCAAAAAAAAAGAAAAAAAAAAACAAGGCCCGACAATATTTTATAAACAAGTCTGTCCGATGATTAGATCAATCCTACGATAGATATAACATTTATGAAATGTTTAAATAAACTGTAAAAATATTTTGTTCAGGGGCTCTCTCGAATATTCCGGAACTGAGTACAAGATATCTTATAGTCGTTTTATATATGCGGCTATATAAATTATTGTCTTGCAATATTAATATTTTAATTAATTTAAATTGATAATTATCACCCACACATATGATGCATATTCACTTGTCCTTTTTTCTGTTCTTTCACATTTAGGCATTAAATAATTAGTTCAAGACTTTTATAATAATAAACTGTAATGCAACATTTTGATAATGTTTCCAATTACAAAATAAAATATAATAAAAAATGTGCTAACTCACCCTCAATCGGTTATCCATAACAGTCCAAACTCTAGCTCCATAATCATTGGAAGTGCCGAGTATATAAGCTCCTGTTGAATCAAAATCAACTGAATTAATTCCAGCACTGCTGCCACTTAAGACAGCCCTTGGTTCTGTAGAGCCTTCAATTGGAAGAGGGGAAAAAAATATATATATAAGTGATACATTTTCTCATTGGAAATGTATGTGTTGGCCACTCACCTTTGCCCACATCCCACAGTTTGACTTTGCGATCTGCACCGCCAGTGGCCACCATACGTTCCACTGGACTCCAGCGTACTGCATGCGATTCATTTTCATGGGCCTCAAATTTCATTAGTATTTTAGTGGGATTCGGTTGACCTAAATAGCCAGCCGCCTTGAGCACATCGATTGATGGCCGATGGTTACCATCGTAAACCGTTTCGCCGGCTGTAAAACGAGCACTGATGTATTCATCATCATTAAGACCTAATGCATCCATGGCAACGTCGTTTATCGATGTACAGTCAAAGTCGTCATCGTTGTTACCCAAAATGCCGGGACTTGTTGAGTTACGTTGGAGTGGTGTACAGCTGCCACCTGAGGTAGGTGTTGCCAGATTATTCGACGACGAACTGGGCTCACGTACGGCCTCTTCCAAATCACGTTTCAGTTTGGCCGAACGTTTTCTGAAAATTGACGGCAGTCTTTTTCTAGATATGTTTAAAAACGGTTACACATTTAAATTTGACCAAATCATAAACAGCAAAAACAAAAATGGAATGGCATAATATGTTCGCAAATAAAATGCTCGACTAGAATGATATATCCTTTAACCAAATCGATCCAAATTGCTCAAGTGAGTGCCATACGTGAGTGTCAGTCATAATTGAATAACCTGAAAACTTTCACCATACAAAATTCTCAAACGAATTTCCATTCATAGAAAATAAATCAAAATGCCTTAAATGAATATATCGCAAAATTCACTTTGGTATATGTATTCACATTCTAGATTCATTGAAATATAAGAATTATTAGGAAACAAAACGGTAAAACTGGAATTTGATATATCAATTCCATTTACTTGGTAAAACAAGCGCTTAGTAAAAGACTAATCACACATCAATGATGTAGTAGATGGAAAACATATTTAGAATGTGAATATAGTTTTCCTCGATTAACTCATAGCTTTTCCATTAGATAAACACAAAAATCGCTACAACAACAACTATACAAACACACATAAACAACATTGACAGATTTTTTTTTTATCACATCGTTGTACATACAAATATACATAATGCCAATAGATAAACACGTACATATAATGTGTGTATGTGTATGTGTGTAAGTGTATATTAGATGTGTGATAACAATAAACGGATTGAAAAGTTAGTTAGTCTATATGTTTATGATTAATAAATTGTTAGTTTCAATCGAGCCATCTCAATGAAAAGGAATTGGAATCAACGTACCTGATGATACTTTCGTTCTCTTCATTGAGCTTGTCCGCATCTTTGGATTTGTAGCGCATCAAACGGTCCAGCAAACAGCGATTTTCATCCTGTGAATCAGCAGAGAACGATAAACGTTTTATTAAATACTTTTTCATCTTGTACAAACGAGAAAATTTTCTCCTTCAATTATTATGTTTTTTTTTTTCTTTTGACGAGTATTTTATTTTTCCTATGTGGGCTGCGAGCTGTTTTGCTCGATGAGTGCTCATTTATTACTGGAAGCGGCATTTGTTAGATAGCACGAGTTTTCCCCCAAAACAACATTTTGTTTTCAATAAACTGACAAAGAATTCAACAATGGAATAAACATAAGATGCAAAATTATAAACTAACCAATACTCTTTCTAATAGATCTTAAATATGAAATCTCTCTAAAATAGATATAATTTCTGTAAATTCTTGACAAGTTTTAAGGCATAATAACCATTACATTATATGGCAACGAAAAGCGATTAATATTTTATTTGAAATATGTTTTTTTTTCCTGGACATGATAATCAAATATTTATATAATTACATTTAACAAAATTGGCAAAACAGAGCTCTTAATACAGAAAGCTCATTTTAAAACAGATCTATTTTTGAAAAAGCAACTTAATACCTTTTGATCGATCGACATATGCTTGAAAATAAATGAATTGTATACCTCTTCCACCTACTATATTATAGATATACTATGTAAAGTAGTAAAATTTTTATACGACCTCATCAATATAGGCGAAAGGAAGTGTATTTACATTTTGTTCAAAAATTAGCATCTATTTTCATTCTATAAATATATATAGATATATATATATAATAGGGGTGTTCGCCAATTCAAAAATCGAAATTTTTAAATAATATACACTAATAAAAAACCAATAAAAAAAACTGTCATCTTTTAAAGAAATTTTTTTATAAAACTAACACAAAAAATGGTTGAAAATTAAATTTGGATTAATTTTTATGATAAAAACAGAAACAATGATTGTCCCAAAACAAATACAAACTAAATTTATATAGAACGTTTTTAAAAAAAAATCAAATATTAAATAGTTCTTAAATATTTTTACAATTCTTCTATATTGAAACATTACCAATTGTTGAATTACCCTAATCTATATATAGATATGTTTGTGAATGATTTGGTGTGAGCTTGAAAGTAATATTGTGTGAATTATGGATTTTCTTTTCAATCAAATAGACACTTGGTTCTGTGTTGTGTACTTGTGTGTGTGTGTGTGTGAGTGTGTGGGTGTATATAGTTTGAGGTCAATTTTAAGAGACTCAAGAGTGTTTTCTGCCTTGAATTTTTCTTGAGATGGTATTCATTAGAAACAAAATATCTGTTATATCTCAAAATGTGATATAGTACTCCAATCTCTTTGATATTTGGAAAAAACAAGAGAACAATCTTTTTCTTTTTGTTAAACATTTGAAACATTGCCAAAAACAATTTAAATATGTACATAAAATTTTTATAAATACAAACACATACACTTGCAAACATATGGATACATACAAACACACACACACACACAAAAGAGACTGTTCCATAAAAGAAATAGAAGAAATTGTAAACAACAAAAGTAAATAAAAGTTTTGTTGTGGCAAAAAAAAAAAAGCAATTAAGTTTGTTACCAGCAACAGAGAAATACTTGAATACCCTCACGGAAAATGCTTTTTTCATTGGGCCAGACAAAGTCTATTGAGGGTAAAAGGGTGAAAAGATTTATGGTTGGCTGCCCATCATCAGGCTAAACGATTAGGTGCGAGTGTGTGTATTGGCATTGATAAGCCCGGGAAATCTGATAATAATGATAAGGTCGCATTGTAATCCAAAGCTCTAATGAGCGTATAAACGTGCCCTAACTAAATCTACTTACAATAGTTCCTTTTACAATAGTTTATATCGAAAATTTTATACTAAATTTTGAAATTATCGGTGAATTAGTTACTACTAGACGAAATGTTTTTTTATAGATATATAAGGCAAAGCCACTAATGCTCGATTGAGTGTTTATTCATACCTGTACGCCTCGTAATTTTTCCTCCAATGAGCTGAAGGCCAATTGTAGTGCTGTGTGTTCGTCTAATAATGTTGTATTTAGTTTTTTTAATTCCTCCAAACTGGAATGCAACAACTGAACCTCTGCTCGTAATCGATTGTTAGTCGTTTGTTGATCGGCCAGGCTGAAATAATAAAAAAATAGATATTAATAGTCGCTAATGGATGTACATATGTATGTATATATTAATCAGCTTACCTGTTTTCCTTTTCGGAAATTATCTTTTTTTGTTGCTCCACCTTTTGATTGAGATCGACAATCAGCTGTGAGTTTTCACCCTTACGTTTGTGCAAATCGGTTAGCTCCTCTTGCTGAATGAGTAGCTTCTTTTCGAGAGTAGCAATGGCCAAATTTGAACCGGCGCCACCTGTTGCGACTGCATTGCGCACTTGCTCGTTCTCCACAGAGAGTTTCAGGTTGTCCGATTTCAGTTGGGCCACATGATCGATGAGACGATTATCTGCAATGGATTTAAAAAAAGCTTTAGTATGCATCACTGTTAACCCACACCCACTCATTGATGACCCAACCCCAAACCGCATTGCAAATTTTACTCACTCTGTTCGATGATTTCCTTAAAATTGTCGCATTCTTTGCGATTACGTTCTCGCAGTGCTCTAACCACATGCTCGCGCCACACGTGCTCTTCGGTGGACATCCTCAGTTTCTTGTTTTTTTCTTTTTAGTTTTTATCACCACAAATTGAATCTTTTATTGCTTTGCTTAATTTTTTTGTTGTTGTTTTGTTTTGTTCCACCGCTGCTTCTTCTTCTCTATCACCGTCACCTTGATGGGTAAGTTATTGCTTTTCTCTGTGTGGCTTTCATGGCAATTGCGTCTACACTAATAAGATGATGTACAGGATTGGCATAATACATATAACTGCCTTGAACAAACGCTGATTTGCATTTTTAGTTGCAAATTTAATAACAACAAAACAATAATCGGGCTGTTTACAATTGCAGGAGTGGACCACAGCAAATTACACACGTAGATAAGCAATGTAGATAGACATTAGTGCTGCCACATTGTTTAGCTTTTTTATGGCTAAAACTGAAATAGTACAAATTTCATTCATAATGACATACCATATTAAAATAATGTATATACATTTTTCTCTGTTCTTTTGTTAAATAAAACTTTACACCAAAAGAGCTTGCTTCGCATTTAAATTTGCTTAAGTTTAAAAATTTAATGGACTTGGCTTTCCGCACAATTACGCTCACATGTAGATAAAATATTAGGGGTACTCTGCAATTTCGCCGATGATGAATTTAAACGGCGCCACTGGACCCCCTATTTAAATCAACTGCCATTTACAAAACCATCTTTTCAAAATACTCGGTTAGAATATAAACATTATAAATAATAAAAGAAAAACGAAATTTCAATTTAATTGTCTTTTAGTTATTTAAAACAAAAAGACAAGTATATGCTTAGAAAACGAAAACGTAACCGAATCAAGACTATTAAGTAGCTTTAAAATTATATTTGGGTTTCAAATTGCATTGTCAAGCCTTGATTACCGAAACTGAATGAATATCGTGATTGTGTTTGGATTTCAGTGTTACTTGATTTTTCTCTTTTATTTGGTAAACTAAAGCAAAATGTGACCGGTCCACATTCCATGTCCGTCGACCTGGCTGACGCTTAAACCGAACCGAAACTTAATACGAGCACAATGCTGCCTGCCTGGTAGGAGTAAGTAGGAGAGACCACACTTATAGTATTATTGATCTCCCTCTCCTAGTCAAATCGAGTTGAATGGAGTCGAGTTTGTGGCTGGTCGGTTGACTGTGTGTGCGTTGGAGTGCAGCATTGCAGCTGCTAACCAACGTTAACTATGTACCACTACTGGAAGTACTGCCGAAGCACCGTTTCGTATTGATATTGATTAATTTCTCAGTGGTGCTGCCTATGACAACACAAGGAATTTTTTTTCGTATAAATATATGTATATAGTTTCTTTTTTCCAACCAGCAACCAACTCTAGCAAAAGAAGGTAAATGACCGTACAAAAAGTAATTTGACTTACTCTATTGATCAGATATTGTGGTACCAAACAAGAAGCTCAAGAATCTGAGCTCATCTGACATCGACTATCTGTCACTTGTTGCACTGAAAGTGCCTTCAATTCCTGGAAACCTGCCAAATAGCCAACTGACACTGCTGTTAAAAAAAAAAAAACAAAACAAAAAAATAACCACAATCAAACAAAAAAAAAGTTAAGAAAAGCAAAAAGAAAACGCTGATTGATGACAAAATAAAGTCGTTAAACATTTCAATTGCAATCGCTGATCTTCCCAGATGACAAGAATTTGCAGCAAAAGCTTTCGATGTCGTTAAAGTTAAAGCTAAAACTTTACTTCCATGTAAATCTTGTAGCAGAATGAACGCATACATATATATATATATATGTATATACATAAATATGTATGTAACTATATCTGTGTGCGTTTGTATGTATGTTTTTATATGCGGTCTTCTTTGCGAATTCGATTTCGATTTTCATGGCGCTGGGGCAGGAAATGCCATATCAAACCAAGTTCAAGTCCAAGTCCAAGTCCAACTCCAAGACCAACTTTAACAAGTCCCAGCCCTCCATTGTTTAATGGCATCGTTTGTTTTGGCTGAAATCTTAAATATACATGCATATACAATATAAATAAATTGACAGATCCATACAATTGCTTCAGTCAATTAAGAGCGACCTTTGTTTATAACATTGTTTTTTCTTACTTTTTCTTCTCCCATAAAAAAGTTCAGAAATTGCCATAAATTCAATATGTTCAGATTGGATAATGCATACGAAAGGGTTTTATATAAATTACTTTTGCATATGCAAAATGGCCTTGAAAATTGGCTACAAATTATTAAAGTAATGTAAATGTAAACATTGTTTAATTAAAAAAGAACTTCTAAATTAAAAACTATTTATCTAACGATAATTAACTTAAATTTGTTTATGCTAAACATCTATTAATCTTATATTAATTGAATAGATAATTTGCCTTTGCAGGATACTGAACTGATACCACGTTTCGTTACTCTTGTACTTCTTATAATTGAACTCTATTTTGTATAGATAAAGAAGCATTCTTACCACCCTTCCCTTCTATTGACTGTTTTTGCCATGTATGCTGACCATTATGCTCTAAGCTAAAACTCGACAAAGTACAAAAAAAAAAAAAAATAATAGAAAAAAAAGGAAAGAAAATCCATGTATTATTTCGTAGATGCCCCATGGGCTGGCGCTGTTTTGCTGTTCCTCCGTTGGCTGGTGCCTTTTTGGCATGGCGTGTGGTACATTTGGGAGCGTTAGTTCGTTGCACATAATAAACCAAAGTAACGCCAAACTAAATCGTGCAATTTTCTTGTCTACGAGAAGGAATCTACTTCCTACACTTGTTCCTCCTCTGACTGCGGCCAAGGAATTTCGTTTATTTTTTGTTTATTAAAGGGTATATTTATTTTGGTTAAAAGTTTGAAACAATTAAAGTATTTCCAACTAACTAAAATACATAGATTCTTGATTTCATGTAGTATTAGAATTGAAAGTGTTTCCAAAAAAAGAAAAGTTAACAAAAGTATTCTTAAAGCACTTCACTTTCTACATATATTGTAGAAATATTTTTGTTCTGTTTAATCCGTCAAAAGTATTTTGAAACACAGAAATGTTAAAAATAGGCTTCCATCATCTTCTTTTAACCTGTGGAAATTGGTGTTTAGAAAAAATATAAATAAATCAAAAATCGCTCAACAAAATGGCTAAGTTAAAGACCTTACAAAATATTAATTTAAAGATAAAATTAATGATAAAATGTGTAAGTAAAAGGAAATGTCGACTTGAATAGAGCCTGAAACCTAATTTAATTCATTTATTAAAAGGCAGTACTCAATATTCGACAGGTTCCACCTATATATTTATATATCTTTTCTATATAAGCCTAGTTAGTTAATAGAAAAGTTTTGCCAAGAGTATACAAACTTTGCCATTGTTGCCGTTAGATCGGTTTTTTATTATTTTTTTTTTTTTTTTGTATCAGTTGGCAGTTTTTCTAGAACATAAGGCTTGTTGGCTATGTATGTTTTGTGTTTTTGTGTAAAGTGAATTAGATTTGCTGACAGGTGTGCGGCGAATTGTCAGAATTAAAGTTGCTTTGCATATGGTTAAAATAGAAAATACCAAAAACGGATTAATTTTCAATATTGACACATTTGCATTGGTTATGGCCCAACTGCATTAAAGATAGCATAATGATATAGACAAGTAATTTCTGTTTTACAGATTGGTATCTTGTGGGTCAGATGGCCCATGCCTACGCCCCAAAATGTGGCAGGCAACCACGCAAATGTCGCAACTTTAGCGACAGTTGGCATAGATGTTCAAAAAGACAACTTGTATATATGTATGTATGTATCTATATCTACATACATGGATTTGGCCCAAAGCTAAAGCTGAAATTGTAGCTGGATACATGTGGGAAGCCAAGGAATATGTGCTATGTTCCTTTTCTGTTCATACTCTTTACTTAATTCGTTCGCATGTTAAGTAATTTTAATTGGCTTTGCGTGTTTTACCACAACAGAACCAGACCTTTTTCTTAGTGCTTTTTTTTTCTTATTGTTTTTTATTGATATTACAAATGTATCTAAATGGCCATTACACACAAAATAAACAGAAGTACTACAACAATCAGTCCGATCAGTGATTTATAAAATTAATGTTTAATTCAAATAATATGGTATTACAGTTACACTTTTCCTTTTCTTTCCATTTTTCTTAATCACAGATATTCTTCTATTCCTTTTTGGGATAAGAGGCTTTGAGTCTATTACCGTTTTCACTAAAATAAATATTGTTAGGGCCAAGAGTGTTGTGGCCAAGCCCAGCATTGTATACTCGTAGGTAAAATAGGTATCATCCGTAATGCCAATGTTCCGCAATAAGATATGTCTAAGTGCTAAATATATTAAACGTTCCAATTTGCACCACACAATTAGATTAAAGAACTCAAACATGGCCAATAATATAACAACTTCCACGTGAATCTGTATATAATACGGCAAACTCGAAAACCAGTAAGAAATAAAATTTATCTCGTTAGCAAAAATTAGGAAGGCTCCAATATATATCCAATTAGCTAACAATGGAGCTGGGGAACATCTTTGTGTACTTGGCGTTACAATAAACGATACACCAATTACTAGATGCAGTAAGCTAGCTAAGACTAAAGCACAATAGGAAGCCATCTGAATGAGTATTAGAAAAGAGAGAGAGAAAAAAAAAGAATTTTGTTATATAAAACTATAAACTGAAATTTGAATTTGAAATTGAATACTGATTGAAATTTACTACCTTAGCTGCTAGAATAGAAAAATTTAATTGAAAATCAAACAGAGATAATAATCTCAATAAATTGAGATTCATCAGATAACTTAGCATGATGTCCATCTGCTTAATTTGCACTTTTGGACACTTGAAGACTTATGGCAATGGCTAGCTTCTTGTTCCTAGTTTATTATTTTCCATTCAGAAAGTCATAAATGACATTTTCTTTTAGTTTTCTTTAAGAACTTTCTCTTTAATGTGGGCGTGCCACCAGTTGGGATGAAGATTGAAAGAGGGATAAATTTTCAAGCGGCTTCTAACAAATTATTTAGACCAACTTTAATGGTATTCTCATGTTGATATTCTTACCGCAGTTTGCTGTTGCTGATGCTGGAAGTAGTAGAAGCTGCAACAGGAACAGCAGCAACTTAAATAATGGCAACTCATTAAATTCTTGTGTTCAATTTGCATTTTAACAGTTTCTATATCGGTACTAGCCATCCGCTCTTCTATATATACAATGTGAACATATACTACAGATATAGTTATTTACCATGCTGGCAAAAAATTAATGCCTTAATTTTATCTTACATTAGCCATCTTATCTGCATTAATCGCTTAATTTGTATGATAATTTGGAATAATTAAATAATGCATTTGTTTTCATCATTGGAATTGCTTGCTAGCTTTTTAAATAATAATATTATATGGGAAATTCTAAACTAAAGTCTGTCATCGAACCAAAGAAACAACAATCAAAGTGTCCATCAATATGTCATTCCAGAGCCATCAAAGAAATGTATTTAAAATATATATATAATAATTGCTAGTTAAATTTGTATTCGGGTAGATTGTTGGGATTACTTTTTCAATTACAAATTTGAACTCTTTTGCATTTTATTTTTACCTGTTTTATATTCTTTTTTAAGAGTGCGGGAACTGAAATCGTTTCATTTTTAACCCTATAATCGGGCATTGCGTTTAATCCTTGTTGAGCCTTACCAGAGATACCTGCCACTCGTTGTAGTACTTGTACGAGATATATTTTGTGTAAAAAAGTTTTCTAAACACGCAAAGGCAATTAAAATTTTTCAACGACATGCGAACCCCCACGAATTGCACACAGTTGTTCGCAGAACTGGACATCTAGCAAAAACAAAAAAAAAAAAATATAAGAAAAATAAAAAGAGAAAAAAAAATAAGAAAAAGGAAAATGAGAGAGAAAAATAAAAGAGATCGACTGCCTAGCGGCGGCGCGTTGGTGGGTGGAGTGAAAAAAGCAAAAATTGTACACCATGTCGTATGCTTAATGCATAACTAATGAAGCAACTCGAATGTAGTGGCAAGTTGCATGTGGTTGCTTGTCGCCGTTGCAGTTGCTGTTGCATTTTGTTGTGGCGTTGGCTGTCAGTGGGACATGCCACAATTGTTGGCCTTTAATACCCGCCCCAAAATACATGACAATTGTCTGCGAAATGCAGGTGCGGATGCGGGTATATAAACATTTTAGTGGCTAAGGTGGAGGCATTTGATTTGTTAGTTTTTTACCGGCTACTGCACACAACAATTTGTGCATTTTCATCGGTTAAATTCATTGCGAATCCATAAACCCATAAATTAGTTAGTATTGAAATCATGTGACACAGCGTTTCCAGGCAAATGGAGAAGGAGCCATTGCCAATCTTTATACATAGGTAACTATAAAGTATGGGGCGGGCGGCGGCGGCAATGCTCATTATCTACGCTCAAAATCTGATTCAATTAAACAATGTTAATGGTCTTGGTGCAACATGCATACATACATACATACATGCAAACATACTTACATATGGCCGGACCTGCAATTGATCTTGGCAAACTGATTGCATTGCTCGTCTAGGACCAGGACCATGGCTATGGCATCCTGCCTCCATCTCTTCTACTCTACGAAAAATCGAATTGTTGCTGTTGTGTATTTTTAGCCGCTGTCGTTGTTGCTATTGCTGCTGCTGCTGTTGCTGTTGCCTGGACCAAGCAATTAAAAGTAAACGATGGATGATTTAACAGCCGCTCGCTTCTAGCATCATCAGCATTTAGAGTGACTATGTTGAATTTTTTTTTTGTTTTTTTTTGTTTTTCTGTTTTGGCTTTTTCTTTTTTTTTTTTTGAATTTTTGGTTTTTCGACAATTAAGTGGAATTTAAATTAAGGACCAGCAATTGGAACGACAATTTTTGAAATTGCAATTGAGCGTCACCACCTAAAATGGTTAAGTGCCACAAAAATTCTATTAGTGCATCCAGCTAATTGAATTTGATTGTTGGGCAAAGATAAAGGAGTCTTCGACATCGACTTCAGCCCAAACACGGCGATGCCGCTTTATCGGGTATTGCCGGCATATTAAGAGCAATACCCAGAGTATAGATTCCCGTCCATTGCATAGAGAAGAACCTGTCTGAACATTTTCTTTTCTTTATTTTTTTTGTTGTTGCTGTTGTTGTTCCCCTCATGGTTTTTAATCAAATTCAATTTGTTGAGTCTGTGTCCAGTAAGCATTGCAATCTCTCAGGTCTTGAATGTTAGCCACCCAAAGAGTGATGTAACAGACAATTAAAAGAAGAGATCTAAGCCAACTAAGGTAACATATATTGCATTAATATTGTGTTCCCACAGTGGCCACATTAGCTAATTAATAAGTGAAATATTCAACAGAAATATATTTAAAAGTTATCATACTTGAATGCTAATTAAATTTATAATGAGATTTAATCCCAGTAAACAGGATGAAATCCCCAGTGAATGGGCTAATGATCAATGGAAATGCTTTACTACTAATTTGATGAAGTAAAAATATTTTTACCATTAGATCCAATTTGAAAATAAACATATCAACTATTAGCTTTAGTTTTTCGATTTTAGACAAACAAAGCATCATTAAAATTGATTATTGATTAATTAAAATCGTCATGGAACGAGCAATTTAAATACTTTCTATATTTGATCTAGGAATTTGAGCCTAATCCATCATTTAAAATTCAAATTTCATAATTGTGTTAATTGGTTTAAAGAAAATTTTTATTTATGGTATGTTAAAATATTTGAGCGAGACTTTTATTATTTATTTAGTAAAGATATTTAAACGTTTACTGAAAATGATGCTCCTTTTTTTTCTTTTTAATAGAATGATTTTCTTCATTTCTGAGTGATATTTAAATTTACTTTATATATGTATATATATTTTTGGGAAGATTATTATCTTCAATGTCTCAAAGCAAAAATTTATTTTTAATATAAAAAAAGAAAAAGAAGAAAAATAAAAATATGGAAAAAAAGATTTTATTAAAACAAAAACTAGCAAAGGCAAAAGCTATTAAATCTTTAAATTTGATTTCATCTTAAGTGCAATTTTCAGGCTTATTATTATACAATTTCTAAAAGACAGAGCATTAATCTGTCATTCGAAATTTACTTTGCAGAATGAAGATAGTTTTAAAGATATTTCTAATTGATTATTTTGCAGGTGAGGCCAGGAGACTTGTGGCGATTATTGGCAAATATTCATCGATCAAGTTTTGCTCAACATATCTTCGAATTGTCACTTTAACGAATCGTCTAAGCCATAAGCTTAAGTTTAAGCCAAAGAAGTAATTCTAGAATTTCCCAGTCATTGACAGCATTTGATATTATAACCGTCTTACGCCATCTTTTAGCTTATTAACCACCATTATTGGGATTCCCAATGCGGTTGGCTGAAAAGATTGCTACATAACTAACTAACTGGGCTTGTACTCATCAGCATTGGCCGTTATATGCACTTATTATGATTACAATTGCATTGCATTGCGTTCTAAGGCGTTAACATAAATAGTTGAACTTTTTACCACTATTTTCATACTTTCATCTCGGGCAGATGTAGACCAAGTAGGTACCCTGGCAACAACAACAACAACAACTACTACAACAATAGAAACCAACTAACAAAAGATCTCCATTCAGAAGTGAATGGGCTTCTTCTGTTGCTGTTGTTGTTGTTGTTGTTGTTGTTTAAAAAATGATTTAAAACTTGTTCCAGTTGGTTGGATAGGCTGCAGTTACAGCATTTAGCCGCATTCTTAGACCCAGTCCCAATGCAAGAGCCAGAGCCAGTGTAAAAGCCATTCGCTTAGAACCCTTTAGCGTTAGGCAACCTGATTATTTGCCTCAGATCAATGTGGTATGCCCATCTAGATTGGTAAAACAAAAAATAAAAATTTGAATTGAAAAATGTTTCCACCAAAACATATTACACATAATAATAGTGTTCATTTGCTGTGATTGAATCAATACACTGACAATCAAGCAACTTGGCAAATTTAATTATTATTAATGTTCCTTCTTTTTTTATGTTCAATTAGCATAAAATCAGTTAAATAAATTAATATGCTTAACTCTGCAAGTTGTTAAATTAATTTTATTTTGCTATATACACGATCGGTGTTCCTCTCTGAGGCAATTGTCTATATATGGCCAAGAGATTACGGCTTAAGATGCAATTGCAGTTGCATTGAATGTTTGCCGTTGCAGCATTTTCCGTTTTATGCCCTTACAATTTCCTTAACCCATATAAATCAAAAATATAAAAATAAAAAAATAAAACCTAATGGTTTTATCCATCCAAATGGTGTGCTATCAAATTACTGTTCGACACAGCAGATAAAATGCATGTGATACTGGTTAAATGTTAAAATTGCTGACTATGCCGGAAATCAACAGCAAAATTCTCTGCTATCGTAATCACAAACGTACACACAAGTAAGTAACAGCAAAATTTCACTAGAATTTCTTTTTATATATACATATTATAATGAAGAAAAATAACAAACAAGCGCGATTAATTAGCTGAAAACGTTGTGGCAGCAACTTCAATTTGGCTTAAGCACTGAATGAGGCAATTCACTTGGATTTAGTATGGGTTTGGTGACTGGTACCAAGACTTTACCCATGGAGATACTCTCTGCATGTGAACATTTCTTTAATTGTTCATATGGTCGTGGTCATTACAAATGTGTGTGTGTGTGTGCCTCAAATGAGCTGAAGCTGTGGCAAAGACTAGCTCTGGGTAACAGCTGCATTTTTCACACCAAGCTGAAAAATTGTTTATTAAATGCATGTAAGAGGCCATGGTATGGAGTGGATGTTCTATGGGGCAAGTGCAAAGTCTCAGTTGCATGCAGATGAAGTGAATACGATATATTTATACATAGATTCGAACTGAAGATAGCCAATTCAATGGTTACCTTTTATTCATTTTTTTTTTTTAGTTCTTTTATTGATTGGCTAGAGATCATTGGCAGCGGCAAATGAGTAAGAGGAAGTTGTGGGCATACTTTTGTACTCGGCTTTCACATATATATATATATATATAATTAGATATGGATCATTAAATCGATTTCGCATTAGGAAATTGGCTGGCATTCTCTTAGATGTAACGTCTATCTTCTAATGATGATTCGATTTAAAATGAATAAATGAAAATTATGCTGATGTGCCTTAGTACAACGATTCTATTTGCAATGGCTAATAAAAGAGAATTAAAGAAACGTCTCTGGCAGATTATAAATTAAATAAGCGATAAGCTTAAACTGCAGTTTAAACCCGCTAATATATACATATATATATATATATACATATGTATATATATATATATATATATATACATATATATTACGTATACGCATGCGTTTATATAGTTACTTGTATTCGAGTTAGTCTTGTCATTTTAACAAGACATGTAACCACTTTTTATTTCCCATGTAAGTTGATTTCGTTTAAGTTTTATCACCCATTAAAACTGGCCAATGTACCCGGATTCACTTGTTACGCATTGTTGAAGTCCAATTGACACTCCTCTATACTACTAACTATAAGTATATGTATGTATGTACTCTGGTTTAAGCCTGTCTTATGGGGCGTGTTGCGAACTTGGTAAATAAATTCCATGTTGATTTGTTAATGCGATGCCAGCGAATTGCGAATATCTGTTTGTTGCTCCTCTCTGCTCTCCATAATCCAACCAAATTGTTGTTTATGCCACAAATTGTCGATGGCCATCAGGGCAATTTATGCTTTCTCTATTGCTTCTGCTGCTTGCTTTCAACTTGAATTCTCTCTACCATTTTCTGATCTGTCTTTAGGTCTGTATATATATGTGTGTGTTTGTGTGTGTGTGTGTGTGTGTGTAGCGGCACGCCTCGTATACTATGCATTTTGCTTGACTAAATGAAATGTTTATGTGCCACGTTCTTGGAGTTCTGACATTATCGATTGCCTCCTCAACTATAAGTTATGGTACAATAATTATGTTCACACTATGAAGTATCTACTATAAGAGAGAATGTATATGGGGAGAGGGAGGAGAGGGGTTTAGGCAATGAATTCTGTTATAATAAATGCCCATAATTAGAATTATATTTACCTGTATATGTGCAAGCCATGTTTCAGATCATTCAACTGCATTTCTTTATATTAATGGTAAGTCATTTAGTCAATCGCCTCTCATATATTCGATGGGCACGTATACAAAATTGCCTGCCAAGTGCAGTTAGAAAGAATTGGTCAGCACAAGAGTAGAGTTGATAAATTAATTAATATTTTTTATATATGTACATGCATCGATATATATACATACATATATGTGTACAGAAGTGTGTGTGAATTTACCAAGACTTGTGGCAGATACAAGATTTAGCTCTCAATTCGCTTATGCTATTTCATAATCGCAGTGACGACAACCAGAATCCACCTGCACCTGGTTTGGCATAAGCTCTAACTTGGCCCAGGCTAGGGGCTTAGCTTGCTTTGCCAGCTAGTTATAGCCAATCAGGCCCTGTCTATCCTATCCTATCCTAAGCTATCGACTAACAATTTTTTTTTTTTACCCCTTTTCCCCCCTCTAACTAAGCTGTAGATGCCAAACATATTTTTATGGTCTTAACGATGCTGTGCGGCTGCGGTTATTGAATGGAAACGATGCTAGGTGTTGGAAGCGTTTATTATTTAAAAGCTTTGGCAGCACAGCATCAGTTGCATCCAAAATATTTAATTGAGCCATAAATTGAACAATCGTATGGTTTGCTAACCCGCTGAAACTTTATAACGACCATTAGAACAAAGTAAACTTGTCTTTTCTACTAGTATTTTGGCACTCCATTTCTTTTTTTGCTTATTTCTTTCTTTTTTTTGTATTTGTGGTTGGTACTGAAATGTCGCCAATGTTGCTCTGCATGGAGTATTTTTATGGGACTTGCAATTTCACCGAGTGGGCAGGTAGGAAAAACCATACCAAGTATTGCCATATAACACTGCAATCAGCCAATTGCCCGACTGGCTGCCTACGCAAAAATAAAATAAAAAATAAAAACAAAGAATGGCCAGTTGGTACAGAACCAGAGCCTAAAACCGGTTACCGGAAAATTGGAATCTATATACGTATGTAAAGGAAGGTAGATTTAAAAAAAATAGCAACGGTTTTCATATCAACACACAATATTCTTAACTGTTTTATATTTGAACAAAAACCGCTAAAGGGGAAACCTTGAAAATTTCTCGTTTTTTTCTTTTTTAACAAATTACGTCAGGCATAAGTTGATATTGTAGCTAAACAATATAGCATTTAATATGAATTATTTAAGTTGAATTTAAATGAATTTGGCATGACTTGCTCAAAAGTGAAATGAATTGTTAATTGGATTGCCAGAAAGAAACGAAAATGAATTCAAATTGCAACATTTAAACAAATGTGTTAAAAAAAATCAAAAGACTTAAGCAACGAACTTGTCGGCAAACGATTGAACACTTTCAGACAATATACACCCGATTATATAGTTTTATTAGTATGATACTTTAGTTTCTTGTTCATAGTTGTAAATTTAAAAATCATTAATTATTTAATAGCTAAATTTAATTTTTCCCAAGTGGATATTAAGTACAATTTTTTGATAGTTTTTAAAGTATAAGCTAAGAAAGTATAAAGATCTGACTAGTCTTTTATAGAGACCGAATATATGTATAATCAAATATGCAGGTCATTTAATTCATTTTTAAACGTTTGGCGTTGTCTGCGAATTTCTTTAAGTAAAACAAAAAATGTTGTCTACATATAATGAATTCTTTACCTGGCGACTTTATATATATATTCTCTAGCACTTCGTTACATTAAAAGTTGCTAGCTATACAACTATTCTAAAACAAAATTGATTAATCACGACAGAGGCATTTGTAGACTATTTTAACTACATACATAGTAAAAAAAAAAATCATAATATTTGTACTAAATCAAATTTATGGTTTTTTTCTTCATGGTTAAAAGTTTGTTTAACTATTATATTGTAAATAACTTTTATTTCAATTTATTATATATTGCTGACTGTTATTGCCAATTTATGCAGATAATTACAACATGAATTTGATTTTCTTTCTTTCTTTTTTTTTTTTTTTGTTTTTTGACAATTCAAGGTCCGGCAACAATTTACGCATATAATATATTTAAGCCTACATTTATATATAATATATATACATTTAGTACCTACACACAATATAACTAACACACCTTTTTCAAAAGAATCTTCAGCTCAAGTCAATTATGAATGCTAAAATTCATTTCATTTTATTTCCATGACATGCCAGCGCATAATAAATAAAACCGCCTACACTTACCTGCTACACCTTGTGTTCGGTTTGCCGCTTTTGATGGCAATCATCCGTGGAATTTTGGCCAAAGTCTTTTTTTTTTCATATTTCTTTTATTTTTGAAGACTTCTCAGAGGTTTGTCGCAAGTCTCTTGTTGCTGTTGGTGTTGCTGTGTTTCCTGTTCTGGTGCCACGCGAAAGCGAGCATGAAATTATTCTGCGGCGTATTAGCATGTCAGGCAGTATTTCGAGTCTGATATAGAGTGAGAGAGAGAGAGATGCTGCTGGTTGCTGTGGCAATGTCATCCTTATCCCCAGGTGTTGCAGCCACTACATACACACACACACACACACACACACACACACAGATGCCAAACATCAACAACTGTGTGAGCTATGTCTCTGTGTCTGTTTCTCAGTATCTGTGTGCCAGTGTGCCGTAATTTCTTGGGAGTTCTCACGTCAATTACTTGAAAAGTCGCATTGTAAGCGTTGCATTTCTTGGGTTTCTTGCGATCCGATGTGATGCGCTGCTTCTTTACCACATTTCACGCTTTCGTATATATACATAAGTATGTACATATATACATACATATCATATATATACATACATGTATTTTAGTGCATTTTGTTATACTTGTTTGCTGCCACTTTCTGGCCTTTTTGTTTCGAGTTTTTCGGGTTCATTCATGATATTAAGTGGCAGCAGCAACAAGAAAACTTGATGGGAAATATATATTTCTCAGTGAATAGACCTGGATAATTTATGATACTATGCCTTAAATAAATGTATGTACATATATGTGTGTGTGTGTGAGTGAATGTGTATTGTACTTAAGAATTGCGTCATTTCTATGTCTGTACTTAGAAGCCTTTCATTTTATAACAGATTATTAATTGAAGTGCTCTGCATATGTTGCCTTCCATTGCCAAACAGGTGTTTTAACGACAAACATGTCACGGTGATTTATGCAAATAGTGCAGCCAGACAACAGCAACAACAACAGCAACAGCAGCAAAAACGACTCGCAATGGTAACAAAACACCTAACCGCGTTGGTAGATTTCAAAACAAACAAAAAATAAATGTAAAAGAAAAAAAAAATAAACTGAAAATGAGAAAAAAAACTGTCATAATGTGGATATACAATTGCATATATATATACATAAGTACATACATATATGCAAATGCAACTGTCTGTGGCTACACACACACAAACACAGCACAAAGCGAACAAAATTTGTGGTGAACTTCATTCATTTAATGCAACAGCAGGCAGCAAACAAAAGCAGCCACCAAAAAAAAAAAAAGAGAAACATAAAAAAAGAATTTGTAAAAAAAAAAAATATACAAAACGCCAAAAAACAATTCAATAAAAAACAATTGCAAAAGCAATACAGAAAAAGGAAGAAAAAAATTACAAACTAAATGGTAAAAATCAAACTGGTTTCTGTTACTTTTAGCCGGCCTATGGAAATGAAACATGGTGGTCTCTTATTTACATTAAAGTTAACAGAACACTGTTAGCCCATGCACCTGCAGATCGCTATATGCGAACCTGCCTTAGCTATATTCATATGTATATGTATGTATATAGATTGCATCAGCTGTTAAACTAGTCGCCAAAATGGTAAATGGTAAATTGTAACCGGTTCTTTTTCAGTCAGACCAATTCCATACCGTTTCGTTCCCAACAGTTAGCTGAATGCCAGCGCCCACTTGTTGCTGAGAAAAAACAGCGAAACAGTTTCGAGCCAACAATTGCTGCGTCTTCACGTGTCGTTCGCTCGCTTGATCGCTCGATCTCGCCTCGCTTCTTGTACGATCGGGCCACCATTTACATCCCATATGTACATATATACATATACCTATATAACAATCGTATTTTAGACCGGTTTCGTTGATGATAATGATGATTCTTGTGTTCAATATTAAAGAGCCAATAATATAGGATACTCACAAAGCATGTTTCGTCTTGTGTGTTAATTTATTTCCAAATTTTTAGTAATAAACAATTTATCAATTTGGTGCTAATTACTAAGTAAGTTTTAGTTTTTAAAAGAAAATTTCTCCAACAGAAAAAAGAAAAACTAAACTAAATCTTAACTTGAAATCACGAACTCGCTGGACTTTCTTTGTGTTGTCTTGTGCGCGAATAACAAATTCAACAATTTTCTGTTATGCCGCAAAAGCGAAAACCTAAATAAATCAGTAGACAAACGGACAGTGAAACTTTCATCGACTCGTCGATTTGCAAACAAGCAAAATACAAATAAAGAAAAAAAAAAATTGAATCAAAAAAGCAAACAGAAGAGAAGAAAAAAAAAAAAGAAAAAGATGTGAATTTGGCAGGCCATCGAATAAATAAATATTAGCAGAAAATGTCGGATGCTGTGTGCGGTTGATAAACTGACAGAAAGTCGCCCGCACACTCAACGGAAATGGGCAACGGAGCGTTGGTGGATAACCATGGAATCGATGTCGGTTGCTTGCACTGTCCCCTGGTTATGGTCGTGCAGGTGACCCCAATTGCTGGACGTTAGATAGGATAGGTTAGCACTCTGGCGGAAAAGAAAAAGTAATAGACAAAAGCATAAAAATAGCTTACATACATAGAAAACAACCGACAACAAACCGACAACCGACAACCGACAAAAAGGCACACACGGAGAGTTGGCAAATGAGGTCACGTGTGCCGCGAGTGCGCCTCAGGTAGACGCCATCACGTCCACCGCACCATCACCATCACCTTCATCAACTTGCCACACTACTTTTACTGCACATGCATGCAACGGTGAAGCACCCGCAGATTTTTATTTTTTTTTTTTACTTTGGGATCTTGTGTCTTGGGTTTACGCCTTTTTGGGTACTTTTTCCAATACCAATGATGCTTTTACCCATGTATATAAATGTGGGTGCCGTTTGGCAATTGACCAACCAGAAACCTAACATCTTTCAACAAAAGTGAAACCTGAACCTTGCCTCAAAATACTTAAAGTTATATCAGGTTTCGAATTGAAAATATATATAGAAATTCTGTTTGCTATAAGCGTCAATATCAATTATACCAGAAACAGAGTTTTATAGTTTTGAAGTGTCTTTTTAATACCTTTTCCTTTTCTTTCCTCTGCTCATTTCTTTGTTTACAGGTTTCTAACGACAAGTGCTAAAAATTATATAGTATTCTGATATATAGAGAATTGTGCTAAGAGATAAGCTCCCAGGAGCTTTAAATTGTGTATCATTTGCCTCATATAAATCCACAATATGTAACAAAAGTAATCAGTGATCAAACATTAATGTGTTAGAATTTTGTTAATTACAACACATTTACTTGATATTAATACGAAATTGGATACGATTTGGATTATTACTATAAACGGTAAGCGAAAATAATGATAATTAATTGTTAAAAGTAAATTAAATTGTATTCGAGTAAATTATAAATTAATAGTTAAAAGTTTAAAAGACATTAAAAAACTGGGCAATTGTATTTCTAATTTTCCATCTGTTAAAGGTTTAGCATTTAAATACTATTATTTCCGTAGATCTATAATAATTATAATGTCCACAAGTTCTTGAACAAAAACTTAATTTACCACTTGTGATCTGGATTTCTACATATTATGCATAATTATAAGTTTTAACTACTAATTAGACAGATGAAAGGAAATGTTTCTATGATGAATAATTTTTTTTTTTTGCTTTTCATTGTCAGACTAATAGTTCTTATGCCAACTAGACGGAAATGCCGTCTTCTACTGATTTCTAAATAAAGTTAATCTTTCCAAAACAAAAAAAAATTCGATTTCCATAAACGATAAGATCAACTTTATGAAACCTGATAAATAAAGATGCAAGACACTTTATAGTGAAGAATTATTTAACCAATTAAGTCTTACCAAAATAAAGAAAAGAATAAAATTTAAGAATAAATAAAAAATTAGTACAAATTTTAATAAATTTTCACAATCATTTGATTTGTATTCATTGTTTTTAAATGGGCGATGATTAATGAAAATTAAATCTAAAGTCAGAAAATTGTATTTATTATTTACACATTATTTTACATTTGATTCCAGTTTATATAATAACAATGCAAATCATAAAAGCGAATTCGAAAACCATTTCTTGGAAATAATTTCATATTCTGATTCTGGACTTTTTCGCTTTTTATGTATGTAGATATATATACATATATATATATATATATATATATATGCTTTGTCGTATCAAATAGCTAGCATGGCTTTATATGAGGAAACCGTCTTTAAGACTTTGTACATCATTTTGCAATCATCAGCATATTGTTTATTCTTTTTTTTTGTATTTTACTTTTAAATATTGAAAATGGCACACACATACAGAAAATGTATATGCAACATATTGAAAGGAAATGCCCAGAGATCACTTTCTTTTGCAAAAGTAAAAAAAAATAAGAAGCAAAACCCAAAATGAAAGTAGCCAGATAACTGATGCTTTTGAGCAAAACTTTCTTTCACTCTGACAAGTCAGTCAATAGTTACATTTTGGTAAAAGATTCAATATATAAGTAGATTCAAAAATTGACATATCATACTTGGGGTTAAAATCTGCTCCAACTTATCCCTCAACGATCAATTATCCGCTTAACAAGTCATTGACCAAACCTTTTTTTTTTTGGTTTTGGCAATTTCCGATTAAATGGCAACTCATAGCATTTAATAAATGCCAATTGCGAGCGAGCCAAAATAAGTCAGAATTAGAAGTTGAAGAAAAAGTATATGGACATAATGTTATTTGTCATGATATTTGATGTTGGTAAGACAAAGTAGCAAAAAGTCAATTAGATGGCCGTGTTTATGGTTGTGCAAAGGAAATGCTGGCCAAATGAAAGATAAGCCGAAAGCATAATTTTGTTAACCATCAACGCTCCTGCTTCTGACCAGGTTGCCTGGCGTAATAAACATGCAAATTATGTTAAATTGATGTTATTATATTCTATGTGTGTGTGTGTGTATGTACATAAGTGTGTACTAGCATGTTTTTTGTGGCTTCTTTACAGTTGAGTGAAAGGTGCCGGACAGACATACACACACACACACACACACACACAGGGAAAGAAGATACAAAACCAGAGAGTCTTGAAATTAGTTTTCCCAGCTAGAAATATTAAATCTTTCACACGCTACCCCCGTCGGTTTTTTGGTTCGACTTGGTTGGGCCTCAGCTCACAACACCGACTAAGTACTTATTCATTCATTTCAGAGTGGGCTAATAAATCTCAACGAATTTCACCCAGCAGTTTAAACGTTGTCTAAGATGAGTCTAATGGCGCCATTACACGCAATTGTTATTATGAAATACAACACAAAAAAGAAATAGCACAAAAGACGCATGCCACAAAATCTAAGATTAGAGATGGCCCAAAATTCACCTTAGCTTAATCAAAAGTTAATCCAAGAATGAATTCGGGCTTTCATTGATAACTAAGTAAAAAAAAAACGTTTACAGAATATAGATAAATATATATATTTATATTGGTTATCATTGATTGTTATAATACTTAACTTCCAATTTCTTTACTATAATATGTTTCTCATTTTCTTTCTATTTACCTAATAATATAATATATTAATATATAATATATAATATAATATATTAAGCCTAAAATAGTTCACTTTTGTCAAATATAATAATCCATAACTTTATTACTTCACATCGAGTACCATTGTTTCTCTATGAATGAATTGCCTGTGAAAATGTTGTTGCGTGTCACGCTTGAGATCACGCAACCATCTCCATGTAAAGCTTAGCTTGAAACGCAGGAGAAAGCATTTCATTAGACCCAGAACCAGACCCCACCAACAGCACCACCAGCAATTTGACGGGTTTGTTTACTGTCAGATTAGCACATTTTGGCCAACAATTTCATATTTCGTTGACCTGGTTTCGATTTGCCGTTAAAATTGCGCCAATTGCTAATGCCAGGGGACGAAGAAATTATCGAGAAAGAGAGAAGTGTATAAAGTAATTGCACTTTTAGTTTGGTTAACAAAACCCGATTGACTCTTGGGGTCAAATGTTAAAACAACGTTGAGTGAGCCCCCAGCCGCACATCTGCAGGGAAGTCAGTCTTAGTATTAGATGATGAGGGGAGTTACAACTCCTTCATAATTCTCTACATTTGTCACTGTCACTTGTAGATGGTCAGAGCCCTCCAGGAAATGTCCATAGGAAAGTGACTGACCTCGACTTGATTGGGGTTACAAATGGCTGTGAAACGAACGACACGTTAACCGCATTATATAAAAAAAAAAAGAAAATATATATACATATATATAATAAAAAAAAGAAAATAAAATGCGGAGAGAATTGTGAGAGACATGTGCGTTGCATTTTGCTAACCGAAAACCCTAAGAAAACTTAAGAAGCCGCAAAAACGTTGAATGAATCTTGAACCTGGGTGCAGTTCGAGATCAAGACAGAGAAGGCCAAACAAGTCCGGTTGGATTTCAGGAGTTTCTTTCTATCTTTAGTTTTTTTTTTCTGTTTAATGTTGTGGCTGAGTTTGATTTAAAGTTCTCTCTAAAGAACTCTACAGGCTTCTTCTCATATGATCATGATGATGATGATGATGATGCAGAAGACACCTTCCCATATGCCCATTTTGGTTGTTCTTAAGGCAACAACAATGAAATATGCAAATGCTTGTTTTAAAAGGTCAATTCCCCCAGAGCGTTAGAGAAATCATGTTTTTGTTTAGCGGATTTAAGTTTATATTTATTTTTATAATTTTTTTCTTTTCGGTTGGACACAGGTTAATCATCTGTTGTAGAGAGAAATGATGTCATCCCAAAAAAATATATATATATATATATCTTTTGAGGTTTTAAAGTTTCCTTATATATTGACATTACCATGACATTGGCTTTGCATTACATCTTTCATTAAAAATAAATTATCCATTTTACAAATTGATTGTTCTCTAAGATGAAATATTTATGGAAGGTCAAAACGTTTTTAGAGGAGAGAAAAAAAACAATAAAGACTGTAAATTAGGTTACTGTGGTAATAATATCCATAACGTAATATGATATGGCTAAATAAAGCCAATACAAAATATATATATATTTTTTTTTTTTGGTAAATTTCAAATAATATTGTATAATTTGTGTATTGTGTTGGCGAGACTCCAAATATATATCTATGTATATTTATTTCTTTGTTGGCCATGAACTCACATGTTGTCTATGTAACTGGGTCTACTGCGTGACTCAATAAGGTTTTAACACAATAATAAGAACTATATATACGTACATATATGTATGATTATCTGCTGGTGGGACATTACCCACACTTTCATTACTGATCGGACTGGTTGGTCTCTGATTGAGTTGGACTCGACTCACAAGGTCAACACCGATTGTTGTTTTTCGAGTCTTGGGCGCGTTGCATTTAGATATGTATATACATATGTACATACATATGTATGTATGTATGTACCTCTACTCTTATGCCATGCAAGTACAAAGTTGCGGCCATAGGCCAGATTGACTAGCTATTTATTGGCATAAAACATGAAAAGTGAAAGTCTTCAGTTTTTTTGTTTTTGTTGTTTTTTTGGCCCATGAGTTGTGTGAAAATTATCCAGTTATGACGGCTATATAAGACACTGACTTAAGCCAAGACTTCCAATAGTCAAATCATGCAGTCGATTGTATACTTCAAAGGCAGCGCAACTGCTTAAAAGAAAAATACAAAAAAAAACAAAAAAACAAAAAAATATAACCAAAAACCTTAAAGAAATAGCTGAATGCTAATGGTTATACGTAATTTTATTCTCTATGCCCTGTGCCATGACACTTGGGGTGAAACGATGAGCGTTTCTTGTTCGGTTTTCGTTTTTAGATTTTTCAAGTGCAATAGCAAAACAGCTGCCAACGTGCATCCAAGCAAATGGTAACCCAAACGTTCATCTCTGCCCTTTTGTCAGTCACGTTTCTCTCAAAGATTTCTCAACACGAAGACGACAAGACTTCTGCCAACTTCTGCTCCTAACTTCAGTTGACTGCAACTGAGACCAGACTCCATCTCGTATTCTGTCTGGCGTTAATGACGACACAATGACATTGTACTTCCAGATAGATTTTTAGACATAATCTGTATCTCTCTCTGTGTGTGTGTCTATGTCTGCTTTCACGATGCTCACTTATTTCTATACTGTGAAACCTCTAAACGATTTCTTTTCCGTTTTCATTTTATGAAATTACCAATGGAAATTGAAATGGTAAATATTAGTGAAGAACATATGTATAAATGTAAATAGCCGCAGGTTCAATGACTTCTGTCAAACCTTCTGCCCATTAGTCATAGATAAACTTACACATACTAAAAGCATACATTATTGTGGTTTACCTTCAAGTGTTTTCTCTCATCTGTTAATCGAAAAAATAATATGAAAAGTGATGTACCAAGTACAGGCAAAACTGCTGCGGTTTGTCTCAGAGTCGAGGTTAAGGTACCGACAAAATGCCTATGTATGTACATACATATATAAAATTTATAATCCCATCAAAAACCACATGACCACAATATAATACTGAAAATGATAATGATATACACTGACATTAAATGAGTGTAGCAAATTTTTCTATAATATGTGCCACATTTCAGATTATTTTACTAAACTTTTATGGGTAAATATTTTCTATTTTATGAAACATTTTAGAAATTCTAAAGATGACTATTAATTTTAAAACCCTAATCAAAATACAAACTATTAATAATTTATAGTTAAAATAAAACATTAGAAAGTTTAATTGAACAATGCTTATTTTTACCAATTTAATGACAAGTCCAACAAAATTACGAGTCCCAGTAAAATTAGTTGCGATTAAATTTAAAAAAAGAACAATGATTTAGGTCCTTGGCATACTAACCTAAATATAGGATAAATTAAGTTTGGTTCTTACTATTCAGTCAGGGATAAAACAATTTTTTATCTGTTAGCCATTTTGATGTAGTCAACATTTTTCTTCTTTTTGCACTTCGTTAAATTGCACAGCAAATTATCGATTTTCACTAATGATTTATATCACTAGTTATAGTATTTTAAATTACACATTCGATATAATTTAACTTATAAGTATGTCTATCTGTGTTCTCAACCAACTAAAAGTATTTGCTAATTTTAAAAGCCTGTTTAATAAAACAGAAAATAGGAGCAGCTGCCACACCTGATTTTAAGAAGCTTTTGGCAACAAATAATAATAGTTAAGAAAAATTCAGTCTCTTCTGCAGAATCCCATTTGCTTTCCTATCAACATTATATAGACTAAAACTAATAATTGCATATAATAAAACCACTATAAAGCCATTTGGGATAAGTCTTTTAATTTCTATCCATTTAGATTTCATTATCAAGAATCTTCAATTTACGATCAATTTCAGCAAAAAGAGTTTTTTTTTTTGTGAGTTCTTTTAACTTTATAATAAACTAGGTCAATTGTGTGTATTTGAGATTCTTAGATTTCGTGAGCCAAACAAATGTTACAAATGTCACGAAAACCATATTGAGCAAATGAAATGTATATCTAGTTATCTATATATGTATAATATAAAAATTCCAGCAAATTGGTTTGTAAACGTTTTGAGTGCATTTTTGGTTGTTATTTTTATTTATTTTTTTTTTTTGGGGCACTCGATTTGTATATTTGAAAAACATACTTATATAGTATAGGCATATACATAGATATGTGTGGCAAAATTCGCCCGCATTCCATTAGTTCTTCAGATTTTATGTCATGGCAATTTATTAGGTACACATTGTGCCACATTCACAGGCAGCCAACATTATTTCTATCTTGGCTCTCTTTTACTGTATGTATTTTGTTTTGTTGTTTTTTATTTTTTTAATTTTTTTTTGTTTTTTTTTTGGAGAAACAGCATCAGTGGGCAACAGGTTTCTAATAGCACCCAGCAGCAGCATTCATTGCGTTACTTCGACTTACGTTTTTTTTCGTGTGTATTTTGCAAACCAGTTTGGCACATTCGGTTAAAGTTTTTGGATATAAAATTTCCGGTTAATTATAAGCAAGAAATGTAGCTGACTAACTAACTAGCAAAAGTTAGCCAATGGTCTTATCTAATCGCTAATTTGTATTCTTACTTTGCAACCTGAGAAATGTCATTTAGATGAGAGCGAGATACACACAGAGAGTGCATAACTATGATGAGGGAGTGGGGAGGGGTAAATTCTAAGTGGCAATGCAATCGATTGTTAAATCCTTTTTGGCATTTTTTTTCTTTTTATACATATAATGGCTTTTATTTTTTATTTATTATATACAATATATATGTAGTTTTATTGATTTGACCATAGTTATTGGAGAAGAGTGCTCGATGCCTACTTATTTACACATGCAGTGCGTGTAAATTGTATGTAAATGTATAAATAGTTGGTCAGACAAAACAAAAGCGTGCAACGAGACGATCTTGAATGTGAAACTAGATGGAGTCAGTGTCAGAGCACAGAGTTAGGGCCAGATACAAAACAGTTGGTATTGAAGTTGAAGTCTTGACCATCAATTGAAAGACTGATCGGTGTGTGACTGAACGACGACTTTTTGCCGTTGCTGTTGTTGTTGTTGTTGCTGCTGTCTTCTGTAACCATATTTGGACACGGCTGATCATTTATCGATCAGTGCGTGCCAGCGATTGTATTCGCATCATTTTGTTGATTGAATGAAATCAACATTTCTGATTCAAAAAAAACGAAAATACTTGCTTATAAATCAAAATGAAATACCAGGCATAACAATTCTACGAAAACCAATAAAATGTGCACTCTAAAAATATCTCATCACAGATCCCTAATGAGATCATACATACTATATATAAACTACAATGTAATTTAATGTGCAGGTCTTTAATGGGTCCTAACTTTTGACCCTTTTATCATTATCCACGTGCCACAACATGCCACTAGTGTGGCCAGTCAAGTCCGGTTAAATGGAGATAGCTTAAAATTTAAATGAAGTTCTTTTGTTTCTGTTTGTTGATTTCTGTTTTTCTTTTTTTTTCAACGCTTCCGCCTAAACTTGTCAGAAACAGGCAAAACTCGACCCATTAGCTTGGGCTGACCAAAACTTTTGTTGTTTGTTTAATTTTTTTTTCTTTTTTCTACTTCTTTTTTTGTTTTTAATTCATTGCCTTTTGACGCCTGTTATTAACTTTTTGAATTTTGAGATTTCCCTTCCCACGTTCTCCACAAATTTGGCAGCCATAACCGTTTAGAATTAGTTGAATTGTATATAAAATATGGAAACAAAAAATGATGAGATCTTTAGGTATAAAATATACAAAAAAATATTTCAATTTTTTTATTTTGTTTGTTTTTATGTTGGGTGTGTTTTGTTTATTTCGTATGTCACGAACGTAGAGCGGCAAGAAATTTCAAATAACTGAGACAGACAGAGGCCGATAAAGAGGGGAAGAGCAATTTATTAAGAAACATCATAAGGTTGTCAAAATACATTGTTACAAATGAATGTCACGTACAAAAATGTTAAATACTTGTCTCTATATATGTGTATATATATGTATATATACATATATATGTATAATCAGCCGATATCATTAAGCCAGATCATGTCAGTCCATCATTGTGACAGAAAATAAAACCCAAAAAAACAGAAAACTTCACACTCATAGACAAAGAATATCTTTGTTTTAACCATGAAGTTATAAATTCGTGTTTTTTACTGGAATATTGTGACTATTTCATCAGCTAAACCGACTCCAAAAAACTGCACCTTGCTCTTTGATATTTTATTGTGTGTATGTGTTTGTTTGTGTGTGTGTATGCCACAATTCACTTGTTTGGCCAAAGCCAGACTTTGTGGCACTTGCCTTTTTAGATGGTATTTAACATTTTAACCATGTAATTTGAGACACAGAGACAACTAAAGTTATCCACATCCTAAATTTGGCCTTGGTTCATTGAGATGTGAAGAATTGAAGAATTCTACTCGATTTCAGACCTTTTTTATGTTGTGTAACTGCATTTTGTATTTGATTTTCATCCAAATATGGCAAACTAAAAAAAAAAACAAAAAAATATAACAAAC